>OX246738.1:43694275-44365027 GCA_945910005.1 Isoperla grammatica | reverse complement strand
AAGCGTATTGTAAAGTCCAGCCTAGTCAGCAACGAAAGAAGAATTGACGAGAATAAACGATTCTGGAAGTTGTACCGACTTAAGATAGTAATAATCATAAAATTAATGACACGATGAAAAGAAGAACCAAAATATAAAATGCTTGAACTTTAACACATTTAAATTAATACGGGAATTAAAATTGGAAACATTATTAAGACAATGAAACGTGTTGTTAAAGCCAGTTCGAAGGCAGACCTACTCTACTTTCTCCGTATACTATGCCCGGCGGTCAATTGGGAGATCATGTTTCATTTTATATCGACGCTGGATTTTTTAAATTTCTGATTTTCTCTCAAACATTTAGATAATGCTTTAAGCTTTGTCAGCGGAAATCCTGCTATAAGGGAAAGGATAGAGCGCGATAGCAAATTTTATGGCCACGTCGGGGATTTTGAACGATGACGTCTGTCTTTACATGCTTATACCATTCATAACATGTTGCTTCATTTTTAATAGACATTTTTGAACAGTTTTCTTTCCAATTCCAAATCCGTCGCTACGTAAAGATAGATAACCCATCACTCATGTTTGATCACCGGTTATGCCAAAATATTTTAATTACTAAGCCTACTATCAATATATTTTATTACAAGTAATATTATTTATTTAATTCATAATACATTTTTAAAACAATATAAGCACAAAAGGTTTGCTATGACAATATAAAGTTTGGGGTAGTTTTTATATGAATTCTAAAACACTGAACTATGTACAAAATGTGTCTTTAGTTGGATTTGAATTTAGATTTGTGTGGATGTTTTATGTTCATGACCAGAGATTATCTAACTGTTTATAAACACAAGTACTTTAGAAAAGTAATAAGTGTTGTAATAACGTGAATAATATTAGTCACCTTGTTTCTCAAAATCCCAGATATGTTTAATTTGAGTCTTGTCGATAAATTTTGAGTTGGTGCTTGTTTGGTAAATGTTTAAGTACCTTATCAGTAAACTACTGTCCAAGTTAGTAAACTAGGAACATTAAGAGAATGAAGATGAAGTTGAGGACTATCCTACAGTTCAACGAGTAGGTGGAACGTTTTGAGAAGATCTTCAAAAACCTCAAACACTTCCTATTTTCTCGCCTCCTTTCAAAACCGTTCTCTACCGTTTTGCCTGTCGTAATATATTCCATTCAGTAAATCCAGCCTCTCATATCTCCACTGTCTTACCTCGCGCACAAATATTCTTGTTTACAAGTTCTTTGTCACTTTCCTTTAAGCTACACTTAATAACACATAAGCTTATTAAACAAGGCACTTCAAAAGCTTTGAACATTCTCTTACAAAACCGCCCCACCTGTTTCATTTATCTTAGACACCTCTATTTAGGCATAAATCCTTTATAGGACCCGTTATACAGTACATGTACTCGTACACGTAGGTTTGTTTTTCAGAGAGAGTTAAATATAAGGAGAAGAAATGATTAACCATTCGATAATTTCTGGAAGTATACCAAATCAATATATTGTAGTTTACCTGCCTCATGGCAGGACGGGCGAGGGGCGGGTAAAGTACTACTCTACTCTGTACTCTCTCTATTGGCTGGGTACTCTGGCCATTTGCCAGAGTAATGCTATGGTTATGTTATGCACATACCTTCTTTAGCCTAAACGAAGTAAACCTAGGTGAACTAGATATAGGTCCAGAAACTTAACATTAATTTAACGTTTACTTTCCTAAAATTAGTTTTTAATACGAATAATGCCTCTAACTTCAATGTCCTCTTATATTGTTAAGGAAATTTAACTGTCAGGTAATCCAAGTTTGGTGTATTTCTATTGGCCGTTGTCATAGTAAAAACAATTTAACTGAAAAGTAGTTTTTCACTGGACATTGAAATACCGGCCCTAAGTCTCTTTAGAGCAAATTGTCTTTTTTTATTTTATTGATAACCAATTAATTACGTACAGACTTAGCACAAAAGTTGGATTTGCAATTGGATGACATTATAACGTAGCCAATCAATGTTCTAGTTTTGTTTGTCACTTGATGTCACAGAACTAAGAAATCTTCTGATTGGCTCGTTTCGTAGCAAGCAGCAACAGCAAGCTAGGGTTCTATAACTAAGCCAATCACTGGCCTTGTTTTGCCTGACGTTACACGATCGAGCGCTGTTGCAATTTTCTGGATTCACAGTTGGCAATACTGTATAGTAATGATCTTCCTATCTGTACTAATGACGTTGCGTGTCTACGTGATTATAGAACCAGTTCGCCGATTGCCACGGTTTGATTTGTATGGTTTAAAGTCATCACGTTACATAAATGCACCCCCATTGCCACAATTAAATTCCAATTATTAATACAGCATCGTATTGTAGGAAAGCTTTTATCATGAATTTCCATCAAAATTCCAGAAATAGAAAAATATATTTATTTCCAAGTTGTTTGTAATTTACATCTACAGAAAGATAAAATGAATTCGTCGATTCTTACTTGCAAAAAATAGACACAATAATTATGAAAATATATTAATAATATTAATTTACCCGCTAATTTAACCGAAGGTAAGTTTTTTCTACTTAGATTTATTTCTCTAAAATCCAAATAATTTATGCCAGTCACAATGAAAATAATCATATATGTATCTTTATGACAATATAATTTGGTCGTTCGTGAAAATACCGAATTTAGGCCACGTCTTCGAGGGTTTGATGACGGTGGGGGGGGGTGAACCTTGCATGCCATGCCATGTTGACGCAGCTGAAAATGACGTGACAACCTCTATAGTCGGTAGGTCGATATGCCGGAACAATTGCGTTCCATACGATCAGAAGAATTGTTACTTAAGGGGGAGGGAAACTCTTGGTATAAAAGTCACGTGAAATTGGCGTTTTTTTGTTCATATCAAAAGAATGTCACAAAAAATGGAGAAAGTAACAAACTCACACGATTTGATTCCGTAAGATCTCAATACTAGGCCTAAATGAAACACTTAAGTTATTAATTAAAATTGTTACTGTCAATTAACTTAATTCAAAGGAACATTGACAATGATACTGCAAGAACATTTTTTCATAGGTACAATATTGTTTTACGTTCAAATATTGTCCTATATTATTCCATATCTACAGTACCAATATTATGTACTATTATTACTATTATTACTAGTACTATTATTATTATTATTTTTTGTATCATCATATATTATGATATTATGTTAACGGTGACTGGAGCCGTAGTAGGCACTACACGATAATAAACTGTAAAATTTCACTTATTGAAAATCAGTTCTTGTAACTGAGAGAGGAAGAAATAAACACAAATTGAGTTATTTATAGAAATGAAAACAGACATCAAAATGAAAATGATTTGAAACCTGAGTTCGTTCACTACAAACTCTAACTATAGAAAAAGCGCTTTCAAAACGGAACGGTGACGCATTAGCTTATGATTGGAAGAGTAGCTCTTCAGTTATTTCATACCTAACACGCCAGACAGCCATACTGATTACGACAGAAAATATGGCACTCATTTTATTTCTATTGTCACAATACTTTATTTTTTGACAAGGACAAAACAAACAACAAACAAACAAACTCGTTTTGTTGATTTCACATTTGATTGCCGTGAACGTACATTAATTATATATGTGTCGGTTTATCGGACACAAGCGACAACTATGACGTCATATTGTGAACACACGCGATTGGCTGGAGAGCTCAAGGTTATTACTACAAACCTGTATGGTAATGACGCGTTCAATGGAATAAAAATAATAAAGATTCTCGGCCAATTTCACGGCCAATCTTCAGAGTTACCGGTACTTGAAAAGTTCAGGACAGGATCAAACGAACCAAAGACACGCTGGACAAAGTAGGTTCGTTCTGTTACTGTACTCTTTAGTCTGTGACTACCAACCAAACAATCACAATATACCAACAATCACTTAGTAATCTTTGGATATATAGTTACTGTATCTACCTGCTTAAAAAATAAATTCAGATTTTTAATGTTTTTCAAGATACAATGATCAGAAAAACAGGATACATGAAAAGTAAATCTTATTCTCTATACATTAACAAACCATGCCACAATATTTGCAACCTTCTATTTGAAAATTCCACCACATGTGTTTTGTGTAATCATAGGCAAGAATCATTGGTTCCAAGCAGACAAGAATATTTTGGGCACTGACATATTAGATGTTCTCAAAACTGTCGCTACCTTCAAGCAAGAGTGACAAACGGGTAATTTTAATTGTTAACTACACAAAAAAAAACAAAATTCACTGCAATCTTAGCACGTTCAACGATATATCACACTGTGGCTCAACTAGATAATAAATTAGTCACACGTCAGCTCCAAATAAAAGTTTGAGAGGAAATCCATGTGGTCTCCTTTATTTTCGTAGTGTGAATATGTGAAAGATGTGTGATTATATTATTTAACGGTTTTTAATTTGCCCTTCTTCTAATGTCCAGTTACCCAATGCAATTAGCTAACTCGGACATAACACAGTTTTTAACGATAAATAATATTTGATAAACCATATCTTTGAACAAATACAAAGTAGAGAATATTTTAACCATCACGATTTCCATTCTAACTTGTCTAAAAATCCCATTGTTCTTGACAATAATTGGAATGTTGATGAAATGTACAACCATTTAACTACAAAGCTATGTGAGTTAAAACTTAAAAGTACCCACATCGTTCTTAAGAAACAAAAGAACACGGATATATGTCCTTGGATCGATAATAATATAATTAGCCTAATAAAAAGCAGAAATTATCTACATAAGAAAGTTCTGAAGTATCCGCTAGACGAAGAACTTGGTATTAAATATAAAAAGCTTAGGAATCGAATCACTCAGGTAATTAGAAACAAAAAAAGCATTCACTATAATGCAAAAATAAATGAAAACATTCAAAACCCTAGAAAATGCTGGAGAATCTTTAATGAAATCCTGCAAAATACGACTCATCATAAGGATAAACAAATAACAGTCACCGTAAACAACAAGGATATTATTGATCCTTTCGCCGTAGCTGAAGAATTTAATACTTACTTCACAAACATTGGCGCTAATTTGGCAAAAACAATCCCTGACACAGGTGTCTTTACGCACACCAAACTCAGTAAAGAAAATAGCAAATCTTTCTTCTTAAACCCTACTACTGTGGACGAAGTAATATCAACGGTTAATTCTCTAAAAAACAGTTCGTCTTCAGGCAAAGATGGTATTACAGCGAGGCTCCTAAAAGAAAATATCAAATTACTAGCCGAACCAATTAACGTGCTGATAAATAAATCAATTGAAACGGGGACAGTGCCTCAGGAAATGAAGGTTGCTAAAGTCATCGTCATTTTTAAAGAAGGTTCGCGAAACTCAATAGGTAATTATAGACCCATTTCACTGTTACCAACAATTTCAAAAATACTTGAAAAAATAATAAAAAATAGACTAATATCTTATCTCAATAAAATTAGCTTTTTCTATAAAGGGCAATATGGTTTCAGGAAACACACAGGAACAGAGTCAGCTCTCGTTGATCTCATAAGCAACTTGCAATCACAGCTGGACAAAAAAAACATAGCAACCGGACTTTTTATCGACTTGAAAAAAGCGTTTGACACTGTTAATCACAACATCCTTATAGGAAAAATGAAAAAAATTGGGATCCGTGGTCTTGCACTAAGTTGGTTCAAAGATTATCTTAATAACAGGAAACAATATACCGTTATAGGTGGAGCATCGAGCAAGTTGGACAACATAATTTGTGGGGTTCCACAAGGATCAATCCTTGGTCCACTATTATTTCTTATTTATATAAATGATCTGCATCAATCAGGAATAAAGGGTCTACTCCAATCCTTTGCGGACGATACAAACCTGTTTTATTTCGGAACTAATCTACAAGAAATATTGAAACTAATGCAGGAAGATTTAATTATACTGTCCACTTGGCTGAGTGCTAACAAATTATCTTTAAGCTGTTCCAAGACAAATTTCATGATTTTTGATATCAATAATATTGATATAGGCCTAAATAATATTAATCATAACCTCACTGTAAATCAATCTAAAATTGAATTAGTCTCACAGGTCAAGTATCGTGGCATATTCCTTCAGAGTAACTTAAAATGGGATTCCCAAATAGATAAGGTCTGCAAAAGAACATCCTCTATAGCAGGAATACTTCGACGGATGTCTATAATAATCAATAAAACCACCTTGCTGAGTATTTACTACGCGCACATACATAGTCACTTCCAGTACTTAAATATTATCTGGGCTAAATCACCTAAGCTTAAACTCAAACCCCTCAGTACCATTCAACACAGAGCCATTAAAAACATATTTAACTTACCTTTTAGAACTCACAGACTAACCTTGTTTAAAGCTACTAACATCATACCTTTCCCACTTATTAATGAGTACCAAACCTGCCTTTTTATTCACAATGTTAAAATTAATGAAACTATATCTAACTTGAACCTCACATTCAACCATAACTATCATAAGCATAATACTCGAACCAAGCATTACCTTCACCTTCACACTATCAATACCACTCAAAGAGGCAAGGATAACATAATGCACAGCGGCCTAATACTGTACAACAATCTACCGCACTCTCTGAAAACACTGAAGAAGCACCAATTTAAAGCTGCCTTAAAGGAATATTTACATACTAAGTTAGAGACTCTGTTCTAAGCTCCTCGCCATTAACATATGGCTTGTGTTCTTCTTCTTTTTCTTCTTTTTTTCCATTGATCTACCTTGCAAGTTTATTTAAATTTATTATTTATTTAATTGTTTACATATTATTATAATGGTGTTACTTAACTTCTCTACTTTGTCTGTTCTTTCCTTAAGTCATAGTATCGAAATGATGCTATTATTAGCATATGTCATTATATAAGCCTGCTTCATTTATTCCCCTTCTCTTTATGATAATATGTTAGGGGTATTTTGCTTCATAGTCATAACCTCAAGTTATTAAAATATAATCAAACATCTTTTCTTTCATGTTCTCCTTTTTTTGTCTTTGCCACTCATTATTTCTACAATAAGTACAATCAGGCTACTATTGACATTGTTATTATAATCTTACTTTTTTATGTTCCTGGTATCACTAGTGCTGTTTATTAGTATTCTGTATGTATTCTACTTTTCATATTATATTTATACGTAATCTAAATGATGTAATATCTTGCTCAAACAACTCTTTATCAACACGTTTCTATGTTGTACTATCATGTACCATATCATGTATGTTATCATGTTTCTTCCAATTTTGTTTTCATTATTTATTAGTACTCAGTTAGTATATAAGTTAGTATATAAGACATAATTCCAATTCTTGATTGTAAATGTAAGTTAAGGAATCTGTAAAGAGTTTTCTAAACTCAAGATTCAACCTGTGTCAATAAAGAAGATTACTAAATTGGGAGAGAAAATATTCAAATTGTTAAACAAAATTATTTTATATTATTCCTGTGGCTGTATTTGAGGTCTTGGAGATGACGCTCGAGTTTTTTTTGCGCAATTTAGTGAACAGAATAACATAGCGGGTGAATACAATGTAGAGTTTACGAGTTTCGTTAAGTTTATTAACTTTGGTGGAGGTGCCGGGTAGACCGAAGTTTGTAATAAAACATAGTTTATGTTTATTCATCATCCTATAATGGCTCGTATATGTCTTACGACACTACAAGTACTGTTGATAATGATTACGACAATTAATTAGAAACACTACAGCCAATAGAGTCGCGACGAACAAGTAACGCATTTCTCTGGGCGTAGCATTTGTATCATTCCTTTCTTTGAATGTTGTCCAACCAACTCAAGTTATTTATGTTGCTCTTAGACGAAGAATCCTTATAACGGCATTTCTAAGTGCTGCTTGGTTCCGCTCTTATTTCTGAGTTATTCAATGTATATAGTGCATTAAATTTAACCAGTCAGCTCTAAAATTTCTAAGTTTTTTGTAAGAGAGAAATAGAAACATTGTCAAAGCCTCAATATATATTTAGTAACAAAACAATGTTTTTTTTTTTAACTCTTACATGGGCGAAAATAACTTTGTTTGAGACTGCAGACAAAAGTTTCGTTACCTAGATGTCAGAGGTTGTTCTGAGTCTTTGATACGTTAATTTTTATTCCTACGTTTTATTCCCGTTTTAACAAAATATACGACCGAAATTTAACGATTTTTACATTTGTATTTGTTTACATATTTATAATTTATTGTAATGGAGGAATCCTACTAATAACGTTTATTATTTTATTTATTGATTTCATGTCCAATATTAAATTTTTCGTATAGACCCTTACACGAGCAATCAATGTATTAAACCAACAATGGGTTGCCAATTCAGGGACAAACAAGATTAATACAAATATCTCCACGAAGTGACACTGAGTAAAGTGGGAACTAAGAATACCGGTAAAGGGTAAAAGTTCTGACTTACCTCTTAAAATCTTACCAAACGAGACCATTTGTGCACTTCATGTTCAAACGTGATATAGCCTCGCTTATATACTACAGCGTGGGTGGTTGGAGATTATGACCGGACTAGAAGTGTTATGTTAAGCCGTCAGGGTGTTCTGGCATCGAACACACCACACACATCGTTCAGCGTGGCCAAGTGGGCGATAACTCTCCCCCTCCCCCTCTCTCTCCCCACCCTCTCTCTCTCGCTCGTGTTTGTCAGCGTCATACACGGCCGTATGCTGTGGTTTATTAGACTTTATAGCACTGCATTCCCAGACGAGCACGACTCAACAACCAGTACATGTTCAGAGAACAGTTTACAAGATTATGGCCGTATAGCACCTTCATTACCATTTAGACGGAATTTGATTTAATTTACAAGATTATTTACCATGAGTTTAACAATAAATTGAGTGACCGTAAGAATTATTAGTATATATGAAACATAAGGAAGAAAAACATTGCGAAAGAAATCGTGATATATGCTTAATAAAAAGGTAGAAAGAAGAGATTTGTTATGTAGTAAACTTAATTCATTATTATTTATTATAGTTCATTATTTCTAGCATGGCTACGTTAAACACAATATGAGCGTTGAGTTGTTGATCCATACTTCATACAAATATACCTTCCTATTCAAGGTCTTAACCAAACCACCGTTTTACTAATTGGAAAACGCAAAGTCATATTTGCAGAAGGAGCTTAAATGTTAACAAATGTTATTCCAAGACACGTACGTGCTTCTCGTCTCTATTACACACCTTAGATTAAATAGACTTTAATTATTTTAAACCAGTATCAATAACTATAATAATAGCAACGGAATGGTCATTAAATATCTATTCGACTAGCAATACTCGAGATGATGTCAGTGAATGTGTCGTATTTAACGCTAAAATGCGATATTTTAAAACAATGGGTACCACTTAAACTTCAACGTGTAAGTTATGCTTACTTGCTATTGATACAATGAAGTTTATAATACATTAACACAAAATAGAAAGAGGCAAGTTATTTGCACAAAATAAATTAAGAAACAAAAATTCATATCTCATTTAATCCCATATTAGTTAAACACGAAACGTAGGCTTCATGAAAATAGATACGATGTTGAAAGAAAGTTTACAAGTGATCTAAAATACACAAAAATAGTTCTTGGAAAACAGGGTTTCCTAAAGACACACGAAGAGGACTACCCACGATTCAGATTCAATAGTGTGCACTTCGTGCCATCGACTTGAATATTAGGGAATGTTATGGTGTTTTGGTACAAGCTTACGTTTTCAAAAGCTGTTTTGCTTGCCTGGTAATAGACAACGTCATATGAACATTTCCAAAATTTATACAACATTGTTTTCAAAATAAGGTTTTAAAACACAATTTCTTGAATGCCATAGCAAGTAAATACAACAAGATCTTTGTTAATCCAGGTAGAGTTGAATTGTTGTTACTAAAAATATTTTACATTTGTAAAGTTTTGAGTATCATCTACATGTAGAATGGCGACAAAATAAATGCACATATTTTACTGTTTAGAATTAATACACTTTTTAACCAGCTTTCATACCGTACCAACTCTTAACACTTACCCACGCCTAACATCAGCCTACAATGAAATAAATCACGAATGTTCCAAATACGCTGACCCGGCACCCCCACCAAAGTGTTTAATATCTTTTCAGATCCGATTTAAAAGCATACGTTGCCACTAAAAACTTTAATTTAACTGGAGCCGAGCTCTGAACGATTTATTTACACAAAATAGGAATTTTAAACCCACTGATTTTAAAATAAATCGAAAATTTGCAAGTTCTAAAAACGTCTTGGAATCAAAGCTACTGTTAACATTGTTTTTTTTAACTTAAGACTCTCTGAAAGTGAAGACCAATGTTATAAATTTCAAATGTTTACAGAACTTTATAAATTCAAATGTCAAATTTATGTAAAAACGTTGTGTATTTAGTTTTTGATTAAATAAACAACATTTCTAGTCGCGAACCTACAATTTTATTAGTATTGTGTTATTTACGGTAATATTTGTCACCTTAAGTTTTAGATGTCGAATTCTTTATTTTAAATTCTATGAAATTAAATCACCAACCACCGACCGTTAGCCCCCCCTCCCCCCTCCCCTTACTCGGCAACCCTTCCCTTTCAACACTCTCGCTCTACCTTTTTAATCCAAAACTTATTACAAAATTATATTTTTTTAACAGAACAAACAAAACCATTCATAGTTCAAATATTTTTCAATGAATTTGCTTTTTTCTTGTTAATTTGTGTGTAAATAATGTTAATATATGAGACGCATCAAGTTGCATTCCTTTGCCACTCAGGGAACGCCTTTAAAATGTCACTTCATTACGACCAAGAAATAGCGTTCATTCAATGAAATTTGTGAAGACGCAACCTGAAAATAATACTCGAGATTGAAAGTATAGATGACTAAATTTTTTTTTATCCATAACCGTTTACCGAATGGTATTAATTCACAATTTCGTTCAACTGAAAAGCCGTATTCCAAAATGGGGAAATCTCATTGAAGCTATTGTGTTTGATATTGTTTCAATTAAAAATAATTTCAGTTGGTCGGAGATAGGTTTACTCGTTAGTTTCTCCACTGTACGGTTTTTTAATCGAAATCAATTTGATTTTATCTGAAAGTTCCTCGGGTTCAATGATATTATCAACACTAGCACTGCCGATAGGGATTATGAAGAACCGCTATTAAAGTTTAATTGGTTGAGCGAAGGGATCAAAAGGTTGATGTGGATTGGCCAGCTTATCATAACTGTGGCTTTTATACGTAGAATTATTTAAGTCTATGTCGTTTGGCTGGTTCGAATCCAGACACTTACTTCTGCGAATGCTAAACCAGTAGGGTGAAGCATTGTTTAATCATTGTGCGTCTGCAAGAAATGTGCGGTTGATTATAACTAACATTTTATTAATTTTAAAAAATATGTACTTATTAAAATTTGTATTTTTTGCCTATTCACGGAGTTACGAGTACCGATTTTTGGTTGGGTACTTAACCGCAATTTAGTTACTTAAAATTTAATTAACCTAATGTTCTTATATTGTTTTCCATTTTACATTATATCACATAATAGTTGTACGTTAAAAAGTGTGACGTTAAACAGGGCACTGTGCCCCATAGAATATACACTGTCCATGACTGATATAGTTTATAATGAGGAATTAAGATACATCAAAAATAAAATTCTCCAGTTTATACTAACGAAGTCAATATATCCAAGCAGAAGAGAAACCGAGTTTTGAAATTATTTTACTAAGTATGTTAGGTCGCAAAAAAAGCATAACAAGGTTTCAGGTTTAGGAATAATTTTGTAACCATAAACGGTATAAAAACGTTTTCATATATTGTGATACCTTTAAATGTATTGTAGCCTATATTCGCGGGACCACTCGATCGTCATAAATGTGAACATTCTTTATGGAGACTGTCTGCATATACATTAAATTAATTCACATTTTCAGTTATACATTCAGGTAATACGCACTATAAGGAGGGGTAATTAAAATAAAGCAAATAAGTGCACTTTCTTGTCTTGTACATAATGAATTCTGAGTAATTCTCGTTAGTAACGTAACATCCAAGGCGCAATATCTGTAACTGGGTTAATGTTTGTACAGAACTGTTTGCAGCTTGTTTAAACGACCCTACTCATTACTTTAAAGCCTTCATAAAAATGAAATACTACAGTCGTCTTGCTGAGAGGTTTCATATTTTATATTTCAATAATCTCTGTTCTGTGATATCCTCTAAGTATGTCTGTGTTATCATTACAAAACATTTGAGATAACATTTAAGACAACCTGGTAAAAGTGATTCAATTACATAATTATGTCCCCAATGTTACTAAAAGTGTGTTAACCATCCTGTACCCCTGTTATACCCAGCATGGCGCGAGTGAATGGGATACATTAATTAGTATTCCAAAGTTGTACGCTTTTTCGAGCACGCGCTTGTTAGTTAGTTAAAGCAAGTACTTGCAAGGATTATCATGAACAAAACGTTCACACATACGAACACGCACCCGCACACGCACATACTAAACGAGTGGTGATATGAAGAACGCGCGTTTAGTTGCCTTGTAAATGCAAATATCATAATAAAGTGCCGCCATAACTTTGTCCGTTTTAATGCAGTGATTAATTTTTAGTTTATGTTCATTTCCTCATAATCATAAATCATGTTTAGATGTTAAACGAAACTCGGAGTACATTTTCTACTTAGTTAAACTTCAGTATACGCCAGATTAAACTAACGTGTGGTTGAAAATTAGTTTTAGTGTTTGATTAACATTATTGTGAATTTATGTATGTTTTTTGATTTTTGTTGAATATGTTTTTGTGTAAAGTATCTAAATAATGATCTACTTTAGCTTTACTCAATAGTCGTATTTAACACAGTTTTTAAAACTTAGAGCAAACGAAAATAACCTCTTTAGGCTATATTATTGGAAATCATTATAAATGAGTATAAATAATAGAATTTGTGCTAATTTTGTGTAATGACATACTGCATATAAATATATCTATTACTACAAAAATAATAATTAGCCTAATTTACTATAATCTCCCGACTATGTTTTACGATCGTTTAGTGTCAGGACAACTTAAGTTATGAACACAACTTTAATTACACAATTCAACTCTTCCACTCTCATTTGTTTTTGGTATAAAAATGATTATAAATGAACGCCCACAATGGTACATATGATTGTTATAGAACGCTTAAGCTATGTAATGCGATGCATGTGTCAAAACCAAACTCATTAGTCTGTATTACTTGTTCTAATTCACATTAAATACGCAGAATCAAATATTCGAACATGGACTTGAATACTGGGATATTATTATTCGCCTAAGTGAATTTGTTCATCCGTACTTGTTCCATAAATCAAATACAATGACTACAATTTGTAACCAACCAGAGCGTGCGTGAGCGGTAAAACTTAAATTGTCACATAAACGTGACAAAGCAATCGTTTCATTTGCACACTTAAGTTAATAGGAATTTTCGTTATTCATTCTATACTTAATTAGCGACAGTGTTAAATAAATACAAAAATATGATTTAAACCACTTAATACAGGCACTGTAATTAATCAGTGTCACACGATTCTGTTATACAGCTATGATCGTTGTCACAGTTCTGTCGTTGACGCGTGCGTGAATAACGATTTGTAGCACAGACGATAAATTGATAATATTCTTCTACAGGAAGATTGTCGTCGCATGTCCCACAGTGGGGGTCAGCGTGCCCTAACTGGGGCACTATTCTGCAAGGGGATTGGCTGCATGTCTTAGGGCTCAAAGACACGACTAAGTCCACTCAATATCTATCAACATTTTCAATGGTATTTGTTGCACAATTAATATCTTAAATTCGCATAGATTTGAGGGGGGTAAATTTCTCTATATTTTTTATCAATATTAGTACAATTATTGTATTTATTAATAGCTAAACAAGCTATACTCGATGCCAAAACAATCGCAAAGACAAGCGTGAGGGTTTGCTATTGTTGTTCGTGTCTTTTATATGATATTCAATATCAAAATTATCAAGATCCAGATATCTGATAAAGATGCTCAATTGATCGTTTCGTTTCGTTAGAATTAGAAAATTTTAAAATCTCAGTGATCCAAACGTAATACTTATATTATATATTACAATATATATGTATTTTGAATATTTTTAATATCAGTATTTTGAGAACAAATTTACCGGTTTATCTTGATATTATTTTTCTCATCGTCATTCCAAAATTTTGATAAAGAACATGAACAAGAAATGTTAAATCTCCACGCTTTCCAAGCTCTTTGTGTGGAACATAAAGGTAACGATGACTGCGACTATTATTGAAGTGCGCCGAGCCCCAGAGAATACTAAGACCTTCTTGTACAGAGAGTATTTGAGAGTCGTTGTCGTCCAGTCATGCAGACATTCTGTACCTGCCTGAGATCGACGCCGGGTATCCGGCTATTGATTAGCGTCGCGACGCGGGGGCGGCAGACCCGACGCGCCACGCTGACTACCGCCCCGTCCAACCACCTGCGTCAACCACCCACACAGTGGCGGATCGAACCCACGGGCTCTACTTGTAGGCAAGGGAGGCGACGCCCAAACCACGCTGCACCGTATATACCTTCAAGTCTGGTTTACACAGTCATTATCTGTATAGATTAATATCAACAACACAAAACGTTGACACTGAACAAATATAAATAATGCAAAAATTGTTATCTTGACGAGAATTCTTTCTGACATATCCAAACTTTTGTTTCACTGAACGATTCTCCAATTTAATAATATGGTTTTTAGCATTTTAGAAATGTGTGTGGTTTGTAGAATATGGACGAGCCCCCGCCAGGCCCGTATTATCACCACCCGCTAAATATTTAGACCGCCGCTAAGTGGTTGATCCATGGCAACCACCAATCAGAAGCGTGGTTTCCAAGTGGAAAAGAGTTTAACCCTGAACTAAATACTAAGCAGGTTGTCGTTATACCGGATTTTAGTGTCCCTTTATTGTATTCAGGAAAGTGATAGCAACTTAACAAAAATTGACATATTTCTTAATGGTGGTTATACTGGTTATTAAACCATACAGACACCAAATACTTGAATCGCTACAAGAAATCGGGCAAGACCGTACATATTGTTACCTATTTTAATATATTTATTATTTACCCTGTACAACAAAACATATAAATGATGAAAGGTTGGCAGGGAAATAATACAGTTACCATTACAACCACAAACAGTGACTGCCAACCGATATTAAAACAATAAATTCAAGGTATAACATGGAACACATATAATACAATAATACGGGGGAAACAACATTTAAGGAGGCGAAGTAACAACAAAATATTATACCAAACACAAACGTCCTTTACAAAAAGAAACTACGAACGTGAAAATAAAATATAACAAGTGCGAAATAAAAAAACACGAATGTACAGTACTAACAAATACAATGTTTAGTTAGGAGAAAATATGGTTAATGATTAGATTTGTTTTTAATTACGACTATCATTCAAATACTTGCCCGTGTTCACACAATTGTTAACCTGGGTTTTGACTGATTCTTGTATGTGATACAACAATGATATCAATGTTAAGTAAGTGTAGCGAAAGATGACAATGGAGAGAGTGCAACGCAACTCTCGATGAGTTTCTGACAATTGAGAGAGTACAACGCAACTCTCGATGAGTTTCGCGCATCGTGCCTGGCTAGATTCGCGTGTTGGCGCAGAGTAGATTCCAGCCACGATAAGTCCTGGACACGTTCAAGTAATGTGGTAAATATTTCAGTATGTGGGTCACTATACACAACGTCAATAATATCGATTCAGATTGTGAGGCGTGTTGAATGCGGTATCAAGATTTGGCTACTCCTCGTGGTGGTGCATGACTGTGGGATGAGGAGTGCATGACTGTGGGATGAGGAGTGCATGACTGTGGAATGAGGAGTGCATGACTGTGGGATGAGGAGTGCATGACTGTGGAATGAGGAGTGCATGACTGTGGGATGAGGAGTGCATGACTGTGGAATGAGGAGTGCATGACTGTGGGATGAGGAGTGCATGACTGTGGAATGAGGAGTGCATGACTGTGGAATGAGGAGTGCATGGCTGTGGAATGAGGAGTGCATGACTGTGGGATGAGGAGTGCATGACTGTGGGATGAGGAGTGCATGACTGTGGGATGAGGAGTGCATGGCTGTGGAATGAGGAGTGCATGACTGTGGGATGAGGAGTGCATGACTGTGGAATGAGGAGTGCATGACTGTGGAATGAGGAGTGCATGACTGTGGGATGAGGAGTGCATGACTGTGGGATGAGGAGTGCATGACTGTGGAATGAGGAGTGCATAGCTGTGGAATGAGGAGTGCATGGCTGTGGAATGAGGAGTGCATGACTGTGGGATGAGGAGTGCATGACTGTGGAATGAGGAGTGCATAGCTGTGGAATGAGGAGTGCATGGCTGTGGAATGAGGAGTGCATGACTGTGGGATGAGGAGTGCATGACTGTGGAATGAGGAGTGCATAGCTGTGGAATGAGGAGTGCATGGCTGTGGAATGAGGAGTGCATGACTGTGGAATGAGGAGTGCATGAGTGTGGAATGAGGAGTGCATGACTGTGGAATGAGGAGCGCAGGTATGTGGAATGAGGAGTGCTGGCCTGTGGAATGAAAAGTGCATGACTGTGGAATGAGGAGTGCATGACTGTGAAATGAGGAGTGCAGGCCTGTGGGTGGAATGAGTTGTGCTGCTTACATTTGTTCAATAGACCTTTTTCAAAATCGTTCTAGAGCCGTTAGATAAAGCGAATCACGGTCCTAAAAATCTTCAATGGCAATGTACAACAATGAAAAATGAACCTTGACATTACATTTGAAAAGTAGTTTTATTGTTGTAATTGAAGAAAAAGAATACGGTCCTAGATCAATTTTGAAAACGGCCTATAAGACCAGACTGCCAGAAGTCATCAAAAACCCCTCAAAGAGACAGTGCACTATTTATTATTGGAAGAATATCCATTGATTCCAAACAAGTCAACTAGTTTTGCCAACGAATTTGAAATTCTAATTGTTAAATGTTGTATATATCTAGTATTCAGTGACTGTTGGCTGGACCGCTCGCAACGCTCTCTGTTCTGGCTACACATCGCCACAATTTTCATGAGAGTTACGAATGTATTGCTAAATAGACATTGCAAAGTCCTTTGATACAGAAAAATTCAATAATAATATTATATTTATGAAAATAATAAAATTTCATTTGATATCATTCGAATGAAGAGCATGCTCTTAAGCATATTAAGTATAGCTAGTTTCCAAAGAATACCATGTTTACGAGAATGGCAAATCAAACATTTACATTACAAATTGTATAAAATACTGTTCGTTTTGGATTTTCTTAACAACGGACTCGCCAATAGTATTGTGTTTATGGAAATAAATTGAAAATCGATAAAAATGAAAACGTATACAACGATTTCATTTTGATTTTATTTGTCTTGTTCTCTCCAAAAGTATAGCTATGTTTATGAGAAAGACGATTTCTATCTACAGTAAAAAATAAAACTCCTTCATCTTATCTACCGATTCGCTCTATAACAGAATAAATACGTCTAGGGAGAATGGGTTTGCCAAATGGCAGCCTAACAAGATTGTATAGTAAATAATATTCGAGTTATCTGGCATTCAGGTCGACTGTCGCGCGTGAGAATGAACTCCCGCTCAAAACGAAACGTCGAATTTAATAAATTTAGAACAGAACATAACAATTGCTTCACTCTTTCCAGAGTACAAAGACAGAAGGTTGATTATACGGCAACAGCGTATTTACTTTTTGTAACATTTTGTTTAACATACACTAGAGTTTTAGCAAGCAACGTAAATAACTATTTGATTACATGTTGTTATCAATGTGAATACAGAAATTCGTCACAACACAGACATAAATGTGCAACCTTACAATACCTTATAAGACCTAACAATACCTTACAATACTGTAGAGTGGAATCAGTCAGCAGTATGTTCAAGAAAATAATGACATAAAATCCCACGCACAAAGTCATAATGCGCAATTTCAGTAAAGTTAACTTTATTGTTATTATTTATTTATTGTCCAGAGCACAGTTTATTCAAACAATACATACATAATGGTTTAACTCATAACAACGATCCAAACACGAAATATGTAAAAACTGTTAATTCATGGGAAGCGGAATCATTCAAATATCATTTATATATATTTGTGTGGCAAAACAAATATTACTTGTAATCAATCATTTGCATTGTAAATTATTAATAATAACTGGTTTAAGCTTTGCGAGTTCAGTGGACTATAGGTTATACAAAAAATGTTTATTATATGTTATAATCTTGCCACTACTTTGATATTCTGACAACAATAAGAAAAAATATGATAGCTCATAATAAAACAATGCTTAATTAATATCAATGAGCTACAAAGTTTTGGTTCATGTTGCCTGTCAAAGTGATAAGACTAAACTGTTTCAAGGCAAGTCAAACTTAATAGTCGAAACTATTTATAACCCATAGAAGTTGTAATTATACATAACGTACAAATATTGATACGGCATTGGCGGTTCGTTTCCTCCCTTCGTGGAAATAGCGTGATCGACAGCTGCTGTTTGCGACCAACAAACTGAAACAGGAAACCCGATTCTGAGAATCAGAAAGAAATGTTGATTTAAACACGTGTTCCAATTTCGCCTGGAAGATTTTCGAACATAAAATAAATCCGAGATATATTTTTTCATGAAAATTCGCCGTCTGGAATACTATACGAGTATTGGATCCATTCAGCGCCAGCGAAATATTTTATAGAACAAATTCAAATATCTTGTTGTCATTCACGCTCTCGCCTGTCGATTGATTTGTCGAGACGGAGACAGTGGCGGCTTTGAGGGCTGAGCTCGGCTCAATAGGTTTATTGTCTAGTAGTGAAACAACCTCATGCATAAGTAGTGTGTGCGACGCCGTCAACACGATGATAACCTACTTAGCGTCTATTCACATGTTAAACATAATACTACAGACAGACGAAAGTTTACAGTATGTTGGTTCCGATTCTCGAAGCGATTCTAGTAATTTTTTAAATTTAGGAAACATAATATGTATACATTTACAGCTTTAATTATAATGCATAATATTATTTACAACAGTTTTCACCATGTAGTCCATAAATCCTTATGTTAGGTCTAGGCTGTTGTTAGATTAAAACTAAATATGTGGATGTGTAGACATAGGCTATATGCCTCTATTTCTAGTAGTAGAAAAGTTACACTTAAAAATTTTAACAATCAAATATGAAATAACAGTGGCCTTCACGTTGTTGTTTCACTACATACATTGGTTATGAATATGTTAATGTTAATATGTATGTTAATGTTTCATGTTAATGAAACTAAGATAACCAAATATTAAGATGGATGTAGTCTCGAAGTATTCACTCTTCTAAGTTTGTAATAAATATTCTAGTGTTGTTAAAATTATTAACTCAAATGGTTTTCAAAGGAGTAATTGTCAATTCATCACAGACAGTAAAAATAATCCACTAAAATCCTGTGGTAAATAGAAAGTGAGGAAAATTTCTGTACCTTGGGTATTAAGGTATATAGATTAGTTCTTGATTTATAAATAAGTAACAAAAGGCGCACATGTGTGTAGGTACACACCCATCAATGCAAGAGTGTGTAAGATTAGGAGAATGGTTATAAATATACTATCCGGTTATTCTAGCTCGTTGTTTTGTGGGGTGTATAGGAATACAATATGACACGTGCAATAAACATGCCGTATCCATGTAACCCAACTACAAATTAATCTCAGTAGCTACACACAGACATGAATAACTATGAACTGAGTTACCGTTCACGTCATGGATTGAAAATAGGAAATCACGTGACATCCGTGACGTACAAAGATTACGTCAGAACTGGCGAGCCGAGGTCTACAAGGAAATCAGTTATTAACTATTCTAACAAAAAAGCCTTTTTCTTGAAGTGGTAAATTATTTGCTAAGTTTTTCCATCACAGCGAGTGGATAGTATAAAACCCCACGACAGTCGGTAACATGAACTGAAAGGTTAATTTATTAATAGTTCTGGTTCTTATTGAATCGAAACTGAAAGACTAATATTAAATTGTGGAATCAAAGAGATTTGTAAATGTGATAAACCCATCGAAAGGAATTCTTAGATTAGAAGAAAACATTTAAATAATAAGAATTAAATACTGTCGGGGTGTAGAGACTACCCGAGTGATCGTCATCGTCATCGTCACCGTCGTCGTCGTTGTCATCGTCATCGTCATCGTCATCGTCATCGTCATCGTCATCGTCATCGTCATCAACATCATCGTCATCGTCCTCATCATCATCATCAAGACGTTGATCGACTGCATAAAGAAATAAAAACGCAAACATATTTTATGATGAATTTTCAAGTTTACGAAATAGAAGTATTTGAGTTGGTCAATACTTTTTTAGAGGTTAACAATTACAAACACATGTTTTTACGGTTCATCACTAACTTGTTGAAAACTTGTATCCGCCGTAATTATTCATGCACTACCTACCGTTATACACGATATTATTCTAGCTATGCTCTATCTCGATCCAGTGAAATCACTGCCCAAACGGCGAACATAGGATAACATATTGAGTTAGTTCACACTTGGAAGCACTAAGCGGTAATTTAGCAAATGGACAAACAAAGCAACCACTGCTATACGCTCGTAATTGCTTGTATAGTTTAATGGGTTTATAATTTACTTGTGATAACAAATAAGTTCTAGTAGATCCCATATACACAACACAAGCTCAGTACATACACAAACAAAACCAGGTGGTTGTTGGTTCACATATACACTTGGTTGGGGCGAATGGTTCACATGCACAACAATTGAGCCCATCAGAATAAAAGTGGGCTGTCACTTTTTGAATATTTTCCAAATTAGCAACTCGGCGTCCTCTGTGACCACTAGTTTGAAAATTTGTAATTTTGGACATGGCCGGTTTACATACACAAAATTTGAGCCCATGAGAATAAAAGTGGGCCGTCACTTTTTGAATATTTTCTAACTTAGCAACTTCAGCAGCGTTCTCTATGAGCACTAGGAGCACTAGTTTGAAAATTTGTAATTTTGGACATGGCCTACTTTTATGTTTATAAAAGTGGGTCATGTCTTAAATTACAAATTTTCCATCTAGTAGTTGCTGAAGTTGCTTTTTGGAAAATATTTAAAAAGGGAGTTGGCCCACTTTTATTTTAAAGAGCTCAATTATGGATCTTATTATTTAGTATTCACTACCACGAATCCTACTCGTCATCATGTTCCTTGAATGTGTTGAGTGAAAGTAGTACAGCATCAGGTAGTAAAACGTCTCGTATCTGCGAAGATTGAAATCTGACTTTACAGCAACTCTGATCGCATCTCGTATGAAGGAAGCCAGAATGCTGGGGCGCTAAGACATAAAAGAAAGCCGTGAAAGCCAACCTTCAAGCCATACTACGTCTGTGTTTGCTTTCTATCGTTCTGAAAGTCATCAAACGCAACTAGTGGTTGTTCTCACGGCAAACAGATGAAACAAGAAACGTCGGTTTCTGTTCGGAGAAGGAATACGACATTCGAAAATGTTCGTTGTAATCTTTGTTAGAACACCAAAACATACTATACTTGTAATACGATATAATTGTTTTAGTCTAACAAGAGATAAGTTAAATGTTATATTTTTTATTAGTATGTTCTTTTTGATAATTCAACATCTTTTTATTTATAAATATATATCAATGGACATGGTAGTAAAGATTTCTTCTTTCTACATATCTTCAGATTTTTTAGTTAAGTTTATTTTTATTTATTTATTTGCCTGTCGATTAATACATGGTACAAATATAGGCATCGTCAATCTTATAATATACATACTTAATATACATAAACTTAATATACATATTATGATCAGATTAAATAGAGACATTGGAGATACATATTATAAATCGATGAATGTGATTAACCATCTAAATCACATTGTGTTGAGCCGAAAGGAATTCGTGGAGAGAATAGAAGGACTTAGAGATGAGAAAAGATTTTGAGCTTACTTCGCGATTATACTACGAAAGCACAATGGGAAAGGTGTGTTTGTGGTCAAGAACTTGCGTATATTTAAAACTATAAAGAAAATACTCAAGTTATATCATTGAAATAATTGCCTGCGTTAAATTTAGAGGAGCCAACTATATATCACCTCCACCTAGGGCTAAGTATTTGAAGTTCCAAATGCAGCAGTCAGTACTAAAAACAAACTGCATCTATATAATATCTAATCCCATTACTGGATTCACTCAACGACAACTGATAAAGTAACTGAAAATGGTGTTGGTATAGAAGATTTTTGTACTACCTACCGGCGAGTGTCCATCAGAAATAAATACAAAGCATGACTCCATCGCTTTTATTCATACACAAGATACAATTGGACGACTATGATAACATATTGTGGCAACCATGTTAATCGAGACGATGAGTGAGGGATGAAGTAGATAAAATAACGACACAGGCCTCAACCTGGAACCTTCCACTACGAAAGCTACAATGGGAAACGAGTTGTCTATGGTCTAGAACTTGCATATTTAAAACTATAAAGATAATACTCTTAAGTTATATAATTGAAATAAGCCTGCTTTTAACCAGAAAATGCATGATAGTCCAGTAAGCCAAAAATGCAGGCATAGGAAAAGAAGAAGAAGAAGATAACCTAGGGAACGCGGTTTACAAGAGCACCGCTCAATCGACCGCAGCACACTCAAGGTGTTTACATATTCACCAAAAAATGCGTCTTGTGTAGCCAATACCTCACCCCAACGCACGAGATAATACAATCGCAAAGCTGAATAGACAAAATGAGGTGAATAAATTTGCAGTAAAGAATTTTATTCCCGTGCTCAATATCCCGAAGTTTTTTTTTGAAATCTACATAACAAGTTATTTGGTTTTCAAATTGTAATTTTAAAAAGTGCTAAACTCGAAAGAAAGTATCGATTTTCTCGTCTCTTTGAGGGAGTATTGCATAATGTATCACAATTTACAGAGGGGAATGTTTCACTGAGAACCGCATCAAAACTGTGGCCTGACCTTCGTGGAACATTTGCGTGCGGCCGTGCTATGGGGGAGCCGTCCAATGCCCATCCAACACGCTATGTGATACTAGTAGTAATCTGTTCTAGAGAAGAGGCCTATTCGAAGGTTTAGAACAATGGAGATAACATGCAGAAGAGACCAGAAAACAGAATTTTCGTGATCTAAATAATTTGTGTACAATCAAATTTGATAAAACTATTACTATGTAGTTTACTAATGTAAATTTGTTTCTGAAATACTGTAAGTGAAATACGTACATGAATGAAAAGCTTAGAATTGAATGGTAAGAAGCCCAACAGTTTAAAATACTGAAATGTGCATCTGCAACATCATTTTATAGAAATTCAATTTTGGGGGCCAGCAATCCCCCCCCTCTAACACATTAGATGATTTTACTTTTAAATACGCCAACGCTTTGTGTTTAGAGGATGTAGATAAGGAATGTTCGAGGGCTGTTATTAGGCCATGAGAGCCCTTTAGAGCACATGAAAGAATACAGATGTATAAACGCATAAGACCAAGGGTTGGGCTGTTCATAAAATGAGTGTGTTGATGAATGGGGGTAGAACCTGCTACAATGGATTTCAGTGAGAAACAACGAGAAGGAAACTGAATGAATGCTTATAGTAGGAGTTAGGGGGAGCCGTCTCAGTCTAGGGCTGAACCATCCACTATCCAGCGCCCTTGGTATAGACTTGGACTCTGAGGGACTTATGAGTTCAAGTGGCGTCAGTGAACGAATAGAAGAGTATTCCGATTGGTTCAATCGAGCGAGAACCGATTTGAACCCGAAGCTTGGCTGGCTTCGGGTAACATCGGCTTACACACACCGACACCAGTGAGTGGTTCAGTCGTAAAAAGTAACGAGTGCGTGATTTTTACGACTGGTCAATTGCGAGATTGTTTGATCATGTAACGAGGAGGGTAGTTATTTTTATTTCACCATTTGACAGTGAGAGAGAGAGAGTTAGCTCGTTTTATCACTTAGACCACGTGACAAGTTAAGAAATAGAATATGTAGAAGACACTTTGTAAGATGACTTGGTTTCAGATTAAGATTATTTAGATTTATAGCTTTCCCGTTTATCTGTTACAATTTACCGTATCGCATCATATATAGCATTGGCAACAAATGTGTGCAGAAATTATAACACAGTTAACTGCCTGAAAAAGGATATAACCCTGATATTAAAACATTATAAAATACACAAAAAATTAAATAAGATTAAAATATCTCGTAATATATGTTTATATATCTATATGTCATGTTCATTTACAATTCTAATTTTTTATAAAAAAAAGTTTTAAACAGTTTATAAAAATAATCCAAATACAAATGTATTTAATATCTAAAAAACATGCTTGATATTTTACATACTAATCAATAATTAATTCGATTAGTAGTAACTAGAATAACAACCACATTGATTACAACAGATGTAGATTAGTGTATCTAATGTTTGTTTCTTATAATACCACATCTAAAATATTGTAGAATTTTTAAATTTTATGAACGGGTTTTTAGATACATCAAGGCCCGTTTCACTTATGCGATAACTCCCACGAGATTTAAGATTATTTATCTGTCGTGTTGACACAAAACCTTTACTTTTCCTTGTCGAACAACATCGCAAGAACAATATACGTGTTGTTGTGGTTTATGTTGTAGGGTTCGATACCCGAACGAGGCAACTTGCTTTATCAGTCATCTCTACAACAATACAATCTTATACATCTACGCTAACGCGCACCTCGTGGCTCTAGCACGTAACATTAACACGAACTCTTATCAGCCAGCGCAAAGCTAGTTTTTAACGCTCATTAGTGGTAAAAACTTTAAGAAACTCTTAGATAAAATTATAAACAGTTTTTACTTTAAACTCATGTTAACTCGGAAGAAAAGAACCAGAGAAAAATAATACAGACTTACTTTGCACATTTTATCAGAACAATTATGTTAATGTAACAATTATGTAAAGTTAAGTGTTGCCAACTTAACAACGACACATTTACCTAAATATCAGAACGAATTAGTTATATTGTTTACTAACTCAACACTATTCTGTTCCTCAAACTTGACGACTTCCACTTCAAAATCACTCAACTCTGCTCAGTTCTTTCTCTCACTACCCCGCATTTTGGTACGTATTGTACGTATTGTTTTGTACGGTACCTTTACGGCCTCTACTCAAGCACATGCTTACTGTTTTCAAAACATCTGGCTAACCCGTTTCCAACTCTACCTGTATGTCACAAGTAAAAAGATTTTAAGTAAATTAAGTCACGCACGAACCTGTATTTACGGAGTCATTCCGCGTTAAAACCTATAGAAACATGATTTAAACACTAAACTTGTATTGATTACTGGAATTATACCAACGTAAATTACTAACTCGACGTGAATTACTAACTAGAGTGTGAATACAAAACAAAAGGTTGTTATTGTAGACGTCATATCTACCTAATGCCAAGGTAAATAATTCGTTTCATTTCATTTCATTTCATTTCATTTCATTTCATTTCATTTCATTTCATTTCATTTCATTTCATTTCATTTCATTTCATTTCATTTCATTTCATTTCATTTCATTTCATTTCATTTCATTTCATTTCATTTCATTTCATTTCATTTCATTTCATTTCATTTCATTTCATTTCATTTCATTTCATTTCATTTCATTTCATTTCATTTCATTTCATTTCATTCACAACAAAATAAAGATTCCAGATAATGTTTGGATACACTGTTATGTTAATCTGAACAAAAGAATACAATCAATATGAACAGAATGAAAACGTTGTGGTGTGTTTATGCAGAATGCGTAGCTGGTGTGCAAGCAAGCGTGTGTGAGTGTCGGTATACAGAGCGTGTGGTTAATGTGTGCATGTTACGTCAATCATAATTACTACCTCATATTCTAGAAATTAACAACCACCAATTAGGGAGATGTTTATATTGACATTAAAGAGGGGGATAAATTATTATTGCTACTTGTTGACCGTTGCTATATTGTTTTAATTCGTGTGCGCTTCCAATGTATATTAACCAATCCTCCTATGGCAGTAATCTACATTTTAAGAGCTTTATCCGTGTATATGCTTATTTTTTAAACTACATATCCACTTCCGACAGTTAACCTTCGCTGAGATATCTTATTTGAATTGTAGATGTTTGTATTACGATCTGCTGTATGAGCTTTTTGCACAACATTTCCATGATTACATTTCCACTAATGTAAATAACAAAAATAGTGGGTATGTCATAACTTTCGTCGTGTATTCGTCTTGGGTTTGATTTATGTATTATACAATAAATTATTTTTCTTAATATAAATTCCATGCAACAAGAATATACGTAACTCGGTTTAGTCATAGTTTGTTCTAGAGATTTGCATTATTATTTGTGTCTGTAAAGTTCAAGGATTTGTGTGGCTTTGAAGCTGCTCATAATAATTCCGTCACATAGATTCTCGTGTATTGAAACAAAACAATGAGCTATGGTTGTAATTTGTTGTAAATCGCTTCCTAGGAGATTCTCATCTGAAGTGTGAACATAGCAGGAATACAATAACCAGTGCATGTCCACACATCCTAGCACGAACCCTTTGTTCCTCGCAAGTTAGTGTGTTCGTCTAATATGCATATAGATTGGACGACGCGCGCTCTTCATTACAGAACTGAAGTTAACGATACGTTTCATATGATAACGAAGACGGCAACATTAAGTATGGAACTTCTCGAACTTATGATGACGATGAGTATACAAAGCTTGGTATAAAAGCTCCGGCAGGCGACAGGAATTTAAAAATACAAATAAATTTGTTTTATAAATACGGCCTAGGAATATATACTGAGCAGTTCCCTTTTAGATTAAAAAGCGACGACATTTTTACAAACCAAGTTGACTAATAAGGCTTGTGCACTCCACTTAGTAGATTACCGCCTTGAAATGTATTAAAGTACGCCTGAAATCTTTTGATTTTCGTTGGAGAATAGTGCATGACTGGGGCGTAGATTAGGATCTGAACTCAGCATCAGGCAAGTAAGAGTATTACAACTATACTTTAAAAGTGTCAAAGCAGGGAATCTATAGAATCGTACTAGAATCTATATATTATTGGTAGTTGTGAACGCACGTGAAGAAATTGAGCTAAACCAAATGCACCGTTAGTTTAAGCGTAAATAATTCAATTCGTTACTCGTACATGCAATACGTACTAAATAAATTGTAGAACGTTGCTCGAATACTCGAATACTCTTGGTGAAGTTATCTATTCTATTCTAGATGAGCGTTGGGACTTGCATGGAGGTGGGATCGAACGGGTGGACGTTTTGTTGGGAACTTGCTTGACATATTGGCACAGCTGTGCTACGTTCTGACATTCAAGAGTTCATTAGTTTAAATGCAGAACATACTGTCGAGCTGTATCACAAATACAACTTTTACAACAAAATATCAAAACCACTAACTAAAAATCAGAATCTAGTTTCTATATTGATTAAATCTTCCGTTTTCCTTCTATTGACAACTGTAATTCTCACAAAGTGAGCACATTTTTTACACAACGAAAATAAGCTACTGTTTCTCCAATTCCTCGTTAATTTCTACTATTTCACTGAATCAAACTCGTTTCGAGCAACCCTGTTAATGCGTATATATAACAATAAAACGAAACAAAACAAATTCGTCGGTATTAAACCAACCCCCATCATGGGGATGATTCCCCAAAAATCACACACCTGGCGCCATCTATTGACGGGTGACATGAACTGTCATCACACGCGCTTCGTTAATCAGTGGATGAGTTATTCGATAATCAATCAACAACGCAGCGTGGGCTAGTCTATACGATGACAGCTATGTAGGTGGCTCAGCGGTAACACGCTATAGGCTCACACTCGGAGGTCGCCGGTTCGATTCCTCTCACCGTCAATCAAATATGGGTGTATGTGGTAAATAAATGCATTAATGAAAAGAAAGAGACAACACACAAACATACATTAGGACACAGAGTTATTATCTTAACAGAAATACCGGCTTAATACTTGAAATCAGTACACGACCCAGGACAAATACTTAAGTATTTGAGTACTATTCATATTCATTATTATTATTATTATTATTATTATTATTATTATTATTAATTTACGTATTTAGTACTATTTTTCAAGCGTCACATCGTTATATAAAATTAAATCCGTCACAATTTGGCCTTGGACATTCCCAAAAGGAAACAAGGGTACCCTGCGGTAGCATCCCTATAACACAGATAAGGGATTGCCTATATCCATCCGTTGATGTGATTGAAACAAGGCTGGCATATACACTCTACCAAATTAACGTGGCTCTTTTCTAGCCCAAATAATAGCCAGAAACTGTTATGTACCGAAAAGCAATTACTTGATTGCATAAATTCTAAACGTTATTATTTTACCATTAGGGTGGTCGTGTAGTGAAAATATTATTACTCGATATTTGCATAATGCTAATACATTATGCAGGAGTGTACCACATAATTTGTGGGCAGTTTTAGGAAGACTACAGAATGAGGAAGTATAATCATAGCCAGCCTAGGTAATGAAGACTTGTAACCTGAAATTATAGCCAATGAGAGAGTTTTAAAATCGATCCAATGTAGTCACATTATAATCAATTTGTAAATAATATGTTTAGGAACTCACGCAAAAATATACTTCTAAAGTTTAGACGAGACTGCCGTTGGGGTTTGTTTTGTATTACTTTTGCATCACATTGTTCTGTATCGCCTTTTATTACCCTAACCCTAACCCTAACGCGAATCGCACCAACAACTTTGTTTTCGTTCTCTCCGTCCGTCATTAACATTTACCTGTGACGTCACGACTCTCCGGAGCCCGCGCGAACCTGGCGTTGAATCTTTCAACAACATCTCGCCTGACGCAGCGGGCCACCATTCCCCGAGACATCCATCCACTGACGTCATCAACACATATCTCTAATGAACGACATCCAACCAGGTCTGATCCCCAGATGTGAACTTTATTATCTCTTGATTACTTTGGATCCATTACATTGATGAGAATTCATTTGTTTTCTCTTACTCCTCATCCCCTCCGCATCCCTCTCCCAACACAACCAATCGGTGTCCTTTTATGTGTGTTTTAAAAATACTCACTGAGATTATTTCCGTTTTGTTTGCAATGTGTCGCGGGAATGTTTCTGAACGTACTGAGAGAAAAGTAATTTCTATGAAAGCTCGACGAGGCGACAGCGAAAAATGTTGCATGCATTCATTAAAAGTATGCCGAGATTAAATGCCGTGTAGAGAAAAGAAAGAAAAGAAACGAACTGACATGTACAAGTGGGTCGTAAGTGTGAATGTGTGACGTAAGAGCCCAAGTGGTCGCGTTGTACAAATCGTGTCGGAGTTCACTTGTGAGAGCGTTGAGATTTGTGTTATTATTTCATTAAAGAATTCCACATTTAAGAAAATGTTTACTTGGTTGGCTAATGCAGCTGTCTGATACAGTTATTTGGTTTAATTTTTTTCTCGCCGTTTTCTGAAAAGTATATAATATGTGCGATATATTGCTTCTACAAATGCTTTGGGTTGCTAGTTAATCATGTTTAAAACTGCATTCATTACTGTTTACATGCATCACAAAAAAATGGTTGTTATTGTGCAGAGCAAGGCGAAAAAAATGACAATTTGTTACATTTTGTAATACTTTTTTATTGCTGCCCTTAAATAAGTAAAACATTTCAATTATAAATTTTAAAATTTTGATAACTCCACCCTAAAATAATGTTTGCTTGAAATGTAATCGGGGTCGAACGTGGGTTCAAACCCCGCATAATGCAAGGGGTGATTTGTGATTTCTTTCATCTATTGGTTGCCCGTATCGCCTCGAATAGCATGGTTGCAATAATCGAGACGCAAAGCAACAAGATTCATCATACACTATTACCTATAGAATAATGATTCATTTTATAAACTTATTGGGTTCATTATGAAAATAGTGACCTCTAATCTGACCCTTATTCCATTGTTCTATCACGGTCTGGTGTTGCACGATTTGCTTTACTACTAAAAGCCATTTCTTGTATTTCTTTCTCCGCTAACATGCACGTCAAACAATGTTCGTGCCCTTTAACGAAGTTCTCTTTGACTCATGCAGCGCTCGAACAGCACAGCTTCAGCACCCACCCGGTAGAATAGCCATGACCTCACAGGGGCACTCGACGTATGATTGGGGCCGGGACTCCCTTTGACTGCGCCGCGCGCTCACGTTTTGACCTTGAGACTAACGATCAAGAAACCGCCCCGAGCCGAGGGGTGGTTACGTACACAGAATGTGCATTACATGAGGTTGCTCGCTGGTACATTTGATTAAACGGTCGTATGTGCTTTTGTCAGTCGTCTGTGGAAGGTACTTGAGACATCCGTTAAACTTAAGAGATTTACTTCAAACAACCCCTTCACCTTTGTTTATCTAGTTCACCTGAATAACAACGGAAAGGGTTAAGAAACTAGTGCGTTTACAAACTAGCCGTGACACTAAAATCTGTGCAGACAATATGCTGCTCTTGTCTTGTCTCTGTAGAGTGGGTTACGAGCCAATGCTAAAACAGGTGTACAGCAGTGAAACACGAATATGTTAATAATTAAATATATCAGTATTATGCTGCTAAGCTTTTACGTGCTCCTACCAACGATCTCTAATAGTTAATATTTAACTCCAATGGGCAAATTATATGGTGCTTAAAACGTACCTTATTTTAATTGTTATTTCATTCACACAAAACAAAAATTAATTATTCTTTTAATTATTGTTGTATGTACGTATGCTGTATTCTTTTTTATATCTTTTGAGTATCAGCGAATATTTTGTGGTTTTTGTTTTAAGGTATTGTTATACGTTGAAATGGCTGGGAGCAATATCATGTCACAACACAACATGAACACACTAAACATTACAAAAAACCTTCTATAACAGCTTCATTTACATTCTAGCGGTCTTGAATAGATGTAATATTATTTTTGGAAACACCGCGTCCAGATGATGAACACAGTTTGGGGTTGCAATTTCAGCCTTGGTATAAGCTCACAGTCTTTTTGAAAATGTCTGACGTAGCTCAGACGAAATGTTTATGGAAACGAAACTCCAGTGCTTTTTCATCATCTCGATGCAGACTATCCCCGAAACATAATATTTCATATGTATAGTATACTCTTGAACTAAACCATTGTCCCGGTGTGTTTTATGCCACAAGCTTCGGTGATCCATTTCTCCTCAATTAAGCTTAGCTCGAAACATGTACCTAAATATGCTTCACTATTGAGGCCAAATGAGGCTACATAATATTTTTTAACAGTGTAAAACATTAATACAAACCATCAATAATATAGCTGTCTCTCTTTCATCCATTAGATACTAGAATGAAAATTAATTTTAAATTCAGATTTTTATTTTGAGGTAATCAGTTGAAGTGTAAATTCGTACATTTTGATGATTATTCACACATTTTAACCTATATTTTATTTCTCTAGTATGTGGTAAATATCCCTAAACATGTATTGTTGAATACTTATTAGAAAATCGGTTATATTTAGAGAGAGAACTCTTATTTAGTAGAAGAAAAATGATAACCATTACCATTCTCTAATACACATCTAACTAAACATAATTGTACAACCTGTTGAGTAATAAATATATATATATATCAAACGAATGTTGAAAATGCTAATGTCCTTCACTGATATTTTAGTCAACAAAATACCGTAAAGATTCATCACACAGCCTTCCAAGCTTCTCACGTACGGACAATCTGTAGTCATACATCTAGTGCGATCGCGCTAAAACCCACCATGCACCTCACGTTCTTCATTAGACGTCTCAGCCAATTGCAACGCTGAACACGCACATCACATGATGACGTCACAACACCCCCTATCCCAGCATATTGGACTGTTCTTTACATCTACCACCTCCATTAGAGATTAGAATCATCATTCACTAACCTTTTGCTCGGCGTCAAACTTCACGTTTTACTGGAACCGAAAAATGGGTGTTTTTGTTGGTGTGACGTAGATCGTACCGTTTTAAACGCAATCACGTTTTATTTTTACACGAATATCGCCCAGGCCCTGTTGTTACCACTGAGGTAAATCGATTGAGTAATTTCATGTGTTTAAAACAATCGTGTTTCGTATTCGTAGCTGTAAATTATAAATATATGCCTACGGGATTTTTCTTTTTACCAATTTGTGTTCATTTATAAAACGAACACCTTAATGACAGTAATATTCTCCATCTACAAACTAAAACTATATCACTATTATTCACTGCTCACAAGATTAAATAATTTCGCAAGTCCCTAGGAGACGATTATGAATTCGGATGGTGAACTAACGACATATATAAATCAATGGAGTTCAAAAACTTTCTTGATCGGTTTTTAATTCTTTATTATAAGTAATATTATTTTGATGCAACTGTCACTGTAGCAATTGAGCTGCAACAACTATACTGTACTTAAGCATCTTGAAAATCTCTTCTTTTGACAGTCGAATATTTATTCGAACCACAAACCTTACAAGTCACCGTGGATGTAGCACGTTTTAGAAGTGATCTAGGGTTTTTTTTCAAAGATTTTGAGCCAAAGTTTTTGACTAAATATCTTTGTCTACTATTCGATATTGCTATCATAACAGATCGGAAGAGGGAGGGGGGAGGTAAAAGTGTCACATTTGCGAGATTCGAAAGCAAGATTTCTTATGATTTATGCTTAGAAACAACTCTATTATATCTATCTGACAATAAATGAACAAAGAGCTATTCTTAGTCTTAAATTAACGACGTACTATCTAAGTCACTTATTGGTACAAACAAAGGAGATGCATTGTTCAGCCACTGATAACACAATATTTCTTAACACTCGGCTGGACCCTTTTAGAATCTAACGTCTCCTCTGATGGAAGGATATACTGACAGCACGCCATACAATCAACGTCACACAGCACATCGGCTGACAAGCGACCATCTATTTCAGTGTCTATATTACATAAACTACGCAAATAAGGTCCGATATAAGACGGTGTCGCGAGGTTGTTTTACCTAGAAATTTGGGGTCACGGGCAAAAACGTTTGAGAAGCCCTGGCCTAACGGCATGATAGGACCTTAGCTGATAGCAGTGAGTTGTTATCTTCTCAACATGTATATATCTACGATAAGACACATGTATTGCTTCACCCTCGTTTTACTTGCACACAATAGGTAAAGGTCTCTCACACCAAAAAGTAAGATAGTGTCAGGGAAGTCAGGACCGCCCAGAATTAGTTTCCAGCTTAACAAGTGCGAATCACTAACGTTTTTCCCGATTATCTAGTACAATTTGGTTGCGTTAAGTTTTTTGACGGAAACCTGCTTGCGCGTTTTCTTGAAAGTTACCGTCAAAAAACATACCGCAACCAAATTGTACTAGATAATCGGGAATAACGTTAGTGATTCGCGCTTGTTAAGTTATAAACTAAATGTGGGCGGTCCGGATACTATCTTACTTCTTGCTGTGAGAGACCTATATCCAGGGCAAAGATATCTGTGTGTATCTGTGTGTATGTCTGCCGTGTTCCGTCCGTCTGGGTTGTATAATGGTTTGATCGAACTTTACGGGGGTGTTGACCCAGGCAGGGTGGCCAACCAACGCGTGTAGGGTGTTTACAGGAGTACCAACATGAGAGACGTGGCTCGGCGATAACACGCAATACTCATTCGGGCTCGGTTCCGGGAGGTGATGTCACAATGGATGACAAAATGGCGGTACCGACATTTGAGTTGTCAATCAAAGGAAGACGAATATAACATGAAACATAGTTTACGTAAATGGTTATTATTTACTAGATTTATTTCAATTCACTTTTTTCCAAAGTGCGTTAAATAACACGCACAAAGTTACTCTATATTGCTTTTATTTGAAAATAAATTCTTAGGTCTGAAGATGAGTGCAGATATTATTTTACCACTTATAAGGGGAAAATTTTGGGACTTTTTCTAAATTCTATTACGATTATCTCACTATAGGTAGCTCAAAATACTGGGAGTCTAGGTATATTAGCCAGTTAAAATAGACCAGGTTTAAGGCAACAAAAAACAAATTATTGCAAAGAGAAGTTAAGTTATAGTCAGTTTATTGTGGTTTTGATCATAAAATCATCAATGGTGAAGATGTGGAGGTTGCATAGCAGTGCTATTTGTAAGTTTGACTCTCCAATCGTGTGCAATAGGGTTTGCGGGCCACGCAAATTACTTGGGAACTTGTTATGGTTAATTTTCTTTCGTTTATTTTATAAAAGTGGTTACAGTTTACAATTAGCTGCAAACCTTAAATATTAATGTTCAAATTCGGACCATCTATAGTTACAGTGACACAAAATTATCATTTACATGAAATTGAAATATAATCGGAGACTTCATCTGATTCTTTCTCCATAGTATAACTCAATATTTCAACTTTAAAGTAATCTTACTAGTGACTGAACACAAATATCCTCTTGGTCGAATCTTCATGCCCTACTGAACAGATTCAAAACGCTTTGCCAGGAATAAATCGAGCCAGATACAAAGTCATACAACCTCTCGTTAGACAGTCTTTCATCTCCTCGCGAGACTTGATTTGTTTATGTTCAAGGGTCTTTGTCTGTAGTGCATAACCTCTTTGACGATAATTGCAACACCTAATAAAGACACGTATTAAAGCCAGCTCTTCTAAACGGAAGAACTTGAATCGTTAGACAGATAACGATCAAAGAAGTAGTCTCATTTAGAATTAACAAAGGAAGTGCCAGCCGAGTATTCACACAGGATGAGTTTAACGACGAAGTTTAGTTTATTTTGTCGTCAAGTTGTTCTGTTTTTAACACGAGCGTGTATACATTGTTGAGTATCTGTGGCGGGGAAATGAACAAGCTCTCAATAGTTTCCTTGGGAAGGGGGAGGGGGGGGGGGGGTATGGAAAGTTCTCGTGATGTCGTCCAATGAATACACTAATGATGATGAGGGTGTAGGTTGTAGATAGATCTACAGGGCAGACCTGTAGCTTGCATTATTCACACAGAATCAACAGTTGACGTAAACAACCGTGTCGGCTTTGATCAAAGAGATCAGTAATGGTGATACCATCAAAAACATTTTCTGTAACTTTGTATACCCCGTGTATACACGGGTAAATTATTTATTGAAAGAAAATGGTTTCAGGGAAGATTAGTTCGTTCCCAATATATGTTTACCTAGATAAAGTATTATGAAACATTACATAGCATTAATCATACTTTTTCACATACAGTATTCTCTGATACACACATCCTATAATCAACATAACTATTTATAATAACTCACAACAACTCTTGCTCACCCAATCTCACCTAGTACTGCCACGACCCAGATAATGTACACTTGTTAGACCTTTATCAAACGTTTGCTGGCAATATAAAATGATTTAAATTGCATTTTGACAAACGTACATATCTAGTGTAGACCAATCTCTCTGCTATTGTTTGTCATCCGGAAACTTAACATGACCGTCTTTGTATAGTATAGTATTGTATTGTATTGTATTGTATTGTATTGTAGCAAGAATATTTTAAGTTTTTTTTTCTTGAACTCGTGTTTTATCTACTGAACTGAATTCAACAACAATCGTGCGACTGAAAGGTTTTCTATAATATACTCTACAAACTCACGTTTAACAAACATTATGGTCAATGTTCAAAATTTCTGCCCCTATTCGTTTCTGTTTTGGATTCGTCTCAGAATAAAGCTTGAGTTATGGGGTGACTGATTTCATCGGTAATCCGTATTCCGTACAAGAGATAGAGGAATATATCTCCAGTAGGGGCTCCGACACTCTATTGCATTGAGACGTACGACACTGCCGGATTAAATTTATGGACTCCAGTTTATCTTCCCTGTGAGACGTATGTATCTGTAGCAAAGCTGAATGCTGGAAGATCTTAGTGTCAACACTTGAGTCGACGAAACACTACTCACGGTTGTCCAATAATATCACGTGCAAACAAGTAGTCTATTGTGGGCGTAGGAAAATCAAAGATCCGTCAATCTTTCTAGATTTCCTCTGGGAAATAATTATTTTAATTTTACCTACCAAAGCATTTTTTTGTAAAACATGAAATAACGACGTTTCCGGAATCGCTCGGTGGATATACTGAGGCACCCTGGACAGATATATTTCCAAAATTGAAGATGATGATTGTTTCATTGAGAGTTAAACACTTTTTATAAAAACTCGTTATTATTATCGAAAAAAGAATAAAACAATATCGCTTCAAAGCTGAATGATACAGCACGTGCTAAATAAATAAATAAATAAATTCACATTTAGAGTCTACCAACTCAGTAACGACACTGATTTGAAGTGAGGGACTTTAATTTAAAGCGACTAAACCAACCCTGTAGAGTGCAAACACCATCGACGAGTGAGCGATAGCCAATCAAAGATCGATGTTTCAAATACGAAACATATAATTGTATAGCATCTATCGGTGTACGTCTGTCAATACAAGTTAACAACTGTAATTTTCCGTGGCAAACCTATCCACTCAGACACTCATACACATCACGGGCAGTCAAGATCTTCTTGATCAAACTCTCTTCGGGTTAGGCTTGAGTTTCTGAAGTCATATATTGCACTACGTAATTTTTGCGCTTGGAAGCTTCCAAGAGAAGCGAGTGGCCCAGGACGTGCTTATTTTCAAATAAAAAGAACACTCTTTGCCAGTTTCAGGGTAGAAATATCTATACATATGTGAATAAGTAAGTATATTTACTAATAAATCATGGTATTTCATACATTTGCTTTGTTTTGGGTTATAATGACTTACTTTGTGAATTTTGTATGTCATTTTATAACGTAAGTCATGACACGCGACGCGTTTTAGTGCTTACAAATCACCTCTCCCTGCCTCAAGTTGTAATGTGGAACACTAATTAGTGTATGAGTATATTGTGTATGAAGGATTTCCCCGAATGTTCTCTGTAGGCGTCAATCGCAGGCTTTAGTTTTTCCCCGTGGAAACATGGGAATCCCCTTCAGACAGACAGAATGCACGTATGACCTTCGCGTGTAGACAATGAGTTATTACTAGCGATGACGTCATAGTAACGAGGCACTGTTTGTTCTTTTAGCGGTAAATGATGGGCGAGGAGTTTTTATTTCAAACGTGTACACGATCGAATCCTCTATTTGAGAACTGGAAATGTTTCAGTTTTTTATTATTAATATGCATATTTACTCGTTTAAATAACAAATCAAGTTATATCCCTTTACAAAAACATTGACTGCAAACACAATGTTCAGTAGAAGTAGTGCTGCCTAGAATGTAAAGCGTTCCTAATATCATTCATTGCACATACGTTTTTGGAAAACCATGATTTTAAGAACGTTCAAGAAATTATTCGAAATAGTCTGTGACACGATTAGAGTAAAATTATTCTTCCAAGGCAAATCTTCTGATTATCAAAAGTTATTAATTAAAGGAAGTAAGTAAGTCAGAATACATATTATTTGTTTGTTACTTTTGAAATTTAACGCTCTGGTTTGCTACACTGACCCCAACTCCTAAAAATTTGAATCCTTTAACATATTACTGATAACTATAATTTCACTTGAAGTCATATTTTCAGTATGATAACTTTGAAAAACATTACTAAGTTTTTTCTACCATCATCATACAGTTCCATATATTTTTTTACTGTCAGTTGGACATGATAATAAATTGTATTTTTTCACTTTCTTCATTTTAAGAGCATAATACACGAATGTGTTTACAGACTCTACGTAAAATGTACAGCAGTAAATCTGCTTTAGACATATCTTATAAATAGACAAATCCATCTTTTTGGAATGACACTGATTTAAATAAGCGGCAAAAAATCTTCCAGTTATCTTGTGAACGTGGTGTGGTTGGCTGCGATTCAAAACAGACACAAAGTCGAGCATAAACGTGTTTGAGCTACAAACATATATGTAGCGTGACTTTCTTTTGTTGCATTATTTACGTAGCGGAGCAGATCATTGTCTGGCACTCTTCAGAGATAAAACCTACGATGTCAACTCATCACTAGAGATACATCTCTTTGATTTAAGTTGTTTGACTTAAAACTACTCTTACGGAACAAGTAGGCAGATTACAACACACTAAATTGGCGACGACGTGTATCGAAGTGACGGTTTGTGGTCGTGTTGTTAACTACAAAAGAAACACCTTCTTTAAGCTGTCAGTGCAACCACCTTCAGTGATACAATACATTTACGATAACAACGGTTTTTCAAGTGTATTCGTTGAAAAATATAAACAATTAAAATGTTTAAAATTTGGAAACTGTTTACTCTGCCATTTTTAAATTTGTGTGCGTGTCTGTTGTGTAATTTTCATGGACCGGTTTCAACAACTTTTTAAACTCCGATCAGACGGTTATCGGAGATTCACTACAAACAAACATGGCAACGCAACATTTGGAATGTAAGGAACTTAAAACCATGGTAACTAAACCGAGCCTACTAAATCGGAGCTTCTCAAAGTTGGTGCGCTGGTTTAACAGTTTGTTTTAACAATAAATCAAATTTCATATTTCCTTTTTCTAAATGATGTTTTTCTTGCAACCTATTCATAATTTCTGCCTGGTACTCATACTGTTTCCTTGTACACCATGTACATTGTATCCATTATCGATCGTTACAAATCAATTCTGTAATAGAATAGAGTAGACCAGATAAAATTTCACAGTTTCGAATCGTCCTTGGTGCGTCCGAGCATCGAACTGGGTCTCGTTTCATTGAACTGACCGAGCGTGGGTCACGTGACTACAGTAGTTCTCGAGTCGTCCGCTCAGCGCCCTCTGTCGGGTGTTTTAGATCTGTTATCCGAGAGACTAGACTGGAACCACCAAACAGCAGCGAACATTCGTATTGATCTAGACCGACCTCCGACAAGCTACACCCACGTGACTCCTGCCAGCTGATACAGTCAGGTGGCAGCAGTGGGTGAAGGCCGTGGCGAGAGATTGACCTAATGTTGGCAGCTACAAGCTATACCCACGTGACTCCTACCAGCTGATACAGTCAGGTGGCAGCAGTGGGTGAAGGCCGTGGCGAGAGATTGACCTAATGTTGGCAGCTACAAGCTACACCCACGTGACTCCTGCCAGCTGATACAGTCAGGTGGCAGCAGTGAGTGAAGGCCGTGGCGAGAGATTGACCTAATGTTGGCAGCTACAAGCTACACCCACGTGACTCCTGCCAGCTGATACAGTCAGGTGGCAGCAGTGGGTGAAGGCCGTGGCGAGAGATTGACCTAATGTAGGCAGCTACAAGCTACACCCACGTGACTCCTGCCAGCTGATACAGTCAGGTGGCAGCAGTGGGTGAAGGCCGTGGCGAGAGATTGACCTAATGTTGGCAGCTACAAGCTACACCCACGTGACTCCTGCCAGCTGATACAGTCAGGTGGCAGCAGTGGGTGAATGCCGTGACGAGAGATTGACCTAATGTAGGCAGCTACAAGCTACACCCACGTGACTCCTGCCAGCTGATACAGTCAGGTGGCAGCAGTGGGTGAAGGCCGTGGCGAGAGATTGACCTAATGTTGGCAGCTACAAGCTACACCCACGTGACTCCTGCCAGCTGATACAGTCAGGTGGCAGCAGTGGGTGAAGGCCGTGGCGAGAGATTGACCTAATGTTGGCAGCTACAAGCTACACCCACGTGACTCCTGCCAGCTGATACAGTCAGGTGGCAGCAGTGGGTGAAGGCCGTGGCGAGAGATTGACCTAATGTTGGCAGCTACAAGCTACACCCACGTGACTCCTGCCAGCTGATACAGTCAGGTGGCAGCAGTGGGTGAAGGCCGTGACGAGAGATTGACCTAATGTAGGCAGCTACAAGCTACACCCACGTGACTCCTGCCAGCTGATACAGTCAGGTGGCAGCAGTGGGTGAAGGCCGTGGCGAGAGATTGACCTAATGTTGGCAGCTACAAGCTACACCCACGTGACTCCTGCCAGCTGATACAGTCAGGTGGCAGCAGTGGGTGAAGGCCGTGGCGAGAGATTGACCTAATGTTGGCAGCTACAAGCTACACCCACGTGACTCCTGCCAGCTGATACAGTCAGGTGGCAGCAGTGGGTGAAGGCCGTGGCGAGAGATTGACCTAATGTTGGCAGCTACAAGCTACACCCACGTGACTCCTGCCAGCTGATACAGTCAGGTGGCAGCAGTGGGTGAAGGCCGTGGCGAGAGATTGACCTAATGTTGGCAGCTACAAGCTACACCCACGTGACTCCTGCCAGCTGATACAGTCAGGTGGCAGCAGTGGGTGAAGGCCGTGGAGAGAGATTGACCTAATGTTGGCAGCTACAAGCTACACCCACGTGACTCCTGCCAGCTGATACAGTCAGGTGGCAGCAGTGGGTGGGTTTCAAAATGGGTGAAAGGAGTTATTTAATGGGTATACTGTAAAAGTACTTGTTGCAGTTGTGTTGCAGGTGTTGCGGGGGGGGGGGGGGTACATGGTTGTTACTTGAGAATATGCTAATGTATAAGAAGTGTAAAGGAAGGTTGCCCGTGGGAACCGAATGATAAGGTTAAGAATAGCTTACAGTGTGCGTTTTCTAGATTATGACAAAGATGTACGTGTAAAGCATGATTTAATGCAAATCATTTTGGAAACAATTGCGTGAGCGTAGGTAAAATGTGGAATATTTCGCATGATAAGAGATTCTAGATGCAATTAGTTTATGATATGTGTACCCCTTTACCCTCCTACTACATGTACATGGAATAAAAATATTGCTTTTTACTCACTTTAATCCTAGTTAGAACTGTTAACGTACCTCGGAGATAATTATTGGTGTTTTCAAATAAAAAAATTATAAATTACGTATTTGATGTTTGTTCTAGTAAAAATAGGCTAGTCAACCGCAAAAAATCTATTAAAATGAATAGTTGTTTTAGCATGAATTAAACCGTTGCGATGATGGCTACGCGTCACTAATCAAGTGCAACCAAGCGTTGTCATAAAACAGTGTTTGCGCCTGCGCCGTGTGCCCTGGCGTGTCGCCCTTCGTTATGAACAAAAAACTGAGTTGAGCGAAGTTGAATAACGTTGACATAGACCAAGGGATAGAAACAAGACTCATTTGCATTTCAGGACTTATGTAAGCGAGATTTAATCGCAATTCATCACAGAATGACAACGACAAAATAATGAGTTCATAATTTTTCCGCGTGTGAAAGTAATATGAAATTTGCATACGACAATCTGACAGTCAAATGGCATTATTCTATTTAAATGCTATATATACGTCTTCGTATGATTGTGATACAGCTACATAAAGAGCGGTTCGTAATAGCCCTTTTTCAGAATTCATCTAGAACCCAAATACAGCTTATCACGACCCTCAATGACAACAATGCACAACAGTGAAAAATGCACATTAACATAACTATCATGGACCCTTAGATAGAGCAAATCACGGCTTTCTAGATCAGCCATTCATTTTTCTTGGTATCCAATACAATTACAAAATTACAAAAAAAAATACAAAATTCTTAGTCATCTAAACAATAGTTTTTCTAATTATATTTTATGCTCTACATCACCACTTCCTGCCATAAGCTAAACAATAATTGTAACATGAAGGTTCCTTACCTGCGAGTGCCTCATGCACTCACTAGGAACCAATGAACTATATATTTGAATTGTATTGTATAACCTGTTTGACAACAATAAAAACTTTCAAACTTTCAAATTCTGAACATGAGATTTGCGATAAGAAATAGAAACAGTGGAATGGTGAAATAACAACCCAAGGTCCGTCGATCCTCTGGCGGAGGTTCGGTATTCGACGAGCCCCCTCCAGGGGCCTCATTCCTGTACATTTGCAAACTTAACCCCGGTGTTAGTCAATAGCCAATCAGGAGTCAGCAATTGAGACGCCGATCGAAGGAGAGCATTGTTGAAAAAACGAGACGAAATAAAAACAATAACAAACAAAAACAGTCCAATAACCTCAAAACGTCGACAAAACATTTAATAAAACTACTTATTTACAGATCTAGGTTGTACATAATGCACTATAAATACACAAAATTGTTTGTAAACTGCAAAAAACACATAGAGTAACGTATCCATGAAGTGGATATTCCCAATTAAAGAATTGAAATGTGACATTTGTGAAACTATACACATGGGCATCGGCAAAATGGCGGCATTTCCAAGTATTGTTGAGATAACTCTTCTTAACCCTACTATCAGACAGGGTCATATTTGCCTCCGAATTATGCAGGGAAGCCTGGGTAGGTGTTAACCCCGGGGTCATTTTAACATGGGGTTAGCGAGAGTTAAGAAGAGTTTAAAAAATGTACAGGAATGAGGCCCGGGGATTTACGGACCTTGATAACAACCAAGTGGTTTACGACAGTCGTCTAGTTGTATATTTTTATAGTCAAACCAGCGATTTAATGTATGTGCACTTGCTTTACAACAACGTATCCGTACCACGGTTTTGGTTTTGATTTCCGAAGTAACGTTCAAGTCTGGCTCTTTTGAGTTCTGATTGGTTCGTGATAAGGTGCATCATGTGAAGATTAAATACGAAATGGAAGTGATCAATTTCTTATGACTATTTCAAAACACTCTGACGGATATGAAGTGAACTACGGAGTTGTAAGAAACCGTATTGCTATTTGAAAAATCTCATGTTCTCATGTTCAAATATGCAACATTGTTAACATCCTGATCAAGGTCAAGTAGACCTTAAGAGACATGTATTCGAGATGCAAAGAAAATGTAGATAGCGCGCACAGCGGGAATATGGCCGAGAAATCGTGGAAAGGCGTAACAAGTGCACAGAGAGCGTTGCGAGCGATCCGGCCAACGGTCACTGAATATTGGATACACACAATTTTCAACACTATTTTGACTTCTTTGGAATCTTTGGATATTTTTACAATAATTAGTGCACTGCCTCCTCGATGGGGTTTCGGTTGCGGAGATCAGTGGCCGGAACGCTCGCAGCGCTGCAGTGTAGTCGTTTGTTGTACGCCTCCCCCAACAAAATATTAACGAATCTACCCTTCCCGCTCTTTCTATTAGGCAGTACCATCGTTCCTCTGCTTCGTGAATAATTCCTAAATGGTTTCTTTCTTTCAAACGAAACAGCGGTCAATTGTTTTATCCGGGTCTTTGCGTAACGTTCTGTACGTAGTTCGGTAGACGCCCGTTAGATGGTAGCGCTGCCGTGTCTGGCCGCGGCATCGATTCGAACCAAAGCTATTGGAATGCGGGTTGCAATGTACTTTGTAATTGTAATTGTAGATAGCAACCCTTCCGGTACCCGATGGCACGTTAGATATTACCGTATTGTCCGGGGTTCACCCGCTTATCGCACTGTGGTGAGGGGGGGGGGGGGGGGGTGATGAATGGAAGGGCAACGGATATTGTCTGCGAGAATTCATTCAATACACTCATTATTTTATGTATACCGGATTATTTCTCTTATCCATTCTGCAATGTAGGTCATGCACTTCTAAAGAATTTCAAACATTACCTAAAATACACGTTCCTCTTCATGTACTGTTGCATAACCTAAAATAACCTAAAAATATATTTGTACACACAAAATCGTTAAACCAAGTAATCAGGGATACTGGTCTTTCGGAATATGTACGTGGTGATAAACAAGATGTTAACGAGTAAAAAAAAAAGTAATTTCATACATTTTAATTTTGAACTTAGTGCACACTAACTTTGTATATATATATTTGGTCTGTTCTTAATGTGTCTATCTTTCGTTCAGCCATGTTTCTTGAATGTTTGAGAAATTAGAGCGGGTTGGCACACTGAAGCATATATCACTAGAGCGTATAGTTATGAGTCTCGCCCATACTAGACATCCCTCCCCTTGACTCTACAACCTCTCAAAGATGAAACTAGGCGTTCAGTGAGCCAGCTTGAATCACGAGATACAATTACAAATTGAAAGTGACTCTAGAGGTTTCTCTGCCATTCTGTATGTTTAGTACTTCAGCTCACCTCCGGCTTAAAATCCCAGGGATCTTTTAAAACATCTTTCAGAAAGTTGATATAGCTTTATGTATTGCACACAATATACACTGAACTCAGCACGGCCTATTGGCTTCATACAAAATAGTATTCACGAGGTGGACGATTCGTTTAACTGGTTGAAACTATTGTCCAATGTCCATGGTCCCCATGTTTGTGAGACGAAATATGGATTGAGTTCTTAAGCAGCACTTGGTAACTCGTTTCCAAATATACAACACCAAATATTTATTCTATAATATAATCAAATATCAACATTGTACAGTTTCTGGTCAGTATTTACAATGATTCATTTATTTTTTATTATACACTTTTGTAATAGTGTTCACTGAAAAAGAGCAACAATAATAGCGCAGTGAAACAGCAGTTTGTCATGAGAACAATTAAAACACAAATTCTCTTTTTAGCAAAATGATCAGGTTCAAACGTTTTGGGAACTCTATATCATCTTGAAAAACGTCGGCACAAATTAATCTTTGAACTGTAATCTGAAATGTGAAATAATATACACCCCATAATGGCTTCCATGATTATGTCCAAGTATAATGTTGCGTAATTATTACTGAAATCCGTTAATATTTAAACCCGAGTTATCAATACTTGACATTTTGACATTATTTCACGATCTACGTAAATTCACGTTGAATCGAGTCCATTCATTATTGTTCAAGTAACCAGAATATCCGTCAGAGATTCGTTTCCCCTCCAGTGAGCCGGGTGTGCGGCGGAGTGGGGGTAATCAGCCGTGTGCGGAGGGGAAGTCACTACGCGAAATACACCTATTATAACAATTATGGAACTGTCTCAGTGACGCAGTTTGATACTTGGAACCTACGTTATTATCTCCTCGGTTCGTCACTTAGTTTAATCCAGACGAGTGAATTATATGTTCAGTTTTGTAAACGTTCGTCACAACAGTTCCTGAACGTGTCTATACCTGTCATGTATCCATCAAGTGACAACTCTATAGCTTGCTTCTCACAGGTCAAGGACACAGAGGTGACATATATACTTGTACTGACTGTTCTGAATACATCAGTCCACGGATGTAGGTAGGTTGTGCAGGCAAGCGTGTTTCTTGTTTTGAAAGAATGATAAATGTTTCTAGTTCCGCTCGAAGAAAGTGGGCGCATCACCCTGTCCGGACGTCCACTAAGAACCTCTTTGAACGAATTTCAAGGTTCTTTGTAATATCCTGTGACAATGACAGTGAAGAAACGATCCCTGAACTAAACATTCTCACGCGAGTGGGTTAGTCTTGAAGATTGGTAATGAAGCGTGGCTGAAAGGTAGCGAACATGTTTCCAACTCGAAAGGTTTGTGATCCGATTGCCACTACTCAAAGTCACCTACGTTAAATTGTTTGAAAGTTTTCTTCGGTCAATTAATAATCTACATTCGTTTATTTATTAACAAAGTGTTTTAAATTAAATTTTAAACGAATCTTTTATCGCCTTAATTACACCAATTATTTTATAAGAATAAACGAACGTGTAATTGTTTTGCGTAACGTCGTAAATATGTAGAATATTGCGTTTTTTTCTAATGATTTAGCAACAGTTTGGACGAAAATAAATTCGTTTTGCTCTAAATGAACATTTCATTCTAGTTGAGTGATTTTGTTAAACTTGTTGTATGTGAGAATATGAGTTATCAATATTATGAATGGATCTCACGAATAATTATCTTTTTTCCCGATTTAAAAAGTTGGACCCTTCTCAGAAAAATATAAGTAAACTAAATACTTAATATATATTATTCTCGTTATACGTAAGTATTTTGCATAACGTTTTATTTAAGAGAATGTATATAGACATAAATGAGTGATAAAACCTATAAAGGTTATTATTATCAGAAGTACATGTTGTGTACAACATACGTCAAATAATATTAGAATAGTTAAAAATAACTATAGTAAAATGCTGAGAAATAACTAACTTCTACTTTAATACATAAGACGTTTTTTTTATAGAACAAGTATGCTGGCCGTAACATCAACTGTAAACTGTTAGTGGTCATACACAAACAGTAACATCTACGCCAAATACTTAATATTTATAACAAATTGCCCTGCAAACTATGTTCGTGATGAACAATTTACAAGCTCAGCAGATTTATATAAGCGGTTGCAAATAGTTGCAGCTCTCGTGCATCGAGTTGGGTTGAAAGGGGTAGAGGGGGGGGGGGGGTGCAGTGTTGGTACGATGCAGAACTACTCGTTGCTATGCAGCCCTCTACGGCTTGACCTTGACCGAGTGAAACATTGCGAGATCTAAGACATGCATGTAAATATTGTGAACAATTTCACCTTTCAAGTCATGCAAATAAATGCTGATTGTTTGATTTTATAGCCACACGGAATCATAACATAGTGAAGAATTGAAGTAATGTTTTGCTGATGTAAATTACAGTACTACCTAACTCAAAATACAGGAAAATCTGAAACTATTAAATGTTGAAATCCAACCCTAACCATAGGTGGTGATAAAAACTATGTTTCGTGAGTTTATCAAAATACTATTAAAAGTGTGCAACAGATAATTATTATTACCATTCACTGCACACAATTCTAATCAAATGCTATTTTGTGCCGTTAACATTCCACCATAAATACAGTTCGGATGTACGAATATTTGGTTGATTTCCCACTGAGCAGAAAACTAAAAGCACAACTCGGTATAAAGAACAGTACCGGGTGAAGTATACAAGCCACGGACATTCTGAATAACAAGTGAAGCCATTCAACGATATGATGTGTTTATTGCAATGTAAGAGCCCTTAACTGGTTATTAGGGATGGAAAACGTATATATAACGGCATAGGGTAGTTAGAATTTTCTAAAGGGGATCAGGGGAATTAATTTACGTTCATCGCAATGAAAGTTGTATCACAAGCACGCAACCCCTTGTATGTTATCCATTTGATGAAAAACTGTTAAAAAAAATAAAGCAGAATGTGGTTGTACAAAATATATAAAAAATTAAGTTTGAATAAACATGAATAATTATTGGATATTTTAAAATTTCATGAGATGATATAATATTATTATAATAAACTAAAACGTTGACTTTTCTTGCAGCATACTTTTGTTGGTGGCGGTGCCGGGTTTTTTATTCACAAGCAAAATCAATCAATCACTTTTTGTAAATTACTCTATGATTCTCCAAGTTTGAATGTTTACTACAATGGCATGTTACCTTTGCTCTTTAAAAAAATATGATTGATTAGATGAAATTTAAAGATTTACCCCACAAATTCCATCTTTGGTGGAGGTGCCGGTTCCAATTGGAATTGATTTTCTAATCAAAATCAAAATAAAACAATCACGTTCATAGTATTTTGTCAATTATTCTTTGATTCTTAATGCTTAAAACTTATTTTTAGTGAATTTTGTATTTTGCTCTTCAAAAGAATTATTTGAAAAATGTAATGATATATTAATATTATTTAATCTTGCTGTTGTTGATTCAGATATAACTGTATACCAGTAATAAAACTAAGAACATGAAACTAACAATATTATTTAAATCTTCTTGATTTTAGCTAATAATGTATGTCCTAAACCTAACTATAGCACAAAATATCGAATAGACAAGAAATCTTACATTCTATTACAGTTACACTGACAAACTCGTCATGGTGGGTGTATTGTTATATGATTGTGTCACTTGTCTTTGTAGTGCTCGGCCTCGAGATCTGGGCTAGAGTCCCACATGTCCCAATGCTGTATGTGTAGTTTAAAAAAGTCATCATCATTTACATCAAAGTTCAATTTATATGCAGTAGTAGGCTATGTACAGTACCGACTTGCGTCGCTAGTTAACAGTAGCACTATTTCAGACGGTTACTGGGCGTTACACCCCAACACGTTATATCCAGGTATCGTATCAAACTACACACACCACACAAATTATATTATTGTGTATATCAAACACTCAACGGTTAGACGGAACAATTGGGTACGCACAACACAAAAACAAAACAATGAAACAAATTAATTGAACCGATGGTCAAACAAGCTGTCAAAAAAAATATGAAGTTCTGAATTTGGAAAAAACAAACGCTCAGAACGTTTACAAACTTTCAGATAGTTGCTGTCCATTACTGAACATAAATTTCAACTGGCGAGCAGTTTCTATCGTTACAACTAATTGTTTCTCCTCATTATTTGCAAAGATATTACTTTGACAGCTTGTTGTTTGTCCACCAGTTCAATTCATTTATTCCATTGTTGTAGTTCGGCTGTTACGTCAGTTGCACGTTCCCTATACACTGAGAAATGACATTCTTTTCCACTGACGGAAAAAATGACTCGTTGGTATAGACATGGTTACAAAAATTGTCTACTTTACTAGTTACAATTATTGCCACTAGGAAGAGTTAGTGAGCTATCTGGAAAATTTTACATTCTCACAAAAACAGTCACTATGTATGTATTATGCGTTTAGTGACAAACAAACCCTTACTGACGAACAAATTCCAAAGAGAGTTGCTAACAACGGAACGATTCACAAACACAATGTAACCCAGTCAGTCTTCCCCCTCCCCCCTTCCATTCCCCGCCCACCATCCATTTACACCGCAAATAAACAGCGAGACTGCAACTGATGCAAGCACAGTTCAGGCCAAAACACTTTGTACGGTGGAAACGAACAAATACTTCGCAAAATCAGTGTGGAAACAACGTGATCATTTGTGTTACCCGCCGAGCAGGAACGAATTACATTGCATTTGTCTGGATTATACGCTACAGCGGAAAATGAGCAAGCAGAACATTAACAATAGAAAATGAGCAATAGAACATGAGCAATAGAACGTGAAAAGCTTATATATGAAACAAACAAAAGTATGTATAACGAGTTAACGAAAATATTCTCTTTTTTATATTCGTACTAATTTCATTTATAATAACTTCTTCACGTGTCTTCGTACGTTTATGTTATTATGTTATTATTTTTTATACTTCAAATTAGTTAGAATTGTTTTAACTTTTGACGTTTAAATACTTGTTTATTATAATTTGGTTATTCAATCGAAGATAGGTACTTTGTTCGTCCGCTGTTTGGTTCTGCTGTATAAGTGTCGAGTTGGGACACAGTAACACGGTGGATGCTTACAGAAACGAGGTACTGACCTAATATGGAGATATTGTAATACCAATAGTGGTAGTTTTGAGACAGGACGATTCGATTTCCACCATCGGGAAAGCTAAAGTGTTAATGAAATTCCCCCCTCTTTCGGAAAACGAATTCAATTATTAATGCTAGAATGCAGAGCTTGTATTTTTCCAGTCCATGTATGAGACTTTGTAATCAGAACTACCCAACATTTTTGCAGTTATATGGTCACTGTTGGCTATAGCATATACTGGTTAATTTAATTGTATTAGGAAGGAATGTTAATTATGATATTAATGTGGCAAATTTCTATTGTGTGACCATTTTGTTGAAGTGCAATTACTGCGCCACACATTTAGTTCTACTTACTATTTAGTAATAGAGAGAGAGAGAGAGAGAGGAGAGAGAGAGAGAGAGAGAGAGAGAGAGAGAGAGAGAGAGAGAGATAGATAGATAGATAGATAGATAATGGTCTTTATTGAAGGCGGGATTAAGGCCAGCTAGGCCTTATCTTCCATCCAACCTTTTAACAAATAATACATTTTGATACAGACAATAAACAATAGACAGTAGTACAATGATAATTAACTATTCAATACATATACTAAAATACATACTCATAATGAAAAACAAAAAATTAATTGCAAATAAGGTTAACCATTCATTCGAAAACTACATTAGAGTTTAATTTGAAGTTAGCGTTAACATATTAAAATATAATAATAACGCAGTAATTATTTAATCAGTGTCTACGATCATTCATACATAGCAATTTAACAAAAGAAACAAACAAAACAAAAAAACAGGAAAACAGGAAACAGGCTTATCATTCATGCACACCCCATTCATACGGCAACAAGAAAGTTTTACGCAATTTTAGACAATAATATATAGATAGCTATTTGGTGGATTTGGTTTTTACGTTATTATAGCTATATTTCGGCCTTGTGATGACATTGCTCGAAATATAGATTGTGAGTTTTACTCTTGAAAATGTAAAAATTATTGATGTGCACATCCCTGATCTCTGAAGGAAGGGCATTCCATGTTCTAATGGCGTTGATTGTAAATGAGTTGTCAAGTAAAGTTGTCCTGTGTAATGGAAAAGTAAGTTGTGTGCCTGATCTCGACCTTGTGTTAAAGAGATGGCTTGAGTGGAGGTATTGAAAATTGTCAGTAAGGTATGCGGGTAAAGAAGTGGATAGTATTCGGTGAACCATACAGACTGAGTGAAGGCTACGTCTTTCGTTCAGACGGAGCCATGAAAGATGTTTGAAACCAGGGGTGATATGATCGGATTTCTTGATTCCTAAAATAAAACGTATACATGAATTTTGAGCCCTCTGTAAGCGGATTGCCAAGTCTTCGGTCAAGTCATTATAAACAACGTCACAGTAGTCAAAATGTGGGAGTATGAGGCATTGGACAAGCAGAGAGAGAGAGAGAGAGAGAGAAATTGCACAATTCCACTGAAGTATATCTCTTTTGCCGTATTTTAAATGAGAAATGTTTTTGTTTATTCAAAGTAATAGATTATGTTGACCTACCAAAACACGCGCCCACAAGCGAGATAATACGTTGTGTTAATTAGTTTGATCAACAGCGGATAACGCTGGAGGTCTCTTGATTACAGCGTCTACATTGGCCCTATGCATGTTGGTTTGCTCGCCGCGGGCTGTATACAGATATCTTCTGTTTGTTTTACACAACCCTCCAGGTGACTGCGTTCAATATCCGATGTTAATCTAACGTGAGGCATACGGTGTAAATCCAATACCTAACAATATCACGTTGCTATTCAATCATTATGTCTATGTTTGTATTTATAACATGTGTGTCGTGGTTACGACTATTGATAAATCATAACGCATCTGACCTTTTCCTAAATCGATAGAGCTTATATTAAAGGGACCACTTCATTATATAAAAAAATATTACAATATATACTCATATGTTTGTTGTGTTATCCTGTTAAGTACTCAGATACATATACTGTTAGAGTAATGTTCAAATTACTCTAGTACATGAAATATTATTTTAGGTTATTAAAACGTACTTTATTATTAAAATGTGTAAATAGTTTGCTTCATCTAGTCGTGTTCAGTGTAGCGTAGTTATTTCTAATCCGTAAGTTAAGACGGGGTTTGGAAATGTTTCACTGCGTTGTACGTTCAGTATAGAACCACACCTCGATAAATTCATAAGGGACACCTTTCCAAACCATTGTATATGACTCTTGGTATAGACCGAAGGTATCAACTCTTTTTACCTTATAATGAAACTAAATATCTTCCCAAACACTACCGAAAGAGGGAACTAAAAGAATTCCTTTCTACTCTCAGTTATATATTTAAAAGCCTTTCACTGTTAGGTTTTCAAACCAAATTAGCAGGCTATGGCGGTCATCATTTCCTTCGCACTATACTGATTGAGCGGTTTAGGAGGTAACTCGAACCAAGACTGACTTGAGAGTTATCGGTGTGGATTTGTTTTTATCACCGTAGTCATTCAGCCCAGTTCATTTCTCTCGTCAAGGACATTTAAAATCGTTCCTAAAAAAAAGAAAATGAGAAAATCTTCAGAATACAAACTCGTGTTAAAAATTCTATTCCAGCGAAAATTTACGAATAATTTATGAAGCAATTAATGCTGCATACAATTATTTTCTAAACAAAAAATAAGGTGAAGATGTGTCTACATTGTCAATTAGGAATATGTAACTGAAAGAAATGTATGCAGAAAACGTAAAAAAGAGTTCCCACTGTCGTCAGTGGTGATTTAGAAAATGATGTTGTTATTACAACTCCCACTATTCCAATGGAGTACACAACTACAGTAGTATTCAGACAAGCAACTTTGAAACAAACAAATTTTAAACAGTGATTTGGTAAATAAATAAATAAAATTCAAATAAACAAACGTTACTATTGCCACTGATATCTCAGTACCTACTCAATTGCAACACACAACTCGGTTCTAGACAGAATGCATAGCACATAACATTTCAACACAGTTTTATAGGGTAGCGGCTAATATATATATCCCACTGTGTTATCAGCGAAGAAACACCCCAAGTGATCTCTCATTTCTAAGCCGCTTCGTTGTTTTACTTTTAACTTTTGATTTATCTCTAAAGTTTCGCGTCTTTGAAACGAACATTCATTTTCCCATCTACACACGTTCACAAGTGAAGACCTACAATGGTCAGAAATGCATGTAACGACGTAACTGGTAGGCAAAGTGAACAATAGTAATATATTTTATACATTCGATACCAGGTTTAATAACACTTGATTTACTGTAGTCAACAGGATTGATAAAGCATAAATAACACAGAGCCATACATAATACAGGATAAATGTAAAATCAATGGATATTGGATAGTAAATTTGAAAGTGCAATAAATTGTACATTATAAGAATAGCTGCTACAAAATGATAAAAACAAACAATAATTCCAGCTATTGAAACAAACAACGGTTTAAAATTGAAATATCTGTATGATCAAAAGTAAAGCAAGAATTATAAGTATTTGTAATTTTCCCGATGGTGATAGAGATATTCAGTTCAATTATTGTATATTTGCTTATTGCATAATATCTTCACTCCCGAGTTAAAATTCACTGTAATGATAAATACTACATCGTTTAATTAAATGCTAAACAAATTTTCACTAAAATATAGTAAAAGTTAATATAAGCTAAAATCAAAACTATGAACGTAGCCAAAAACCTCCTATGTTTCGGTTTTACGAACCACTCCGTCGTCAGGTGGATTGAACTGCGGATTAACCGTGGCATCTCTTCGTCCTTCCGCTTTAACGTACATATTTACCATACTCTACACTAAACACAATACAGGTTTTTATAAGTTTGCATACATTTTTTGCTTTTCAAAGGAAACAAAAATAAAAAGAAACTGATGTTTCATATGAAATAAGTATTGGTATAACATACACCCTTATTTATTATTGGAATGGCTGACAAACGTAAAACTTTTTGTAGCCACCTCAAATCATCGAACAATTTAATGAAAGTTTGTGGTAGCGAAGGTAAGAGTAAGAGCTTCCATACAATTCTTCACATAAGGGGTGGGGTAGGGGGGTGGGGGGATTGCAAGTACATAAAGATCGCTGGCGCAATTGGAGTGGGCTGAAACCAACTCCCCACAGGAGAGAAAAAAATTTTCTTTGGATTGTATTTGCTCGAAATGCCCAGGGAAGACGTTAACTCGCAACCCTCTCAGTATTGACCTTGTATTCTCTAAAGATAAAAACATATACAGCTAAATTGGTTTGAGTTTCTATCTATATGAAAATAAATAATGTATTCATAGGATTCACGCACGTCACATCTGTGCGCGTGGCAGCCATATCGGGACCAAATTATTAAATGTGACAGTTCAGCTACGTTGCAATCAGCAATGCAAAACAAATAATCAATTAAAAAATGCAATGAAAAAAGGTAACTTTCAAAAGCACAAAATTGATTTCATTCGGAATTGCCGTTTTTTCTAAATAGTCTTTCATTTGACTAGCTGGGTTGAGCTTCTGGCAAAATATGCAAATATTGTATGTTTCAAAAACTCTAAACGAATTAACTCAATTCTAGCATTATTGTGAACGTGAACACCAAACGTATTCGGGCCGAGAAACTACACTATACAAAGTAAACAATTCCATTGAAACTAGAACTATCGTACAATGCATGAAAACAGTTGTTACATTTCAGTTAATGGCGCAATATCAGGTGAGAGTAATTACAATACAAGTTTACCTCAACTGGCAACTTGTTTCGCTCACAACAGTAATAATAATACAACCGTGAGTAACATTCTAGTGTGGTGCATTTATTCAGAAAACAACTAAAGGTTGTCATGTTGCTATAATATAGCGTCATATCCCATGAGTAAGACGGACCCGAATATATTCCACAGGCTTTGGCAGCTACGCTTGTTATGGCAGAGGTTGTATTAAATTCGTTTCACTTGAATTATTTTTAAATTACAAAATTACAAAAAAGATGGTTTAAATGAAATAACATGTGAATACTTGATGAGTAAACATTGATTTTACAATGTTGCCAACATGAAGTCTCATGTAGACTAAATAGCCAAATGCTTTTATATTAATACAACCAACGCTTTTGGTCGGCGCAAGCGCTGATTGGTTGAACGGTTTAATATAAGGGCAGTACATCGTAGATCTGATTCCGTGTACGCTGCATTATTTTACTAATGTTTGCTCGACGAATAGCACATTTAGAAACGAAAACTGTGAATTTTTTAATGATGGTTGATTCAGCGTAAATTACCGTTTTAAGTGTTGGTGCTGGACGAACCATTCGTGCATAGATCATTGAGGACGGTTAATGATTGAGATAATTCAACCCTTAGCAACTCTGAACATCTGCTAACTAGGTCGCATCAAATAGCAAGATCAACCACATGGGAATATTATCTGATGAGTATACTAATTCGTTGCAATAGTAATTGTGTTTAGTCGTATACGGGCTATATCTTCAATATTCAAAAAATGTTATTATCTGAAAAATACGGAAGAATAAAGTTTAAAACTCGGGCTCAAATAATTATCTGCATGTACAACCCTGGTAATTAGTTCTTATACCGGTATGAAGGTACTTAGACCCAATAAAGAAAATATTTAACTTCATATGTGTTGTTTTAAGTTAAAAAGATAATACATCCATAGTTATGCAGATAATGAAGATGACGTGTTTGATTTTTTCAGATTATTTATCATTATTAGTATGTTATATTAGAGCAATGTTAATGTTGAATTTATTCAATTGGGGTTTATAAATAACCCTAAATAAATTGCAATAATATTCTGGAAGAGAATCTGTATCATATTTTTGCTAGTGCGTAGCTTACGTTTGCAGCAATAGCAATGCTCACTTTGTAAAAGCCTATCTTTGATTTCCGTTCGATAGAGAAACATTAAAAAAACAAAGAGAAATTTTTAGAAATCGCTTCAATATTTTGTGATGTCATATTTCTATATAACGTTAAAATAGCAGCATAAAGAAAAAAGTTTTATTATCGTTTTCATCCCAGTAAAACAAAATCGTTTCTAAAATGAATAAACAATCCTAAAACTGTATAGTAGGTGTTGTCAGTTGATTTGAATCAGTCGCTGTGACCTTGTCCCTTCTAACTACCCCTCCCTCCCCCACTTTTTGACCAACCTACCCCAGCATTAGAACTGAAAGAACAACGTATGTACAGTCCGAACAAAGACCACTAGACCCGGTACAGCTCCCTATCGACAATGTTCCACCGTCCAAAATTCAGAACATTCCTGAATAATTAAAACCAATCTAGCATTTTTCACAGAACCTCATATTTCATTTTCGCACTCAAAATTACTCTCCTTCCCTCTAACATCTTCCATTTTACATTTTCACATTAAAATAAAACAATTTTTCCCTCTACTCGAGCAACGTGCATGAAAATCGAATATAGCTTTTCTATTTCTTGATATATTCCGTTCATATCGCATACATCGCAAATCTAACACGTCACAACTTACACTGGGTTGTATATTTATGCATGTTTTACATACAAGACGGGGGATTTAGAATGGAAGTCTATAGTAATGTAGTACCAACCCCTTATGTATGTATTCTTGATGGCTCCCAGGAATAGAAGTCATGTAATATGGATCAGGGATTTCCTCGTCTGACTGTTCAGGGATTAGGGTGAGTGAGCGATGCTATGAGATGTAGACAGTCATCATAGTTAACACATAACACACCTCCCCAATGACAACACCATTGAACGAGGAATAAATTTAGACAGGCATGTCTTTGCTTATTATAACCCTTCACGCTATTGGCCCCTCAAAATAGTTTGATGCAATCTGGTGGCAAGAAAATATACTTCTATGAGAAGATGATTGCTCGTCGTTGATTTGTTGAAACCATCAATGGTGCAGATAAGGAGGGAGTATAGCTTAGCAGCCCTATCTGTTGTTAGTTTGAGTTTCCTATAGCGTCGACCTGGGTTGAAGACACACGCCCACACAAACGACTTCAGAAGCGTAAAGGTGTCCTCTTCATATCTTTAAAATTACTTTCAATATATAACAATTTGGAAATTATACAGGGCTAGATATGTATTCTAAAAAAAGAAGAAAACTGTATTACACGATTTGATCAAATTAAACAATTGACGATATAATATATTATTTCCTTTCTCTTTGTGTTACAAAATATCTCATACTTTTTTTCACCCCGCATCTACACATGAGCGCGTAAATTTTGTTAAGTCAACCACAGAGTTGCTGTTAAAATACTCTTATAGTGTTGTTTTCCCTTATTTATTTTCCCTGTGCACAAAATTGGCTACGTAGTCCTTATAAATAAATAAATAAATGAAAAATGACAGCTTTCCCCTCCCGCAGACGCCAGTTACCGGAATCCCGTGGAGTTTGTAGGGACCATCTAAACAGTTGTTCAAGTCAGACCCAATCTTCCAGCAAATAAGCTTTTCCATATATTCGAAAACCTCACGCGCCAAACCGGAGACATCGTTAAAATTGAAATAGTTCTTCACGAATCCTCCCGAGTCATTCTCACTCAGGGTTGGTCTTTATTGTCACACTTGTTCGTCCCCACTATGTAGTAACAACACATTTCAAGGGTACTTAACACATCTTGAAGGGTTATTGTTGAAGCCTTCTACAAATGTTCAAGTCAAGAATACTGTCTGGATCGTTGGACTTGTGTAAGGGTTTATTCTAGCTTTCATCTTAGAATGTCCAGGGTTCGACTCCTGACGGGCAGGTTTTATTAAGATTCTGCAACTGATCTAAATAGGTCATAGAAATAGAATACTCATTAAATTTTAAATAGCGTCATTTTCATCGTGAATTTGTATAAAGTTGATTATAACCCATTCGGAGGTATGAACGAGGAGACGTTTATCGAAAATAAACCTAACAAAATTAAACATCTTTTAAAAATATGTAAATATGCACTGGAATAGAAATAGAGGGAGTCAGCTAGCCACGGTGGATTCGAAGCCATCCTAGTAACGAGGCAAAATATGCTTTATTTTGCCTCCTATGAAAATCTGTGCTCTTGTAACTAAGGGATTAGACAATTACAATATTTATTTATTTCAATATATGAAAATGCCTACTGACTTACAGACTAAACGTGAAGCCTGAACGTGAAGTGAAAATGATGCGTGGTTGAATATTGTAGCGTTTAATAGCTTGGGCGTGCAGATAAGGAATCACACGCCAATACCTACTCAAGGGTTAAGGTTCTTGCCGGCCGGAAGCAACAAATCCTTTTCCTGGTCTGGTATACGTCACAATATATTCCCATTAGTATAAAACACTTTTATTATATTTATGCATCAGTTTTTACTAAGCAAACATGTTAACGCGTTTTATCTTTTTAGTGCCTAAAAGGTTCATTTGTATTTCCGAAAGTTTTTTTCTTATATTTAGTCGCGTAGGCTAGGTTCATACTATCTATAATATACGCGTAATAGTGAAGGGCACATCAAATTGTCGTACTAATTGTGGCTTATTAAATTTGATTCTTTTTTAAAATTTGAATTACCTAAACACAAGACATAAACCTCTTCCCCAGATCGGGAATAGAAACTAGAACCTCACCACTTTACAAACTTCCAGGGTTTCATCCCATTCTTATACCGAATCAACATTTCAAAACATCCAACAAAAGTGTTGAAACACAAGAAGTCCCGAGAAAAATAAACCTAATCCTTTTTCCCGTGTACCTGTAAATCGCCCTCATCTAACGGCTACTTTCACATATACTTTCAGAGAGACAGCATTTCAGTTTTCCACAACAGTTTTCCTGTCTGTGACGTAATCTGGATTCAAGTACGTGACTCAGAATGCTAGATTGCGTTGTGTTATAACCGCGTTCCGCCATCCCGTTCCGACATCCCGTTCCGACATCACGAAAATTCATAACAAGATGGCGGACCGCGTGTCGCGAGGGCCAATGGGAGGAGACGAACGGAACTCTCTTTTTACTGTACGGGATCACAGGCGGTGGTAATAATGACGCAATCATCACACAGTAAACATCTTGTCGCACTTTTGGTAGAAGAGGATTTTCCTCAATGTTTTCAACTTCAATGAAAAACACATGATTTTCTCTGTGGTGATTCTTCTAATTCATGCAATATGGTGAGACAGTTTCATCTGCAAATTTATTGTACATTTTTCTCCGTTGTATGATTTTTTAATTGAGAATTGAATGCTCATACTCCGGATAGATAATTAATTTTCTGCTCAGTATAACAAGTGTCCCACTGCTGCAAGATTCGATATCATCTTAATTTTTTCTACGTTACCTATTGTCTGATATTGCTATTTGAATGCATGTATTTAATTTCCTTTTATTGTCCTATAGATACAATCGTTAAGCTACCATTATTGTTTTTAATATTGTATATTTTTATATATTTATATTTCACCACCTTAAGAGAGATTGTATAACTAAATTCCTTTAAATTAACTGTTTCACCAACCAGTCTACACATCAATCAAAACCTCTCCCCACTTTTCCACGTGATAAATGCCTACTCGAAACGGTTCCTTCCGCATTAATTATCCTCCAACTTCTCTTCCCCACTTTCCTCCAGGTTAACATATTTCATCCGAAACTCATGGCCGTGCAAACACTTTTCGCCTCACCGACCAAGCTCCCTCAATGAACGAATTCACAGCCTAAGAATATATCCTCATATTTCCCCTGTTCTCGAACCGAACCGCGCTTACAGAATCCCCCCGGCACCCATAACATCAAACGTACCGACATTATTTGTGGGAGGGTACGGGAACGTGGAAAATCTACGAGCTTGGGCTATTATATGCTTTCCTGCCAATTTATGCAAAGAAAACTATCTCTCCGCAAAAGGAAATGTACTGTGAAAACGGAAAACTTAAGGTTGGCTTTTTAACAACCTATGCCACGCTTTATAAACGCTGTGAGAATGGGACTAGTCTGGGTTAAAGGGGATGTACCAAGGATATTCGAACCGGAGAAGAACAAACTAAAACAAAGAAGATTTGTCGTGAGTTCTCGATTAACACGTTCGTGAACTACATCGATCCTCAAGAACATAACATTGTTTGTATATTATTGAACTGAGTTCTAGATCAATAACACACCAAATAATTCATTTATTTTGTTAGACGTTTAAACCTTAAGCCAATATTTGTACGGCATAATTCTAATCAATATACTTGTTTTGAAATAGCTTCTCTTGAAAGTTTGTTGTTTGTGTTTAATCTATTTACCTTCTCAAAGTATAAAACGAAAACAAAATATCTTGGGGCATATGAAAACTTTACTTTTGCTGACACTTAAAAGCGTACATACATTATACTTTAGAATAGATATTATTTTTATGTATCGTGTGTTTTCGAAAACATCTGAAATTGAATGTTCTCCAACATGAACGTTCCGAATAGTTCTTAATTTTGTTACTAATCAAAAAAACTTTATTATCAGGGACATGTTAGCTGAATCTTCTAACATTTCAGGTCTTGATCTGGAACATATAATTTTAGAATTCCGGACTTCGGTCTTTTAAAATGTACTTCATTAAAACATCAATTTCCAGGATTTCAAGCCATTTACAAGATAACAGCTGTATCATGACTTAGGTTGATAATTTCTATTGTGCCTCTTGCAAGAGCGCAATGCACAAATTGCAGTGACCTTCATCAATCTTATTCCCGGTTATATTGCTCACTGACTTTTTAAGTGGATAATGTCTTTAATCATAAAAGTTCACGTGCTACAGATAAATCAACTCCATATACGCTGACCAAGCTGGATAGAATTCTCTTGTGGCCCGAAGTGTGTAGAAGCAAACTTAGATAATAGGGAACTTGCACTTAACTTTCTAATGTGATTTTTAAAATCTGTACACGATATTTACTGATATTATGTCTTTACAATTTAAAAATCGAGTCATTCTACCCCTCAAAATAATAGTTTTAGTAGCGTACACTTTTTTGGCGCGAAAAAACGGCCGCCGCCATGATGGATCGCTAGTGACGTTACATGATAGTAGTCTGCCGGTGTCGCGCAGTCGACTGCACGCGTTCGCCCACACCGCTCATCGAACATTATGCACTATGGAGACTAAAACATCTTCTGGCGCTTATAAGTTGTGCATAGTACCCATGTGTACTAACACAAGTGTAAAGACTCCAGAGAAGATATTTGTGTTTGTGCCAAAAAAACAATAAACGACGAAGACAGTGGTTGGAAGCAGCGAGACGAGATGTCAGTAAGAACCCTATATCAATGACATCGATGTTGTTTTGCTGCCAAGATCATTTCAATGTGAGTTTTAACTTCATTAGTATAGTTTATATATGCATATTACCACCTAGTTTTGCAACTAGTGTATAACAGGACTTGCTGGCGAAGACCGTTGGTAGGCCTACATATTTATATTGTTTTGAGAAGAACGTTGTAGGCTTATCAACAACAGCGGTCACAGCATGAACCTGTGTTAGATATGGCATAAGGAGTATGATATTATTTTCGTCCATTTAGCTTGAAGACGATATGGAGAACTGGACGAGATATAATTTAATGGGTGGCCGACTAAAATGTAAAAACGACGTAATTCCCCATATATTCGATTGTCAAGGACGGAGATTTGCTTCTACTCCAAACGAAAGGTCTGCAGTCAAGAAAAGAAAGATTGCCAGCTCTGTTCAAGACCATGATACAATGATATTACTGTGTGGGCTATGGTTCAAGACGCTATCAACGTGCACACAGCTGTGAACCAAGGTAATTCTAAATAATATGTTAAAATGTAGGCCTACGTTGCAGGCAGCACTGGAACAATAACACAGTGTGCCTTTGGATATGAGAAGTTCTGGCCGTCGTAATCACATTTACTGTCATGCCAACACCAGATGCCAACAATAAATTACAGATCGCAAGAATTATTTGAAAACCGATATCAACATTGCATAGTTACATTTTTATTTTATTTTAAATTAGATAATGAACTCAGTCTAGGGATTGGAAGGATAAACGTGTAAGCGTGTAGTGGTGGGTTAGAGGTTATTAAATTTGTCACAGGGTTAGCAACTGTAATTCAAGTTTTAAATAAATAAAGACGAATATAATAAAAATTGTGATTTAACATCTGCTTGATCCATAAACTAAGTATTGTTTACATTCACAATGTTTTGGGTGGGCATCTATAGGGAGGGGGGAGGGGGAAGTGTCCATGACCCTCATTCATCCAAGCTCTCGAGTATCAACAAGACTTCAAGTGTCTTCTTTGCAGATGTGAAGGAGTACAAGGTCAAGGGGTCATTTAAGAAGTGTTGGGACTACTAAACCAGCTCGATATCGTCACGAAATCTCCCTTTCGAAATGCCACTCAATAAGACATGGAATTTCGGGGGGGGGGGGGGGGGGGTATTACTATGTAAATATTTGACATATTATTTAGTTTTACAAAATCAATCATGATGGGGTTTGGTTTGGACTTCGGAGATAAATAATTAACAAATCGGAATAATGACGACAAAATTCGCCGCCATAAAACCATCTATCTGCGGTAAATTTGTGCTGTTGGCCTTTGTAAAGCCTCCGTCTGTCATTTTAGTTCATGCAATACGAGCTACTGATAACAACACGACGTTGGGCGTGAATGATCGCTCATCGTGCACTGAAACACAGCTGTAGCAGTCGCGCGCTCGCAGGCCAAACCATCATACTGCGTCACAGAGGCCGCCGACCATTCAGCGCGCGTTTCTTCGCGGCAAGAGGAAATTCAAATAAATGTGATATTCAATTCATTATTAAACCCGTTCAATAATAATTTAAAAAAAAAAACTTTTGCAAATGCAATTGTTGGACACCAGACTGTAAAACTAAGTACTTGTTACACTAAAAAAAATCGTATGCATGTTCCCTATTGCTCAGTCCGGAAATTTATGGTGATGAAGGTAAATTAAACATCTTAAGGACGCATATTGTTACATTTTTTGGTCGGTAGAAGGAGCATTTACCTAAAATAAACATTCAAACGAAAATACGTACATTGGTTCTGTAGAAACGGTAACAAAATTTCACTTGCGTTTAGATTGGATAAAAAGGTTTTAACTTATTAAATAATATTCGCCACAAAATCGGTTACCTTCAGTTTGCAACTTTCTAAAGGACAATTAATTTATTTCGAATTTACTTTAATGGAAATAATACTATTATAATCTGTTGTCACGAATTATTAGTGTTGTCCTACTATTGTTTTACAAATACGTCTGTTCATCTCTTTAAATAGTTAAAATTAACGCATTAACTCAATGAATAATTAATGCATAAAACACAATTGAACATCAACTCCAAATGTCTGTCCAATCATTAACTTCAATAGTTAATGAGGTTACGCAGACTTTTATCAACATTGACCGAGGAATATATAGACAGTAATATTCTCCCGTGTAAAGTTCGGTAAAGTGGTTCCGTAGGCTACTAAAATATTTGGTTACCGTTTGTCTACACCGTACATTATGTACTTTAGCATTATCTTTCAATTACCATGCATATTTCTCAAATAATAAAGCCAATATTGAACTAGACCATATACTGAAGTAATAACACACGTAACGGACGAACTACTGTTTACTCCCATGACAAAGTAACAAAGACTGATGAGTAGGAAAATATCGCGAGCTCTTAACACGAGAACAGCCTTTAATTGATTTTTCTACGTAAATTGACAATTCCTTAATATTTATTTGTTTATGTGCAGTTGGTTCAATAATTGTCTATGTTTAAGAGTGTGTATATGTTTCAAGATTTTACTAATTGAAATTGAACTGCATTAGCAATAACGTCATTAATGACCTCGATGTTTAATATATTTCTGTAAATAATGATAGTAATGATAAGCAATAAGAGGAATTTATATTAATGGTCTCTCTTGAATCCACTTGATTTAACACATATTTCAGTTTAATTAATTAAGTACAAAATATTAATACTAAAATATTTAAGTGTTTATAGATTAGTTGTAACACTTTGTGTTTATTTATACTTATTTTTGTATTCCACAATTGACTATATTTTAAGAATGAATTTATTTCTATATAATTTCAATTTTAATTTTATGTTAAATTGTTCTTTATTCGTATTTTTATTAACAGGAACGTTGTCGCCTGTACATAATTAAAGTTACATGTTCCATAAAAATTGTGGGGAATTATTACTTTTCTAAAATTCAAAAGCCTGAATCGGATCACATTCTCAGTATAATCAATTCAATATTGTATAAATACTTACATACATATGCTATAAATAATAATCTGGCTGTGCTTCATTATTAATGACGACTAATAAAGAATTTTATAGCACCTACAATCTTTGTAGTAACTTTATATTTTGTATTTTTTCTATTTAAGAATGTGCTTGACTAATACTAAAACAAAATTACTAACCATCCTATGTTGAAATTGAAATTGCCTCCATGAAACGAAGACTGCGATTTGTTACAAAGATTGAACATGTATGATTGGGTAAGCATTTACTATAAAAACATCTTTTAAAAAAACGTTCGTGAAATCTCAATGATGTAAAGTAGTAGACCTACTAAATTATTTCTCTCGAGATCTCTTTTGCCCGTCGAGAATTATAAATGTATACTTAGTAAGACAGAGCACTTACATCGTTTCCAAGCAAAGTCTAGCAGTAAATAACTAACTTATTCATTTCAACAAGAGCAGCTATGTACTCTGAAAGCGAAACAAACTTATAAAAAAAATTTCACTATGAAGATAATTTTAAAACGTTAAAAGATTTCGTATCGAAACTATACTCAAGACCCAGGTACTTCACTGTAAAATCCTACGCCAACCGAATAGATGATCAACATTCAAGTTATTTGTGACATCGTCCGAGTGTTTTGCGAGTGGTTTAGAGATTATGTGACGTAGCACGGCCATTCTTAAAATCTGTGCATTTCTGGATCTGAGCATTGTGTTTAGATGTAGGTTTTTACGTTCAATGATCAAAAAGTATTACTATGGTATTGGTATGTTTTCATATAAATAAAATTGAAATGCAGACCTTCCAATTAATATTTGTTGACGAGCTATGAAAAACAAATATTTTCTCACTAGTAGTGTGATGATTTTGGCGAAGGGGAGAGGGGTGGGGGGAGTGGGTTCCTTTCTTTTCCTCCATACCAGAAACTTTGATTTTACTCAAGAGTCAATGTTCTAAACATATTAAACTGCATCGTTTGTACATACTTTCTTTCCATGTTCCTATTTAAATAGTCTTAATTTGTACCTAGTATTAGATTAATTAATATGGTTTTAACGTACACATAAGTTAGAACTTCGAATTCGTCATAGCAAAATAAGTTTTTCTAGAATTCTTCTCAATTTAAATCAGTACCACAGCTTGACTAAATAGAAAATATACACACATTGACTGTATACTTTTCTGAGTACGCCGGAAAAATACTCAACCATCATTTTGATACTTTTCAAGAACCTGAACGATGACGCTTGATGCTCCGTGCCACACGTTGATGTGATTATGAACCAATAGGTTTATCGTGGATTAAATACCCGAAACTATTCTATTATTAAACAGTCTGCATTTCCAGTTCGCCTATATTGATTAGCCTCGCCGAGTAAGCTGGATGTTCGGGCGCAGCCAATCAAGAGTAGTAAGCGAAATGTAATCCGTCCGCTACTGTTTGCGTGTAAACGCATCAAATGGCAAAGAGGCCAAAGCCAGAGAAAATCCATCAATTAACTCAGCTTTGCTGATGAACTTACAGACTCTAAAATGTTCTAATACAAAATTCCACGGTAGTAGAAGTTGTTTGAATATTGAAAGCAGCCATTAATACGGAAGAGACAGATTTAGTAGTTCAATAATAATCTAAGAACTATTTAATTATTTGTATGTATTTGACTGATGTTTTTGTATTTATAATTTAACTCCTTGATATGTTCAATGAATGTTTGATATGTAATGTTATTATTTTCTGGATCTCACGCACATTTTGCTCAATTTTCACATTTTGAGCTATTCCAAAAATCCGCCACTTTTGTGGCTTTGTCATTAATTGCTAAAACTAGATCCTCTAGTTGTAAAGGACTTCTCTAGGTTCACCAAAACATTGATGATAAAATCCGGAACATTTTGCCATGATTAATTTGTTTTCTCTTGTAAAATTAATCCTATGCGGAAATATGAGAAATGTGTACATATGATTATATATGCTTACGAAGGTAGTCGCTGAGACACAAAAAAGTAAAAACAAATTCAGTGTGTCGTTTTTTATTGTAAATCTGTACTATTTCGAAACTGTCCTCTGCGTGTTCATGTTCGTTTACACATCATACAGAAAAGAACAGAGGACAATTTGTGGAGGGTGAATATAGAAATGGTGGATTTTAACATGTAAAGCCTGCGGCTTGTCATAATAAGCTGAGCATTATGGTGGCTCTTGCTTGGGCTTCTGTTTAGCTAGCGGGATTCTTTGAGGTAAATTCCCTCCTGTGTTTTATGTAAGTTTCGACAAAGGAATAAAGACAAAGAAATCATAATTGTAAGAACCGACAGTTTGAGACTATTAGTATGAGAACCTTAGTCTACGGACAACCTTGTCGGGGAACTGTCTAGGGAAAAACGAGAAAAAACTTGTTTCGCCTTCAGTATCGCGTGAAAATCCTAGTTGAAGGAATTTCACAATTGAACGATTCTTCTCTTTGGTGAATTAAACCCTTACGCCTCGGTGAGAATTATTACATCGAATTGTTCTATAAGAAGAAAAAAATCAATCTGCTTAAACTTTGTTACTATTTAATTTTCGTTACATACAAGTTTTATTGTAGCTAAGTTGTGGTGTTTTTGATTTCTACTTACATTAGTTATTAATTCCTGTTCTCTTTCCAAATAGTCCTCATGGTTGTTACTGGGGCCTGCAAAGAGAGAGTTTGTTTTAAAATATTTCATATCTTAATTTTGTCTCGTTATCTCTTAACGATATGATTATCCAACACATTATGAGTATTTCCTCTCATACGTCTTCATTACGCTACAGGAACCTAAAACACAATCACATTCGCAACCTGTCACAATTCTAAGTTGTTAATAATTTATGTAGCCCAGTCTTTAACGCAGAGCCACGTCTCATTCGCTTTAAGTAGCATGTTTCATACTACAAGAACTCGTGCCTACTCTCTCTCTCTCTCTCTCTCTCTCTCTCTCTCTCTCTCTCTCTCTCTCTCTCTCTCTCTCTCTCTCTCTCTCTCTCTCTCTCTCTCTTTGTTTCTCCGCATGGCTTTATCTTAAACATAAACGTTTCATGCGAACAAACGTGTGAAACGTGAACAGTGAGCGGCCGCCAAGGCTTATCATCGCCGCGAGTGTTACTGGAAGAAGTTGGGCCAACATATAACGTTACATCGTAATCTAAACCCGTGTGCAAGTTAGCTGTAGTATTGTTTGCAATATACGTCATCGTTCGTTTGTATCAAAGGCGTAGGGTTGAGCTATATCGCCGCAACGGACCTTCGGACATATATACACTTGCATCGGTGAGTATGACGTTCGACTTGACCTCATTGAAATAACTATGAGTTTATACAACTTTCAAAATAAATGAATAAAATAAATTCATACTAAGAGTCTACCCGATCAGTAACAAGACTAATTTTCAGTGGGGTACTTTAAATGAAAGCGTAAAAGGTTCGAATATTGGCTTTGGTTTGAATAACTTGCGGTGTTCGTTTTCATAATAATTACCCACTTGTCTTCCTGATTGTCCTCGTGTAAAAAATATTAGGCGCGAAGTGCAACAATATCTTCACTCTTCTCAAATGTATATACCGTAACAGCAATACCCACAGTCAGAAATATACTACACAATAACAGCTATTTTATTGATTACCATCTCATATAAAGATGTCCATTAATGTTTATTTATATTGCAGAAACACGGCCACTAATCAATAACATTTGGGGGGGGGGGGGGGGAAGGGGCATATATTTTAAGATACCCATTTTTTTCACCTTTCTTCTACTTCAATTTTTCCTCCATTTTTACAGAGTGATGTAAGCACTCTTGCCAAACTTTCTTTTACATTTTTCGATTAAACCAAGTTGATGTTTGTGCATGTTCGCACTTAGAACTTTTCTCCATCTGACAGCTGACGGTCAGCCTACGAAGCTCAGATTGTAGCTAAGTCTACTTTTGTAGCGGGCCCAAGTTCTTGCACACCACAGCCAGCTACCGCTGTCTGGGTCAATAGCGTGTATGAACTTCGTTGAGTTTCTAACATAGACAAGTAAACTAGAGGTGAGAACATGAAGTAGGGAGCAATGTTTATCAGAACAAGGACAAAAACAGCGTTTCCACGTTGCCGTAAAACTCAAGAGCCGATAAGGATTTTTTTCGTCCAGAACTTCTTTACCGACACTTAGGTATAGAGCCACCGTAACGCCGAGTTTACTTCTATATGAACGTCTTTGTTTATAGACCCGAAACGTTTCTCGGTTTGAGACGAAGGTTTTGTTATAATTGAATATCATCTAGACTTGACCACATGAGAGCTCCGCGGTCACAGAACAAATAGATGACCCCAATTGTTATGGGCAACTGTAGTAGCTGCACGGGGTAACTGCGGTACTACTTACAATATTGAGCTGCCTTCTTGCAAACCGGACGCGACTAAGTGGTAGCTGGAAACTAATATCACACTATATGGATAGCATAATGTGATATTGTTAGTTGTTACCAGTATAATTTAGTTTGTTTTGGAAAAATAATATCTTCAGCTATACGACAAACTTACTCCCACGGCCGCACTTAAATGATGTAAAGTGTCTATTATGTCTACACTAGGAAAACGCTCTGTTTGACGCGTTGATAAGCGAGCGCGTCAATATCTACGAACTTTCTGGTGAAAAGATTTCAATGCTAATACAAACAACAATTAACAACCATTCAAGAATGCGCATTAAAAAATGTTTCTAATTTCCATAGCTATTATACTTCCCGACATTGTTGGATGCAGTGCAATGTGCGTTGCTAAGAATTTTCGCTGTCATGTTTTCGCCGCGGTCCGGCACCGTTACTAACAGTTATTGACAGCAATAGAAATGTAATTTCTGCCTCTTATACGTATCGGATCGCGTTTACATTAGTATATTCGTAACCGGACAAAAATTTACTATCAGATAGCCACCTCACATTTTGCCGTAACTGTGTTTCAAAAATATATTTTCGAGTAACTTTTGTGTAACTTTGCCAATATTTATCGTATTGCCATAAAATGAACATATTCGTGACCGGAAAAAAGTTTTAAAAAATATGGCTATCTCACATTTTGCCGCCATTTTGTTTCAGAAAAATATTTTGCAGTAACTATGGTGTAACTTTGTAACTTTCCAAACGATTTTGCCTCAAAACTATACACCTTCAATCCACATCGAGGCTTGTGAATGGTCCAAATTTCAAGTTGATCGGACTTTCCGTTCGACCGCTATTGACAGACATAAAAAAAAAAAAAAACAAAAAAAAAACAAACAAACAAAAAAACAGAACGAAGTGCCATAAGCAGTTCTGACAAATACCGTAGTAATTAAGCGAGCGAAGCGAGCGTTTCCACTTGACTCTTATGGCACTTCGTTCTGTTTTTTTTTTTTTTGTTTGTTTGTTTTTTTTTTTGTTTTTTTTTTTGTTTTTATGTCCGTCGATAGCGGTCGAACGGAAAGTCCGATCAACTTGAAATTTAGACCATCCACAAGCCTCGATGTGGATTGAAGGTGTATAGTTTTGAGGCAAAATCGTTCGAAAAGTTACAAAGTTACACCATAGTTACTGCAAAATATTTTTCTGAAACAAAATGGCGGCAAAATGTGAGATAGCCAGATTTTTTTACAGATTTTTCCGGTGGCGAATATGTTAATGTAATGGAAATCTGATAAATATTGGCAAAGTTACACAAAAGTTACTCGAAAATATATTTTTGAAACACAGTAACGGCAAAATGTGAGGTGGCTATGTTATAGTAAATTTTCGTCCGGTTATGAATATACTAACGTTAACGCGATCCGATACGTATAAGAGGCAGAAATTACATTTCTATTGCTGTCAATAACTGTTAGTAACGGTGGCGGACCGCAGCGAAAACATGACAGCGAAAATTCTTAGCAACGCACATTGCACTGCATCCAACAATGTCGGGAAGTATAATAGCTATGGAAATTAGAAACATTTTTGAAATGCGCATTCTTGAATTGTTGTTAATTGTTGTTTGTATTAGCATTGAAATCTTTTCGCCAGAAAGTTCGTAGATATTGACGCGCTCGCTTATCAACGCGTCAAACAGAGCGTTTTCCTAGTATTAGTTAAGCGAGCGAAGCGAGCGTTTCCACTTGACTCTTATGGCACTTCATTCTGTTTTTTTTTTTTATGTCCGTCGATAGCGGTCGAACGGAAAGTCCGATCAACTTGAAATTTGGACCATCCACAAGCCTCGATGGGGATTGAAGGTGTATAGTTTTGAGGAAAAATCGTTCGAAAAGTTACAAAGTTACACCATAGTTACTGCAAAATATTTTTCTGAAACAAAATGGCGGAAAAATGTGAGATAGCCAGATTTTTCTACAGATTTTCCGGTCACGAATATGTTAATGTAATGGCGATTTGATAAGTATTGGCAAAGTTACACGAAAGTTACTCGAAAATATTTTTCTAAAACGCAGTAACGGCAGAATGTGAGGTGGCTATCTCATAGTAAATTTTTGTCCGGTCACGAATATACTAATGTAAACGCGATCCGATACGTATTCGAGGCAGAAATTACATTTCTATTGCTGTCAATAAGTGTTAGTAACGGTGGCGGACCGTGTTGAAAACATGACCACGAAAATTCTTAGCAACGCACATTGCACTGCATACAACAATGTCGGAAAGTATAGTAGCCATGGAAATAAGAACAATTTTTGCAATGCGCATTCTTGAATTGTTGTTAATTGTTGTTTGTATTAGCATTGAAAACTTTTCGCCAGAAAGTTCGTACATATTGACGCGCTCGCTTATCAACGCGTCAAACAGAGCGTTTTCCTAGTGTATTTTAATACAGTAGGTTAATAATTGTTTAAACATTGTCAATCTTCTTCCCCCCCCCCCAAAAAAAAAATGGTCGCATTCGTTTTTAAATTAGAAGTTCCACCTACAACCACCATAGAGTGTCAGGACTTAGTTAAATTTGATGGAAGGATCTGAATTGTGCACAAGATCGCACTACACTAATTTCTTATAAAGCGATAACCTTACTACCTAAATGGTTGAAGGCGGTTTTAGAAGAACTATTGACTAGCATAACTTTATACGAAGCGTTCAAGCATGTTTCATAGACATCGTTGACTCAATGGACATCTCAACTCAAGTTGACAATGATGATATTTGAGCTTTCCGTCTCTACTGTTTTGTAAAAATTGAGAAAAGAAATTTAGTGATTCTGATTCTGATGATGAAAAACACCACATAACATATTTTTCGAGAAAATAACAATAATGACACCTGAAAAATGATTATGCTAATGACATGATAGACTCGAGCTATCGCTGTGCACATCGCTCGTTGAGTGCATATGCACCAAGCCTCTAGACTGTGCATGTAATTATTGATTGACCCCAAATATACAGTGATTAACTGACCTAGGGGAATTTTTTGACATTGTTTCATTAGAGCAGCTCCCGATGTTGGAGGTCCCTCGGCCGTCAGTGGTGTGTTCGGACATGTTCGGACATGTTCGGACATGTTCGTGGTCACTCGGGACCTATTGGGTTTGCTTAGTTGTTAACTCGGTAGACCGATCGTTTATAATAGCCAACCTTAGCGCAATTAATGTAGCACGTGACGCTTTTGGCTTTAAGGGGGAAAAGTGTTTTGCTGCCGGGAAAAAAATTGGCATACATGAAAGTTTGACCAGACATCATATTTACGGATATAAAATTTTATTAGACGTGCACATGTTATAAATTAGTTGGAAAACCATATTTAAATAACGGCGTTCGGTGGTGTTCGACTCGATTGAATGCATCTTTTGGTAGACAAAATGAGGACTTACTTTAAAGTAGAAACGAAACAAGAATGCTTATGAAATGTTTTGTTTAGAAAAGTGGTTGCATCGATTAGTTTAATATAATTTAAGCTTTGATGGAATACTGAAAAAAACAGTTGAATTGAAAGTGGAATACGAATAAGAAAAACTGAGACTGAAATATGTGTAAAATAATCCAGGATATATTCACAGACAACTAAACAAACGAGGAAAGAAACTAGAAAGCTTTGCAAACTATTTCCGATCAATCTATGAAACAATCACTTAACTAAAGAGGACAATCATTGCCCTACAAAAGTAACACACATATGTACGTTTAAATACCTTTACCTATTATTTCTTAAGTGCAATAAAGGAAGTAAGTTTACAAACAACAACACAAAACACTTAACGCTTGACTAGAACATCGTCCTCGGGAGACGTGATGGCCTCAAACGTTTCGTTTCACCGCGAAATTTGTTAATCTAGGTCATCGGGAATCCTAGGAGTCAAGGCCATTGATGACGTCAGCAGAGAGATGGTCCAGATATAATTAGAAAGATTCCCAAGTGAGAGAGATTTGGCAACGCTGCGCCGTGGCCCACACCTGCACAAACCATCCCTCTCCGGCCGGCCGGTAATAACTCACCCCCTCTCCACCGCCGCCCCGATAGAGCCCCAGCGCCGAGGTAAGAACACTACATCACTCAAGCAGGCTGTGTAGGTTCTCATCTCGACCCAGCTCTAGTTATCGGCAGGGAATTTAGAGAGAAATTTATTACTAAACGCATCTTTCACTTGATTCTCTCTCTCTCTATACACAAAGCTATTAACGTAGAAATTTCACTGTACGTAAATTGGATCTTGTAGAAAATGTTCAGTTAATAATTTTCAGAAAACTGTGTAAAAATAGTAAAACGAAAAAGGACCGGGCACATGTTCATGACCGAAAATTGACAACCCATAGATTTGGATAAGGGCATAATGAAAAAGTAATAAATTACAAGAGAAAATAACAAAAACAATCAGGAAAATTGAGAGAAACATAGTTTTAATAGAATATACTTACTAGAATTGACTTTATATTTAAAATACGTGCATTTTTAGATGTAGTTAGGTTTTTACTCATTGTCTGTGATTTATTGATGAGAAATAACTATTACCACTCTCAGAAAAAGCAGTTACAACACTCTTCTAACTATAATATGGGTTGTTACTTGTAAGTTGTTGTGCAAGTGCAAATAATATAATATAATGTATTACATTTAACATTTTATCTCGTTACAATGGTGGTACCAAGGTCACCGTTTGTATTTATTTCAGTATCATTTCAATAGTTTCACGTCAGTTCGAGATTTTAAAAAATCAGCAAATAGAACTATAGAATTCGATGCGTGCACCTTCAATGGAAGCAGGAATGAACCCATATACACACAATCTCTATTTAGATCCTCATGTTCAATGCGAAACCTTTGAACATGGCAACGTTGCCATTTGTTTCGTGTACTTCTTTTCAGAAAAGCGAATTCACGTCACGCAGTTTCTACAGCATCTCAAGGTGGGGGCGTAAATCATCCCCTTGTCTCAGCAGGGGTAACACGTGATGCCTCAGTGTTTCTGATTGTTATGTACGAACCTGGGTTTCTAATGAAGTAATACTGGTATAGAGATACTGGATAATTTATTATAAAGAATATCAATTCAAATATTGAATGGGAGTACTTTTTTGAAATTTATTAAATAAAGGCAAAAATTCTAGTGTTTTAAATTAAAATTAGAAAAAATATATTTTGTAACTGGTACTCTAATATTCAAATGTTTGATTGTCGAGCTTCAAACTGAAATAAAAAATAAATTATTTAAAGATACGAAACAATATTAAATTTTCGAGTTTTTTATTGAACACAAACAATAATAATTCAATGTTTATGATGATGATGATGATGATGATGAATGATAATGTAAATGATTATAGTTTATACGTTGGACAGTGTGGTACAGAACGGTCACGCAAGACAAGTGGATGATTAGAAAAATATAGTATTTTAATATATACTTCTTTTTGCAATGCACTAAAATTGGTGTCTTCATGTTTTAACATGGCGCAGCACTACACTTGGAAATAAATGTTTTGCAATACATTTCCAATTTGCTAGGTAATATTGATCTATGCTGATTTTCACATAATTTTGTTTACACTGGAACAACAATGTGTTTAAAGAATCAACAATATTAAAACCAATATAACTGTTATGGTTAATTTTACCAATACAGTCACCTCTGAAACTGAAAAACTTCACCTTGATAATGATGCATGATAAAACAAATAGTTTCAATTTTCTACATTTTCTCTGCTGACTAATATTGCTTACTTTTTATAAAATTTCATTTAAAAAATAAAAGTATCCCTCGCGATTGGTTTTATTTACAGATTCCATAATCGCCTTTTAGTCAGATTTGTCACATTACATTCAGACATCAATAACTAACATTACCAGCAACAATTATAAAGCTTCAAGGTAACCGACAAAATCTAATTGCAAAAAGGTTGTCTCTCCCAAGGCTGGGAAACCTGACAAAACGAGAGCATTGCATTCGTTATTTAGCCGTGGTGCCTTGCTATAGTGGGCAGCCTACTCAGGCATTAAGCGTCCTCGTCTTACCACACGCCTGACTAGTTGTATCGCTCAGTTGGTAACACATGCATAGCAGTCGATCTGTCCGTGCTATGTAAATATTCAAATCCAATCCATTTTTTTTTTTTTTTACATTTTACACATTTCACATTTAAATTTGAGGTAGTAAATAACAACAAATAATGAAATAAAATAAAATAAAATAAAATAAAATAAAATAAAATAAAATAAAATAAAATAAAATAAAATAAAATAAAATAAAATAAAATAAAATAAAATAAAATAAAATAAAATAAAATAAAATAAAATAAAATAAAATAAAATAAAATAAAATAAAATAAAATAAAATAAAATAAAATAAAATAAAATAAAATAAAATAAAATAAAATAAAATAAAATAAAATAAAATAAAATAAAATAAAATAAAATAAAATAAAATAAAATAAAATAAAATAAAATAAAATAAAATAAAATAAAATAAAATAAAATAAAATAAAATAAAATAAAATAAAATAAAATAAAATAAAATAAAATAAAATAAAATAAAATAAAATAAAATAAAATAAAATAAAATAAAATAAAATAAAATAAAATAAAATAAAATAAAATAAAATAAAATAAAATAAAATAAAATAAAATAAAATAAAATAAAATAAAATAAAATAAAATAAAATAAAATAAAATAAAATAAAATAAAATAAAATAAAATAAAATAAAATAAAATAAAATAAAATAAAATAAAATAAAATAAAATAAAATAAAATAAAATAAAATAAAATAAAATAAAATAAAATAAAATAAAATAAAATAAAATAAAATAAAATAAAATAAAATAAAATAAAATAAAATAAAATAAAATAAAATAAAATAAAATAAAATAAAATAAAATAAAATAAAATAAAATAAAATAAAATAAAATAAAATAAAATAAAATAAAATAAAATAAAATAAAATAAAATAAAATAAAATAAAATAAAATAAAATAAAATAAAATAAAATAAAATAAAATAAAATAAAATAAAATAAAATAAAATAAAATAAAATAAAATAAAATAAAATAAAATAAAATAAAATAAAATAAAATAAAATAAAATAAAATAAAATAAAATAAAATAAAATAAAATAAAATAAAATAAAATAAAATAAAATAAAATAAAATAAAATAAAATAAAATAAAATAAAATAAAATAAAATAAAATAAAATAAAATAAAATAAAATAAAATAAAATAAAATAAAATAAAATAAAATAAAATAAAATAAAATAAAATAAAATAAAATAAAATAAAATAAAATAAAATAAAATAAAATAAAATAAAATAAAATAAAATAAAATAAAATAAAATAAAATTAAATAAAAATAAAATAAAATAAAATAAAATAAAATAAAATAAAATAAAATAAAATAAAATAAAATAAAATAAAATAAAATAAAATGTAGGGAGAAATACCGGTTACTTTTGTGAATAACCAGATAAGTTAAATAGGAGGTGCCGTGAAACAATTCCCCGGATCTAAAAACACATAATTTTATATAACTCAATGATTGTCATGTACACCATGAGATGAGTTGTACCCTGTTTCACCAGCTTTAAATCCATTCAAAGATCCGTATGTGGAACAAGTAGGTGGATAAACGTTCACTGAAAAGATTAAAGCCAGTTTACATAAATTGTATCAATATATCTTGGTTCGAGTTAGAATGAGAGTGAAGGGACGTTGGGAGATATGACGTAACCGTTGGGGTCTAAATGACACCAACTTGCCAAACATGTATCTACGTACATTTCGTTGACTATTTTCCAGTGTGTGTTGTTATTTTCAAAAGTCAGTAGTGAAATCCTTTAGTGTATACTATCAGCTTTTATTAATCACGTTTATAACTGCATAGGATAAACACTAAATAAAAAATAGGCTATATTTATTTTGTATTATATTTAACCGTAACGCACTAGGTTTGTATCTTTACAAAATGCAATATAAGAAACCGATAAAACTGGGTTCAATTGTTTGCTTTATTCAACTAGGTTTAAATAGTATTAACGAGGGAAAATTATAAATAGTAATCGAATATAAACTGTAAGAAGAATGAAAATGATTATTTCAGTGATATACAATTTTATTTGTTTATAATTTACCAGTCATTTGGTCAACTTACGTTACTAATTACCAATAATAGTTTTTATACAAATATATTCAATCATGTGTACAAAAGTATTTAAACAATTTGGAAAATTATGGACAAAATTTATAGAGTTCACTTGGTTACCTCATGACGTATAGAGTAATACATCAAAGGATTATAATTATTAGTGGTATTAATGGAATTTATTTTTATGGTGCCACGCAGGGTATGTTTTACTCAATTTTAGACCTAGCAAATAAGGAAACTTTCACATCAAATAGATTGTCTGCAAAACAAGAGCTAACCTGCATAAAATCTAAATATTACAACATTTGTTTAAATATTATTGTGTGACATCGTACTAGTGTGAACAAACAAAATGACATTCAGTAACACGTGAAGGTTCACACAACGTAACATTGTTTATAGTTTCACGTCTATACCCCTCTTGGAATACTGAAAAGCCCTACGCTTCTAGAACACACTAGTTCGGTTGTCGTTTTGCGATGTTGCCAGATGCGGTGAGTCCCCTGGGATCTGCTTGGCAACGTCCGTTGCGATCTCGGGAATCCCGAGACAACCGACGGTGCTGCTACCGTGAGCTGCGCGGCTTACTCGCGAAGCTGAGGGGATTCACGCGAGGCGTGACCTTGAGCGCGCTTAGTATGAAGGTCGTTTGACAAGTGGGCGACACCTTTTCCATAATCCACCGCTATCCTCGGCTTTATAACAATTTCATTTAACTGTTGACTAGAAAACAAAATTACGGTGTCCATCATTGTGAAAATAGCAAGAGATATTTTTGTAAAGTTTACCAAAATGAATATAATTCCAATAACGAGAAAGAAGTGGCGCAACTATTGAAACTACACAAAAGCTTTTATAACACCTTTCCAGATCCATAGCGATCCAGAGCTATACTTTGTGATTTAATGAAAGTGGATGTTGGGTAAAATATATGTGTGTATATCACAAAATATATACTATAATCGCGAATTCCGGAATTCAAAACTAGCTCAATTAAGTTGGTTGTAATCTATAGTTAGGAAGTTAACTGGACCTTGATGATCTGTTAGCATCACTTCTACATGACTTAAAGTTAACTGGCAGCAGTTAATCGCCTTGTTTAGAAAAGGCATATTATGCAGACTATATTCCATTGCACAACATCCAAACATCAGCTGCTTGTGGGTCAAAGGTGTAGTTTCTTTACTCTAAATATTTATTAACGTTATTCTCTAGAAGTAAACACTCTTCAACCGTTATTTATTTTAAGCAACAGCAACTGGGCGATGTTTTTTTTTACTGTTTCAACAATGTACATTATGTTCTAGCGTGGCGGTAAAACGGGTTATGTGGAAACATAAAATATGTCGATATGTCGATATTTCTGTACTTTCGCAAAATAATGTTCTCTTGTAACGGTGGCGCGTGCTAAATTGCAGCCCCCTTGCACCAAGGTTCATTGGAAACAAAAACAAGCACCTATTTTCTTATAACACGGCCACAATCGGGTGGCAAATTTCGCCTTTATTGTTACCAGCAACCGTAAAAATAAACCTGTAGAAGATCATGGTATAATATTTTAGTTTTTCTTCCTGTACTCATTCTATACTTTCTTTCGATCGGGTTCATGTTACGGAAACCCCATATTGGCTGGTGGATGATGAAGTTCTCCTGAAATACTGCTGTAAAGTTCATTTAGTCAGTACCGTTGAACATACAAATATATTTTTTTAAATTCTCACAGGATGTTTAAGAAAAAGGTTAAAACATTATTTCATAATTTTGATTCTCGTCTTCAACCGAAGTGGATCGAAAGGTAAAAAATATTAAAAACTTAGATTCCCTTTGGCTACACAGAACGTGCATCAACCTGCAAGCGAGTTCGACTCGTCTAAGGGCGACTCGTTGCTAACGATTATACCTAGAGACGATGTCAAATATCTCTTAGTTCAGTCAGCGTTTAATTCGTTCTGCATTTCTTACAGTCTCTATTTGGCCATTACCTAGACAGGTTGTCATTACTTCGGAGAGGTAATCTTTCTATTAAAACCAAGTGGAATTAGTTTTTAAAATTTAGATATATCTTGAAAACGCTTGAATCGACTTCAAACATGTACCAAATAGTGGAATCGTTTTAAAAATGTCTATCTCGAAAGTATTGGCATCGTGGTGACCGAGTTTTAACTCACGCGCATGCGTCCTGATAGGCTCATATAGTATTGTGAAGTGATGGTCATACTGATATCCGTTGTAGATTGCGGTGACCAACTTTCATACCATGGTCCATCACAACGTAAATTTTAACGCAATTTATGACATACATCGTAGTAAAACATTTTGTAGTAAAATGTTTGTAGGGTTTACACACATTATACATACTTATCATCACTTCACTCCCACAAGATAGAAATGTGAGAGTTGTTCGCCAACGGAGATGCGAGATCCTTCCTCCGTTGTTACGTCAGGATCCGTGATTCTATCACCCTCCACCCCCCCTAAAACAAAATGCACTAGTCCAATTGCGCACTGTCTGACTGTGAACGTAATGCTTGTTGTTTTTGTTTCACTCAACTAGTCTAATTTTCTAAACATGTTAATAACTTGTTTGTATATTTACTCAAAGCAAAACAAAACAACATAGAACAGATGTAATTAGCGATTGCACGCGTTGACGCGGACAACAGTCTTTTACGGATTCACTGAAATGTACTTAAACAAACAAACATACACAGTGATTACCTTTGTACACACATGATATCCCAAACGCTTTGTGGCTGCGATTGAACGCCTACATGATCAGTGGTGGATATCACTATGATGTGGTAACGACATGGTAATCGGTGCAAAGCCCTTTAAATCCTCTAACCAATATGTTGTATTTATTTATTAGATATTTTGTGGTACAGAATATCCTTGTTAGATAAGGCCCAACCACAATTGTTGGCACGTAATCGTAATCGGGATACGGAAATCGTGAAAGAGTTAATTTACTTGGTTCTTATGGCGGCGCTGTTCACAACAAAATCGTAACGTCGTAATGGAAGATCATATTTTTTTAAAATTTTAATGCTTTAATTTATTTAATTTATTTAATTTAAATCATATATCTACGTTTGCGATCCCGATTACAATTACAGTACCGACAATTGTGGTTGGGCCTTTACAATTCAATCGTGTAGTGATTGGTATGAAGAAGGCCAAATTATGAAACTGTTGTGCACCCAACAGCAGGGATGTATAGGAATGATTTAATTATTGTTATTATACTGAAAGTTCTTTCTATTGTTAAAGTGAAAAGTATCATGTTTTCAATATTATTCAAACTTCATGAATATGTACAGTCTCTTAGTAAATATTAATAAGTAGGTTTCAATTGTATCTCCAGTAGCCACGTTGGTGGTAGTAAGAGCGACACAAAGTCGAGCCAGAGGTGTTGAAATATCTTAAGTATGTGTTGCGTTTCAAGTAACCACATCACATAATATCTTGATAAAGTTATTTGATTTCAATTTTGTTTAATGAAAATTTATTGATTTATACCTATAAACTATTATCTGAATCGCAACGTACGTACTCGTTCACAAATTAATTCAGAACAATTAATTGATAACCGGACTTTGTAAACCGGGAAAATCGCTGACAAGAAAATAGTTACCTCTCGTGACTTCTGTATTCCTGATCATTCTCATCTCAAGTACTTGTTTTATTGGTAGGCTATTTACCGTCGTTTCTGCATTTGTTGTTGGCGGGCAAGTATTTATAGTACAGTCATCTCCATTTAATTAATGGAACGCTGTTCGTCCGGGTATGAAAGGAATCATGTGTATTCATTATAAATACGACCCTGTTAATGAAAGAGCATTTTCATAATCGGAGAAGAAGAAAAATATAACCGGAAATACTATGTTAAGATTAAAGAAATGAGAAATGAAAGCGGAATGCGAAGCACGTATGATACAACGAAAACACATTGAACCATATGATCACAGATAAGGGATTGTCTGTGATATGATGTTGTATAATGAAATGAATGAACATTTCTATAATAATGCCCGTCCTTATACTTCAGTACCTAATCTAAAACCAACATAATCATGCAACTTCTTTTCATTTCACGTAGTTGAATTTGGTTCGTCTTATACAGGTTACTGCACATGGTGCGTCTGTCTAATACAGATTACTAAACTAGTCGTTATACATGTTACTACCCTTACTATAGCATGCCTCAGGTTACTACTCCCACTACTAGTGAGTGCGTCTAATGCAGGTAACTATTCAAGTGTGTCTGTCTAATACAGAATACTACTTATTTGTGTGCGATTGGTTACTAATCTTACTAGTGTGTTCCTACTAGTGTGTCATACAGGTTACTACTTCCACTACTGGTGTGTGCGTCTAATGCAGGTTACTAAGCTTGTGTGTGCCTAATACAGGATACTACTTGTGTGCCATATAGGTTACTAATCGACTAGTTAATGCAGGTTCCTACTAGTGTGGTATACCGGTAACTACTTGTGTGTCATACAGGTTCCTACTAGTGTGTCATACAGTTTCCTACTAGTGAGTCATACAGGTTCCTACTCATGTCATACAGGTTACTACTAGTGTGTCATACAGGTTACTGCTAGTGTGTCATACAGGTTCCTACTAGTGTGTCATACAGGTTCCTACTAGTGTGTCATACAGGTTCCTACTCATGTCATACAGGTTACTACTAGTGTGTCATACAGGTTACTGCTAGTGTGTCATACAGGTTCCTACTAGTGTGTCATACAGGTTCCTACTAGTGTGTCATACAGGTTCCTACTAGTGTGTCATACAGGTTCCTACTAGTGTGTGATACAGGTTACTGCTAGTGTGTCATACAGGTTCCTACTAGTGTGTGATACAGGTTCCTACTAGTGTGTCATACAGGTTCCTACTAGTGTGTGATACAGGTTACTGCTAGTGTGTCATACAGGTTCCTACTAGTGTGTCATACAGGTTCCTACTAGTGTGTCATACAGGTAACTACTAGTGTGTGATACAGGTTCCTACTAGTGTGTGATACAGGTTCCTACTAGTGTGTCATACAGGTTCCTACTAGTGTGTGATACAGGTTCCTACTAGTGTGTGATACAGGTTACTACTAGTGTGTGATACAGGTTCCTACTAGTGTGTCATACAGGTTCCTACTAGTGTGTGATACAGGTTACTACTCTACTACTGTGTGCTCATGAATGGCCGCCTCCACTCCGCGTTGATCGCGCTCTGATTATTAATACAGGTTACTACTAGTGTGTGGGTTCCTACTAGTGTGTCATACAGGTTCCTATTAGTGTGTGATACAGGTTCCTACTAGTGTGTGATACAGGTTACTACTCTACTACTGTGTGCTCATGAATGGCCACCTCCACTCCGCGTTGATCGCGCTCTGATTGTTAATACAGGTTCCTACTAGTGTGTCATACAGGTTCCTACTAGTGTGCCATACAGGTAACTACTAGTGTGTCATACAGGTTCCTACTAGTGTGTCATACAGGTTCCTACTAGTGTGCCATACAGGTAACTACTAGTGTGTCATACAGGTTCCTACTAGTGTGTGATACAGGTTACTACTAGTGTGTCATACAGGTTCCTACTAGTGTGTCATACAGGTTACTACTAGTGTGTCATACAGGTTACTACTAGTGTGTCATACAGGTTACTACTAGTGTGTCATACAGGTTACTACTAGTGTGTCATACAGGTTACTACTAGTGTGTCATACAGGTTCCTACTAGTGTGCCATACAGGTAACTACTAGTGTGTCATACAGGTTCCTACTAGTGTGCCATACAGGTAACTACTAGTGTGTCATACAGGTTCCTACTAGTGTGTGATACAGGTTACTACTCTACTACTGTGTCCTCATGAATGGCCGCCTCCACTCCGCGTTGATCGCGCTCTGATTGGTCTTGTTGTGGTTACAGGGACTCGGACCGCGAGGGGGGAGAGGGGGGCGGAGGGCGTCGCAGTCGACGCGTGCCCAGTCTCAAGCTCGCCAACGGGCGTCTGGGAGTGGGGACGACGCACTCGGAGGAAGAGATCCGCTCACCGCGTCAGTTGTCACACCACACTGCCCAAGATGACTCGATCAAGATCTCCATCGAGAACACAAACACGTGCACAGACTCTCTGGTGACGGCGTTTGACGACGAGACGCTCCTCATTGCCGACTACCTCTCCAATTCGCTCACGAACATGAATTATTGTAAAGAGAGCGGCAAGGTGCATTTCGGCGGCGATGACGTCAGTCTCTATGGAACACCGAAAGAGGAACCTGGTCCGAATCCACCAGGTTCTTCGTCCACCGCCGATAATAACAACAAACCGAGTTTCTTCAAGAATCAACTCCAGGCGCTGTTTCAACCTACCGACAACAAACTCGCGATGAAGCTGTTTGGATCGAAGAAGGCTTTGATGAAAGAGAGGATCCGACAAAAAGCCACCGGTCATTGGGTCATCCATCCTTGTTCAAGCTTTCGGTGAGTCAATCTATCATATTCTGTAGTTATCATTCATTATCAAAACGTGACCTGTCATTTCTAGATGACAGGAAATCTATAGTGGTGTCAACCTTAGACCACCCCCACGACCCCCCTTAATTACAGTACTTTTTATGCCGGCACGACTACGATCATCCTGGTGTGTACATAGTTTCAGGGATAAAAAATCCGAGGCAAAACTACTTTAAACTAATGTCACAGAATATTGAACGAAAACGATAAAGACGGGTATCATTATTCAAGTTTGCTTCATGTTGTACCAGTTCCTTTAACACACATGTGATCTGAGTATCAAGCCAAGTTTCATTCATATTTTGTAATTCAATCAGTATGTGTATTTTAAATCAATTGTAGACAATCTTATATAAAACTAGTTTCACAAATGTTGATCGGAGATTTGAACCAATCCCAATACCAATTCAAATTTGTATAATAAAATCTTATTTTAATATACACGTTTCTCGCGCCTTTATAACTTATATGTGACGTCATTAATGCATTCATTCAATAGGAACTTAATTAATTTTGTTCTTTAATTCATATACTCTCTCAAAATTAAAAGGTTTAATCATAACGTTTTTTTGTCATACACGTTTTTATAGTCTATTCCGTTCTGCTATCTATGGGCTATAATGGAAACAAATAGTCTGAATTATTTAAACTCCAGTATAAACACCAGTTTACTTCCATTATGAACAATGTTTATGTTTCATTTCATGCGCGCTTAACGTATACCCACGTATACATACGTGGTGTAACGTAGATAAGTGAATGTTTAGTTAAGACGAGGAATATAAACGTGCTATGTTATTACAGCAGACATTGTCTCTCTATGGAATAAACTAGGCCGCCCTGGCTAGACCGTATGAAACCATAAGTCCGAGCTTGGGGTTATGGTGTGAGTGCTTGTTTGTGAACCTGGTGACATTTGGAAGGAAATCCCGGGCCCGGATTGACAAAAGGTCTTAAGTCTTTTTTGGTCTTATCTCTAAGACCAGCCTAGCTTTGAACCTCTTATAAAACCAGGAAAATATCTTAGAACAGATTTTAAAACATATTATTGGTATGTTCATTATGTCCTTGTTCTCACCTGGAATTAGTAACTTTTCATGTGACCTGGGTCTGGTTTTACAAGATGTTCACAGTAAGGCCAGTCTTAGAGATAAGACCAAAATAAGACTTAAGACCTCTTGTGAATCCGGGCCCTGTGTTTTGAAGATCGTCACCTTATGTTTACGTTCAAGACGATAATGTGTATATTCGGCTTCAGGGAAACCAAAAAGTGAGGTGTTGTGCCCCATCTCCGAATACACTGCAACTTGAACATAATATGCCCTGTGTGTTTCTTTAGGTAATGATGTCTAATACGAGCATATTGAGTAGGCGGTAAACTTGATTCTAAAACGCGCGTTGCAATAAATAATATGTGGGTTACTTTATAAATTAGATTGTGGCCTTGTTTTTTGTGCAGCTAATAATAAAACTCTTACTGGATGATCGGTGTAAGATAAAACTAGTGTAGGCGATGTGTAAAGAAAACTTGAATGTCTTGTTTGACAAGCAATATTATTATTGCGAAACAGTATCCAGTATAAGTAACGTCAGAATGATTTATGCGAAATAGCATTGTTGTTTCTTACAACCACTATACCTAATTAAATTACGATGTATACTTATTTTATACTTTATAAGTGTATTTTGAATGTTTTCTTTTTATTTGTATGCAACATCTATTCAGCATTTATGTTTCAATTTCAACAATAAACAATACCAGTGTATAATACACAATTTGTACTTTCTAAAAATAGAATATACTTGTGCTTTACAACATGCCACAAAATCTCACTCAGAAACTTTTTCGATTCCTTTATTGCAAGATAGCTTTATTGCAAGATTGTATTCTCATTGTTGGCATTGTTTACAAAAAATGTGACTGAATCGCTTTAAAGAAATTTTACTAGAAATTTAAACACAAACATATCTTCAAAGTGTTTGAGCTCAGGTCATTCATGTTCCACGTCCTTTCATCTACAAACCATCGAAGATATATTCTATCTATACTCCAACCACTCGTGAATAACAGAAAATCGTCTCGTTTTCGTATCGGATCAATACCAAACATCAATACATGTCCGCACACATTGATCCCCTTGAACTTGAACTAGTTCCGTATGATGCCGTGATAGGACGCTCTCCCACGCAACTCACTATACTGGCCGGTCTTATCACGGAACGCGGGTGTAGTGTGGCGTGGCAATGCTGAATAATTTACACTCGTAACACACACGCACGCACTCTCAGAGGTTGACACGTGTTTTTTAAACGTCCATTACTATAAACAAAAAACGAAAACAACACGAATATTGTTGAACATCTCTTAGTTTCTGCGGAATGTAAACAATTGAGTGAGTAATTTGCATCTGTTGATTGCAAATACTTGAGTGTTGTTTTCTTGCGAATAACGATTGCATTCTTTCATAGATTCCATTTAGAAATAATACTAATACGTAACGTTGTGTATTAGCTTCTAACTGAATGATAGACACCGGCGTTAATTGGCATTTTACTCGCATTCAATGATCGCACGTTGGTCATGTGAGTTATTCATTTCTTCTCTGTTTTTCTTCTGTTACCCAGTATCGTCAAACTGTGTCTGTGATCCTGTATATATTATCTTGAACATAGGCGTCGTGAGGGGGGGGGGGGCGACTTTCACCCATGGGTTTCAGTAAAAAATGGAAATTCAAAAAGCTAACAGTTATATGTAGGTTTCAATTAATTTCGTATTCCAAATTCATTCCATCCCCCCCCCCCCCCCTCTACCCTGGAAAATATCCTGGCGAAGCGCAGCCATGATCATGAAGGTATAAGTAGTGTACAATACACAGAAGAGACGAAAAGTCATATAATAAATGACAATACTTTTAGGATTATTTACCTTAGCACAGTTTATACATACTAGAAACACATCTTAGAATGTAATAAAAACACATATCAATACAGGAATAACATAACATAACAAACGTCACCTATTTCAAGTAAAAGTACAAAGTTAATTATATTCAATCCAATCTTTTTCCAAGGGAATGGAGAAGGATAAGCAATACAATTATATTGACAAATCTACTAAAATCCACGATATAATTTTGTAATACTGAGTTAAGATCTGCATTAAATAATTTTCAGATATTGTAATCGTAATGAGAAAATGAAGCTAGGAATTGTATTTATATGATTTAATTGATAACAACAAACGATCAACACATTTAAAACTATGATAAGATCCAGTTCTTAGTTCTTATGAAACCTCATCCACGATATTAATCAATTTTTGCGATATTGTGTAGTGTTCTCAAGATTTTATAAAAAAAACTTTTCCGTATTTTTTTTTACTAAAACAACATGGTAACATAAACGTTTATTTTAATGTTGTTTATGTTTTGTTCACGGCATCGGTCTTGTGGCCTTGCCCCAATAACAATATAACTGCAACTGTATTGTCAGCAGTTTGGCAATCGTTGTTTCGTATGGCCCCTGGCCCTACTTGGGCCCAGCAGTCTCCTTGTTTGATCAATATGGTCTGTTGCCTGACGGTGTCTCAAGATTGTCGTAGGTCTAGTTCTCCGCCTATTCACCCATGTGCGACGTGGTTCGCCTCCACTACACCCGCGCTGGTACATATTGAGCTTGGTATGTGGATAATGTCACAAGTATAACCATTGCACGAAGCTCTGGGAGCGAATAGATACTTGAAATAATAGGACACAATCGTTGATATCATATTATTTCTAGCGTTATCTTATTGCATTTGTATTCTTCATGGTATAACATAGCCGTCATCGGTGGCTCAAGCAGTTGGGGGTTCGAATCCTGTATATAAGGTATGGGCTTTTAGTAATTGTCCTTGTCTTCATCCCTTTCCACTCATCGACTAGAATAGTATGATTGCTGTAATAAAGCAACATGAAACATTATCATCATATTGTATTAAATTAGTGAATTCACACTACACAAACGTTTCATTCAATTAACTCTAGAGAAGAGTGCGATATTATTTTATATTATGAATAACTACAATGAAACTAGTTGCGTAAAGGTTTTAATTTTTATTTATTTTTAATTGATCTTTTCTATTTACTTTTATCAATATAATGACACTCCTACAGCAAAATTTAACAATGTTGTTTCTTCAAGTAAGCCTAATGTGCAAAAACTATTTAGCTGTTTGTAAATAACAAGATCTAGAAATACCTAGAATTACCTCTAGTGTTATATTATGATATGTTGTTAGAACTAAGTCAAACAAGCATAATGACATTTTGTAAATGGATGATATTGTACGTTAATCTACACCATAACTAAACCAAGATCTTGTCGTAGAGCTAGCCTAGACGCATCCTAAGGGTCTTAAGATGACCATCTCTGTGGAGTATTAATCATTCGTAGGTTGTTAATGACTTAGCCCCGCTAATGGATTATATATTTGGACAAAACTGGAGCTGAGAGTTGGCACAAACATCCGGCATACGAATCTAAACAACACTAACCGACTGCCGTAACTTTCATTCATTGCAACCATTGAGCGGGCTCTCAATTCCAAACAATGCGAGATGCTATTCGTTACATAATTACATAACGCCAGTACTTAAAGTGTGTATGAATATAAATAGACGCCGCATAGATGCATCTTCCTAACATATATGTGTCTTAACGGTATCAAACGGTACTATAGGTCTCTCACAGCAAGAAGTGAGATACTATCAGGACCGCCCATATTTAGTTTCCAACTTAACAAGCGCGAATCACTGACATTTTTCCCGATTATCTAGTACTATTTGGTTGCGGGAAGTTTTTTGACGGTAACGCACAAGAACAGGTTTCCGTCAAAAAACTTAACGCAACCAAATTTGAATAGATAGTCGGGAAAAACGTTAGTGATTCGCACTTGTTAAGTTGGAAACTAATTGTGGGCGGTCCTGACTCCCCTGACACTATCATACTTCTTGGTGTGAGGGACCGTTATCCTTCGATATGTTGCTGGTTTGATTCCGGCTACCGACAATGCAGTCTGAAAGTTTTCCCCGAATCTTTTTCTCAGTGATAAGAAGAATGCTGGTTATCGATCTACTGTCCATCCTCTGGCATTCCTTCTCAGCTATCCGTTCATACAAGTACAGCCTAGTTTGTCACCTGAGGAGAGGCACAAGATACAAGTATAGAAAGTGTGGATGGACTGTGAACCACAGCAGATAAGCTCCAAACCGATATTTATTAGGTGATCTTTTTTGCGATAGTCGTTTCTTGGACCAATGTCGATGTTTCCAGTAAGCGATGGCGCTTAGCTCTAGATGGCAGTGCTCAGAATTAGGTGGATAGAACACCCCTACACTTCTTAGAATCAACCTGGAACAATCCCACAATTATTAATTCTCAGAATAACGGAAACCGGAAAGTGTAAATTTATTCGCAAAAGTATTTTTGCGAGTTTAAACGACTGGGATTTCGAGCAAGTTTTTTAAATATGCCAAAATAATTCTTCAATCATTCATTGAAATAGAATTGTGGATAATAAAACATAACCATTACTCATTCTATGCGGTGAAACGGTAAACGGGAACAACAATTACACGTGAAGATGCTATTTTATTACACGTAATTTCTTGTGACACAAAAACAACACCCCCACAACGCCTTTGCTCTATAGGCACCGGCTTTTGGAGTACTTATTTTTTAAACCTCTGGTATGAATCTTATCAATTTGTATCCGTGGTCGAAAACATGGATGTGGTTTTTGTGGCACGTCAGTGTTGCGGGTTTGTTTCTGTTTCCAATGAAGAATAAGTATTCAATTGTTTTCAATTATTTCTCGTAACGAGTGGATCCACATCAAATGAATAACAAATAAAAAAATTAATTTAATTTATTTCCAATGACGAGGTCTTCGATTTCATTCAATAATTTCCTGTAACGAGTGTGACTAGACAATAATGAATAACTATAAATTCAAATTTTATTTACTAACAAGCAATGTAGTTTCACAAATATAGAGTATAATTTATAGACACAATGTAGACACAATATAGACACAATGTAACAAATATCAACCTTGCAGAAAGTCATAACGTAATTTTAGTCGCAATATCTGGAGTATTGCCCCGACAAAATGTATTTATACCAATTTTTTAGTTAATAAGAATCCACATGTTGACCATTACCGCATTACCACTTCAATTGAGACACTTTTGATTTGTATGTCTAGAATGAGATTCGGAGACTAGTTATCAATTTGCAAATTTCTCAATCACGTGGTGAACAGTTGGCTGCAACTTCACATACGAACAATTCATTCATAGATTACGACATACTGAAACTATACAATTCTGTTGATACACAAGTTCCCTTACAATTCATTTCTTAGCGAGTCAACGAAGTGAATATTCTCGTTCACAACCGTTTCATTGCGGCTTACATTCGTAAACAATACGAACAAACACATCGTTAAACGTTTTCCGACAATAGGATATTTCACACGAGCGGTATTGAAATCCAAGCGAACATTTTTCTTAGAAAGTCAATGTTGGCGCAAGGCCAGGACAAACTTGCTACTGATTGTGATGAATGAAAAACTGTGAAGAAAACCTGTGGCTGAAACAACCCATGAACTGTTTCATCTTTGTGACCTACTAATTCAATATTGGAACTCAAACTGTTTTATGTCTCGGAGTTTTGTATAAACAGTTCATAGACTCGTAATTGTGTAAGAGATGGTGAAAAAGTGTATGCCATGAAGAAAGAAGGAAATATTTCATGTTTGGCTATTCATAACCAGGAGTGACCTAAAAAAAAGCTGCCGGATTTTTAGAAAGCAAAAATGTGGTTACACAAAGCGGGCATTACAAAATAAAAAATTGTTCTAGATTGTTTCGATTCTTTTATATTGTAGAAGTCTAATTTGTATTTGTTAAACCAAACGGGATACAAGAACAACCATTTAACACTTTCAGGTGTCAGTCCTATATAAAGCCTATTTTTTCAATGGTCTCTGTACTCTTCTTTTCTTTGTGCATATATCTTGAATCTTGTATAAACTTAATTTATACTTTTCAGGAAGGCGGTTTGGACAGTCACCACGCTTCACTTGTGAATCCACTCTTAAAATGTTTATGATTTAATTTAATTGCCTTTGCACACTTGTCCTGTTTGAAAATGTCTACCTATCAATCGTGCCCTATTTACAAAGTCAGTATAATACACAAATCAACCGAATCAATCACCTGAATACAAATTTGTATCAATCAACACAGTCAACAAATTATACAACCGCGCCAATCGCTATTCACCACATTCGATCTATAATACAACACAACACACATCGATTTGTCAGGATTCAAAACATTCGAATGTTTATGTTAGGATGTCCCAAGCATTGTTTATTTAATGCATCTGCGAATCTAGACACTTTCACGATTTGATTTCAATTAGTGGAATAAACCATTATAACAATTCATATCTGTGTTTAGTGCCACTGTTAAATGAATTAGGGACCAGATAATTTATTTTTATTTTTAAAACAACACAATGAAAATTAAATATCCTAAAATTATTAATTTTGATTTTTAAACTAATCGAAGCAATGCTTTTTTACAAAGCCTCTCTTGGTTCCTATTTCACTGATTGTACTGTTTTGAATAGATGCATTCTGGAATTACTTTGAGCTCTATTTTTTCGGCGGACAAATAATTAATCAGTACATCAATAAAGCATGTTTTTGCAATAACAGCAACATTTTGTGTGCGCGTTTCCACAAATATTACGGTTTATTTATAAACTCCCTCTCTCTCAACTTGTATTTGCATACGCTTTGAATTTATGTGCTGAACTTTTGACCTCACAATGTCTATGTCTTATCCTACTGCTTTGTTATACCACGGTCCATTGTAAAGTAACGGAAGTAGCCAAAAGAGTCTAAAACTTGTAAATATACTTATATTCGCATTATACTCTGAATGGTTATACTGTAGTCATATTCTGTACATTCCTAAAATTATAAAACGTTAACCACACAACACTGAAATACAACACAAATGTATAGGTACGTAAGCGAAATATTAAAGAACATGTGAACAGTTACTTTTAGCCGTAATAGCAATTATTCGCATTCACATTTTTATAATAATTAATAACTCACACTAAAAATCGATACTCTATGTAACCGAGTGCGCTGATAATAAATACAAATGTATTTATTTTCATTATTATTATATATATATATAGCTATAGTTGTTTTTCTCTAATACCTTTGCTGAACACATATTTTGATAAAACATTATAGTATATATAGGCATTTAATTTTAATCTTAACACAATATTCTACTTGATACTCATAAAATAAAAATAAACTGATAATGAATTGAATATAATGCAGAAAAAACAAATAATGTTAAGTGGAAACATCCAACAAACAGAATTTCCTCTTGAAACACAAACCATCAACATGACAATCACATTGAAATTCCACACTGACAAATATTTCTAGCAAAATTAACACCGGTTTTGTTTATTTTTTAGTTTATGGCTATTTTAATTAAAATAGTACGCCTACAGAAAATTGGAAACTTCTATAAAAATGATTGAAAACACGTATTAACTATGCAATTTCATATATGGATTAAGGCTTAAGGCAATGAACCGTGGGTCCGCCCATGGTTCAATAGATTCAAAAAAGGGTTAAAATACCACATTTCAATTAAACCGGTGATTAATGAAGAGAGCAAGAGCGAGAGAGAGAGAGAGAGAGAGAGAGAGAGAGAGAGAGAGAGAGAGAGAGAGAGAGACGCTGTATGTGTACAAAGCGACGGCACCGAGTAAGGCTCACGGCGATCACGTGTCACATGTCACGTGATATTCCCCCCCCCCCCCCCCCCCCCCGAGACGCGCCGATATTAATTGAACCCTGTTTGGATCACTCAGTATTGTCTCTGCGTCAAAGCCACTTAGTTAGCGTGGAGCCAGGAGCCCCGAGGGCCGCTATTGTAATCGAACTTTTTCGTTCAAGTTATCAATATCGACATTTGAATGACAAATTGACTGTTGAGGATGTAGTGAGTAATTTAGAACAGGTTGATGGAAATTCAAGCAGTCGATTTAATATCGTATTGATAACATTTACTGAATTATTTAAGTGTGAAGATAATATTCAGTATTCCTACGCTTGGACACGTTCGTGGATGGTTAAGAAGTCGTGAAAATATATTGTATTAAAATAAAAAAGCCAATTTAAGTCACATAAGTCAAATAAAAGCCAATTAGTTTAAAAAACTGCGTTTGTGCCAAATACTCTTTTATGCAGTTATAAGGCCAACCAAAGATGGTACTAATTTAAAATTAAACCCTAGCAAAATAACTGTTTTTGGTTTTTGCTTAATCGTAGCCCCGTACGCCATTAAAAATGTTAGAACAAAGTCCACTTTCGTAGGAAATAAAGACAGTGAACAAAGTATATCTAATATTATAATGAGTCGAGTTTTTACTTGGGAGATGCTTCAATCCGAAGAAGTTGTAAGTTATAACGTTACTGTATATAATAATACAAATAAATGTATTGCTGGAATATTTAGACCGAAGGAAAACATATGCCTATGTTTGCACCTTAACAATAATTTGGGTAGCATTTGTAAGGTATTACTAAACTACTTCAATGGCCGTAGCTAACGAAAATCGAACCACAAATTAATATTTAATATCATAACCAGTGCATTCGTTTTTATCTCTAGCACGTTTTTGCAGCTCGAATACAAGAAAATACACGAAATAATATTTTGTGAAAATTTAAGCTATTTCCATTTCGAAAAATGATTCTTTTACCTCTCTAGGTTAAACATTTCAGAATATTATTCGCCGAGAAGGTTAACCCGTGAGATAAAGGCATTTGACTTACGATAGTGAGTTTTATGTACTTCTCACGGCTCTGGCTCGATCAACGCAACTAACAATATCGGGAATGATTATGACCCGAGATCAGTCTCTGCCTGAGTACGCGCGAGATCACTATAAGAAAATGGGAGGACGACTTTGAAAAGCTCTTCTACAACACCGACTCTCGGCGAGGTTAAAGATGTGAGAGCTTTATACAAGAATGTTGCTGTTAAATGGGGATACAACACGTAGTCGTACACATACAACGAGGATAATCGCGACGGGAATGCGATATAATAATAGTTTTAAAACCGTATTCAAAACGTATACCTATAAAAACATCGCTCACAAAATTATAACTACTAGTTTGATGAATTCAGTTTCGTATGAGGGTCGATCGCTATCGAACCAAGATACATCAGTTCGGATCCCGCATAAGTTATACGATCTACTTTGTGGTACAATAGTTGGGATTATAAACGTATGGTGTAGATGCTTTGGTTGTTTTATTTGGAGATACAAACTATGTTGTGTTACAATAATTGGGAGTATAAAGGTATGGTGTAGATGCTTTGGTTGTATTATTTGGCAATTCCATTCATGGCATACAAGTTATATTTCTTTAACAGTTAACAGCCATATCACATTGTCAATAATTACACAGATAACAATTACAACATAAAATATACATAACACAGACACATTACTGTCATAAATTGCAGTTACAATAATTTGAAGGTAATTGTACCAAGCGTCAAAGCAACAGTACCACAATATCTCTTTTCAGGGCATACCAATATGAATAACTGAAAATAAGATTGAAATTTAAAAAAATAAAAAATTAACATTCGTTTACATTTAAATCTACACAATACATTATCACCACTAATGCCACTAACACCTGTCCCACTTATCTCAATAACTTGAAAGTGCAGCGGTGCAGAAACCCAGTGAACCAAACCGCATCAAGTGGCACCTGAAGCAAACGAACAGTACGTCTTGCTTCACTTGACAACAATAAAAGTTGTCGACGACCTTGTCCAAGATTGATCTAACTAGATCCTAACTCAATAATAACTCTGGTCGCTCCCACTGCATTCTGTGACGAGGATAAGGTGGAATGTTACTCTGCGATTCGACCTTGACGTAGTCAGTGTGACAATGGCGTTTCACTTCACGAGGTAATAAGACACCCTGAAGTTCGCACAATACCAATATGTCGGTGTGAAAACAGAGTATCTTGTCGCATATACCAATATTATACAGAAAGAGCCAAACTTGACAGTTGACACGTTACAATAACCCAATAATAATTAAATTTACATGATGGTACTTCATTCATGTAAGCCAATGTAAACTTTTAATTCATAGTGACAATACTTAATTAGTTGCAACAAGTAGAAATATATTCAAAACTTGAATGGCATATTCACGGTTACAAACAAATTTTGATTTGGTAATGATATTTTCAATTTTGCTGCGTTACCTGCTAACTCTGTCATTTTTGCGTTATTTTTACCATTTTAATAAACATTTAAAAAAACTTGTATAATGCATATATTCAACTAAAGTAATTTTTCACGTATTTTAAGTCGGTGGAAATATACCTTCGAGCAGATTGTAATACATCCCTTCAGAAGCAGTTCACTCGGATTGTCTTACTTCACATTGCTGGCAGGCCTAATGTATTAGAGACAGTTGTGTGCACTGGCGTCTTGAGGCTTCTGTGACAAAAGAGACTACCTGTCAAGATCGGCTAGAAGCATTTTCCTTTTCGTTTTTCTCTTCTACACAGTGACGTCAGTGAATGGGTTTAGCTGACCATGACACGGATGAAAAATATAGACATCCAACTCCGGAATTGATTCTGCATATTATTTCATGACAAGCTTCGACCCCTTCATTCTTATCTTGTCTTGGAGTTTTCGTGCGTCTTTTCATCCATTTATCTTGTTAGGGTGGGATGCAAACGGCGCTTGTGAAATCTACACAGCGGTCCACTGGATGGCGTCGAAAGAGGCGTGAAAGAGACGTGGGGAGTTGACTATGTCTTGTAAGCGGGACAATCGAGAACGTTGGAGCTGTATATTGTCATACTTAGAAAAGATGCATCATTGTACTTAGCAGATACCTCAAGGAAAATACACGTTCTGTGTTTATGTGACTTTTGAGGTTTGCGATTTAATAATTATTCTGAGGAACGTGAATAAAAACTGCTCTTCAATTTTGGGATGGAAAATATTAAAATTAAAATAGTGTTGTGGTTTAAAATTTAGAATTGTTATTATATATTAACGAATTAATGCGTCGTTTGAATCAAATGAAACCACTTATTTATGTTTTAATTGGTTTTATCCATGTAACAATATGAGTTACTAAATGCGTGGGACTTCATCTTTTTATTTCGGCCCCTGCAATGAGCACTTATTCATGTAAGTCAGCGAACGATTCTATTTTTATTATTTTAATGAATAAACGATTAATTTATTGATGACAGCCCTTAAATTGACCGCGTCCTATATTTTGTAACGTTGCTTCCACCTTTCCACGGTAAATTCTTGTAGTAGTGTCTCTGACAGTAAAATATTAGTAATCAAACTTATCGTTTAGCCATACCAAGACCACTTTACATGTTAGTTCTTTTATATGTATGTTTAAATGTTTACATAATTGATAAACATCTTTATTTTGTCAGTGTTTGTCTAACTTGTCTAACAACTTAGAAACTATGTTTCAATACCGTGTTGTCTTTAGGAGATATCTACCTAATTGTTGTATACGAATAATACGTTCAATTACACACATCTGTAAGGGTACATTGTTTGTTTTGTATCTATTATATTTACCTTTCACCTACAAAGAAACAATCATCCCACTCCTTGTGGATACAACACCGGTTGGCAACAGCAAACATTTTAGTATAACAGCCTAGAGCGTTACCTTTAATATACAGTACAGAGATACGAAGGCAACTATAAGCTTCATCACTTTGTTTGCAAGTAATCAATTAACTGTATTTGAATGGTACACATACACATAGTACGAGTGGGGAACTGGGAATTAAGAAATAATATATTTAAAGAAAGTTATTGATGATAGTACCGCATACAAAGTAATTCGACAATTTACCAATGTCGGGTTAATTTATCGAACTAACCAGAGCAAACCTAGTACTTTAGTTTTTTTGCCACGTTTAAGAAATTGTTTCCCTTCATAATTTATGTTTTCAATATGAGGAAGAAAGTAGATGAGCAGAAACATAAGCAAATTAGTAACCAAATTAATGAGTAAGATACCATGGAATGAAGTAGGCTACATAATATTATATAGAAAGTTTGAGTCAAATATGTATATACCTGTTTTTAATTTTCCGCTAACTTACAAGGAATCATGGCCTTGCAACGTTTGTAAGTAGGTGAAAAGGAACGCTTCAACAAACTTAGTACAACTGAAATAACAATTCAAATTGTTTCATGCAAGAAATGACTCAGCGCACAAGAAAGGGTTCCCAGTAAGGTAAAACCAAGCGCTATAATGAAATGACCAACAGTAAGTTATAGAAAACAAAAACAGTTGCGTATTGCGAATAAAAGTGTTCTATTTCTAACGTTTGATATCACAAACACATCACCTCAACCGCCACGTTTGGTGCTATCAGCGGCCACAAAACACTTGGGCTAATATCTACAGCGAAAACACGAGGTGGGTAGTTTCGCTTCTATAAACTAGATCTCGCTAGTTGTTCGCGACTTTTATCGACTCTACTCTAAAAAATACTTCCACCATCTGTTATCAGTGATGTGAGATTGCACGCGAGGTTTGCATACCCTTACGAGTCGTTGGTCTATGTAGGCCGGTACAGTACGTTCAACTTACCGTACGAATATCGCTCAGGCCGATATCGATCACTAACTGCCTAGGCCTAGGCCCACTCGTCATATTTCATGGATTATGTCATTAAATACTATTGGCCTTGGTTACTGATTTTTACTTCTTCGCTGGAGCGAAGCGTATTACTTCTTTTTACCAAGTTAGTTTACAGACGAAGCAATATGACTATTGTTATTGCATAATATCACCAGATGATTTTTGATCTTGACACATTTAAAAAAATGAAGTTAAACGCAATTTACACAAATAAATTACAATGATTATTTTCCAGAAGGCATTCTCAAAAAAGGAAGTCCACAATATCTGCAGCAGACGGTGACATCCTAAGAGATTATGTAACATTAATATTGTAATGTAATTAAACTTAAGACATACAAATAAAGAAAGCCGCTTATCTTATTTTCAGACAAATTATCGAACAGACCAACATAACAAGTTAATTAATTAAGATTATGCAATCTATGCATATAGTGATGTAATTTGGCACGTAATGTAAATGTAAAACAAAAATATCACGCAATCTACTCTTGAAAATAACTGAATACATAAAGTAAGAAAATAACTTGACGTAATTTAAGTTTACAATCTTTAGTTTTAAAATCAAAACAACGGTTGAAAATGTAGTGGACGAATCTAAAAGGAATCAATGATTACAAAACGAAATGTAGTGATTGTTGTGTAGGCATTCTTGGATTTAGTTTCTTCTTTTGTTTCTTTTGGTAGGAAAATAGTACGGAGGGGGGGGGGGGGGGGGGTAGGAGGGATACAACCTATATACAGCTATAGTGCAGTATTTCAACGAATTTAATAATCTGAATAACACAATATTTGTTATTTTATTTATTGTATGCGTGAGTGTCGTTCGTTTTTGTGAAGCGTGTGGGTGGATCTAAGAACATACAACCTTTAGCGTTCATCGAGTATGAATACTTTAAATCCTGCAGCTATATTCTGTTCTTTTATGCACAAACATAAATAACGCAGTTTTGTTTTAACTTTAACCATAAAGAAATCAAAGAAAAAGTACTGAATATATTATATATGCAGGGACATTTTTTTGTTCAGGAAAATTTATTATATAGAGATATTTATTACAGTTATTATATTAATACATTATGGTGTTTAACATAATAAAATATGTCTATAAGTCTTTGCTACGATCGTACATAAAACATCTTACTCAAGGGCGAGCAATTGCCTCCCTTTAAACAGTGATTTAAAATTCCGCGTACAGACTGTAATTTGGGATATCACCAATTCGATTCTAGCCACCGGAAATCTTGTCGGAAGGTTTTGTTAAAGGATTTCTTCAATCATTATGCAAATTACGCGACTTAGCCTTTATAACTATCCAAGCTACTTTGTAACTTAAAAAATGGAACAAAGGGTAAAGTTGGTGCTCACACTACAGCAGGAATACCTTTAAAAAGTATTATTATTAATTCGTATACAAGCACATAGTCCTATACTATCCATCAGTAAAAATTGTGACCTGGCATTTCAAAAAAAAAAATTACTGATAATATTGAGTATTTGAAACCTTTTTAAATCTATTTAATTTACAACTTTTGGTAATTACTGAACTTGACGGAAATCCGTACAGTACTTACCAAAGAGTTGGATCCACGATAGCACGCAATACTGATACGGGAAGTTACCTGTTCGATTCCCGGAAATCCGGACAAGGTTTTCCGCAACCGTAACCACAACCACCACCGCAACCGCTAACAAGGACAAAGTCGACATTTTTAATCTTAAATACGTATAATCATATTAGAACATGTTTTTAGGATTTAAAACAATGCAAGCCTCTAAAATCGATTCATTATCTTCTGCAACGTTTCATCAGAACACATTGTTTTGAATTTTTTAACCACTGACTATGACTGACTTTGTAAAATATCACGTTTTTACAATTCATGTCAAACATGTATGTGATCCATTTACAATAAATAAATAAATGAATAAATGAATAAATGGATTCGCACTCATTTGTTGCATGTTGCAAAAGATAAAGTCAAGTCGTAAAACAGGTTTGCGGTTTAGAGGTTGTCTTTGCGTAAGTCGGAAAGTAATGTGTAATGTGTTGTTCTTAATAAAGTCGTTGTGTGACAGACCAGACCTAGCCTAACCTTGCCCATCGTGTTCTTATTCACGTTTGACGAGATGCAGATTTAGGTTACACAGATAAAACTTGTCTACTGCATTGACACACTATTGTATTGGCCTTCAGAAACCACGCGTGTATTACGTTTGAACCTTTACTACAATGACAATTGTTATTTGTGGTGGAAAAATTTGAGTTCAATTTCAGTTCAGGGTAAAGATTGTTTAATCTCCCGTGGTTCATTTTAAAAATTCAAAATAATTTATAATATATTATTGTTATATAAATGTAAAGACAATAATATTATACTAACAGCTATTTTTAAAACAAACCGTAAAGAACAATATTGTTTGGAAAGAAAAGAATTAACATTTTTGCCAGAATTGTTCTCTTACTATATTCGAAGCTGGATTTGGAACGCATTCACAAAACATTTACTTTACTTCATTACCTGTATTTTATGAGAGAGGTACACTTTTCATATTGGATGATTATGTGAACAATTACGTAGTGAAGAATATTCAAGTTAAGGTTTTTATGTGTGTACGTTTAGAAGTTAACTACAATACTTAAACATTACACATACTGTATTATATACAACTGTATTTAATTTACAATAACTTGTCAAACACTTATATAAAAAATCACAACCAGCATTAAATCTAGTAATCCGCGCTCAAGGTGATAGTTCCAATGTTATTCCTATGTAACCGATGTCCGCATGATTGATCGTTGTTTACGCCCAAGTAGATGCAAAGAGGTTAAAGAGCGATGGAGGGTCTAGATGACTGATGATGATCAAGCACCTTGACAATTAGATCGATCTTATACGTGAGTTTATGTAAGGTATAAATGCTGGGCGCCATTCAAAGCAGTCCAGACTGATATGCATTGCATATACTAAAAATATTCCTTGTGAACTTCATCCTACAACAAACTGATGACGAATTATCCTCATCACCGTTTTCTATCTGCCTGAAGTTATTTTATTTTATTGTATTAAATATTCTTATTCACATATTTTACAATACTGAACCAGGGTTGGCAGAAAAGAGCACAGCTCCATACAAGTTCTCATAATCAAGCACATAGTGAGATGTTGCAGTTTTGTTTTATTTTCTAGTTGGAAATTTTATTTTAAAGCATTTTAAAAAACAGTTTTAATCAACAAATCGGGGTATTTCTCAGGATGTAGGTGAACATACAGACTTAGCCAGTAGAATAAAAACGTGATGGTTATCGGTCTACGACAACTACGCCAACCATCACGTTGCGTGCGAACTATAAAGTTATGCGACGTTGTCATCAATCTTCACGTTGACATTGTATCGGGCAGGGCGATCGATACCAGGAAATGTCGGACCAACATTCAACATGGCAACACCGGAACATCACTTTCACGGAAAATGTTTTATTTATTGATTTATCAAGTCTGTGATATCGCACTAATACATAGTTCAAATGGTTGTTCTGCTATTTGAGGTGATATATGGTGGCAGAGGTGCGGGGGCATTGCTAAATTCCATGTATTTGGTTCGTTTTGTAATCGTGTGTAATTTCATAGACATTTCTAAACGGGCTGATATATTTACTAATAATTAATTATAATTAAATTTAGCGTAACGCCACAGCTATTAACAAAAATCAGTAGCATGCCTGAAATAATACAATTACTGTATAAATAAACGAACTTTATATTTTTAAATCGAAGTTCTTATCTGTCTTATGTTAGATTGTTGTCATTCTAGGGTTTTATTGATTTGAAGGGAGTGCAATATTTGTTTTTTACGATTTGTCCATGTATGTTGTCTGCCTCTGTAAGAGTGCAAACATTTAACCGATTACACTTAAATTCGAAGAACAAATACATAAACATGCCCTATATAGGCAACTAACAAAAGAATATATCGGACATATTTTTCATAAATGTAAGTGCTGAAAAAAGAGGACATTTGATAAGTAAAGCCATTTCAGATTTATACATATCGGATTATTGGTACTACTGTTGGCTAATAATAGAACCATAATATTCAAGTACGCAAGCTGTAAACACCTTCAATGTATACACGACACTATTCTAAGACGTGAGAAGTCTCGTACCCGAAATATACTCTATCCACTTTTAGGGTCAGGTCAGGGTTATATCAGTGTACATCTGTACAACTATTAATTTATGTGATCCTGTGCAGATACGATAATTTTTTTACGTGCCATTGTTTTAACAAACAACTTCATTCATATTAACAACTCATTTTGTAACTTATTTTTAACAACTTTTAACAAACATAATTATAAACAACTTGAAATTCTCAGAACACACTTTTATATGCAAAATGTCCACATTCACAACTTCACAGAGCTGTTACAGTGTCCGCAGACAAATCGCTCTCCCATAAATCTATATATAATGGAAATTTAAACTTAAAAGAACAAACACACATTAATGTACTGTACAACCTATCCTAGTGGCGATAAAAACAATTGTTTGAACATTTTGTTTACTGTGTTTTAAAATAGATTTTAACATTCTCGGCCCGCCCTAGAATTGGTCCAGGGTAGCTCTGCCTGTCGCAAGAGGTGAATGAAAGGCCAACGTCGTATATATAGCTTGCGACTACGTCGTAACAACAAATAATCCAACATAATTAGTGATAACAATAACATAAATTAAATGCATAAAATAAAAATATGCTTAGCATATTGAACTGTTTAAATTTAAGGAGTGAAAAATACAAAAACATCCAGACATGTATTTCTTCAGTGAGAGAAAGAAAAATATATATCAAGTATCACAATGTTCAACATTTTGCAAACTGTTATGTTTTGAATGCAAACTGATAATAAATAAATAAATAATTTTAAAAAAATCACATTTAGAGTCTACCCACTCAGTAACGAAACTGATTTGCAGTGGGACGATATAAGAAATGAACTCATAATACGAACGATCCGTTACGCAACATGTGTTCCTGTTCATAACTTACCTGCACCCTACACATTATATTACGAAGAAAACATCCCATTATCACAATGACACGTATTTTCCCACGATTGTCAAGAACATTCGTTTTCCACTGAAAGAAAAGCTAATTTCAGAGAGTTTTTTTTTCTTTTGTGGGGAAATCTTTGTAACAGATGAGTTCTTGAGATAAATCCTATTTGGTGGATGGAACTGTCAGCGTGATAGACAAAAGAATTAATCACGTGTCAGGCAAGCTGTAAGCTGGCACGTGATACCATGAGGCTGTGATGATCGCGCTGAAGGATGGTGGGTTTTAATAATTCCAAGAAAGTACTAGTATCAATTTATACCTTTTTTCAATTTTTTTCTTCAAAGTTTTATTTTTCTAATTGCACCTTTTAACAGAATTGTCATGTAAGGTAAATTTATACCCTCTTCGATGAAATCCAGAAGATGTAAGGTTTAGACTGGCGTTTTTTTTTAATTTGAAAAATGACAAATCTGTGCAGTCATAGAAATGTAGCACGTAATAATGGTATTATGTTTCCCACCAAAAATCAGTTCTTCCAACTGACTGGATAAATAATAAATACAAATGTATTTATTTATTATTAAATTGTATTGAGTTCTTAATTATTTTTAGAATTAGTTGGCGGTACTAAGTGCTGTGATTCAGCCCATTTAATTAAAATTTATCTCTACGTAAACGATATGCAATACATAATAGTATTAATATTTTGTGATCAGTAACTTTCAAAACCACTTACTACCCTGTGACCAATATTAATGAATATGGTTGCAATAGCAAACCCTTCCAAGGCGCCAATTCTCTCCAACATTAAAATATAGTGTTCGATTACTGCAATTGCAGCGTCCTATAAAAACGTAAACATGATAATTAAGTGAGATTTTCCGTCGCGACGCGACATAAAAGACGCCAAACTCGAGCCAATTGCGCACTGACCCCAAATGGTTGGCTAGACGAGAAAGTACGGAGATACAGAGCAGTCACCCTACACTCTGATAACCAATAACGTTTATGATGGGGGGGGGGGGGGGTGACCGGTGCCCGCAAAGAGGAAGCTCGTGCATTTTTTGATCATCCCTTTTCTCATCACGGTCTTGCTCAATTTTCCATTTTTCTTCTCTGTTCTTTCATTTTTATGCAGATCCTCTTTGCGACCTGAACGCTTAACCCCCCTCATCAAAATTTGTTGCATTGATAATTTCGTGAATTACTTTTTAAATTCACATTGTTAAAAACAAAACTATTGGTAGGGCCTACATGATCTAAAATACTGTATTTTCTTATTATACCAAACTTCTGCGGACCTCGCATCAATCAAAAATGTAGTTCACAAATCGACTGATTTCAAACCCTGAAAAAACATTTTGCCATAGTATATTTATGATTTTTTTTGGCCATAAACACGTTTTCAAAGTATTGTATATTGAGACGACGTAATTGTTGCTACGAAACACACTATTCGAAAGATAACTGTTTAACCTCAATAGTTCAAAGCTGCAGCTCAAGAGGATTATAAATTGAGTTGTGTTTTCGGTTTTGAAAGAATGTCCGTGGATGGTTTAACCGCCAAACCGGAAACCCAATAAAACAACAACCTGCTGTTTGGATTAGCCATGAGTCGAATCGAACCCCAGACCGCTTGAACAAGAGCTCGTACGCTGCCATAAAGCAGCTTATATCAAACACGAGTACACCAACAGAACAACGCTCTGCGCTGTACAAAATAAACGAACACACCATGACACAACAAGTTCATGTCATAACTCACATGGCAATGCGTTGTACTTTGTGTGGTAGCTGTCACCGTGGAGTATATGGAGGAGTATATTATATAGTGTGTGATGGAGAAATAAGTGCTTAACAGCTTCCTGTCAAGGTCTTTAAATCCCCTGACTCGTCGAACTCCCAATTCAGGTCGTCCCATCCATTTCCACAATGTTAAAAATCCCATGTTATTCAAATGGGAGAATCATTCAAAAAAACAAATGATTCGATCTGGATCAAAACCACATTATATCTAATTGAGATTTACCGAATCTCCGCCAGGGGATCGACGAACCGTGCTTCCTGTCTACTTTTGTAAACTTTTGTTGTCATCACACAAGACAGAAGGTGAATTCGGATTGAGTCCAATACATGAATTAGCCCTTGGCAATTTATACCAGCTATCCAAACATTATATTATCAAGCCAAGTATATCAAAATCATATCAGATTAAGTTGGTCTGTGCCATATAGCAGAATATATTCCTACAAGAAATTGTTATCCAATTATTATTGAGGTATTACTAAAAACCATTAATGCTGCGTAGATTAGTATTGGCGATAATCATTTCTCTAATATTTGTTTTTTGGAGACTCAAACTAACAATAGATAGCGCTGCTAAGCTACCTCCTTATCTGCGTCATTGATTGTTTCAACAAATCAACGATGAGTAATCTCCTCCTCATAGAAGTTTATTTGCTTGCTACCAGATTGCATCAGTCTATTTTGAGTGGCCTATACCACTTAAAATTAATATGCTTTTATTTGACTCAATGTTATTTTCTGCTGTAAATATTAATGCATTTTACAGGAATTTGTCACGTGCAAAATAATCCTTGTAGTAGCACCATTCACATTAAAAAAACACTCAACCCTCGTGATCAGTTGCTTTCCGCTGTCCGTCGCAAATGACTTACTAAACGGAAATGGAGACGTAGATTGAATCTTTTACTTTTCCGCTATTCCTCCCGTTTAAATCACAGCAGTCGTAAATATCACACGTGGGTTGTGAGTCAATTCATGTCAATCGTGCATTGACTTGAGTGTTCTTCGTCTTAAAATAGAAACTATTTCGAGTCTGAATGGTAAATAGTAGCTCAATCAATAAAATACCACCTTTGCTATAAAACCAGTTATTAAATGCGTCGTTAAACAAAAACAACCAAAACAACCACAACAAAACTACAATTTGAAATCACAAACAAATTGTGGTGTTTTTTTAGTAATAGGTTAATAAAGCAAGACGGCATTAAAACGATGCGAAATACGGTAGATGTACTCAATACCAGCATTCACATTTTGACAGAAAACGATTGATAGCTATTTACAAATATAGACCTATAGTCGGATTTCTGAACCCTATATCCTCCAATTGACGTGTTTCATATATTATGTGACATGTACAAGTGACACATTATTTGAGTACCCAGAAAACGAAAAGCGATGTACATTTAATCAGAATTATCTAATCCTTTCACTTCATTTTTTCATTTTCAAGCACTCGTTACAATTACCTGTCTGAGCGGCGAACTAATAATTCAAATGTGAGTGACATTCCCGCCACGGAAACGATGCATAATTCATTCACTCCACTTCCGAGAGATGGACTTCATACGTCAGAGTCTTCATTGTTGTGTAAATGTTGCCTCGTGGGATGTGTTTTACCCGGTACAACAATCCACCATCACGTTCGTGTATTTGTACCAATGTGGGTCAGTTTGTCATTGCAACATAATATGCGGTATTCGATTCCCTACAGCACAACGGATAATTTTTGTTTCAACCATCACACGTTTGCATACAGCACACAAAGCCTACATTGCATTGGATGATTATTTGCGCTGTTTGAAATGCGAATTTACCGATATTAAATTAACACAACCTTATATATTTTGCTGTTTAGTTTTGTTTGCAAAACATGAATGCTCGATCTGAAAACAATATACTATTTGCGGTACTCGTAAGAGATATAACGAGGTGATTGATAGACCACAAACAGTGGATATAAATAAATGTGTCTGTATTTGTGTGCGGGTTATGTGCGCTGGGCTGCAATCACAAAATAAATGTTAATAAATGTTTATAAAACATGTTTAAGAACATAATATTAACATTGCAGGCCTACTTTGTACAGAATACAAATACTATACTAACTAATGTTATAACGTATGTACCAGACTACAACAGTAAAGCAAGGATATGAAGAAAATAAACGTTACTTCTGTAACAACTTTTTTGCACATATCGGGTTTGACCGTTACGGCTTCTAATTTGTTTATTTACTCATTTACACTATGTTGTAGCGAGACTAATACTCAATAAATGTACAGCGGCTGTCTATGTCTAGAAAACATTCCGGGACCAAAAAAGGAAATGTGTTGAAGTAAACAATAGATTGTTGCTATAGGTTGAGGTGCAGCAGTAAATAGGCAATCTTAAAGTATACATGAACAGACATAATAAAAAGAACCCCAACATTATTTTTTTAAAGAGACTACAAATTAAATTTTAAAATATAAAATATGTAATACTGATATGTATCCTTCTCCAACGGACCTTATTCATATTGTTGAAATATTTGCTAACGCATAACATGTAAATGTGCATTGATAAAGTATACCTATAAAAATAATTTGTAGCTGACGATACAGTTAATTGTTACAAGCTAAACCAATAAGATGTCTAAAATAAGTTTAACAAAATAATGTTAAATAACATTAGGCTCAGCTTTAGTTCAAAGTGGCAGCCAGCCAACAAGTTCTCACTTCGATAAAACTTTATTTTGTGTAAGGGGTATAAATAATGAACACAAGGAAGTTGAATATATAAACGTATTAGAAATGGATGATTTAACTAAATAATGAGACAAACTTTTATTCTTCTTGGAATGTCACGATTTTTTTATCTGTTGAAACTTATTTGTCCTGTTAAAGCACAAAGTTTAACCAAATCGCCTGGGAAACTTTGAAGTAATTACGTTCATGTTTTCCAACTGGGTCAATATTTCTGAAGCTTGATTTTAGTTTACCGCAGTGTTATATAATATGAAATAACGAGACACATATTGCACCGAGCTAAGTCGGAATTTTGTAAGTTTTACTTACGCAATATAAAATACAAATAAAGGAAGAAATACTTATTCGCTTCGCGAGGTGCAGTTACTTAATTACAGAATTTTTCGATTTTCCTTCAACAACTTTTGAACACATTTGAAAGTAAATCCCGAGCTTCTGAACCACCCAGTCGCGAGTTAGCTTTATTTTTTCCCCCATGTAATTATACTACATTTCAATCAAGTTCAATTATATTCTATCAAACGCAAAATTACTTTAATTTCACAATTGATCATATCTGAATTATTCAATAAACATTCTATTCTATTCTATTCTATTCTAAATTCAATTGTGTGGTTCAAAAAAAAAATACAATTTCTCTTTACATTCCATTACACTCAACAAACTCATTTAACATCAATACAAAAAATACAACTATGGAATATATTTCAAACGGGGATTAAATTATAATTTCCTTTTGATTATTCTATTGGTGTAATCGTCGTAAAACGAACAGGCGGTTCAAACCACAACCTTATAACATTGAACACGATCTATAAAGTAGGTAGCACACAACATGTGTTATGTAGATTGTGACTTCTCTCACTAGAATGCGCCACGTTTCCCCGGTACCATTCTACGGAGGGCACCGTATGCATAAGCACGGCCGTTGTATATACGGATTAGTACTTTGAGAGCCCCAAAAATAGCAGCGATATCTCATGATGTAATCCATCGCTCGCCCGACTCAACTCAACGGATTAATAAACAGAGGGACTGACAAAAAGCATTCACGCCTATGTGTGCAATAATTGTGAGCTCTCGCCTACGCCTAGAACAACCTTGGAGCAGATAGTAGAACAACACGGCTTAATGTAGAAATAACATCCCTTGTGGGTTGTGGGTAGGGGTTGTTCGCTGACGCACCCGGGTAGAAGTTGTTCTAGCTTTAAACACGCGGCTGTGATGTTAATAGTTACAATACCGTGAGATAACGTTTCCTTTTATTGAAAAATCAAAAACGTTACAATATTACAAAAGTGAAACAAAATCTACGTAGTTTTGTAAAAACTGAAGACTGTATAAAAATGTTTGTGTGGCGGTTATTTTGGATTAAATTTGACAGTAAAAGCATATTTTCTAAGATCCGAGTTCAAACAACTTTGTTAAACTAGGATTTAAAAATCTCTTATTGGTTTATGATTACCACGGTTTCAACAAACACTACGTACAAAGTGCATAGTGTTGTTGTTCCCTCGTTGTATGTTCAGAGATCATCTCCAATTAACGATCAATCTCGGGGCTACAAGGTGGGTTTATCCCAGCTTAATTAATAGTTTAAGAAATGTTTATCGTGACATATTAATAATGTTAATGTAATTAACTTTTCCATTGCTTTTTGGAACACTTGCGATATAAGCAAAAAAAATGCTTTCACGTTATTGCAACATGGGTGGGCTCATTATTAAAACCTGCAAAATTAACGTATTTTAGTAATACCCTGAGAACGTTACGCAAAATTGGTTACTACCAAAACTTTAGTTCCGTAAAAAATAAACACCGGATTAAAAAGTTTAAAACAATTAAAACTTTACTGTTGTTATTTTTGAAGCCAATTAATTAATGGTTAAATAATAAAAGTATTCTCTGCAAAAAGGGCCTAGCTAACGATGGTTGCTCCAAACGTGGAACAGTACTTTGTGAACTGCTTTGTAGTGACGTTGCAGTTGTGTAATCCACAGCCAACTTGAGTTCCGTAATCGAAGACAAGAAGCTAAGTCAGCAGTGGCTTTGTTGCCAGAGTAAGCTTTTTCTACGGCACTTGAAGCTGCCAAAGCGTTGTTCACTATCAATGCTGGTTTGTGCCAACGAAAAGATGTATCGCAATTGCTGACAGAGAAACACTGCTCACATCTTCTTTGTTTGTGTTTTGGAGTGCACTTTGCGTTAGAAAATCAAACAAATGACTCAAAACAAATTGATTAAAAACACACGGATAAAACTAGATATAAAAAGTTGTATTTAGCCGATACAAATTTGTTTCAGTTTACAAGAAACTTAGATGTTCAACAGCTCAACAAGTGTTTTTAGTTTTTTTACTTCTACAAATTAGTCCAAAATTCAGAAAATCGTATTTAGTAATTTTTATATAAACCTATAAAAATACAAGTAATTCAAATTTAGATGAGTTTAGATGAAGATGGCAACGGACGCAAACCATGGCTTTATTTCTAGTCCTTTGTGGTTAATGTTAACAATCGCACTAGAATATTGGTGTTTATACAAGAACAAAATACTGGTTGATCGCAATGTACCAATATATTGTATGATATTCTTATGCCCACAAACCCGAAATAAACCGCAAAACGTGTTTGTGGATTGGAAACCGCTTACCATAGTGGAAACAATTGCATATGCAGATATTCACACGTGCAACACAAGCTCTAAACCAGCCTTGGTTTAAATATAAGTTGATGAAACTGGCCCCTTGCCAGGGTATTGAAACTGTGCAATGAGAATCGGTGTATATTCTGACCTTTGCATGTCATTGTCCAGAAATCACTTTGCCACTGAAAAGTCATTTCACATAATATGCGGCTCTAAAAATTAATACTAAAATGTCATTATTTTGAAAACGAATAATAAGTTTATTTTTAAGTAGGACTACTTGAAAACGTAATTCATTTCCGGTCTGAAATTGCACTCGTCAACGGTGTTTGTACTCTTTCAAATTACGAAAAACCTCTGTGGTAACAACATAGCCCTATAGGTAAACATTTAGCCACTTTACAACTTACCCTCCAAACTTATACTCCCAACAGACCAAAGTTCGAATCCTGCACATCATACTGATTATATTGATCGTACTTTAACACACAAAATTAAATCAAACTAGTTTACTTTTACAATAGGTTTTACAATATTTTCAAATTCCATGCGCAATCTTCAACTTCAGTTCAACATTAATCTTAACATTTACCAAAATGCAAAATGAAAGGCTGCCGTAATATGTATGTTATTATATTCTATATATTATTTTTTTTCCTTTCGTTATTAATCTTACCTATATCTTTAGCCCAATTGTTTACTTTCTGCTAAAATACCCAATTTTTATTCTTGTTGACACACGTCTCTTTTATTGTATCATGATTTTCGAGGCGAAGAAGGTGATATATGAAGACGAAGGACAACTACAAGAACACATGTCTTATGCTTTGACTCGTAGGTGCCATTCGCTTAGGACCTGCACCCAAACCGCATGAGCCACCGCATGAGCGGCTGAAATAACCCTTTCAGGATATTAACATCACCAAAGTTGTACTTAAACCCGATTTAAATAATTCCGCTACAAACAAAGAGTATAAATTCAATATAATAAATGAAGCATATATTTCGAAACCTTAATTCAAAGTTTGTTTTTTAAACGTTTGCCTCCAATTCACCAGGTATACTATATAAACTATACATGTACATGTATGTGCTGATTAAACAACCAATGTAAATACAACGTTGGAAATGTCTTTGCCAACCGGAGTAGAAGGGCCGAGACCCTAATGATACGATCTGTCCTATTTGATTGCACTCACAGAAATAGTATCACTTACCCGTGTACCTGACACCGTCTGCATTACACTGATGACTACCCCAAGCTATGCGATGTTTCGATAAGCAAGCCACCCTTGCGTCGAGAGTATTCCTATTCCCTTAACCGCTCTGCTGACGTCATCACGACGTCATTCACATTGTAACAATAACTGTCACGTTTGGGACGTTGCTATTGGCTATGGAGTATTGAAGGTAGCTGCAGAATCTCTACTTAGGTTTGTTCGTTGGTCCTACTCACCTTTATTATCATGTCACTGTATAGAGTACATATGCTTACTATGCAAAATATGTTTTTTAAAAAGGAAAAAAAAAACACAGTACAGTTAGGCACGGTCTTACAATCTCCTAATAAGTAAGTTATTTGTAGCAATTAAGCTATTTGGAGGATTTCAAGAGTTTTGATTGGTGGTTGCCATGGAGACAACAAGCTATTTGACGAATAAGTAGTTATTATGACATTGTAAGACTAGACCTTAGTAAAGTTAAAAGATATATGTTCTTTTTCGACTTCATGGGGTAGGGAGAAACCCCCTGCCCCCCACTCCTCCGATTGTCTGAAGATGGAATGCGCAATGAGTCCCAAACTTCGGTTTTAAACGATTGCAGACTCCGAGAGGCAATAATCAATACAAAAGATTTTAACATTCAAAAAAAGGAAATATAATTAAAAATTAAAAAAAGTAGACTGATATGGAATTAGACACTTTAATTCATGTTAATCAATGCAAACAGTTTAATGAAATTAACACCACACATTTGGAATCACTTTCAAAATTCAAATTCGCCGTATTTTGAAATGTCAGTTCGCTGTCATAATTTAGGCCTGCATGACACTCTAATCCTGGCGTCACGTTGTTTTGCACTCAATTACAGAGTTCAGCATAAAAATGGGCTCCTGGTTTGTGCTGCGTGCTAGTTTTGATTAACCGTTCATTTTAAATGACAGCGGTGTAAACCTTTTGCATAATTGCCCATCAACTTGACAAGTGTTATTCTATGGAAGAGTTGAATAATACTCTGACCAACGAACATCTGCTCATAGATACCAACCACCATTAACAACAAAAATAAAACTCGATACCATATTAGGCACTAAATTCACACACAAAAATTGAAAACAATACAGTTCACAAGTATGTAAACGCTTTCCTAATCAAACGGTTTTCTAGTAAAATATGTGAAAATAACAATACAAACCATTCTTACATTATCTTTCGTAGGGATTTTTGTTTGTAGGGTACATATCAGCTTTGTCACATGTCCTTTTTTCAGGAATCCCAACTTCATTTATTAATATATTTGGATATTTTTGAAGGAATATCCGAATTCGATCAGTATGTATAAACCCCATCACTTGCGTATATGACTCAGGAAAAAATCATAAATATCTTCATTAAGGATTACCTCTGGCGGTAATTGAAACCGTGACCTCTCGTATTAGAATCTTATGTGTTACCGCTGGGATATCAACTTGTATTTGAGAGATAGCACACATGAGGAGACGGCTACAATCCTGTACTAGAAACGATTCGGTAACCACGAGTACAAAACTATTTTAAACTCGTGAGAATATCGCGGTTTCAATCTCGTTCATCTGAAACCGTGTGAAAGTGGTTTCCGTATCCGTACAGAAAAAGCCACATGGCGTCGTCGTTTGTCTTTGATAAGACGTTTTATAAGCTGGTGCCGAACACAGGAAGTATTGCAATCATGACTAGGCCCACTTAAAAAAAAAAAAAACTTGTAATGATTTATTATGTTATCACTTTATCATTGTTATCATATCATTATTAAAATTAATCATTTTACGACATCTATAAACAATTGATTAGCGACGTTGCTGGGCTAGATTCTTGAATATAAGAACAACACTGCACAGTGCACGGGTGAAGGTTCTTGGCCAGTTTAATTTGGTTTTGACAAGATAGTATAATATATGATCAACTCCTCTAGCCAGAGTTTCCTACGTCAGAATTACTGAACCAAATACATGTATGATACATAATGCAAGAGCCGGCTAAGTTCTCGGTGTGAATATTAATATGACAGATTTACAATATGTTTACGAGCCCACTCAGCGAGCCGAGAAGTGAGACGTATTTTGGCAAACCAGATGGAATTGTCTGTGTGTTGATCAAAGAGACATTATTGAACGAGTCTGCAAGAGGTTGGTTGCATATATCCTCGCCAGGCGCACAGAAACACACTCGGTTGTGTGTCTATGTTAGCAGAGGTGTATTTCAGTCGGGACACATTTTGAAGAAAGCAGGGCGTGGCCCGGTACTTTTCAGTAAAACGTTTAGACTCAACAACCGTAGGTAGTAATTTTTTAATGATTAATTTTATGTATATAGTAGATTGACAAAAAGGGGCATATTGGCATACTGCTTATTTATACATTTTTTGGAAACATTGTATGATTTTTAAAAACGTTGTTATATTACAAACGAATTAGTGAGCAATGTTTTTAGCATATCAAAACCAGCAGAAAGGTCAAATTAAAAGTTAATCCATATGAAAAAATTGCAATTTTCTTTATAATTTTGTAAACGTTTTAAGACTTTCATATTATAGTACAGATTGTTCTATAAACTACTCAAAAAAGGTGGTTACGTATTACGTTTCATTTTTCCTATACTAATTCTCTTTCGGATTTGGAATATTTTTACACTTATATAATATCATTGTCACAGATAAGAATAATACATATATATGATTTTTTAGTTTTTTTGGTTGTATACCCCTTCAGTGTATGGACATGCAATTAAAGGAATAGTCAGGTGAAAAACTAAAAAACTACCATTTGTATATGTCCACCCTGAAATATGGAAAACATGACGAAAAGATACCATACTTTAAAAGCAGGCGGTTAAAAGAAGGCGCTTTAGAAGAAAAATGTAGCAGAGCTGGCGAAGGGAATCTAGTAGAATAGCTTAATGTTCATTATTTTTCTTCTTGCATTAAAGCAACTTATATCAATTTTATTTTACACATAACTGAATTTCATACACTTATGACTCATTGGTGATTTTTTAGTTTTTCACCTGACTATTCCTTTAACTTGGGAGTTAAACGTGTCAGCTCACACACACACACACACACCCGTGTATGGTGAAACTTTAAACGCAGTAGGACAATGTTCCAGACGACCATTGACACCGTACGTGTAAATACTGGCTCGAACCAGTTTGCAGAAGATGGGGCGATCACTTATCATAATTATTTACGTCATTAGTAAACTAACGATTCGTTTCGCCGTGATAAACGTTGACTATTATTGGACGATGATTGACGACTGTGTCTCGTTGTAAACAACGTTATTTCCAGAAGAAATCTTAAACGTAGTTTTGTAAATACAGTATAAATAAATACATTATTCGTTGTTGTTTATTATAAATAAGTCTTGAACGTTGTTGATTTTGTTTGCAGAAGTTACTTGGAGATGTTGGCAAATATTTTTTGAATTATTTACCTTTATAAGCAAACATTTATTCTGAGAGTTACTTCAAACATTTGTTTGAATTTCGAAGCTTGCTTGAGTTTGAAAAGTTAAGAACAACATTATAATATATCTACATATTTCAACGTATTGTCACGTATTAACAATTTCCAGAAAACAATCCCAAAAATCACGGAATTACTTTATCAGGTAAGAATCCCTTTCATGAAATTTTTCCTATTTTTTTTTTTATTTAATCTATTCGATGTGGTCCGGTCTCATCTCACTTCAAATCACCGTTATGTTTCTGAAACTACATTCGAAAACGGCTGTACAGAAAACGAAAAATCAACGAGTCCACCAATCGGATTCAAACAATTCTAAAACTGTCGAATATTTCCCAACCACAATTATAATATCAAAGAATAATGTTTGAATATTTTGAAGCAAGCAATATTGTAAAGTAGTACAGTCAAATAAGACAAAAAAGTGCCCGAACCCGGACATTTGAAGTATCAAGCTAAAATTTGGTAGAAATGTTACGGATGATGTTCTGATTGAAATCCCGAAATTCCCAAAAAATCTATCTTGGGGAAAATCCGCCATCGTGGAAAAACCGCCGCCATATTAGATTTTTCGAGTTTTAAGCATAGCGACTGAACTGAGCATCCGATTCTTTTCGTTTTTGCTCCAAATTGTTTTTAATGTCTATTCAAAAAATCTGTTTTGGGGAAAATCCGCCATCGTGGAAAAACCGCCGCCATATTGGTATTTTCGAGTTTTAAGCATAGCGACTGAACTGAGCATCCGATTCTATTCGTTTTTGCTCCAAATTGTTTTTAATGTCTATTACAGTTGAACACATTAAGCCAAACAAACAAACAAACAAACAAACTAATAAACAAACAAGCTAATCTCATTGATATGCTGTGGGCGTGGGGATACCAGTTCCAAGAAACGCCAGAACCTGGCTGGAATGGATTTGTGGACGCGGTAACTTCTAAAGAAGAGTTCAAGACATCAAAAGTCCTTCCATTGCCGTTCGTCAACCTTTCGCCTTCCAACCCTACTACGATCTACACCTGTCTCCTATATGCCGTGGAGATGTGCAGAAAGGCGCAGCAGTCGACGTGCGTGGTGACGTTCGACCAACCTCTCTACGCGAAGGCGCTGAACATCGTTCTTGCAGCTGGACAAGACAGCCCGTTGTCGTGTGTTGTTTTGCGTCTCGGTGGTTTTCACATGCTGATGTCATTCATGGGCGCAGTGGGAACCATCATGGTAGGGAGCGGATTGGAAGAATTGTGGGAGACGGTGTACGCGAAGAACACGGTGACCCAAATGGTAAACGGCAATGCCTATGCTCGAGCTGTTCGCGCACATCTTCTGACGCAGCTGTCGTTGGCGATCTTGATCATTCAGTATATACAAGAAGCCGACTCTCTTCTCAGCGATCGCTTGAAACAAACACACTCAGACCTCCTCTCTGGAAAGACTTCTGTGAATGACGTTTAGTCGTCGGAGTACATCGCCCAGGCATCAGATTTGTTCAACGCAAAGCTGAAAGACCTCGTTTCATCTGGACGGCGCACTGCGAAGCTGTGGGTGCGATACTTTGAGATGGTTGGCATCATGGGTCTGTTTGTCAGAGCTGAACGTTCTGGAGATTGGGCTCTTCACTTGTTGTGTGTCCAAAGAATGATTCCGTATTTCCACTCCGCGGGACATCTCAACTATGCAAAATTTTCTCACTTGTACCAACAACAAATGCTGAAGCTCGAGGGTGTTATGACTCCCCTGGAGTTCCGTCAATTTGTCAAGGAAGGCTGCTTCACTGTTTGGAGATATGAAAAGTTCTGGTCAGGTTTATGGACCGATATGACCATAGAGCAAGTGTTGATGAGAAACATGAAGACGGTGGGTGGGCTCACACGTGGACGTGGATTGACAGATAACGTCATTGCTCGCTGGGTTTGTGCCATGCCCACATATACAAATGTAATAGACGCCACTGAAACGTTCTGTGGAGTCTTCGCCGAAACTTCCGACCAACATGTGGAGCTAAGAGAGTCTCGGCAAGTGAGAGATAAGGTAGACGTTCGCATGATGGTAGACTGGCTCCAGTCACTATCCCTTTAACGACTCAACGAACCTTCTCATATCCTTGCCTACCGGTGTAGTAGCCGAAACTGTGATGAGGCTCTCTCCCGTGGTTTGCAAGCAATGAAATCACTCACAGGGCAACGATTCAGTAACGTCCACTTAAAACGAAACAACAAAGTCACGACTTTTGCCACAGCGTCTAAAACGACCAAGATCAAAGACACTGTTGTCGAAATCAACCCTAACCAACTTTTTCACCGATTGCTGTGTGTTGTGCGTGACGATGATGACCTCGAGGAGTACCTGACATATGAACTTGCAGCAAGGCCTCCAGCGCTGTTTGACGGGACGTTGATGCGGAAAGGCACTAAGTCTGGATTGATCGACGTTTTAGAGGAGATAGCGCCGCCCAAGAACAACGTTCTATAGTGAACACAGAGTTTACAGTCGATGGCGGGTTCCTCCTGCACCGTGTTGTGTGGACGCCTCCAGCGAATTTCAGCCAAATCTGCCTCCAGTATGTAAAGCAAGTGAAAAATAACTTTGGACAGATTGTTACTGTGGTCTTCGACGGTTACGAATCTCCAAGCACCAAAGACGAGGAACACACCAAAAGAAACGCCAGAGGAGCATCGACAGAGGCTTTAAACGACGATTCTTCGCACTCAACATCACCACAAGGAGCGTTTTTGGCAAATGTTAAAAACAAGGTGCGATTCATAGCTTTGCTATCAAGGCACCTCATGGAAGCGGGAGTCAAGATGATTCAAGCCCCGGGTGACATGGCTGCACAAATCGTATGGACTGCGCTGATTCAGATATCGATGACGACGTTGAACCTTTAGCCGACGTGTTGTCATAGAAACGTAAATAACTACAAATATTCAAGAGCACATTATTTTACTAAATCGACGCTGACGCTAATATAGGTTACATTTTTTCAGATCATGCATTACCGTCTACGATTTTCGCCAGTGAGTGAACAGCCAGTCGAGCTCCAGTGATAACACGAAACAAGCTACCTAATTTGTACACGTATTAATGTATTTGTATTGTTGCTTATGCCTGTATTTCACGCCTTGTATTATGAAGTCTTCTTTGATTCGTGTTTTTATGTTACGATAACATTCATTTTAATTGTAGAACCATTTTCGTTTGTCATTTAAGTAATTATTATTCTTTCTCAAGCACCAACATTAGTCTATAATAATAATAATTATTATTAATTGTTGTGTTTTGAAAGATAACTTAGCCTAAATTAATTAATTTGGCGAAAAAACAAATACAATCGGACGCTCGGTTCAATCGCAAAGCTTAAAACTAAACAAATCAAACATGGCGACGGTTTTTTCAAAATGGCGGATTTTCCCCAAGATGGATTTTTTGGGAATTTTGGAATATCATTCAGAACACTATACTCTACATGTTCACCAATTTTTAGCTTGATACTTCAAATGTCCGGGTCAATGTCTAATTTTACCACACTAAAGGTGTCTTTTAACTTGTAGCATATTTACATTCTTAGATTACGACTCTCGACTCTTGATTTGTTCTCCGACAAAATTCAAGATAAAAAAAAAAACTGAATGTCTATTCGTGTCTTCCTGAGAGAAACGAGGAATTTCGGTGTTTCAATCTTAACAAAAATAAATCATTACCTTTGAGTTTGGAGAGATTGCGGAAAAGTAATTTTCTGTGAGAAACTCTCGTCGCATATGTAGAACAAATTCCGGTCGTTTGTGTTAGTGCTAGTCTTATTTTTAGCGGCCTGACGACTGCGAAGTCTCTCCTTTTATTATGTAAACAGTTCGTTTTTCGCTTTTGACATTTCAATTTACAGTCTAGGAATTGATTGCTTTGCGCTTTGAAGCACAACTGGAAGTTTACGAATTTCTTCGCGTCAATCGTTTGCGACAAAATGCCGACTGTAAAGTCGACAGAAGGTCCGACTGATATAAATAAATACAGAAATAAAATCTATAACATGTTTTTTTATTATCTACCAACTCAATTTTATAAAATTGTGTGGTTGCGGACATTGGCCTATATAGCGTTTTGCTCTTTCCTGCGGCAGCTCGAAAGTATTAGCCTATGTGGTAAGATAATGTGAGAAATATAGTTGGAACCTCTAAATTGAACCAGAAATAAAACCCAAGATCGTTTCAAATATCTGCTAAATAATTAGAAATTATTTACTTGAATAAAACTTGACATCTCTCAGTTTTTTTTTCGTGGTCTCACAAACAATAATACATATTATCTGTTCAGACAAAAATGTTACAAGGTGGTAAATTTATATAATAATTTTACATTAGGGAGATTATATTTTCACATGTATTTAAATTTCTCACATGTAACTTTATTTATATATTAACATTTCCCCATTAGTGAAATTATTATTATATATTTGCCATTTTCCATTTCATGTCCAATCTATTTATCAAACAAGTCAGACAAATTGGTACGACGAAACGCGAGGATCTAAGGAATATAAGGGATTGTATTCCTAAACAGAAGAATTACATTTATTATGAATGATCTGAAACTTCAGAAATTATAAATATTTGTCTGGGTTCAATATCTCAATAAAGAATCAAATTAACAGAATTCAGTGTGTTAATATTATTGAACTTATAAAATAATCTGTAAAATCGATCATATACGGAGTTTCTTTACAAACAGCTCAATACGATCTCTTCATTTTGAGACAAAATCACGTTGAAACTCCCATCTTTTATATAAATTAGTTTTCTCTAACTTCGTATAAATACAAAACAGCTGAACGCTTTTCGTAATATCCGATTGTGTTAAAGGGGTATTGAAGTAGAACAAAAGTTTAGAAGTAACCCTCTTAAATATAATATGATTAATAAGTTTCATAAAACCTAAGAGGATTAGTTTCGTGGTTTTGACTTTGGTTTTATAAAGTATCCAATGTAAATTCTCACGGAAAACAGTGGAACAAATAAAACGACACGAAACTGAAGTATGACGCGACTAAATGTAATCAGAACAAACTAGGAACAACAACAACAACAACAAACAGAACAAACTAGGGGAATATGGGAATAGGTCATTGGAAGCAAGGTTAAGTTCAACCCTCAGGAGAAATGTGACTAGAGTACAAAATGTTGGATACAATTTTTGTGCAATAACAAACTAGATATGGTACGTACAGATGTTGTAATTGAATTATTCTCTTATAACCACTTTCAAAATTAATTCAATGCAATACAACACACGTATGTTGAATACTAAATACATTAATTTAAAAATATTTATCATTGAAATATAATAAAAGGAAATGTAATGAATGATTTTGAAACATTTGTGTTTACAAAGCAAAACGTGACAAGTTCATAATTGACATTTTTTCCACATTGATCGAATTTTTTAGCTTATCAAACCGTCCCTTATAAATACATTTTTTTATTTGCGCATGGATCTATAAAACATATTCATTATTTGTATTGATCCTAGCAACAAGAGTTTGTTTCCCAATATTTATCTAATAAGATTGCAAGATATAAATAGATACAAATCGCGTTATTATGAACGTAAATTGGAAAGTAACGTTAGATGAGAGCCGGCGTAAACTGCCACTTCAGCAGCTCTGGTCTCAAAGAGTCTTCTATATTCGATTCGAATAGTTTTAAAGCTGCCACCGTCAACACAACTGAAAGTAGCTTCGCTTGAAACTGGACTTCGATTAATATATCACATTTCCATCGCTGCGGCTCAAATGAGAGCAACATACTATTCACAGATCCAAATTGCGAAGTTGTTTTTGAGATCTATAGTTTACCATACAATACACAATTCATAAACCATGCTTTTAACGGTAACAGCTATATTCGGGCTCCAGAAACATCGAGATATATTTATACACATACATGTAAACGCAAATAACAGCGGTATTTGCGCATTCATGTGACAATGTAATATTTAGACGGTCTCAGTCAATCATTAATAATCCATTTATAGGTACTTTATCTGGTAGCTGTACTCAAGACATTGACAAGATAATCGCTTATAATGTTCAAAGGAAAAACTTTGCAAAAATAATTCAAGTCCTGCAATCTATTAGGTGCCAAATAATGAATCGATTGTCTTGCTTGATAAGTCTTGACAGCTCCAAACCGGTACGGTAGAAGCTATGAATTGGCTTGGCTTGGAATGAATAATGAACAACATTTGTGAGGTCTAGGCCAAACCTCTGCTCAACCATTCATGCATTCTTTTTTCTTCTGTAACATTATCATTGTCTCCAAACTAGGTCACTATTTTCACAATACGTCAAGTCTGGTTAAGGGATATCGTTCATTTTTATCGTTTCGTACTAAACATAATGAAAAAGTGTACTTTGATGTGCATACACCCACATTGTGGTTGCTATGGCAATACCGAGATTATAAAGTAAAGTATCGCTATCTATAGGGTATAATGCTGTCGCAGCAGACATTCTGGCAACCTTTTGAATCATTATTCGAATTGTGTTAAATGCTGAAAAACAATATATGTGGTTGTGGAATTGTGGGGGAAAATGAATAAAATGCTTATATAACAATATTTTTAAAATGTTGTAGGAACAAAATTGTTACCTAGTTCACATAATTAAACGATTCTCATTCAAAACGCACTTCATTATTCTATTTATTTCATCTAGTCTATTTAAACCTGGACATAAATGTGAGAGGAGGAGAAAATTTCAGTAAATGTACAAGTAGGTGGTAAAATATAAAGAGAGTTTGATAGTTTGTGGTTAGGGGGGGGGGAGGTGGACGGGGAGGTAGCCTTTTGATCATGTACATCGGACACTGCCACTAACTCTCAAATGCTTATTTCTGTTGAAGCAAATGCTTAATAAACTGCCAATTTGACACTGCCAAACTTTCAATCTGACACTATATACAGCATTGACGGGTCAATCTAACAAAACCGTTGCGAATAAGTAAGTATTATTTCCTATTTTTTTTACTATCGAGTCGTTTTTATGTACTACACCTACATATACATAATTATACGAAATATACAAACACACCGAAATAAGTGAATCCAGAAAGAAATTATATCCCGATACCGTAGGTTTGGCAATTGAAACTTGCGTCTGAATGGTGTACGCGTCCCATCGCCACACCGTGGGTCAAGACTCGATGATTAGTCTACTTCATTGGTCGGACCCCAGTGGATACAGTGTAATCTGTTTGGCACCAGTTATATGGGAACTTTCAATCCGTTACTTTGCGGAGGAAATGGGGGTTAAATGAGACAACTTTGTATCTTGAACGACATGAAAAGACGTCGCAACATTTCTTCTATCGTTCGTGATCATCATTCTTGGATCAGCGTCCAAAGAAGACAACCTCGTCGGGACGAAGCTAGATAGTCTCGTAAGTCGTAATGGCTCTGTGTGTGTAAAGCCGTACAAGTTGTTTCCACCCGATCTAATACATTGCGTGCGATGAGCATCTGGCTGTATAGCCGGCGCGCGCGGGTCATTTGGTTTTACGTTACGGCTGCATTGGAGTCTACTAGGACAGATCGCTGCAGACTTGGTCAGAGCGACGTCGGGGTTCCGGCGATTGGTCAATGCAAGAGCGAGTGACTGTCTGTGCCTACTGACCCAAAGACGAGGAGTTTTTTGACTTCACGAGTTTGAATCCAACGAGAGTTCTGTGCTCTTACATATTTTAGAAATCAGTCAAGATAAATACATCAGATTATGGAAATGTCAAAATAAATATTTGGCCTCCGGTAGTACTCCTTGGTTCTAGGGACAAGTTTTCCCGCTAGGAAGCGTATAAGCTCTGCGATCGCGAATAAGTAGGCCTAAGCAAAACCTTAAAAAGTTGTGCCCGTATTTTCAACTTAAATCATGTACGCCTATTTAAACTACCTGCTGGCAGACATGTATGTACGTTTTCCATCTTTCAACTTAAAAGTGCAAACAAGTATGCTTTCAGCAACCTATTGTGTAAAAGAAAAATTGAATTAAATTCTCAGTTTTATCTTTAAACAGAATAACAGCATTGCAATATTACGTGTGTAGCTGAAGTTTAGCTAATGTAGTTTGGATTAAGACAGTAACACAGTCCATATCATAACAAACAACTACGTTCGAAGTTGTGTGGATGACAGCTGTACAGATGAGAAAACAGTAGTCAGAGTAGATGCAGGAGGGGTTGAAGGTAGAGTAAATGGGCCTCAGGCTATCTTCTCTCTAATGCTGACGTAACAGAAGCACGTGATACCTGGCGTGATACCTGGCAGTACGCCTGGTTGTTGGCCTAGTCACAGCTTGAGTTGCCCCCCCAGAGTGTTTGCATGATCGGATGATAGACAAGGTAAGATAGTCTGCTCATTCATCATTCAAGCTCCCTCCGTCACGTGACTTTGTCTTGTCCATGTAGAAAGGTCCTTATTGGTGGGCTAGGTAACGTTGACGTACACAGTGGCGTATTCCTCAAATATAAAGTGTCTAGGTGGTCAAATTTACGCGTGCATGGGGGGGGGAGGGGGCGATTGTTTTAAGTGGCCGGAAAAAATTGTACAGAAATTAAACCTGAATACATGAAGACGTTTGAGGTTACATATTTTTTCTCAATTATAGATGTTGTGAATACTACATGGGTTCTTGAAATTTAAACAACAGTACTGTGAAAAAGCGCCTAGGCTAGTCTAGCCTCCAAATAAAAGTGCCTAGGCGGCGCCCAAGTCCGCCTAGGTCCGAATACACCACTGAACGTACACAGTGATTTACGGTAGACACGTTATACGAGCAGAAGTTGAATCATATACAGTGTTGCCCTTCAGTCGACTGCCGGGCACAACGGGGGGAGTCAAATACGGACATTGATATCTCATAATGTCAACAAAATCAGTAAACACATTTTTAGATAGACACAGTAGCAATAACTATTAGGAATATTATTTAGAACATTACCATGTTTGAAGAAACAATTGAATATATTTCTTTTGATTCATTTGGCAAGGAGCGAGAACACAAACAGAAAATGTTAGTTTACTATATGATTGACGATATTTAAAAACTTGTACACAATATTTTCGTGTTATTGATGCATATATACATCCAAACTGAACGTCGAACGTTCATAAACGAACGTACTTCCATTCAAATCGCGATGCAAACGTTTGCTGAAATGATTACTGAGCACTTCACTTCCATCGCGGGTGCAATCGAAAAGTGACACGATAATCCGTGCAGAATTCATTACATGATATATAGAATCGAGTTACCGAATGGAGGTCCGACCGATATGCACGGACTGACGTCACTCACGCGTCATCGATCTAACATCACCGTCAGTACTGAAGCGACGGTAACAGCTGTAGCCAATGAGAACCGCCTAATCTCTTGTTTCAGATTAAGATTTGCTAGAGCGCCGTATCTCATTGTTCTAGTAATCTATTCAGCGATGCGCGTGACATATCTGTCTATCTTGGACGACCAGAAACGTCTGGAAATGTTCCAAACTCTAAATCAGAGGGTGAAGTGCATTGGGGATTCCCGTATGCATGGGGGTAGTTTGCGGCCATTCTATGCTAATGAAATTATTCATTGACCTCTCGAGGAACGGTTCGGTCGCATTACCCGATTTGCCCTGGGAAAACGAGGTTTGAACATCTCTTTTAATAGGGTAATGGGTTCCATAAAGTGATTACTCATATTACAACGGAATTTTAGTGTTTTTGTTATTAGCTTCAGCGAATTTAGTACGTTCTGTAAACACATTAATGTGGTTTTAGAACAAGTCTCCGCCAATTAATTTCATCACGTACCAGAAGAGCGTAATCAATACCGCAAACGCACATATATTTATATATTTTTTATACTTTTTTGGTAGTTACCTTATGAATGAAAATTCACCAAAATGCGTTCAAACCCAAATCACCAAGACCATTCCATAAGGTGGTATGAATGAATATCAGACTGGATATGGGATTGAATAAATATGAATTAAATCTTTTATCAACTTAACGAAATAGTCCAATAACAATCAATGCATAAAATTTATCACATCGATGTAGGTATCATTTTCAATTTTTTATATCGCTTAAATTCAGCTGGATAATTGATCTTACGAAAAGTTCAAAATCAATAAATGTGGATGTTCTTAATAAAAAGAGTTAAGAATTCCAGATCATATGATTTATATCAATCCTCTTTCTCAAAGAGTACACACGTTTACAAAAAATATAATCAGGTTTATAAGATGTTAACTATTTTAATAAAGAGACTGTTTAGTCATGTTTCATCAAATTACAACATTCTGTCCAAATATAAAAGACGGGTTTGTTATTTGATTTTCAAATTAGAAAATATATAAATGCTTCACAACAAAAAACATTCTAATCAATACCACGCTACATAAAAAGCAAACACTTAGAAGGATTTAGACGGAATCTCCCTTAACGAACATTAAGCAGTGTTTTATGAGATCTGAAACAAAACCGACGTTTATGGACAACATTAATCCCCGTTGTACACGTCCACATAAATCTGGGCGCAATCGCTTAAGCCTGTCCGTTGGAATGTCTGCGATCGATTCAAACCATACTATTGGCGTATTTGGATTCAGTAGTACAGGAAATATAGGTCGTAGTGATACAAAATAAATAAACACGAAAAATAAGTATTCATAGATAGAAATGATATACGATAAGAAATAGTGCAAAGTGTATAAATGACCATAAATCAACATGCACACTCTTATAGAATCACGTATGCTCTTCTACATGCTATGATGATCGTACACTATAATCCTGTGAATTATTTTTTAATCCTGTGAACGTCAAAGTTAAGCAACATCGGGCTATGCCTGAAACACAATAGATACAGAGAGTCGATTTAGTTTTCGAATACTTATGTAAAGTTGCTCCAATGTAATCAGTCATGTTCACGAAATAGCAAATAGTATACCAACTTAATTTGTATACTTTTCTAGTTTCTGTATCTACTCAAAACATGTCAACATGACATTTTCTCTCGAACTTTTCTACCCAATAAATAATACTAATTTTCAGCATTAAACCTGCCCAGGGACATTTCATGTTCCTTTTCTGGTGACTTAACTAGATATTGCGGTATTTGGAATAGTTGGGAAGGAATGTCCGAGGGCTGAGTATGACAATCCCAGCATAAGTGATTAAGGAAAAGGAAAATCTCGGAAAACTTCAGTCAGGATCCGGCACCTCCCGAATTAGACTCTCGTGTGCTAGGCACTGAGCCATCTATATCTGTTTTACAAAAAACTATCCACACACCATAGTCACCTAGGGTATAGTCGCCGTACAACAACTTCGGTAATGCTTTCGTCATCAATCAATGACGTGTTTACGGACTCGGCCAACCCGAGCAGGTATTTGAATTAGTCACGGCCGCTGGTTGGCTGCCGCTCACCCACCCGTGACGGAAGCATTACCGAAGATGTTGTACGATGACTACTTTAGGTAAAGCCATAGTTACAGCAGGAATTTTAAGGTGCCTCTTAATGGGTTAATGTCCCGATCATAACACACTTTGCTCGCAGAATATAGGTTACGCTTCATTGGATCCATATCCAGTGGATCTCAATCATGGATTCCATGATTGAGATATTGATATGGATCCACTCAAGCGTAACCTATATTCTGCGAGCAAAGTGTGTTATGATCGGATCCACTCTCGATGAGTTGCACTCGTCGATATATTATATAAGTGGTGATGTCGTAGATGGTGTATAAAATGAAGTTCGAAGTGTTTGTTCGCTTTGCTTGGATTCACACCGTAAACGTAAATACGTCTTCGAGAGAGTTCCGGAAGCTCTTAACGCCCTCGCAACATATTGGATCTTGGCGTTATAAACACATCGAGTGGGCAGTGGACCTAAATTGCGTTTCAACCTACTACGAAGTATCTTAATAACACTACCTTCGCTAATAATACTGCTTAAGGTCGGGCTACGTAGATGTTTTACCTGCCCAGGGACTGCTACCTTATCTATCGTGGTGGGCAGGTTTGTGCGCTTTGATGATTCCTGAAGCTATGCCGGCGGAAGCGTATGCTTCTGGTAGGGCCACCCTAGCCGGACTGGTTGAGGAGGAGGTCAGACGAAGTGCAGTCCACACCCCAATCCCCATTCCTTCACCTTTCCCCTTTCCTCACGCGCCCTCCTACTTTCCCCTTTCCTCCAAAGATCCCCCAATTTCATCTTCATTATCACCTGCTCATCGTCTTGATTAGCCTAGTTGCAAAAATATAAGACGTTAAGCCCAAATATCAATCGTAGATGTTTAAGAATTGTGATTTAAAAAGTTGAAACATGCAAACCACATACGCGGTCACAAAACAATTCTTATTCATAATAATTGCTTTACATTTGCAACAATTGCAAAAACTTTGTTAATCACACATTCTAAGTTCTTAAAAATCTGTGTAGCCAGGCCTGTACTGCTCGCGGTAAACATGGCGAAAGGGGCGTGGCATTCACGTGACGTCACAACGGCCACAATGGAGAGCGACACGTTTGTTGACATACATGTTAGCTGTCACTAGAAGACGAATATGCTTACCGTGAATTATAAAAGTTTTAGCATATAATATAAACCCCCCTCCCCTTCCAACAAAGTTTACTTAAATGATTATTTGTTTCCACTTAATAATTAACTTCCCCTCCAAATGTTTATTTTCGTATCAAATCAGGTGTGTATGAATTTGTACATGTTTCGTTCATGATACCGCAAAATGTATTTCAAATACTAACAACTTCGCGTACTCAGCCTAGACTAAACCAACTCGCCAAGGGAGAGCCCAATATCAACACAATTAAGTAAATCGTTATACAGTGGGATGTGAATATAGATATAGATAAACACAGTTATTTATTTATATTCGTCTTGGTGAGATCGTCAGAGAGTTATTACGATAGTGGTAGTTCTTGAACTGAAGGTTTTGTACGTTGAATCGCTCCTAGATCGCAGCACCGTGCATGAGCCGCTAATGGCCGTAGATAGTGGTGAAACATATTCCTACCACGCACACATGTTAATAGTCTTATCTATACTCAACCTTTTGACAGACTTAGGTAAACCCTCAAATTTATGCACTTTTAAGTAACCATATTTCATACTGGCAAACATTCTACGGGTCCGTTGTGACAAAGTAAAATGGCCACTGCAGTATTTGAGGTCGATAATATGTTTTACGTGCATATATATCAGGGGTAACTGACAGTGGTGCTTCAAAATGATAGAGATAGACAGAATGACAGATAGACAGATAGACAGAGACAGATGACAGATAGACAGAACGGCTTAAATACAGACAAGAAGACAGAAAGACAAAAAATCAGAAACAAAAATGGAGAGGGGCAAAGACAGAAACACAAAATGGTAGAAATATAGATAGGCCTACGACAGAGCAGAGAGTCAGGCAGGTTAGCAGATACAGGCGGACGGACAAGCAGGCAAGATATATAGATGTTACGCAGATACAGGCGGACAGACAAGCAGGCAAGATATATAGATGTTACGTGGATTTCACCCTCAATAGGTTTCCGCTTCCGGTGCATGGGGGTATACGTCAGCATAATCACCCATACATAATGACGAGTCAGAATACTAGCGCGTCATCAGTGTTCAGTTTGGGTACAGACGAATTAGCACAACACAGGGGTTACGCGCGTTAGAAATTAAGATAGATTACTGCGGACTGATGATATAGATGTGCCAATAGTGGACCAGGGAAAACAAAACAGTACGGTGAGTGATTTCATTAGTGTAATTACCTACAGTTAGGCCTCGGGGCGCGTAGGCATGATTAAATACACATCGATCAAGATCGCAGAGATAACAGTACAAAACACAAATTAAACCATGTCAACAAAGCTTTTGCCACCACCTGTAGAGAACTAATGCTGGTGAACTATTCGGCTCAAGGGGATAACTCGAAAAATTAACGTCTTCTTTCGATATCGACAATTCTTCTAGATATTGAAAAATTGATTCCTACCAGTGATTTGGTTTTGAATCAGCTAAGCGGTGAATTTACACTATTTCAAACATTGTATTATAACGGTTGTTTTCTGTAATTGATAAATTAGTTATTTAATTAATTATACATTTTTGTAAATGTTGTAAGAAATAGCAATCGTCAAAACAATAGTTTCTAGTTTATAAATTCATCGTTTAGCTGATAAAAAACCAGATTGCAGTTAAGAATCAATTTCTTAATATCTTGAAGCATTCTAAAAGTATATTGTATAATTGTAAGTATAATTGTATTTGTAATAGGCAACACGCGTACGATTTTTTTTGTTGAACCAAATACTTAGTTTAATAGTATCAGATACAAAAAGTATATTAATGCGAGTCCCAAGTAAAAAAGAAAATTTTAAATAGGTTTAATGTGGTCGCATTTATTGAAGTTTAAACTCGGGGATCTGAAACTCGTATACAGGTGGCTGTGACGCAATGATTCTGTAGACGTGGCGTAACAGACCAATCGCTGAGGCGGTGAGCGTACACAGTACAAAACCATGACGTCAAATCCACTCTACATGGCGGCGGCTCGTTTTTCGCGCCATCGTTACTAAACCAATTATTTTCAGGCATAGACTGATCCGTTTTTCAAATTTCAAAGACACAAAATTATTAAATGAGAGAAAAGATATTTACAAATCGATTAAAATTTTCATACGCGTGTTCCCTATTGTAATTTGTTTCGATTTTCGTTTTGATATAAGTATTGTATGTTATTCTGTGTCTTACGGCAACAGCTATGGCTGCAGATACCGAATAAAGGTTGTTATTATTATTAAATACCGTTGACTTTGTGTGGTGTGGTATCCACCACGGATAAAACCTTACTTAGAACTCCCAATTACGGGATTCAAACCCACGACCTCCCAAACTAGAGTACCGTGAGCTAATATTAAGGCATCTCTATCGGTATACATGCACAGTTATTACAATATTTCTCCCGAATGTACGTCATATCAGAGATGTATGGATTTGGGTTTGCGCGATGGTTAACGGGGGAAGGGGTATTTTAGAAGGATTGTGGCGACGTTGCCCCGAGCTCACGTCAATAGCAGCATTACTGGGATGAGACCTAACATCACACAATCGCTAAACCGAATCGGTTCAGAATGAGCATGGCCATATAAAACGGGTGGACTAAACGGTTTTTATAACAACATTCCCACTATACAAAGAGGGGACTAAACGAGTTGTGATTGAAATGGTCTGTGAATTACCAAACATGGTTACATGCTAATTGTTGTAAAGTTTACATGCATACAATGCAAAAAGTAGAAGCTAAAGAGAACAGTGGTTTTCACCAGACAAGTTCGAAATTGAAACAAATATAGCTCGAAAGCGTAATCGTACCTTTGAAATTGTATTTTTTTTAACTTTTCTATGATTGTATAATACAGGGCTATATATTATAAAGTTCTTCAGCTTACCTACAAAATGTACTTAAATTTAATCGAGTTTTTAACAATTTAGACAATTACAGACGTTACTGAAATTGACTCATTTTAACGAAGCAATCAATTTTACAGCCTTTTTGAGAATGGCTGTAGATCTCTATAATATATCCCAGCATAATTCCTAAATGTTGGTGTTGAATGACATGTCATGATCCAAACAAAACTATATACATTCTAACACTTATCAAGCCTTTGTGTCGAACACTCGAATCTCGAGCCGTATTTGAACATAAGAAACGCTGCCGAGCAAGCTTTGAATCCCGCTGTGGTTTAGACGACGCTGAACTCTGTAGCAACAAGCAGAATCATCCACCCTAATCCACATCATCCCCGTCTAATCCCACCATTCAGCCGAGCTATTTCAGCGCTGTGTGACTGTCTCATAAGGGAAGCGCGCCTAGCGGTGGATCTTGTCCCTACATCGGCGTTGTGTGACTTATCAGCCCGAAATGCGCGCCTAGCGGTGGATCTTGTCCCTACAGCAGCGTTGTGTGACTGTCTCATAAGAGAAGCGCGCCTAGCGGTGAATCTTGTCCCTACATCAGCGTTGTGTGACTTCTCAGCCCGAAATGCGCGCCTAGCGGTGGATCTTGTCCCTACAGCAGCGTTGTGTGACTGTCTCATAAGAGAAGCGCGCCTAGCGGTGAATCTTGTCCCTACATCAGCGTTGTGTGACTTCTCAGCCCGAAATGCGCGCCTAGCGGTGGATCTTGTCCCTACAGCAGCGTTGTGTGACTGTCTCATAAGAGAAGCGCGCCTAGCGGTGAATCTTGTCCCTACATCAGCGTTGTGTGACTTCTCAGCCCGAAATGTGCGCCTAGCGGTGGATCTTGTCCCTACAGCAGCGTTGTGTGACTGTCTCATAAGAGAAGCGCGCCTAGCGGTGAATCTTGTCCCTACATCAGCGTTGTGTGACTTCTCAGCCCGAAATGCGCGCCTAGCGGTGGATCTTGTCCCTACAGCAGCGTTGTGTGACTGTCTCATAAGAGAAGCGCGCCTAGCGGTGAATCTTGTCCCTACATCAGCGTTGTGTGACTTCTCAGCCCGAAATGTGCGCCTAGCGGTGGATCTTGTCCCTACAGCCAATTACAATATATAGTTTTGCACCGAGGGGTGCCATCGAGTGTTATGGGATTCGATATAATGATCCTTTACTCGAACTTTCCCCTTTTATCCCCGTTTCCTTCACCTCTGTTCTGTACATGTCCTGCAAGTCATCCCCCCCCCCCCCCCCCCCCTCTCTCTCTCTCTCTCTCTCTCTCTCACTAAGTCTTACGTCGTGTACGCGCAAAGCATACTATCTCACTCGTTGTCCTATTTTCCATCGCTCTGTAGGGTTTACTCCAATGTCCGACCGAAAAGACCTCCGGATTCACAATATAGGATTGAACTATTCGCCGACGGTTTTCAGAGAAACAAACTCGGTTGTTATTTAAGATTAAGAGGATAAGATATTTTCTCGTTTTTCTTTGTTTGTTCTGTCTTCTCGAAATAGAGACAAGTTGTATCGATTGTTCGGTTGTCTCGGACTGTTGCAACTAATTATACGATAGCAGACGACGCAACGTCTGATGGAAGTCACAGTCTGTTCATAGCAAGGTCAAAAGGTCCGTTTGTCGCCTAGTCGGGCTTTCGTCGAACTCCCGAGTGGCCGAGTTGACCAGACTTTCGAACTGACTGTCAAGTCTTCGAATTAACTTTAAAGATGGGTTGTATCACCAACCCGAAACGGTAGAATTGTAGACCAGCAATCGACGTGGTGATATCCGTATGCAAAAACAAATTCAAATTTTGTTAATATATTCATAATTCTATTGAGACATTAGAATTACATTTTGTTGTTTATATTGTAAATAAATTCTTATGATGCGAGTTGTGGTTGCTAACTTTGTCATTTATTGCTTTATTTGAGATTACATCTTCAAATTGATAAGTGATAACATATTTCACAGGAAATGATACAGATTATCTCGGGGCTTAATGCCAACATAATGGCGGTCTTAGACAGCAGCGCTCAAAGTGTCGTCTTGAGGAAGAAGATCATATTTTCAACTTTTTTGACATTGTTACAAAAACGCGTTCATTCAGTAACTTACACCATTATTCACTCCCGTCAATACAACAAACTGAGCCATTACAGGGTTGCCATTATTCACTCTGGGCATTATCTCATTACACACAGAATACTTGCTTGTTTTAGCGATGTAATTATATTGTTCGTGGTGCTCGCATCTTCTCAAAGTACACTGACAGCTTTCTTGAAAAGTTTCAAGTTTGTTGTGAGAGATTTTGTATACAGTACAGTGTTGTTAAAGCTAGTTTTTAAAACTAGCCTGTTACAGCTACAACTTCTTGATCTATGAAAGTTACTTAGCTACTTTTCAGCTACTGTAATTAGCAAGTAGCTTCGAACAACGCCGATGGTCGCAGTGTTGTCATCGGGGTGACAACGTTATGCGCAAACTCTCTTTACTCATCACTCATAACCCCTTCATATAAAACTGTATATATTATCGTATTATACAACTTTATAATTAAGATATATTATTATTATTGCAGATCGAGAGGTCGATTCATATACCTGATTCCTAAGGCTCCAAAGTAGACTTCAAAATTTACACCTCACTGTCATCACTAATATATAATATATATTAAACTACGCAGGCTTTCGTGGTCCGGGTTACATAATAATTTTCTTTATTTGTCAGAATGAGCTGACGCTCTTTACATTGACAGGTAACACTAGACTTAACTTAACTAATCTCAACTAAACTAAACTACAAAAAGCAATAGGAAATTAGAATTAGTAATGGGTAACAATGCAAAGTCAAGCTACATTTTGACTTAATTAGTTTTAATAACAATAAAATACATACAGGCCTACATAAATCATTTTATACAATCGTGTGGATCGAACTGTGTTATATGTACATTGTACAAGCATATTGTGTATATTTGTCTATGTCTGAGAAGAATAATTGCGTGTTCAAAGAGTACATATTTACAACTGACGGCAACAAAAAAATGAAAACGTATTTACGAAATAATGTAAATAGCATGAGATGCAATCAGTTTTAAAACACTTCTAGGGAAAGCGTATGGCGGTATTTAAACAGAACTATATCCACCCTAAAATAACGTGCTTCGAAAACACAAACATTGAATAAATCATTTTATTCTCGATTAAAAGCAAATATTATATAAAGGAAAAGTTAATACCTAGTTTGAGAATGAATTAGTTAAGGCACGATACGTTTCTTGTTTGTTGACAGTAAACAATAGTGAAGCTATAGAATTTTGCAATCTACTTTTATTTTCTGTTACATTCAAACAAATTCTCTGAATGGATACAATATATTCGTAGTGAACGCTGGATCACTATTTCGCGCAACTCCCGTAAACATACCTAGGTATTTTGGCTTATTCACTAATATAAATTGGTCGAAACATTGGTAACTAATCACAAATTAAATCCATGCATGGACTAATGCCTAAAATGACGCAACCAATGTTACAAAGTGCAGTTCTGTAATCGGGATCATCGGCATCGTAATCGTAAAAAAAATACACTTCTCGATTACGATATCGATTGCGACATGAGTCCAGTGACACGGGAACCAATAACTCTTTCACGATTTCCCAATTGAGATGCAATCCCGATGCCGACAATTGTGACTTTACGCTTTAGAGAGGTTTGCCGGTGGTGATATTCGAACAGATGACCTTGAGTATTAGGGAGTTCCTATCGTGTTACTGTTCAGCGTGACATCTATTGGCATTCTACCATAAGTTTGTTTGTTCCCTCAGATTTGTTTGTACAACTGCTCACCCGCGCTGTCATACAGGTTAATGAAACCGTCACACACCCTTCATTAATGCATTACTTGTTTCTCAACTGTACGCAGAGAATATACCGCTTAGACTTAGTTAATATAAGTGAATAGACTTTGGAAGATACCGTGTTGACTGCGCAGGAAGATACCTATAATTAAAAGAAATTTTAAAACTTTCAAATTATAATTAGTTCTCTCGCAACTCGTTTATGGTCTAGAAGTTTCCCCCCGCCAACATTTTAGTTAAACACACCGCCTGCCTGCCTTCACGACGTAATCAAGATGAACGAGGCGGGGGCGGCGAACGATAGTGTGAAATGTCGCAAGGCGGTGAACCGGTAACGAAGCGATCAGTTTCTAGGGGTGATTCGTTGATGAGGTGGTGATTCCACTAGAGAATAAATCAACTTCTTACCTCTATAGTCTATAGTTATTTAAACAAAACTATTCAACACAATTTCAGATTGAATAATTCTTAGACCCCAGTAATTAAGGTCATAAAGATACCATTTTAAAAATTGATGTAGAATCCTACTGAGTTAATCACAGTCCTCTAAATCTTCAATGAGAACAAAACACAACAATACAAACTAGTTTTCAAATGTTAATGTTGTACGGTTAACTTTTCATTGTTGTGCATTCTTGTCATTGAAGTTTAAGAGGACCGTGATGAACTTGCAAAATGATCTTTCTATTGGATTCAATGCTTTTTTGTTTGCTTGGTTTCTAAATATGCTTACATGATATCAAAGATTACTGAGTGGAGAAGATGTTTCATCCATATGGGAATTCGTCTGCGCGTGTCTGAGCGAAATTTTCTAAGTCCGACGTGTAGTTCGAATTCTCACCGCAAGAGTCGCTCTTCCAAAGTTTAAAACTCAAGGTCCACTAAATCCCCTGGCACGTACTAGTGATCTAGTATACCTTGTTTAACGGTAACGAAGTGAAACGCAAGGTCTACTAGATCGCTAGTAGCCGCCAGGGGATTTAGTGGACCTTGGTCAAACGTGCAGGGCTAGCGCTCCTTGCGGTCAGAATTCGAACTAGTGGTGAGACTTAGGTTGGAATTCATAGTCGGCCCCTACACCTAGGGGCACCCATTGTTGCTATGGATTTGTTTTGTTTATGGGAAATAACATGCAAACAATTGTTACCTTGGTAACAATGGGCGCCCCTAGTGTAGGGGCCGACTATGAATTCAAACCTTAGAAAATTTCAAAAAAACTCGCGCAGATATTTTAACACGGCGATGAAACATCTTCTCCACTCAGTAATCTTTGATGATATCTTGTTTTGATTTCAAACCTAAATAACGTATCTTCTAGACGAAGTGATTTTACATTAGAAAACTATCTAAACAGATCTAATAAAACTTGGGTGTCATCTATGAATACAGATTTTACATTTTTTATTCCTGTAAATGACGATAAGAGGACCGTGATGTTAATCATAGAAACGTTCCTATACAGTTTTAAAAATGGTCTCTTCATGATTGTTACAACAGCAACAGCCTCGATTCTAAATGATTATTCAGAGCTCGCGGAGTAGGAAAGGTATTTAGGTGTCTAGCATTTAGTACTGACCACACGACACCTGAACTATACGACACGTCGTTATAGCTTGATTAATTTAAAATCGAAAATTATCCAATTGACTTGAGCAATATAACAGTATTGAAATTCCATCGTTCTCAATATATGTGTTCTACTTCTAAAAGTAGAGTCGTTCCTGGTCTATATTTGGGGTCCACTTATGGATGCACACTTGAGTGTATCTATTTTAGTGGTGTAGAGTGGCGAGTGATTGTTTATAGCAAACCCATGTGTTCCGTGTTATAGACACTTTGGCCGCGATTGGCGTTTCTCTGCGAAATATTTCTCGGGGTCGCTGAGTCGGTTTAACGGCGTAAACATGTGGAAATATTGAGTCGTAGGCTTGAAGGAGGTTATAAGATTAAGTAACGTTTGGTATATAAAGTTCCTGTAAGTTTGAATGCATAACTTCCATGTTTAGGTGAGTTCACTTACAATTAGCATTGTTGCAGGAATTTAAGATGTAAAACACAAATATAACCATGATTATTATCAGCATCGTTGATAACTGTTTTGAATATATGCGCTCGCCCCAAACACAACAGTACTAGACAAAATAATAATTGCTTAATCGATTCCAGCTTTTACTACTTTTCTTTCTCAGTCAATCTACACCTTTTACCGTCAACCTCAATCGATTAAATTGGTTTTCAATCATTTTATATTCTAAAACCTCACTCAACGATAAAACTTCCGTATACATATTCGTCCACCCATCCGACGAATTCCCGTTTCACCATCACAACTAATCGAGCGTTAGACGTCTGTGAAAAGAATCTACTGAGTTGACAGGCGTTGGGATTCGGGTGACGCAGATCCAAGCTTCTTTTCAATACAACACAGTGGAGATGCACCGTGTGTTAGTACATACAGCGCTGTATGTGGCCAAATTTAGCAACAAACTGCTGAAGATTTCATTCCGTGGTTGAAAATAGTGCTGGATATTATTGTGATATATCTTGTTTTTTGTTTGGCGTTTGTTTCGTTTTTATTGTTGATGTGTATTTATTTTGTATTGTTGTTTTGTTTTGTGTTTTTGTTTTGGCTTTTATTGTCTTGTTTTGTTTGTGTTTGTTGTGTGTTATTTGTTGTTTTTACGTCTAAAACGTGTCCTGATTAAAATGGTGGCTTGCCTTTTTAAGATTTACTGATGGGATTCATAATCTGCGCGAAAATTTTAAAACCCATATTTAATTAAACAATTTTCACAATTTCCCTTTATTGACGTAGGAAGAACGACGCTGCTTCAGCAGGTTGTTGCGCGACTTTGCCACTTGGAGCGCTTCATTCGTTTTCACTAGCGCCATCAGTAGCCAATCTCGGTGCCTTATTCCCGTGAGGTACACTGCAGCGCTAGTGGCTGGGGTGGTGGTGGGACGAGGTACTAACTGTCATAGTTTCTGTCGTCACGTCAGATCACATTATAATCACCAGTTCAATGATTTAAGTCAATATTCTCAACACAAAATGTCGAATATTTTTATTGTTAAAATTTAAGTAGTTGGCAAGGGCATATAGCTTTTATTTTCGTTTATCGAATATAATGAACATCTTAGTAGTAAACTAGTGGCTGGCGCCGTAAACTGAGAGAATTTATTATTATAATGGCGGCGGTATGGAAAAAGCTCTCCCACGCGATAAAAAAGGATCCCTGTAAGAACTTCTTTATCGACTCTTTTGGAACTGACTGACTCATATTTTAGTTTACAGACGCTTTGCTAGGATCTCTAGGTGTCGCCTAGAAAAACAGAGAGAACCAACGAACTTACTAAATACTATGTAAATTTGTAGGTGTATAAAGATGACATTACTTTAAACTCACGATATTTTATAACATATATTGAAAGATTAATATGTGATTGTATGATGATGCAATATTAAAAAAGCCTCTCTTCTCAACCAGTATCTTGACTCGGATGCACAGTCGAGTAAGGTAAAGGATCGTCTCTACTTGGTTGCTATGGAACTCTTTTATTTATTTTATTTGTTCATTAAAACAATCTCTTATTCTATACTTAGCTCGATTGTGCATAATTTGTTGCTATCAGGTAATTCCATGGATTATCTGTTTTACAGCCCAATATTGATCAACATCTATAATTTTCCCTTCGACTTTCCTCTCAATATTATATTCCTCGATATCTCTAAACATATATCTGACTAAATGATCCCTTGTCCTAATTAATCTGTCCATAACATGTTTTTCCAAAAAATATATCACATTAAAATGTACCTACAAGATATTAAATGTGCATGTTTCATTTATGTTAATATTCTTTTTCATGTTTACTGTCTCTTTGGGCAAACAGTTTTATTCAACAGAAAAGTTCAACCTGTTCTCTGACCTTGACCTAATGGTCTAATAATGTCAGTGTCACTCACGGCAACACGTTATTATAGCCAATGTCTACCATTCACATCGAGAATACAGTTTCTGGTTAGTTTCGACATTAATGAGTTGTCCGTATTTCCATATTAACGAACACATGTTGGAAATGGAAAGTTCTATCCCTCACATCCCACAATAAGCAATCAATTCACAACAACTGTCTACAATTACAAGACGAGTCGAACATTAGCATCGACTTGATCATTCATCATCCGACCGAGTTGTGTTGCGAGTTCGATTATTATTCGGACGGTAATAATGAGGGTCGTGACGGGTCAGAGTATTGGGGGGGGGGGGGGGGGAGGGATGTGGACGTGACGACAATAGGAGAACAGGGGACGAGCTACTGTGCACTTTTCGGCTGGTTGGTGAAAATGTAATAAACATTTGTGCCTAACAGAAAGTCAAAGTAGATACTTGTTTGGTTTTTGAAAATAAGTTAAATAATAAGTAACTAAATTGAAATATATGTGTATATATATATTGATATCAACCCCGTCATCAACACTTTCACTCGTTTGAAACAGCTATTGATTTCACGAATAATTTCGATATTAAATGTTTCTCCAATCGGGCTGATTTATATATACTTTCATTTATTTCCGTCCTGTCTTTGTGGCTGCGAAGAGAAGCATGTTATAGCTACAAAGTGTTATGTCCTTTATTATAGCAATAACACAAAGCATTCTTATGAAGAGCAATTTCGTTCTTTTGTATCTTAACGTTTTATCACAGACCACTTATATTGTATGACGTTAAAACTTGCCATAGGATATACACAAGAACGAAAGCAAGCATCTACTATTACCTGAATTCTTAGACATGAAACCCACATTTCTCTACGTCCCAAATACATAATAACTTTATGAATTGTGTCAACTTCGTTATCAATAATAATGTTAAGAATAAAACATTGGAATCAAATTAGTTATGATAAACAAATCAAAACCATCGTGTCTCTTAGTATTTCTTACCAAACCACGCTAACAAAGTTATTATAACTCTTTTTCCTGGAGAGGTATTCTTGCTTCTATAAAAATTGAAAAATGTCAACCTTTTAAATAAAATACCAGACATTCTTGTGCGGTCTCTATTTTATTTGATATAAAGCGTTTCTAGCCTAGAATGTGACAATGAAAACCCTTCCACAAACTACCCCTTCAGAAGACACAGCAGAATCTCAAGCATGCGACCCCCCCCCCCCCTCTCTCCCCGCCGAGAAACGTGCGTACATGCAGACGTAAAAACGTATAAGGCAATGACAACCCGCACGTGCTTTGCATACTCGCCACCAGGAGCGTCCACAGCTGTTAGTCGCTTCGTCGTACGCTTGGCAACCACGCATTTTTTAAGATGTAACAAGATAAAATCACTTAAAATCTCTTAAAAATATAACTAAGTTAAACAAGGCCAAGACTATGTGCTTGTATGTTTGAAATGGAGATGAAAGGTATAGCCACAAATAAAACTAATAGACTATATATCTTTTGTTTATGTATGTGCTTCGATAAACAAAACGTGTAATACCATTTTGGAATAGCTGTAGCACTAGGCATACACTTGTGATCTGCTATAGCGCTGTGACGGGTGAACTGATTTTGTTATTGTCAGTAATTTTAAACCACCTTTACTGCAATCGTTTAATGAATGTCTATGAAGTCAATGTTGGAATTACTCGTTAGAGGCAAACGGCAGTTAAGTTGTTTATCCTCCCACTGATTGTTGCTTTTGAACTATGTCCAGCTATCGATCGCTCTTGGTTCTGCACTCGAGAACATTCCTGAATGCCACAAACTATCAGGGCACGCGTTACCGACTATATTGAAATGTTCACTATCACATTTTTAGCGTAGTTTCATAAACATGTTAGATATCCATGGGTTTGAGTCCTATAACGTCAGTGAGACGTATATTTTGAATCATAAATACGAGAGTAATGAAATACACACTACTGAAAAAAAAAATTATTTCCTGACCCCCACCCCTAACCTCCACATAAAAATTGTTTTCTTCTGAAACGAGATTTTAGTACGCTGCAGCTGAACTAATTTAGATAGTCATAATTTTGTATCCATGCTAGAAAGAAAACTTTTTAGAATGACGTTCACACAGAAGGTAAGCCTCATCTTTTACATGATGTGTCCTTACATTCAGGGAAATTGCTGGATAGAGAATGCTGTTCAAATTTTATAGAAATCATGTGCAAAGGATATTTATTTTACAGAATTCATCCACCACACACTCAGTTTAGGATAACAATGCTTAGCTTTCAAAAGCCAAGCTGTTGTTGTTTTGTGCTTTGCACTTGCCAAAATGTTTGCTTGAACGTTATAGACAATTTTTGATTATCTGTGCTCATGTTTAAGAAACCTGAGCGTGGCAGCAAATTTGAACGTCTGTGTTGAAAAACTGTGCAATCTTCTTTGAAACATAACTAATGCATACTAGCCAAATTTCCGTGGCATTTTAAGTAGTAGCGTATTAAAACACCATTATTTGCATTAATAAAAACATTCGTTTGTTGCTAGTCAGCTTTGCATGCAAACTAAAATAACCTTGAACTCTGAGCACAGGTAGGCTGAATAGATAACCAACGGTTCGGATTAACTTTGAAAGGAATTGAACCGACGACCCCGAACTAAATCACCGAGCGCCATTACGAAACCAAATTTATCGGTTTCCGTACACGGCCCCGAATGAGAAGTTCGATGCGTCCGAGACGTATTATCCCCTTATTATCCCCTCAGGTACGCTCCAAGGATGCATCCTAGTCCCATTGACGTACAACTACCGGGGTATTGATCCTCGGCCAAAATAGGCTAACTGCGCTCCTAGACCAGGGGTGGGCAATGTGGGGCCTTACATGACGTCACGCGGTGGCTGGAGTAGGGTACATTGCAACAATGGCAGGACCATTGTTGCAAGGTGGCGCGTTGGTCCAGTGGTTAGCGTCCCTGCTTCCAATGCAGAAGGTCCCAGGTTCAAATCCCGGTTCAGGCAGAAGTTTTTTTAACTTCTATTAAGGATTCAGTTCCATTACTTCTGTCTTAGGAATAAGTAAACGGTGACTTTGGAGCCGTCCTAGCAACGAAGCACTCAATAAATTCAAAGTTGTTCTGAATCAGCCTTGTTGATTCTGACATTTGTCCACAGGTGTTCGCACTGTCCAATCACTGATTCATATGTTTCGTATTTGTCATATCGATCTTTGATTGGTTATCGCTCACTCGTCGATGGTGTTCGGTGCCTACAGGGTTGGTCTAGTCGCTTTAAATTAAAGTCCACCACTGCAAATCAGTTTAATTACTGAGTGGGTAGACTGTAAATGTGAATTTATTTTTTATTTATTTATTGTGTGTGTACCCAGACAGTATGAGTTCACATGCCGTGCATATGATATACATGTCATTGTCTGAATTGTTCTCAATAATGTTGCCTGCGTATTGGACGTGGTCGATGAAGCGTTGCTATGGACAACCATGGTTTTAGAGTTCCACATTTGAAACCTGACTTAAGCATAGTTTTCATCTTCATAAATTACCTTCTCAATACCCCGACTAGCAAAAGTTAAACGTGTGCATAAACGTAATAAAATGGGTTTGAAATTACTACAGATCAAAGACCCAGAATGATAAAAGTCGGTTTATTTTGTGGATTTCTTAAAAATAAGAAATCGAATTCTTGTTTTTTTTTTAAATAATGAGTATACAAGAATGTTGAAAATAATATCAAAGAAATGTATTTTTGTAATCGTTCAATAAAAATATCCGATATGTTGAGAACACTCCTCTCTTAAGACCACTACCGTCCCGTGCACACTCAACATTATATACAAAACATATGGCCGGATCTGGTTAGGGAGTGAATGGGGGGGGGGGGGGGAGTTTAGAAATATCATACTGACACAGCATGTATATATTTAATGTCATAAAACTCTTTAATTAATTGGCTCGAAATTAATCGATTCTTATAATAATGGACGATGTTTGAAAATCAAATTTATGAATAAAATATTACATTAATTAAATGCTACTACAAATTAAATCATTACGATACATTTCGAAAGGGAAAATAAACGAAAACGACACTGAAACCACACACACGACACAATGAAGGTGCAACTGTTTATCATTACGAATATTCTGATCTAAGCGTATGGGACAGTGGTGAAGCTCTCGTCCAATCAGGACACCCCACGCGACAAAACGAGTATGTCTTCTCCCTGGCGGTTTCTAAAAGTACCCTCATCACCTTGTAAGGATACTCTAGAAGAGTCCTAGAAAGAGTCCTTGTAATGTCACTTCTAACGAACCAACAGGTACTTAGTACTAACCTCAACGGAACCCCTGGACAGACTTTACTAACAAACTAAAATAAATGTGCTTGAAAGTACTCACTTGTTTTTTCTAACTTAACATGGACTTATACAGAGATAATGGTAGTTCAGTAGTAAGTAACGTGCGAGGCTCCAGTTCAAAAGATCACTAATTGGTTCGATTACGGCCATCGACGATTCTGATTGGAGTTTTCCGTGGGGTTTTACACAGTCATAAAGTGATGCTGGGCTTGAGTCAAATAAAATATCTCTTAAACATTCCTTCTTAACTGAACTGAACTAAACATCACATGAATAGAGGTACAACATGTAATGTAAAGCTGATGTGCACCCCACTACACCCTACGATAACTTATGTAATATCAACTGCTTTCGGGTCCTTGTCCAGATTTAAACATTTCCAATCACCTAAATCAACATCTATGTTATCTTTGGTGACGTTACCTCAATAATCACTAGCGTCATCTTCAGCCCATTTAGATTCTTGGGAGTTCCCGTTCAACATAACCACACCACAAAATATATTTTATTGCTATTCAAATCTTGGAAAAGGTTACTTTATTTAATGCCTATATTATTCAGTTATAAAACAGCTGTTATACAACTCTAAATAAACTGATTTTACAAAAAGTAACTTGTATATTTGTATTTTTTGTATCTGAGTCTGTTATAAGTACATTGAAATGGACTTCTAGATTCAGATTTAGGTAAAGGAAAAATAAATTATTTCTCTCTAGGTATGGATAAATGTATATATACAAAATGTATCGTGATAAACCACAATTTTGACTGTTGGTATATTAATTATTGTGCTAATAATTGTGTTCCTCTCTTTTTAGGTAAGTACCAGTTTCTGATAATGGGACGATAGATGTTAGGATCTTCAAACCGTGACCATGGTCGATTGAGAATATTCTACCAGCGCTGCCGTGGTTGTTAGATATCACTCGGTAAGGTTTACAAAGCTAATTAACTTGTACACACTAACTTCTGCGTAAAACTGTCTCCAGGGTCTGGGATTCGTTCCAAAGTTTAGAGACACTATCTTTAGACGAGCTTTCTAATAATTTTAATTTGAAAACGCCGCCATGATATATATGAATGCTGAAACGAAAAGTTCGATGGAAAGGTTGGAAGCGCGCTTGAAGCGCTCTAGCGGTAGATTATGGAACAAAACATTTCTAGCTGGATTCTGATAAGAGTCCAGCATGCTGTTGTTGAGTTGTTGTATATCGACATATACTCAACGACAGGTGCTCTATAAGCGTTTCGTACGACAGGCAGAGCTAGCCCGGGATCTATTTCATCCCGGGCCCGATCGGGGAGAAGATAAGGACGGACACATCAGAAGACGGAAAGACAAAACGGATTATTCGTTGAAAGCTGAATTGATTGCGTGACTTCTTTGAACCGTCCCGTACGACTGGCAGAGTCACCGAGTGCGTATATACCCATGTCCGAGACGAGAACCACAGTCGCTCATAATTGAGCGTATTTTTTTTTTTTTTTTAATTTGTACTGCAACGAAATGAGATCTACATATAAGTATGCATCCGACTGATGTTGACACTTGAAAATCCTGTGTTGTGACAGTGTAAAATGTTTGTTTTTTCCATTAGTCTAGGCGATAAACAACTCTCATGAGACAACCAACGTACAGAGAAAAATGCTCTAAAAAATGTGCTTAATAAATCACTTTTTCTTAGAAGAATGTTTTTCACACGAAAAAAAAAACGTGTAGTTTACGTTTACTGGTCTTTGCAAACGGAGAAGAAAATTCGGACCATGTTCTTGTGTAGAAGTTTTCATAACATAAAACATTTTAGTACAACCTTTAGTCCTTTGCATAACGAGAATGACGGTATAAAATTTGGGTCAAAGGATGACATAAATCAAATGAAAGCTTGAGACGAGTACTTTTCAAAAAACCATGATATACCTCTGACAAATCCAGCTTTCTATGTCAAAACTAGGGTCAAAGGTCAAATTTGTAATGTTTTTAATAATTTTTAATTAAATAATTAAAAATGTTTGCAAGTTTACTCATACACTTTTAGTAAGGTAAATGTATTATGTTTCTTAAAAAAAAATTAAATTACCCATTTAACCTTTTTTGACTTTAATTGAGGTCAATTTCCTAAAAATGGGTAATTTTTAAAATTGTCTTCGATTTATTGGCCAATATTCATTATATCAACGTACTTACTCATAAATACGTTAAAATGAATAGTTCTTATTGTTATAACATTGTTTTCACGGTATTCATTCAAAATGGCGGTCAAAGGTCAATAGGTAAGTATCGTCAAACTAGGTCTAGTAACTAAAATATTTCTTGTGGGTACTCTAAAGACGCAGAATTTTAACTGCAATTACAATAACGAATACAAATATAATGTTTTAATCGTAAGAGAATGTAATCATCATATAACTTATAAACTACTTTAGATTGTTACTGAATTTCTAATTAATGTCCTCAGACATTAGGATATTCTTGAATGGGTGTGCAACTGCAACAAAATACATTTTTAGAAAAGAGCATGCCCACGTTGAAATTTTTATATTTTTCATATATGAAACATATATGAGATATATATGAGATATATGGCATATATAAGGCACATATATGACATATAAAACACTTATAAGTTTCATATATGTGGTGACTTTATAAGTCTACACATATATATTTGCATATATGATATCATATAAAAATTATATAAAAACATATATGACACATATATTATACATATATGAATCTCTTATATGTAACTTATAAGGTTCTCATATATAATCCATATATAATACATATACGGCACTTATATTTTACATATATTATTCATATATGGATCTCTTATATGTAACTTATAAGGTTCTCATATATAATCCATATATGCTACATATACGGCCCTTATATTTTACATATATTATTCATATATGGATCTCTTATATGTAACTTATAAGGTTCTCATATATAATCCATATATAATACATATACGGCACTTATATTTTACTTATATTATTCATATATGGATTTCTTATATGTAACTTATAAGGTTCTCATATATAATCCATATATAGCACATATACGGCCCTTATATTTTACATATATTATTCATATATGGATCTCTTATATGTAACTTATAAGGTTATCATATATAATCCATATATAACACATATACGGCACTTATATTTTACATATATTATTCATATATGGATCTCTTATATGTAACTTATAGGGTTCTCATATATATTCCATATACGATACATATATGGCACATATATTTTACATATAAGGACCCTATATGAACATTATATAAGTTCCATATATATTTGCATATAAGATATCATATAAACATTTTATAAAACAAATATATGACAAAATGTCTGAATCTTTTATATGCAACTTATAAGGTTCTCATATATACTCCATACATGAAACATATGTTCTACATATAAGGACCATATATGAACATGATATAAGTTCCATATATATTTGCATGTAAGATATTATATAAACATTTTATAAAACAAATATATGACAATATGTCTGAATCTCTTATGCACTTATAAGGTTCCCTTTATGAATATGTACTATTGAAAATGAATAGTTTTTTAAATTTACTATTGAAAATGAAAAGTTTTTTTGATTTACTATTGACGGTGAATAGTTTTAATTGATTCATTATTGGCTGGTGAATAGTTCTGAATCATTTACTATTGGGCATGAATAGTTATATTGGTTTACTATTGGGGATCGTTAGTATTGTATATTTATTACTAGACTGCATTAATTTTTTTCCATTTACTATTTAGAGTGAATAGTTATATCGGTTTACTATTGGGGAACAATAGTATTTTGTATTTACTATAGGTCAATAGTTTTATATATTTACTATTAGAGTAGGTTAATTTTTTCATTTACTATTAAGTGTGTATAGTTTATTGTATTTACTATTTGACATTAAAAGTTTCTTTTAATTCACTATTGAGATTTGAGAGTGACACTATTGGAAATACATTATGCTAGCACCAAATTATTATAAATGATATTGGTTAGTTCTTATTTATTTTGTTAGTAGAAAATTGTTTGATTTATTTCATTGATTCATTCATTCATTGGGCATGCCGTATTATTATTTATGAAATTAGGGCACTTAATAGCCAAGATTTTTAGACCTTCTAGGTGATTTTAGCCGGACTATAGTACATTTAACTCATGTACCTAATCAATCATAGTGAATCAAAATAAGACAAATATATAACAATAAAAAACATAACAAAATATTATAACATAATACTAGCTGAGTTGCCCGCTGCGGCTTCGCTCGTGTGGATTTCTTCCCGTTGAACTGGATTTTCGCAAAATTTTAAAATGTGCTTACGCCTATTTGTTATTGTTTTTCTTTCAAAACCAAACACTCATCCGATAGGGCTTGATACCGCAAAGACAACGTGTTCATCACCCGCGTAGCCCTGAAAATTTATGAGGCCATATATATATATATAACACATATACGGCCCTTATATTTTACCGGCCCTTTTTTTATATATATATATATATATATATTTGAATTTGTATTTTTTACCAGTTATAACATGAGTTAAAAATAAAATAAAATAAAATAGAATAAAAAATAAAATAAAATAAAATAAAATAAAATAAAATAAAATAAAATAAAATAAAATAAAATAAAATAAAATAAAATAAAATAAAATAAAATAAAATAAAATAAAATAAAATAAAATAAAATAAAATAAAATAAAATAAAATAAAATAAAATAAAATAAAATAAAATAAAATAAAATAAAATAAAATAAAATAAAATAAAATAAAATAAAATAAAATAAAATAAATTACATTAAATTAAATTTAATTAAATTAAATTGAAATGAAATGAAATGAAATGAAATGAAATGAAATGAAATGAAATGAAATGAAATGAAATGAAATGAAATGAAATGAAATGAAATGAAATGAAACGAGAAAGAGTCTCTACATTTTTAACTGAAACATCAATACACAGGATAATGCTTGTTACATCTTGATTCACGATCATGGTATATTTTATTCACTTTATTGTTTATTTGTTTAATGCATTTGACAACAACATTAATGACAGCACAGACCAATGATATTACAGACAGATACCAGAATAGCCAACATAAAACTTGCGACGTGCATGTACAACGTACAACCTATGAAATATTCCCTTAGTAAAAAATAAAAACGTGGCAAAACTAGCGACAAATGGAAAGCGGAAAATCTGAAATAATATAAATAAACTTCAAAATGAATACAATAACCTATTATGTAAATCCGTAACCGTAATGCATAAAATGTTGATGAAATATCATTATTATTGCTTGGCTTTTAAATAAAGCGCGTTCTGTCACGGCCTTCTTTACGCAGCGACTGTCGCCACGCCAGCCGCTGGTGGAGTGTGGCAGACTGGCAGTGACTAACAAGTTTAAACCAACGCGTTAACAACGTTGGCCTACAACGGTCGTTTATGTACGTTTAGACAATTTTGTGCGAAGCCGTGGGTGTTTATTCAGCATGAAGTGAAGAATTCCTTTTCCGAACATCGTGTCAGTCACAGGTAAGACTAAATCAACTCTATTGTAACTTATTAATGGACGTATGCCATGCCAGCCAGCTAGCCAAGACGGACGAACAGGTTAGGTTGCCCATCATATTTGACTGAAATGGTCTTGCTTTAGACCGTAAGTCTTGAGCTTAGCTTAACCGTAGGCCTAATCACAGATTTTATTTTATTTTATTTTATTTTATTTTATTTTATTTTATTTTATTTTATTTTATTTTATTTTATTTTATTTTATTTTATTTTATTTTATTTTATTTTATTTTATTTTATTTTATTTTATTTTATTTTATTTTATTTTATTTTATTTTATTTTATTTTATTTTATTTTATTTTATTTTATTTTATTTTATTTTATTTTATTTTATTTTATTTTATTTTATTTTATTTTATTTTATTTTTTATTCTATTTTATTTTATTTTATTTTTAACTCATGTTATAACTGGTAAAAAATACAAATTCAAATATATATATATATATATAAAAAAAGGGCCGGTAAAATATAAGGGCCGTATAATATGTGTTATATATATATATATGGCCTCATAAATTTTCAGGGCTACGCGGGTGATGAACACGTTGTCTTTGCGGTATCAAGCCCTATCGGATGAGTGTTTGGTTTTGAAAGAAAAACAATAACAAATAGGCGTAAGCACATTTTAAAATTTTGCGAAAATCCAGTTCAACGGGAAGAAATCCACACGAGCGAAGCCGCAGCGGGCAACTCAGCTAGTATTATGTTATAATATTTTGTTATGTTTTTTATTGTTATATATTTGTCTTATTTTGATTCACTATGATTGATTAGGTACATGAGTTAAATGTACTATAGTCCGGCTAAAATCACCTAGAAGGTCTAAAAATCTTGGCTATTAAGTGCCCTAATTTCATAAATAATAATACGGCATGCCCAATGAATGAATGAATCAATGAAATAAATCAAACAATTTTCTACTAACAAAATAAATAAGAACTAACCAATATCATTTATAATAATTTGGTGCTAGCATAATGTATTTCCAATAGTGTCACTCTCAAATCTCAATAGTGAATTAAAAGAAACTTTTAATGTCAAATAGTAAATACAATAAACTATACACACTTAATAGTAAATGAAAAAATTAACCTACTCTAATAGTAAATATATAAAACTATTGACCTATAGTAAATACAAAATACTATTGTTCCCCAATAGTAAACCGATATAACTATTCACTCTAAATAGTAAATGGAAAAAAATTAATGCAGTCTAGTAATAAATATACAATACTAACGATCCCCAATAGTAAACCAATATAACTATTCATGCCCAATAGTAAATGATTCAGAACTATTCACCAGCCAATAATGAATCAATTAAAACTATTCACCGTCAATAGTAAATCAAAAAAACTTTTCATTTTCAATAGTAAATTTAAAAAACTATTCATTTTCAATAGTACATATTCATAAAGGGAACCTTATAAGTGCATAAGAGATTCAGACATATTGTCATATATTTGTTTTATAAAATGTTTATATAATATCTTACATGCAAATATATATGGAACTTATATCATGTTCATATATGGTCCTTATATGTAGAACATATGTTTCATGTATGGAGTATATATGAGAACCTTATAAGTTGCATATAAAAGATTCAGACATTTTGTCATATATTTGTTTTATAAAATGTTTATATGATATCTTATATGCAAATATATATGGAACTTATATAATGTTCATATAGGGTCCTTATATGTAAAATATATGTGCCATATATGTATCGTATATGGAATATATATGAGAACCCTATAAGTTACATATAAGAGATCCATATATGAATAATATATGTAAAATATAAGTGCCGTATATGTGTTATATATGGATTATATATGATAACCTTATAAGTTACATATAAGAGATCCATATATGAATAATATATGTAAAATATAAGGGCCGTATATGTGCTATATATGGATTATATATGAGAACCTTATAAGTTACATATAAGAAATCCATATATGAATAATATAAGTAAAATATAAGTGCCGTATATGTATTATATATGGATTATATATGAGAACCTTATAAGTTACATATAAGAGATCCATATATGAATAATATATGTAAAATATAAGGGCCGTATATGTAGCATATATGGATTATATATGAGAACCTTATAAGTTACATATAAGAGATCCATATATGAATAATATATGTAAAATATAAGTGCCGTATATGTATTATATATGGATTATATATGAGAACCTTATAAGTTACATATAAGAGATTCATATATGTATAATATATGTGTCATATATGTTTTTATATAATTTTTATATGATATCATATATGCAAATATATATGTGTAGACTTATAAAGTCACCACATATATGAAACTTATAAGTGTTTTATATGTCATATATGTGCCTTATATATGCCATATATCTCATATATATCTCATATATGTTTCATATATGAAAAATATAAAAATTTCAACGTGGGCATGCTCTTTTCTAAAAATGTATTTGTTGCAGTTGCACACCCATTCAAGAATATCCTAATGTCTGAGGACATTAATTAGAAATTCAGTAACAATCTAAAGTAGTTTATAAGTTATATGATGATTACATTCTCTTACGATTAAAACATTATATTTGTATTCGTTATTGTAATTGCAGTTAAAATTCTGCGTCTTTAGAGTACCCACAAGAAATATTTTAGTTACTAGACCTAGTTTGACGATACTTACCTATTGACCTTTGACCGCCATTTTGAATGAATACCGTGAAAACAATGTTATAACAATAAGAACTATTCATTTTAACGTATTTATGAGTAAGTACGTTGATATAATGAATATTGGCCAATAAATCGAAGACAATTTTAAAAATTACCCATTTTTAGGAAATTGACCTCAATTAAAGTCAAAAAAGGTTAAATGGGTAATTTAATTTTTTTTTAAGAAACATAATACATTTACCTTACTAAAAGTGTATGAGTAAACTTGCAAACATTTTTAATTATTTAATTAAAAATTATTAAAAACATTACAAATTTGACCTTTGACCCTAGTTTTGACATAGAAAGCTGGATTTGTCAGAGGTATATCATGGTTTTTTGAAAAGTACTCGTCTCAAGCTTTCATTTGATTTATGTCATCCTTTGACCCAAATTTTATAATTTTGGACAACAAATTATTCTCAGCAATTTGTAAATTGTCAGGATTATGCAAGTAGGCCTAATCCTTACTAGGCCTAGGCCCTAGCGTAGGCCTAGATGCTAGGCCTTCCTTGTTTCAGCTTGCTTGCTTCTTGACAAATGGATGGTAGGCCTCTAGGCCTATATTTTAACCATTGCATAGGCCTACATCTGACAGGACGGAATAACTAAAATATTTATTGTAAATATTAATGTAGGGTAGCTTCTGGTAGGCCTATTTGAAGACAATTTTGTATATTTTAGTAGTAGGCTTAGCCTATGTTCATGCCGTACACATCTCTTAGTATTGCAAAAATGATCATTTCACTGAAATTGTTCGTCTTGCCAACACTACCCGTAGGCCTGCCTTGCATGCAGACGAAAGTTTGTGGCTCTTCACGATTCGTTACTCTCCCTACTCACGGCTATACAATGTTTCCTTATCATCTGTCACAAAGGTTGTAAACCATTTCTCATGGTCCTAGTTTTGCAATTTTAATAACGGAGTGGCTATTTGCACCCAAGTTGGAGTTGGGCAAGCGCAACATTTAATATGCTATTTTTACCCAAGTTCTGCGCATGCGCGGGTGTGTCCAGCATTTAAAATGCTATTTGCACCCAAGTTGTTTTCACCCAAGCTGGGTGTGTCCAACATTTAAAATGCTATTTGCACCCAAGTTGTTTACACCCAAGTTGGGTGTGTCGAACACTTAAAATGCTATTTGCACCCAAGTTGTTTTCCCCCAAGTTGGGTGTGCCCAACATTTAAATGCTATTTACACCCAAGTGAACGACGCATTGCAAATAGCATTTTATGTGTTGGACACACTCAACTTGGGCGAAAACAACTTGGGTGCAAATAGCATTTTAAGTGTTGGACACACCAAACTTTGGTGAAAACAATTTGGGTGCAAATAACATTTTAATTGTTGGGCACACCCAACTTGGGTGAAAATAACTTGGGTGCAAATAGCATTTTAAGTGTTGGACACACCCAACTTGGGTGAAAACAACTTGGGTGCAAATAGCATTTTAAATGCTGTACACACCCGCGCACGCGCAGGGGGGAAAATAGCATTTTATATGTTGCGCTCACCCAACTTGGGTGCAAATAGAGGCAGCCTTTTAATAATACGTAAACATGATATTTAAAAATGAATGTGTCATATCCAATCCTTGAGTCATCATGGAAGATAAACTTTGCCTGTTAGTCCCTAGTATTGTTAAATTGTGTCCCAAATTATGTGCAAATATACTAGGTTTACATACATATTAAGGGTGTGTTCCAACTTGACGTTTTTCGTAGTGGACTAAGCTTAGTTATACTAATCGAAAGGAAGTGACATCACAAGCAGGCGACCAATGCTCCTTATTTGGCTAGTGGTTAGTGGGTAGTGGGTAGTGGCCGAAAGTGTACACTACGACACCAATTGACCCACTAAACCAAGATGGTTGATACCAGCCATCACAGCTGATACTTTTAGGTTAGGAAAATACCCAACCAGTGAGTGGAAGTATTATTATCGTATTTATTTACATTAGATGATTAATAACAATAAACTTTGTATTAGCATACTAGGTGGCGTGCCCAAAGCTGTTAGCGTTTAGTGTGTAGCAGGTAGTGATTAGTGATTAGTGGTTAGCAGGCGAAAAATCAAGTTGGAACGCACCCTAAACAAATCTTAAAATCTAGCATCTGTGATTTTATTTATTTTACTCTGCCTTCAATCTTGATCGATAACCATAGGCTATGAACATAACATTACATTACGACATAGGTATACAACAGTGGTAGGGTAGGCTATATATAACAAGTAACAATTAGGCATTACTTTTTCATATTATCGACAGATGACCCTGTGAGTTAATGCGGAGTAAAATCACCACAAGGTACCATAAAGCGCCTCTTGAGAAGACTTGTGACCAACTCGGTAGCAGCCAAGTACAGCTGGTTAGGTTTCAAGAAACATTGAGGTTTATGACATCATAGGCTATGTCTAATGAAGCTGAAACATACTTGGGAAAGGAACTTTTAAAATTAACATGTTCATATCATGACGAGCTTTTGAACGAACGCATTCATGTTTGGCTAGTATGAACTTATAAGGCCTACTTGAAAACGTTCATTATTTTTGTAAACTGTTAAATATTTGAAAAGTTCGCATGTTTCTATTGCGCTGTATACAATCATTACTAGCGACACTCGGAAGTCGACAGTCTGTAGAACACAAAAATGCAAACAATTGCTAAATTGTATATAAAATTTGTGATTAGGTTGTAGAATACCCGGGAAATCCCTGAGCACCATTGAGATTGAGAGCGAACGTCCATGCCAACTTTGATCATTGCATCTTTTGCACTCTTTCTTGATGTACAAATACCATGGTGAAAATAAATAAATAAATAAATATAGCATGGTGGACAATGCTGAAAGTATAGAACGTGTAGGTTTTAAATCAAACGGTAGCTGGCAACCAAGCCGCTTGGCTAAATGGACAATTAATTTAATATTTTATGTAGGCCTAACATAAATATTTAAAAAAAAAAAAAAATGGAAATGAAGTTAATTTTTTGGTTGGTGACCTGACCTTTCTCATAGTTCTTTTTTCAAATGAACTTCACCAAGTATGAGGTGAAGGATATCACCTTTGGTAAGTAGACCTTTAATCTAAAATCTTCATTATTTTCAGGGGCTACAGAAGGAGAGAACTGAAGAACTACTGAAAAACTGTTTAAATAGACTCGTTCATAGCAAGACCTACCATTTTCAGTGAACTTTCAAAGAAAACAATCCTTTTTTGTGCCAAAGTAGGCCTACCTAGCTTTTAATTGAGATAGTAGTTCATATTTCTATCATAACTTTGAAAATAGTTCTTTGATTGTAAGAGGATCGTTATGTCCCTTTCAGTGGGTCCCAGTCCCTCTTAATAATTTATTCTTTTGTTATTTCATATTGCAAAATTGTTTTAACTGATGTTGAATAAGTATTCCTATATTTCCATAACAATGTAGGGAATTGTATTTTTTCCAGTGGTTTATTGTCAATACATAATTATATTATATTTAATGGTTTTATTTACCTTTTCAACAGTTCTTTCCAATGGTGTTTCCCTATAATTCTTGTTTATTGTTTAATGTTTTTTCTTAATGGTTTATTTTCCAATGGTTTTAGCTAAAAGTTTTTAGCAACTGTTTTAATCAATGGTTTTAATCAATGGTTTACCAATGGTTCCTTTCAATGGTTTTCTCCAATAGTTTTTGTTTGTTGCTCTGTGCTCAATGGTTTTTATCAATGGTTCTTGCCCAATGGCATATTGGGACAAAACCATTGAGAGAAACCATTGAAAAAACCATTGACCAACACTAATTAAAAAACCCAATAGTTTTTGCCCAATGTAATATTGGGACACTACCATTGAGAAAAACCTTTAACCAACAGTTGGTCAAATCCAATAGTGAACTATTGGGCAATCCAATAGTAAACTTCCCAGTGTTATTATAGACAATAAATAAATAGAAAATATATGCCAGACACGTGTAAAATACAAAAAAATATGCTACTCATATATACCACACATGAACATTTAGAGGAAAGAAATATATAGGAGTGACCAAAATTACTGCACATACAAAAAACAAAAGTAACAAAAAGGGGGAGAGAATCTTCTTTGTTTATTTTCATTAAAGATATTTCATGTTTTTATGTATGATATTGATATTTTTTGCATTATGCTAATCATGTAGGCCTATGTTTCATATTGATTGTTTGTGATTCATATTATGTTAGGCCTACATCTATGATGGATATAAAATACATTTTGTCTTCTATGATCTATGTCTAGCTTATATGGATCATAATATATTATACATAATATATGTTTCATAGTTTAACTTACATGATAATACTATGTACCTATATTATATGATTTATGTATGGATAATATAATGTACATAATATTTTATACCTACATCATGTTTCTTGTAAGATTCATACTTAGATAACTTTAAATTATGTAAGGATCATATATTATATATAAGTTTTGTGTATGATTAATATATGGATCATAAATGTTCATATTAGCATCTTATATGATTCATAATGTTTCATATAAGTTTCTTATATGATTTATGTACATGTCCAGCTTATATGGACCATATATTAAACATATATAAACCATATAGTTATATGCTAAGCATATAAGTTTCATATAACTTTCTTATATGATTCATATATGCATCTTATATGATCTATTTATGTCTAGCTTATATGGATCATATATGATACATATATAAACCTTATGTTCAGCATATAAGCTTCATATACCTTTCTTATATGGATCATATATGATACATATATAAACCTTATATGTTCAGCATATAAGCTTCATATACCTTTCTTATATGATTCATATATGCATCTTATATGATCTATTTATGTCTAGCTTATATGGATCATATATGATACATATATAAACCTAATATGTTCAGCATATAAGCTTCATATACCTTTCTTATATGATTCATATATGCATCTTATATGATTATTTATGTCGAACTTATATGTATCATATATTATACATATATAAACCTTATATGGTCAGCATATAATATTCATATAAATTTCTTATGTGTGTCATATAAGGTACATATATTTTCCATATAAGTTTATTATATGTTTCATATAAGTTTCTTATATGATTTATATATGGCAATCTTATATGGATTATATATTATACTCATATACTTTTTATAAATTCCTTATATTTTTGAATTTTATCCTCGAATATTTTGTAGCATCATAAATGAGAAAACGTATCTCAACATATATGAAACATATAAATTTCTTATATTTCTTCATATATGAAATGTTCCAAAACTTACATATTTTTTTTATATGTAACTTATATGTGTCATATATGACCAACATATAAGTTACATATTTTTTTTCATATATGAAACATATAAGTTGTTCAATATGGGTGACCATGCTGAGATACGTGATATGATAGTATGATATGATCTGTCCTAGCAGTCACTGTCTAGTCGTCAAATTAATCAAAATTCAAGTCAAAATCACTCAAAATTGAAGTCGTCAGATTAATCACCTTCTGATTCACTGGAATTCTCATGCTGGGTACCGATATTTGGACAGTCCTTTAGCTTACACGCGTGGGTACACTTCAGCTGATTGGCCAAACACTCATAGGTCGGCATCTTGCAAACACGGCAACAGTTACAGGCTATGAGATCCATAACGGTCAAAGGTACTGGAGTTCCAATCATCCACTCGTTGCTCAGATCTCCTTCTGCCGTGGTTTTCCATCCATAGCCATACAGATCAGGAATATCAGGGTTGGCTTCCAAGCAACGTACCAATAGATCGTGTTTGGTTGATAACTCACAGTCGCAGGATATGAAGCAGTAAGCAATCGTTACAAGGTGGTAGCTGATTAGACTTCATATCATCACACTTCTAAAAAGCTCGTAGCGCAGCAGGTTGACGCATGACAGAGTCGTGGTCAAAGAGCAGAGTTTATAGACAAACTCTTCGAGTTTTTTGATGACATCGATAGAAACTCTCCAGTCCTGACCCATCTTGCTTAGCTTGACACAGAAATGCGAGTTTCTTCTCATGATATTCAAAGTTCTCTTTTTCCCTTTACCACTGAATGAGCTCACTCAGGTTGGAACTCATAGTCGTCCCCTACACCTATAGATGCGCCCGTTGTTAACAAGGTAACAGTTTCATACATGTAATTTCCCATATAGAAAACATATCCATAGCAACATTGGGTGCCTCTAGGTGAAGTGGCCGACTATGAATTCCAACCTTTGTCACAACCAGTGCATGGAGGTCAGGGAGGGTATTACATACTTCGAATCCCAACGAACTCGCTAGTTTTTAGACATCTTCGAAGTGTGTTTGATTTTTGGTAGTCAAGCGTCAACCAGCTGCCCTACGAGCTTTTTAAAAGTAAATGTGATGATATTAAGTCTAATCAGCTACCACATTGAAACGATTGTCTACTGCTTCAAATCCTGCGGCTGCGAGCTAACCACCAAACAGCGGTCTGGATACGTTGTTTGGACGCCAACCCTGATGTTCCTGATCCGCGTGGCTATGGATGGGAAACCACGGCAGAAGGAGATCTGAGCAACGAGTGGATGATTGGAACTCCAGTACCTTTGACCGTTATGGATCTCCTAGCCTGTAACTGTTGCCGTGTTTGCAAGATGCCGACATGTGAGTGTTTGGCCAATCAATAAAAGTGTACCCACGCTTGTAAGCTGAAGGATTGTACAAATACCAGTACCAGTACTAGTAGCCAGCATGAGAATACCAGTGAGTCAGAAGGTGATTAATCTGACAACTTGGACAGTGACTGCTAAGGTAGATATAACATAATACTAGTATCATATCACGTATCTCAGCATGGTCATGCTCTTTTCTAAAAATGTATTTTGTTGCGGTTGCACACCCATTTAAGAATACCCTGATGTTTGAGGACATTAATTAGAAATTCAGTAACAATGTTAAGTAGTTTAAAGTTATATGATGATTACATTCTCTTACGATTAAAACATTATATTTTTATTTGTTATTGTAATTGCAGTTAAAATTCTGCGTCTTTAGAGTACCCACAACAAATATTTTAGTTACTAGACCTAGTTTGACGATACTTACCTATTGACCTTTGACCGCCATTTTGAATGAATACCGTGAAAACAATGTTATAACAATAAGTACTATTCATTTGAACGTATTTATGAGTAAGTAGGTTGATATAATGAATATTGGCCAATAAATCGAAGAAAATTTTAGAAATTACCCAGTTTGAGGAAATTGACTCCAATCAAGGTCAAAAAAGGTAAATAGGTAATTTAATTTTTTTTGTTAATAAACTTTATACATTTATCTTACTAAAAGAGTATTTTTAAACTTGCATACGTTTTTCGTTATTTAATTAAAAATTATTTAAAAAATAACAAATTTGACCTTTGACCCTGGTTTTGACATAGAAAGCTGGATTTGCCAGAGGTATATCATAGTTTTTTGAAAATTACTCATCTCAAGCTTTCATTTGATATATGTCATCCTTTGACCCAAATTTTATACCGACCAGGCCTTTTTCGAGCGTTATGCAAAGGACTACTTGTGAGATGGTGAGAGAGAAAACCAACAAACACGTGAAGAATAATAATCGTGTTGATTTGGAAGGATTTTACAGAGACACAATGACAAAAGGCCAAACATTTTAATTTTACATAAGCATTTACTATTTTTAATTTGTTTATCCATAATCACAGCAAAATAATAGTGTGTAATATAAAGTCAACCATTAAAATGAATACTTTCAATGGCGCAAATGTAGTTCGTCAATTTACCTTCCCGTTTATTGATATTTTGCTCTCGGGAGGTGTTATAGTATTCGACTATGTTAGCCGTTAAGTATCGTGGAGATAAAGGTTTTTAAAAGGGGTTTTCTATGTAAAAATTTAAAAAACTTATTTTGTCATCAATACTCACTTGGTTACAAGAAATAATGTTCACTTTTACTTACATCCCATTGCACTTCCCTAACATGTTTACCTTATATAGTCTCGTAGTTTCCGAGTTCCCTATAGGTCAGAACAATGTTCTGTCTTCCCTGACCCGCGCGCGAGCTAAGCAATCCACGACGCTCTTCCCTACACTAGAAATACATTATGCAAATCTCTAATCAATACTGTGACACGATAGTTTGTTCACCCCTGGCCCAGCCTGGCTCTAACATGTAGTTGTGCCGCCGTTGAGCCTGACCTTTAAGTGACGTAATTCGACGACGAGGGCGGAGGGGGAGGGGCGTGGCGGGGCGGGAGGGGGGGAGAGTTACGTCTTCCGGAGCCGAAAATCGAAACTACACGCAAAGGGAACCGAGAAAAATATCCTGCCTGTTTGGAATGAAATATATGGGAGAGGTTCGAATTCCTGAAACGATAGAGTAGAAGATTTCAATTTTGTTTAAGCATTTGTAGAAATGGGCTGAATTTGGAATGAGTGCAAGCTTGGAAATAATAATGTAAGGAAACATCGTCTAGGAGTCTTCCCTAATTCAATGATCCCATCAATCCCTCCAAGCGCTGAGTACAATCTTTCATCAATAGTACAACTAAATATGTTTTCAACAGGCACTTGATTACAGAATACCAAGCGTACGTTCGTCCACAAAAAGTAAAAGAAAAGTTTGTTTAGAAATCACATTTCTGTGTAAATCAATTCAGGTTCCTTCGTAGACTTGACTTGATACATCTAGTTAAAAAGCCTGAAAGTAGTATTTATGAGATCATATCTACGCCTTGCACATAGACGGAATACTGATGAATGCGGATGAGGCAAAACATAATTATGTTTTGCCTCATCCGCATTCATCAGTATTCCGTCTATGTGCAAGGCGTAGATATGATCTCATAAATACTACTTTCAGGCTTTTTAACGATAGTGTTTGTCAAGTAGTTACGGAAAGAATTGACATAAATTCTTAGTTTCGTGTGTAACGCATCTACTATACACGCAACTTACATTGACTAACGTACCACCCGAAGTTATATAAACTGTACACTCTTTTAATGGTGCGTAGATTAAACATATCTGGGTATATATACTATTTTATAGTTATCAGATTTAAACAAGAAAACTTCTCAGTTGACTATTATAAGCAAATCACAATGTTTATGTTACCTGTCTTATTATGCGTAATACACTTTTTAAACGTTATTTCATTAAATTACCCTCATTTTTATTTCATGTCCGTAAATTATAAGGTAAACTAGAATCTAGATGATAAGCTCAATGGCGACTTTTTTTAAATTTTATTTCAATTAAAAATGTCTAGAATTGGTTCATCCCAAAACTGTGACATTTTGAAATTGAAATTTCCATTTTACATACAAAATTTTAATAACTCATACTCACACACTTTACCATAAATTCGGAAAACGAACTGTACTTGGATTTTTCTCACATTTTGCAATGATAGTTTTAACTGAAAAATCATATCACTAGCGATAAAGCATATAGCAAATGAGTTGTGCAAAATACGTATTGAAATTTGTAGAAAATTCATATTGAACAAAAGGAATAGCTTAGTTTACTAAAATTGTCTTCACAATATTTAGGTTTTATGGTTAACAAAATGTTTGGTTGGTTTAAAACATGGAATGCGTTGACGAGGAACGCAGAATTCGTTGATGATTGAAGGAATGTAAGTTTGGTTAATAACTATATTTCTTAAATATCCGGAAACTATTTTACTTACCAAATAGTATTTGTTTGAGCGCAAAATTTGCCTAATTAATAAACGCAACATACATTATGTAGGCATAGAATATTAAACTTTCGTTCCCTCAGCATCCCATAGAGTAACTTCAAGCAATTTCGTAGCTATAGGTACAAGACAACCTTATATTAGTTACTACTAGGTCTGTCTGCGCCCAAAATGGTCGATTGTACCGTGGTTTAATTTGCATTATTCAGATCTTGTGAGCTGGCTGCACTTTACACAATAACGCTTGTTCACCGCTACTCGTCTGCCATTATGAAACAAAGTAGAGTGAACAGCCATGACAAGGTAGTTGAAGTAGTAGCTATGTGAAGCACCCCAAGTGATTGCTCTAAATTGGATCACAAACGTGCTGATATAAGTTCGGTAATTGAGAATATTAGGCTAGACAGTCTTGAACGTCGTAATTGTGTTTGCCAAACGTTGCGTAGAGGCATGACTTCAAAATACGATATTTATGATAGGTTGATAGCTGTATAATATGCGTGTACGGCAATTTTCAAATACATTTAATATGTTTTGTACTTGGCAAAAGAAATACATTATAAAACAGTAGTTTACATTAAGGGCCGGTCTTACAATCTCCTAATAAGATAGTTATTTGTAGCTAGTAAGCTATTTGGAGGATTTCAAAGGTTTTGATTGGTCGTTTCCACGGAAAAAACAAGCTTTTCGACGAATAAGTAGTTATTGGGACATTGTAAGACTGGACCTAAGTGTATCAATTTATAAATATATAAATGTTTACTTTAACCAAAGTTCGAAAGAAACATCTTCAGTATCAAACATCTCTTCGTTATATAGAGGTTATATATTTCGTAGTATTTGTTCATAAATGAATTCATGGATTCCCTTGGAGGGGTACACATCACATTTATTTTTATTATTATTATTATTTATAATAATAATAATTGTCTATTCTTGTCATTACAAAAAAAAAAGTTTTGACAAGAAACGGCGTCGACGCTAGCAAACATTATGCTAAAACACTTAAAATCATAAAAAATCTTGTGCCGCGAAGAGCCTTCTAGACACTCAATACTACGCTAACGTTTTAATTAAACTAAACTAATTAAAACTAAACCAAAACTAAACTAAACTAAACTGCTGTGATAGTTTTAATGTTAGTAAAATAAACCCTTCATCGAAATATTAACATTGTCGAATACATTTTAACTGTTGTATTGTAATTGTTGTAACTGTTTGTTTTAACTGTCTATGGACCATGGGAACCCAGCATAATAGTTCAGTATATCACGCAGCGTACAGTGGCCCCCAAATAAGGGTTTCTTGCGACTCAACATAGACAGAAATACATAGACATGTGAAATAGATCATTTTCGGAACAAACTCTTGCGATATATCATGGGTCAAAATCCCGTTTCTCTTCATCTTTGCTCTGGGAGTGGAATTACAGAGAAAACTACTGTAGACGTTTCCCATTTTGTAATTGTCTTTTCTATGGCAGAATTTAACTACAGATACATTTTATTATGTCAATAGTTTTTCCAATTTTTGGTCATTGCCCATCGAAAAGTAAATAGAATAATACAAATGAATTTCTTGAGTGGTGCTAGTCGTATAAAGTGTGCATGCTAATAAAAATTAGGGACTAATTGAAGTCTATTCATCTAAACCCCCCTCTAATTTAATAGTAGTCTTGTTAGGAACGACTTTCCATTTCATTCGTCTTACAGTGGGTGCTGGAGAGGGAGGCAATTCAAACTTCCAATAGTTACGCTGAAGAATGTGATTAAAACTTTGACCATCATTTCATTCAAGTAACGACTTTACGAACATAAAATCAACAATATAGAAGTCGTCGAAATGTGAGCTCGTTTTCTATCAGTTTGGTATTTGCTATCCTAACAGGACAAAGGCAATTAATTGTTTTACAGACACGTCATTATCAAATATTATGAATGTTTCATTTTCTTTAAACTTGACGGGAAAACAGTTTTGTGACTCGATCATCTGGAGCAGTGGACAGTCTTTGACTTGTGCTGTCACTCATGTGTACACAACATCACATAATGGAATATATTATTAGTATCACAGATAAAGCGATAGTAATATAAGAGGAAACTCACCAGTTAACCATAATCTGACTGGATTAGTATCGCAGATAAAGCGATAGTAATATCAGAGGAAATTCACCAGTTAACCATTATCTGACCGGATATAAGAACTTAATTGCCATGCGCAGTTAAAACTAAAAAAATCACCAAAACTGCGTATTATTTAAAGCTTTACAGGAACACTTTGGACTTCTGCTCTCAGGTTGAATTTGACATATTTCAAAAATGGTATATTTGTTATTGAAATATAAACAATGTTGCGATAGTTGTACATTTTCATTAAATATTTGGAACTCATTTAAAAAAATGATATTTTCTTTTACGTTAAATATTTGTAAAACGTTAACCGGAGTTCTTATTAATTTTTCTTTTCTTTTTTTTTCTTTTTCTTTCAATGTTTTAAAGAAACACATTTATTGATATAAAACCATTTATTGGTTTCCGCGCACACCAATGGGAACTGCATTTCTCTTGCGTCGTTAACATAACGCCGATGTCCAACTGTATTGTTCTGATATGCACGCAACGATGCTAATCGAGACGATGTTTAAGATGCATCATTATAGTCTAACGTGTTATTATAGTATCGCTTCTCAGTGAGTTCGATGCGCGAGACAAACGAACAGTTCCGATTATCAATTATTATTTCACACATCTCACTCATTTACTGAAGCTGGCTGACACGGCTTGTTGGGGAGGTTACTTAGTTATTATTTATTAATAATTTGTTTTTAAAACCTCACTTAACCCCCCCCCCCCCTTGCAGGGTTGTGGAGTTGGTTAAAGAATGACTGTAACGGAGAGGGAAGAGGTAAAACATCGAGATGCCTCTCTAAAGATTAAAGATTGTTTACATATCACAAGGCATTCAAACTTGAAATAGTTAATACAGAATTGTTGTAATCCTTTGTTTGTTGTTGTCCAAATTGTTGTTATTGTTTTTCCATTGTATTGTCTTCATCTATTACCCCAAGCAGCAAAGAATCAGAGAGTATGTATGGATCATGTACGATTCATGTATGGTTTGCCATACGTACAGGCACGGGCCATGTATGGATACACCTACATGGATCGTGTATGAAAATGAGACAAATGCCATACAGAATCCATGTCTGTATTTTACTGGTGTGCCATACCAGATCCAAGTATGGTTTTCCTTGATTATTCCATACATGGTTTCTTTAAGGATTCACGTAACTAAACCATACCTGGTTTACGATGTTCAAACCATACATGGATCACGCATGTTTTTGCACGGACGAACTCATGGGTCATGTATGGATTGTGTCCGGTTCCCGCATGGTTTACCATGTATTTTAATCATGGACTCACATGCATGGATCATGTTTGGAAATGAGACAAATGCCATACAGAATCCATGTCTGTATTTTACTGGTGGGCCATACCAGATCCAAGTATGGTTTTCCTGGATTATTCCATACATGGTTTCTTTAAGGATTCACGTAACTAAACCATACCTGGTGGTTTACGTTGTTCAAACCATACATGGATCACGCATGTTTTTGCACGGACGAACTCATGGGCCATGTATGGATTGTGTCCGGTTCCCGCATGGTTTACCATGTATTTTAATTATGGACTCACATGCATGGATCATGTATGGAAATGAGACAAATGCCATACAGAATCCATGTCTGTATTTTACTGGTGTGCCATAGCAGATCCAAGTATGGTTTTCCTGGATTATTCCATACATGGTTTGTTTAAGAATTCACGTAACTAAACCATACCTTGTGGTTTACGTTGTTCAAACCATACATGGATCACGCATGTTTTTGCACGGACGAACTCATGGGCCATGTATGGATTGTGTCCGGTTCCCGCATGATTTACCATGTATTTTAATCATGGACTCACATGCATGGATCATGTATGGAAATGAGACAAATGCCATAGAGAATCCATGTCTGTATTTTACTGGTGTGCCATACCAGATCTCAGTATGTTTTTCCTGGATTATTCCATACATGGTTTCTTTAAGGATTGACGTAACTAAACCATACCTGATTTACGTTGTTCAAACCATACATGGATCACGCATGAGTTTGCACGGATGAACTCATGGGCCATGTATGGATTGTGTCCGGTTCCCGCGTGGTTTGCCATGTATTTTCATGACTACCATGCGTGGATCATGTACGATGTATGTATGGCTAGGTTAGGACACTCATACGTTTCATGTACGGGAACACATACACAATCCATGTCTGTTTTACATAGACCAATCCACGGACGTTCCATGTATGGGAAGTACAGAGATGCAATAAAAATGTGGATAGTTGCGCAGCAGTTTGTTAGTGGCGCAACCTAGGAGGTAGTCATAGAACTAAACGTATTCATTCATTTAATTGATTACACGATTATTAACTTGCAAATCCTGAAACAACACTTTATCAGACCATAGTACAAGTATACATACAAGTTGATTAAGATCAGTTACATATACACAAATTAAATTTTTGCGCTCCCGGCTGGACTCGAACTGCATCCTCTCCGCATCCACCTGTGAACAGAGACCCCGTGCGTTTTACCGCACGGCTGTCTGAGCATGGTGTCTTCGAACGGTAAAATTCACATATAATCACATAGCACAGAAGAAGGTAGCCGTGCATAGGTTTTATGGAACCCCATTGGGTTTCGAGCCTGGGGTTGTTTGAATAAACCCTGACAATATAATACTAGGGGAAAGGGGAGAATTGGAAGGTGGTGTATTTAAATAAATGTGAGTTATGTCAGATAATTAAAATGAATGCTAGTGGTAACTGCTAACTGGTAACTGGTACATATATAATTTTCCTTAAAAGTTACACCGAAAAGTTATTTTACAAAAATGTTGTGTATGGTGTCAAGAACTGTACAACTTGTACATGATTTAATTAAGCAGTTATGAATACCGTTGTGTTACTATGGGCTACATTTTGCTGTAATCAGCTAAAAATTGTGTGAATTCTTTTAGCCCACTCTCGGCTTGTGCGGAGGAGTGGGACAATTGTCTTAAATTTTGCGTTATAGATTATTTTATTATTTATATAATTTGTTCATTTTATTATATATTAATTATATTCATACAGAACATACTAAATATAGGGGTTGGCAGAAAAAGAGAACAGCTCCGAACACAGGTTTAGTTAGTAAATTCAAACATTGGTCTCTACAAAAAATTAAATAAGACATATTTTCATCCTTCTCAATCACACATCGCAGTTCTCTTGGCTGTTCAAACCCTTGTAATATATATATCGAACCGACACTGGTCACCAGTCCCATCAATGCATTCCTTCATGTACTGACTTGAAAAACTTGGACACATCTTTTTAGCAGATGGTGCTATTAGGCCTATTCAAGTTTATACAACCTTGTTTATTGCTCCGAGATGGGCTGTCAATACAATGAAGGTTGCGGCCTTGGGTCACTCCGCAACGAATGGGGATGGGACTATCCTTACGAGAACAAAAAAGCGAGTCTTCCACTTGCCGCGCTCAAAAGAAAAATCTGTATGTTTGGAACCTAGTAGAAGTGGAAATACGCATTGTCGGAGACGAAAACGAAAAACTTGATAACTAACGTAAATATTGTAAATTGGTTACTTCATTAGAGCGCTTAATTAAATGTTCTGTAACTTGAATACAATATTTGTCTACTTATAAGAAGTTAGGGGTCGACAAAGTCGCAAAACAAAAGTACAAAAATCCATGTGACTGTTTGTAACATTAAATTCGTATCAAGACTCTTCTAAAGTAAATTTTTCACCAAATATAAATTATTGTGACGTTGCATGGATCAAAATAAACGTTCCTGTGTTCCGTGAGACAGTTGCGTGATTTACTATTATTGTTCATTGTGGGCGTAGTAATCAAAATACATAAACATAGCATGAGACAATATCTACAGCTTATACTATGAAATTTAGTATTTTATGCGCTATTTAGTCCGATGTTTGTTTCATTTCTACTACTGTAAAAATCGTGATAAGCTTCCTTCGGAATAGATTGATTTCGTAATTAATTCACGATTTGTGTTGTTTTTCTCCATCTGATTACATTGCAAAGCATGTATTGTGAACCAGCGTTTCAAGAACTTTGACTAGATATATTACAAGTGGTCGTACCTTAGTAAATAGTGATGATATACGACTATGTTCAATCATATGCATGTGATTACAATAGCAAAATGTATAAACTTAAAAAATTAAATTATTCGGCGTTTGCACCATAGAGACAAAAAAGACACGGTGACTTGAGATACACATTTACTTGTTTTAACTCACAGCATATTGCGTTTTCTACCTCAAGAGGAGTGCAGTAGTGTAAAACATAATTTTGGGGCGGCGTCCGGTCTGCAATATTACAAATCTGAACCTTCAACATTTACCTTGCTCGCTTCGTGAATGTAAAACGCAATGTTGAGGGTATAAGTTGAGCTGTCCCAAAACATATTAGATTAGTTTTTAGTTTTCACATGTTTAATGCTTCTCTTTTCATGCTGGGATAAACAGCGGTAAGGTTGATAAGTAAATGTAGACAATTGCTGCAATAGGCGTTTCAAGCACACTTCATTACTGAATTAGGAATGTAAGCTGATCAACAAACTAGATGATAGACAGATTTCAGACAGACAGACAGACAGACAGACAGACAGACAGACAGACAGACAGACAGACAGACAGATAGACAGACAGACAGACAGACAGACAGACAGACAGACAGATAATAGAAGTGCAATAATATGAAGAAAGAAAAAGTGTGCAGCTGTAACAGATGGGATGGTTATATTGCCTATATTTGTTAAGCGAGCGAAGCGAGCGTTTCCACTTGACTCTTATGGCACTTCATTCTGTTTTTTTTTTTTTTTTTTTTTTTTTTTTTTTTTTTTTTATGTCTGTCGATAGCGGTCGAACGGAAAGTCCGATCAACTTGAAATTTGGACCATCCACAAGCCTCGATGTGGATTGAAGGTGTATAGTTTTGAGGCAAAATCGTTCGAAAAGTTACAAAGTTACACCATAGTTACTGCAAAATATTTTTCTGAAACAAAATGGAAGCAAAATGTGAGATAGCCAGATTTTTCTACAGTTTTTTCCGGTCACGAATATGTTAACGTAATGGCGATCTGATCAATCTTGGCAAAGTTACACGAAAGTTACTCGAAAATATTTTTCTAAAACGCAGTAACGGCAAAATGTGAGGTGGCTATCTTATAGTAAATTTTTGTCCGGTCACGAATATACTAATGTAAACGCGATCCAATACGTATTAGAGGCAGACATTACATTTCTATTGCTGTCAATAAGTGTTAGTAACGGTGGCGGACCGTGTTGAAAACATGACCACGAAAATTCTTAGCAACGCACATTGCACTGCATACAACAATGTCAGAAAGTATAATAGCCATGGAAATAAGAGCAATTTTTGCAATGCGCATTCTTGAATTGTTGTTAATTGTCGTTTGTATTAGCATTGAAAACTTTTCGCCAGAAAGTTCGTAGATATTGACGCGCTCGCTTATCAACGCGTCAAACAGAGCGTTTTCCTAGTAGTTTTGTGGAACGGTTGTACTGTACTGTCACAGATAACTAATTAGTTATCCGTGGTTATCCGTGGTACTGTGGTATAGGTTTGACTTAGGCACTACACCTATTATTCATACATCTCATAACCAAATAACGACTGCTTGTAAGCGACGTGCTGTCACGTGCATTCCGTTGTGGTAAGCAAATTCACACCAGAAAAATGCGACGGTGTAACTTCATCCCTTGTGGGTAGGCAACACGCAAGACATCGGTGCGTCGCTAGTTGTGTGGATGCAGGCGTTTTCTTACGTTGAGGTGCATAAGAGGGTAGGTTTGCAAAAGGCTCGGCACGACTACCTAGCTCTATATCTACACTGTACTTTGCTATTTCAGTAAATACGAGTAGTAGTTATGTATAAATGTTATATTAACTATCTAAGTTGATTTTGCAATCAATAATTCGGTGATTAATAATAAAGAATATTATATTCTTCTCATTATGTTGATTACACAAAGAAAAAAACACAATAAACTAATAATAACAACTACAGAATGTAATATAATTCATAACATATGCGTGTATCATCATCACTGTGAAGAAAATAGTGAATCGTTCAATAATAGTGTTTGAAAAGAGATAGGTTGTTATTTTTGTTCAGATAAAACATTTGTACACACTTAAATTTAGCGGCAAAATGGTTTACACACATAAGAATCGAACAAAATATAAATAAGGATAATTTTTATTTTAAAGATATTTATAATTATCATATAACTGCAGGGTGCGGATTGATGGCCTGAGAGAGGGTCGGGGGGGGGGGGGGGGGGGGGAAAGCCCAAGAATAGTGTCTGCGCGGGCAGTGAGGGGTCTGGGGCCAAGTCCCAGCCGCCGGGGGCAACATTTTTGTGGATGTATTATTGCCCTCAAGATGGCCTCAGAAGCGATCTGATAGTTCATTGGTTTGGTTTATTAAGGAAGAAGCACTTCCTGGCTAAGAATTTATCTGTAAATTCACGCATTATTTAAAAACGTTACGAGATAAAGTCACTTGATGTGATATGAGATGAGATGGGTATCCAGAGGTGGGGATTTAGCCATCCCTGGCGGGGATACCTTCCAGTAAAACAAAGCCATGGATAGAATTTCCAGAGAGGGGGAACTCCCCCCCTAGCCCCATCAAATCACACCCTGCATAACTGTACTACAAAGTACATGTAATTTACACAAGATACACAGTTTTCCCTACTCATATATTCATCGCGAAAATGGCTGCAGGTTAAAAGTCAGTCATAGAAATGGAAAAAGCGTTATAATCCTTTAATTAAGCCCAATTTAAAATCGAAAATAAAACGTTAAAACCTAATTATCCCTCCCCCACCCCTGCTCTCTAAGCAAACACAAAAAATACGATTTTTTCATTTGCTTACTGCTATAGTGTGAGTTATCCTGCAGTGTGACCAAAACACGCATCCTAGTATCACCGTAAATGGGTAGCCGTACATGATACATGAACGTAAAATAATAATATAATAATACAAGGCTAATCATGACATGGGTAGCAAGATACGATTAAAGTACGTTACATCCTTGCTTAACTATGACATGGGCACCCGTACACGATTCATGTCCGTTTCATCTTTGGCTCACAATGACATGGACAGCCGAACACGATTCATGTACGTTTCCTCCTGGTATCACCATGACATGGGCAGCCGTATACAATTCATGTACGTTTCATCTCAGGCTCAACATGACACGGGCAGCCATACACGATTCATGTCCGTTTCATCCTAGGCTCACCATGACATGGACTGCCAGACACGATTCATGTCCGTTTCATTGTAGGTTCACCATGACATAAGCAGTCGTACACGATTCATGTACGTTTCATCTTAGGTTCACCATGACATGGGCAGCCGTACCCGATTCATGTCCGTTTCATCTTAGGCTCACCATGACATGGACTGCCAGACACGATTCATGTCCGTTTCATCTTAGGCTCACCATGACATGGACTGCCAGACACGATTCATGTACGTTTCATCCTAGGCTCACCATGACATGGACTGCCAGACACGATTCATGTCTGTTTCATCTTAGGCTTACAATGACATGGGCAGCCGTACACGATTCATGTACATTTCATCCTAGCCTAGCAATGACATGGGTAGCCAGACACGATTCATGTCCGTTTCATCTTAGGCTCACCATGACATGGGCAGCCGTACACGATTCATGTCCGTTTCATCTTAGGTTCACCATGACATGGGTAGCCGTACACGATTCATGTCCGTTACATGTTAGGCTCACCATGAAATGGGCAGCCGTACACGATTCATGTACATTTCATCTTAGGCTCACCATGACATGGACTGCCAGACACGATTCATGTCCGTTTCATCTTAGGCTCACCATGACATGGACTGCCAGACACGATTCATGTACGTTTCATCCTAGGCTCACCATGACATGGACTGCCAGACACGATTCATGTCTGTTTCATCTTAGGCTTACAATGACATGGGCAGCCGTACACGATTCATGTACATTTCATCCTTGCCTAGCAATGACATTGGTAGCCAGACACGATTCATGTCCGTTTCATCTTAGGCTCACCATGACATGGGTAGCCAGTAACGATTCATGTCCGTTTCATCTTAGGTTCACCATGACATGGGCAGCCGTACACGATTCATGTCCGTTTCATCTTAGGCTCACCATGACATGGGTAGCCGTACACGATTCATGTCCGTTACATGTTAGGCTCACCATGAAATGGGCAGCCGTACACGATTCATTTCCGTTTCATCTTAGGCTCACCATGACATGGGTAGCCAAACACGATTCATGTCCGTTACATCTTAGGTTCACCATGACATGGGCAGCCGTACACGATTCATGTCCGTTTCATCTTAGGTTCACCATGACATGGGCAGCCGTACACGATTCATGTCCATTTCATCTTAGGTTCACCATGACATGGGTAGCCGTACACGAATCATGTCTGTTTCAACTTTGGCTCACAATGACATAGGTAGCCGTAAACGATTCATGTCCGTTTCATCTTAGGCTTACCATGACATGGGCAGCCGTGCATGATTTATGTCCGTGTCATCTTAGGTTCACCATGACATGGGAAGCTGTACACGATTCATGCCCGTTTCATCTTAGGTTCACCATGACACGGGCAGCCGTACACGATTCATGTCCGTTTCATCTTAGGCTTACCATGACAAGGGCAGCCGTACACGATTCATGTCCGTTTCATCTTAGGCTTACCATGACAGGGGCAGCCGTACACGATTCATGTCCGTTTCATCTTAGGCTTACCATGACAGGGGCAGCCGTACACGATTCATGTCCGTTTCATCTTAGGCTCACCATGACACGGGTAGCCGTACACGATTCATGTCCGTTTCATCTTAGGCTTACCATGACAGGGGCAGCCGTACACGATTCATGTCCGTTTCATCTAAGGCTTACCATGACAGGGGCAGCCGTACACGATTCATGTCCGTTTCATCTTAGGCTTACCATGACAGGGGCAGCCGTACACGATTCATGTCCGTTTCATCTTAGGCTTACCATGACAGGGGCAGCCGTACACGATTCATGTCCGTTTCATCTTAGGCTCACCATGACACGGGTAGCCGTACACGATTCATGTCCGTTTCATGTTAGGTTCACCATGACATGGGCAGCCGTACACGATTCATGTCCGTTTCATCTTAGGCTCACCATGACATGGGCAGCCATTCACGATTCATGTCCGTTTCATCTTAGGCTCACCATGACATGGGCAGCCGTTCACGATTCATGTCCGTTTCATCTTAGGTTCACCATGACATGAGTAGCCGTACACGATTCATGTCCGTTTCGTTTTAGGCTCACCATGACATGGACAGCCGTTCACGATTCATGTCCGTTTCATGTTAGGTTCACCATGACATGGGCAGCCGTACACGTTTCATGTCCGTTTCATCTTAGGCTCACCATGACATAGGTAGTTGTACACGATTCATGTCCGTTTCATCTTAGGCTCACCATGACATGGACAGCCGTTCACGATTCATGTCCGTTTCATGTTAGGTTCACCATGACATGGGCCGCCGTACACGTTTCATGTCCGTTTCATCTTAGGCTCACCATGACATAGGTAGTTGTACACGATTCATGTCCGTTTCATCTTAGGCTCACCATGACACGGGTAGCCGTACACGATTCATGTCCGTTTCATGTAAGGTTCACCATGACATGGGCAGCCGTACACGATTCTTGTCCGTTTCATGTTAAGTTCACCATGACATGGGCAGCCGTACACGATTCATGTCCGTTTCATGTTAGGTTCACCATGACATGGGCAGCCGCACATGATTCATGTCGGTTCCATCTTAGGCTCACCATGACATGGGCAGCCGTACATGATTCATGTCCGTTTCATCCTAGGCTCACTATGACATGGGCAGCCGTACACGATTCATGTCCGTTTCATGTTAGGTTCACCATGACATGGGAAGCCGTACACGATTCATGTCCGTTTCATCTTAGGCTCACCATGACATGGGCAGCCGTTCACGATTCATGTCCGTTTCATCTTAGGCTCACCATGACATGAGTAGCCGTACACGTTTCATGTCCGTTTCATTTTAGGTTCACCATGACATGGGCAGCCGTACACGTTTCATGTCCGTTTCATGTTAGGTTCACCATGACATGGGCAGCCGTACACGTTTCATGTCCGTTTCATTTTAGGCTCACCATGACATGGACAGCCGTACACGATTCATGTCCGTTTCATCTTAGGCTCACCATGACATGAGCAGCCGTACACGATTCATGTCCGTTTCATTTTAGGTTCACCATGACATGGACAGCCGTACACGATTTATGTCCGTTTCATCTTAGGCTCACCATGACATGGGTAGCCGTACACGTTTCATGTCCGTTTCATTTTAGGCTCACCATGACATGGACAGCCGTACACGATTCATGTCCGTTTCATGTTAGGTTCACCATGACATGGGCAGCCGTACACGATTCATGTCCGTTTTATCTTAGGCTCACCATGACATGGACAGCCGTACACGATTCATGTCCGTTTCATGTTAGGTTCACCATGACATGGGCAGCCGTTCTCGATTCATGTCCGTTTCATCTTAGGCTCACCATGACATGGGCAGCCGTACACGATTCATGTCCGTTTCATCTTAGGCTCACCATGACATGGACAGCCGTACACGATTCATGTCCGTTTCATGTTAGGTTCACCATGACATGGGCAGCCGTTCACGATTCATGTCCGTTTCATCTTAGGCTCACCATGACATAGGTAGTTGTACACGATTCATGTCCGTTTCATCTTAGGCTCACCATGACACGGGTAGCCGTACACGATTCATGTCCGTTTCATGTTAGGTTCACCATGACATGGGCAGCCGTACACGTTTCATGTCCGTTTCATCTTAGGCTCACCATGACATAGGTAGTTGTACACGATTCATGTCCGTTTCATCCTAGGCTCACCATGACATGGGTGACCACACATGGTCCATGTATGTTTCGTCTAAGGTGTTACAGACATTATATGAAACGTACATGGATCGTACATGGAACTTGCTTGGAGATGTTGGTATGGCGTGCCATTGGTAATCCATGCTTGTTTCATGTATGGCTAAAAAATCTTTGCTGCTTGGGACTCTATACAGTGTACAGTAGGTATTTTATTTTCAATTTCAAACTATTGCAAATGCAGTGCTCAAAATGGCACCTTTAATGCATATATGAATGAAATAAACTTTATTTTTCTATATTTTTAATATTTTAGTATTATTATATTTTTATATTTTTTTGTAATGCATCATTGATTTTGCCACAGGTAACTAGTTATAGACTTAGTGGTTCCGCTAATTGCGCCATCGCAGGCTTATTTCAAGACTGCAACACACATAAAGCGTCTTTTTGATAGCTTCAAGACATCAGGCTTACACACATACATGTAGTCGGTTGTACTATACTTAATTACGCGGATAGAAAAGTAACACACCCACACGTACTTTCTAGCTACATCCTACGAATTTTTAAAGTTGAATTTGCCGCCAATATGTCAGAGGCTGCTTCTCCCTACTCAACACATGCAAGCAATCTGATTATGCAAATATTTATTCAAGAAGAAGAACAGACTAGCTAGCTAGCTAAGATTGTTTACCTATGAATATTCATTCTCTGGGATAAGCAGCGTGGTAATAAAGAACTGTGGGTGGGTTGAAGGGATGGAGGGAAGGAAGAGAGGGGGAGGATGCTGAAAAGAACACGAGACAATATTTAACACTCATTAAGGCTCCTTCTAATGGCAACAACGATTTATTATATAAATGATGGCAACTTTAATATGGGAACCTTGATGTGGGTACAAGGCAATGTGTGTCTCTATATGCTCTTTAGGTACCTTTATTAAAAGGTATGTGTTAATATTTGAAAGGAATATTTTAAAAATGTTATTTTAAGATTTAAAATGCGGTTTATGTAGTTACTTTGGTGCGTGTACGAAACATACCTCAATAGTAAAATAAAAACTTGTTATTGATTTGAAATAATAATCTTCTGTCGCACCCACCAAGAGACCAGAATTTTGTCAGTAGTTTACTGTTTTACCGATTTCCTTACTGTTGAATGTTGTGTTAGTTTGACTTTCTATTCTACCCGAAAATGTACATTATATGGGTAAGCTTATTTTATCTGTATAATATAACCCCAATTCAGATACAAAAACAGTCCAGGCAAAGAGTAATGTCTGCTAAAGACCAACCAAAGATGAAGTTTCTTGTGTTTCCGCATCTCTATATCTTGATTTACTACGACCTCAAGACCCTTCTTATTGTGCGGGCTAGATCCTATTACAGCAAAAAGTGCAGCACATTTAACGCCTGCTATTGGCAACGTTGACACGAGTTGAACGGATTAATCATGTTGACCTATATCGAGTGTATATTATGGTTCGACCAACCCCTGTAACACTTGACTTTCATGGGTTGTAATCAATATACCACGCGATGTGGTCAACCCTGTTGAACTTGATGGTAATATATTTCAAAACACGGGTCAGAGGAACTCTGTATATTCATTCGTTTTTATTCTAGGCAATCAGGGCTGCGTACCAACTATGACTGGGAGTGACTGCAGTGACTGGGATCCGTACCAGCTTGACTCGCAGTCAAGCTGCAGTCACTGCTTTTTGCGTACCAGTTCACCTCGCAGTTACCCCTCCAGTCAATGCGATGACTGGGCCGAGAAGATCTAGCTATCGCAGTCAAGGGGGGCGTGGCTAATAATTTTACCGCGAATTATGAATTTATAGACAATATTATAAAGTTTAAATAGTAAGTGACATCACAACACCATATAATCTCATCTTAGAAGTCTCATAAGCGTTAAATTATTAATGTAATGTTGTAAGGTTAATTAACAGATGGCTAATGTTGCTTTTATGAATGACAATTTCTGCTGTTGTCTGCTTTCGCTGTGACTGTGACTGCATCCCGTACCAGCTGCAGCGTTCACTGCGTTGACTGGGCTACCCCCACCACCAGTCACAGCCACAGTGAACGCAGTCAAAGTTGGTACGCAGCCCTGTATAGGGCACTAGCAACACCAGAAGACAACAATAAACAAATGAATTGAATCGATGGACAAACAACAAGCTGTCAAAAAATAATTTCGTCTGATTTTGGAAAACAAAACAAAAAACAAACAAATACACATACAAAACTTTCCGCTTAGACGTTGTCTATCATTAAAATGGCGAGTAGTTACTATTGCTACACTTGTTTTTATTTCTATGGTTGCAATTTTATCATTTTGACAGCTGATGGTTTGTCGCTGTCCATCAGTTCAATTCATTTGTTCCATTGTTGTCTTTCGGTGTTGCTAGTGCCCTATTGCTATTATACCGATAGAGGTGGCTCAGTGGTTTGAATCATTACTTTAATACGACATTTGAGATTTATTGTTTTTTTCCAACCACCGGCGAATATGTAGGTTACGTAGCATTTGTTTTCTCAAATAAAAAATGTGCAGCATATTTTAGTATATATTCTTCTTGGGAGTACAAAGTATAAAAAAAATGCAACATTGTCCAAACACATCGCCGGGCTCATCATAAAGGGGAACCAGTTAGGGGGTTTGGGGGTGAGGTGTGTACAAAAACAGTCCAATAACCTCAAAACGTCGACAAAATGCTCAATAAAACTACATATTTACATATTCAAGTTTCAAGTTAAGTATAGGATTTGTTGCTATGGAATTGTTTTAATACATGCTTAATTCTATAAGGAGAACAAACTCCATAGCAAACACAAACAAATCACATACTTAACTCGACTGCCCATTCCGCCTGACAGGATGGGAATCCTGATCGCAATCGGGATCGGTATCGTGCGATCACGATTGCGATGGGATTCCAATGCTATCAATCTTGCAATTGGTTATACTTTTTTACTCACAGGAAGAATTAATTAAGACACTAAAATAGGCTGCATATTTTTTTATTGAGGAAAACGAATGTTAATATAACCTAGATATTTGCTGGGAGTTAGAAATGAAAAATGGACCGCAGACATCTCGAATGTCGTATTTAGGTTCGCTTATTCTTACCACAGAGCTACACTCTATCGGTATAATAGCAAAGTTTGGAAATTACAATTTCTTTTGCAACTTCCCTTAATGGACTCAGGGTGTAGTTTCTGAACTAGGACATCACCAGTGGCGAATTGTGAGCATGTTGCTGTGTGTATTGGGTTGACCTACAACGAATAATGACATAGTAATTTATTTATAGTTTCATATATTACAACTTGCAGCTTTATTCCGGTACTTAACTGGCTGTAGAGACATGCGTTAAATTGATTTATATCCTAGTTGTTAACATGTTATTGCTATTCAACATTACACAATCAACATTTGCACAGCCAGAGTAAATATAATAATAGATACACTAATCACTCATAGTTTTCTTATTACAACTATAAAGCATGGTATATTATGTTCTCATTCAAGGTATGTGAAAATTGTTTCTTTGTTGTGAAATTGTGACAGAATACAGAAACAATTACTTCATATAGTTTCAAAATTCGTAATTTAGTGGATTCTTTAGACACAAAATTGAAACACTTCTAACGACGTACTCGAAATGTAGGTCAAATAAGCTCGGCCGAATTACATTCAGCAGAGCACACATCTCAGGGGTCGTCATAAGGAGAATCCAGAAGTGTATTGGTAAGGGGGGGGGGGGGGGTTATTAAAACTTGTAATACATAATAAGAATCTTCCAATAAACTTTGACTTGTTGACCCATTTAATGTCGACCTAATACGTGCTATATCCGTAGAAACCCCCTTCGGTGCAACAACGGATGATAACTAATTTATAATTATTATATACTAACATGGTATCGGTTGAACTTAAAAATGACCCTTGAATTAAACTCACTGAAGTAAAATATAAACATCACTAATTTATTAAATTATGATTAACATTTTCACAAATGGTTTCAACAAATTAACATGATTGTCCTACCTAGTAGATTCGTAACCTTGAAACTATTAATTTTCGAATAACAAATATTAATTTTAAATATTTTTATTGTGATTAACTATCTGTAATATAAATTCTGCCAGCAATTGCCGAAGTTCCTCCACGCCACTCACCACCACCCATGTAAGAGACGTATGTTTTATCACCAAGAGTGCCAGAGCACAGCCATACCTAGAGTTTACAGCCCCATCTCAATGGCCGCCTCTCTTAGAATGACCTACACTCCTTGGCTCACATTGGCGGCATCAAACATTCAGCCTCTCCGGTCGGTACGAGAACTAGACGTTCATATTGAATGAACTCCAAGACAATCAGACGCCTAAAGGGATAATCTTGAACACTGCTAGAACCTAACTTCATCTAATTGAGATTAATATTATAAAGATTTATGTTTTACACATGTCTTTTGTTTGCCTGTTTTCGTATTCATTATAAAACTCATTATAAGGATCATACGTCTCCACCAAAATATTATTAAAAAAAACTTTTTTGTTTTAATCTTTTTCTATACCATGTGCTTTATTCATATTTTTTCAATGTTAAATAATTGAGGGTAGCGTTGAGTCGACTTTAGGAGATCGCATAATTTTGTACTCGTAAACTCCCAGACTTGGCCTCTTGAACATTTAATTTCAGACAGCGACAATGACGTCACAGCCACACTAAGCAAGCTCAAGTACGAACTTGGCAAGAAGTGTCCAATTTATACTCATTTCAGACAAGTTCTTAGTCGAGGTAGGAAAATGCGCGATTAGGCAAAGTCTAACTTACTGCACTATTATGACCTGTTGCACAACTCAATAAAGAACTGAGATTTCTAATCTTCTACTGAAGTACTACATGCTATTCATGTGCACTGCCCAGTTTAATTTATTGTTCTGCTTTGTAAATCAGTGTAGATACTAATAGGGAAACCACAACTGACTTCACATCCGTACTACAACAATGGAACAAATGAATTGAACTGATGGACAAACAATCAGCTGTCAAAATAATAAAATTGCAACCATACAAACAATAACGAGTGTAGTAAATGCTCGCGATTTAAAACTTTTAATAATGGACAGCGACTAAGTGAAAGATTTGTATGTGTATTTGTTTCTTTTGTTTTGTTTTCCAAAATCAGAAGGAATTATTTTTTGACAGCTTGTTGTTTGTCCATCGATTCAATTCATTTGTTACATTGTTGTCTTTTCGTGTTGCTAGTAACCTTACTGAATTGGATGATACCGTTGAAAACCCTCAACATTGCAATTATTATACATTGTTAGGGGGCTGTACACAAATCAAAACAGAACGACAGTGATCATGAGGCAATCAAACCGAGCACCGTTATGGGTAGTTTAGAGTCTGTTAGTGTCGTCTCACGGCGACCCCATGGGGCTAACGAGCTGCATTGAATTACATGTCTTGACGAGCAATCTCCCAGACTAGGGTAATGGTGATGCGATGTTGTGAGAGAAGCATTTTGTGGTAGTGCGACACTGCATGGTAGTGGTAGTCCTAAACTCTTCATCTTTACAACCAACTGGTTGTAGTACATAATGGCTCGCTGAATATCTGTGAGAAACGTTACTAAAGGAGATGGCTTGAAAACACGCTTGAAGGAAACGATCACTTTTGGTTTAAACTTTATTTATATAGATGTGTATTTAACGCTGCAGCCCTAAAGATGACTACATGCTATCAATACATATCTTACAGCGTGAATTATAAAAGGTTGCTCATCGATGTAAAAATGCAACATGGCGATGATAAAGTTTTTTTGACATACCATCGAAACGTACAAGATCGATGTCGAAGAACGAAAAGTTGTTGAATATAATTAAATAAAGAAATACACTGTTAAAACTCAATCGCCTCCGATGGTATCGGGCCGAGCCAGCCGAAGACAAACGGTTAGGCTGCCTCGGGCGGCGTCGGTCATTCAAAAGTCAAAACTCAAATACACTGAGATCTAAGAGGAAAAAGCTATGTCTATCGTACACATGTTGCTCTTTTTTCTGAGGCTTGAGTACTGAATTGAATTGTATTTGAACTTATTCCTATTACACTTTTAAGTTGCCATTTAGAGAGAAAAACAATGTATTGTCCGACGTACATCGGGTGACCACATGGATCCAGCATAATATATATAATTTAAAAAAACATATGCATTAGGTACCTATCTCCATACATATTCGACTCTACACGGGCGGTACAGAAAGTGGACACATTTGTGTTGATATACACATCTCAAAATCAAATTGCTACAACCAAGAACTTTCGAACTACTCTTATATGAGGAATTAATAAAGAAGATACCACTCCTACCATTGATGTATTGTATATGTATAGGCAAGTGGAGTATATACCCGCAAACCATGACGTCATTGTGACATGACTGGGCTGCTCACATGTCTATATCTTACGAAGTGCAGACGTCTGATTTGTGCAAACCCGAGCCATAGACAAGTGTGATTAGACTGACACCCTTAGATGCAACTAACAGAAGACTTAACAATGATTTATTTATGCCCTCGTCTGTACAATGTGTGTAATAAACCTTGAACTGACATGTACCACGAACACCACGCAGTAATTTATGAAGACAGCTTCGTATTGCTATGTACTTGCGATATCATGTGTGTATGTGTGTGACGGGAGTAACGCCTCCCTAGATGGTTCCTGAATTATCGGTTTACGTTTAGGGTTCGAGGGCGGATGGGAAACACATTCAATAAAGTTAAAGGAATCGTGGAGGGAACGTTTAGCCCAACAAATGATCTCGAGTCACGGAGGAACGTTATTAAAAACATATGATTGAAAGGTAAGGAGAAAGAAGTATAGCACAGATGGAACATTTGCTAAAGATAATTCAACATAGGGGTCATGGATGTTTATAAATGGAATGAATGACCAGGAGGAAATGATTATACTTTGTCTGTGATTATACGATTGAGGGTTCAGTTATTTTTTTGGACATCTCTCTGTTTGTGTGTGTTTTTTTGATTGGTTAATACATTCAATGTTAGTCCTAAACACAAAATAGCCTTGATAGTTAATATGCTAGTTCATATGCTAGTTCATATGACAGTTCATAGTTCATATGCTCAATCCACACTGGGGTGAAGCTTGATGGGTCAAGGATTTAGGGCGTTCTTGTTTATCTGTCTGTGTGTATTTTTATTTTGAGGAATGGGGTATAATAATGGGAAAATCGTGTTTGATGCGACTTTCTCATAGTATGAAGTACTCTCACCCAAATATGCGCGGTTGCATGGTAGTTATGAGAGAGAGTATTCTGAAAACTAAGGCCCGGTTCCACCAAATGATTATAAACTCGAGTTTAGCAAAGCGTCAGTTATTTTTAAAGTGAACATTAAAGATGGTCGCGTTCCACCATGTTTTTCGAAGTCTCAGTTAGCTAACTGGCAGTTATTTTGTAAGCGAGCCTGTGATTGGTCGTTTACTAAAGCATAAATAAAGCTGGCGTGCCCCGTTATTTCCGCAAGGCTGTGTCTTTCCAGTTCCCAGCCCAACCTAGCGCCTAGGCCTACATAGGCCTGGCCTGGGCCTACCTAGGCCTGGCCTGGGCCTAGGGTCTAGGCTGGGCCTAGTACAAGTTGAATCTGTTATCTGTGCATACGTCCGCCGTAGCCCAGTTCCTAACCCAACCTAGCGCCTAGGCCTACCTAGGCCTGGCTGGGTAGGCCTACCTGGGCCTAGGGTCTAGGTTGGGCCTAGGGTCTAGGCTGGGCCTAGGGTCTAGGCTGGGCCTAGGGTCTAGGCTGGGCCTAGTACAAGTTGAATCTGTTATCTGTGCATACGTCCGCCGTAGCCCAGTTCCAAGCCCAGCCTAGCGCCTAGGCCTACCTGGGCCTAGGGTCTAGGCTAGTACAAGTTGAATCTGTTGTGCATATGTCCGCCGTAGCCCAGTTCCAAGCCTAGCCTAGCGCCTATAGGCCTACCTAGGCCTGGATATGCAAAGCCTAGGCTTTAGAACGAATCTTAACACAAATAGGCCCACATGCAAACTATGTATTAAAATGCAATTAAAATATGTTCACAAATGTAGCCTAGATGTTTGGCCACAGGCAAGTGGTAAATAAAGAGATGACTAGTCTGGATACCTCCACATAACCTCACAATCATTTGTTTACTATGTGGCTTATGTGAAGTTTTAATTTTAAGCGGAAGAGGATCTGCCGCTTAGTTTAACTGGCAGTTATTAAGATTTAAAGTCCAGTTTAGTGATGGTGGAACACTAAACTAAATTAACTGACAGTTAGCTAAATATAACTGACGCTTAACGTTTGGTGGAACCGGCCCTAAGCAACGAACCCCTAGGTGAAGACTACATGGCTGGTTTAAAGGATAGGAAAAGCTTGCACTCCACTAAATAGATTACATCTTTGCGAGAGTTTGACTACTAATAACAACATACGATCCAACTGAACGGAGTTATGAGCGCTCCAATGTCGCCCCAGACCCCTCTGTTATGCTCTGCTGTGCTGTGTAAGTATAAATCTGGTAAATACTAAATATTCATTCATCTGGCAAAACCTTTGCCAGGATTAAAGTCTGAGGCTGACCGCACTGGACGATATTATCAACAATTTCAAAGTGCTGACGTCAACTAAAAGACACAAACCTTCATAATTCAGTCATTACTACTCACGTACTCTACTCTCCTTTAACATATTTTACATATTTCATGCTTTATACATAAAGTCGTGGTACCCAAAGAAGTCAGATAGTTACTTTTTCGTTCTCAACTTAACAAGCACGAATCACTAACTTTTGTCCTGATTATATAGTACAATTTTGTTGCGGTACATTTTTTGACGGTAACGTACAAGAAAACGTGCAAGCAGGTTTCCGTCAAAAAACTTAACGCAACCAAATTGTACTAGATAATCGGGGAAAACGTTAGTGATTCGCACTTGTTAAGTTGGAAACTAATTGCGGGCGGTCCTGACTCCCCTGACACTATCTTACTTTTTGGTGGGAGAGACCTTTATAACAATGTCTTCTTTACACAATGAATTATACGTACTAACCATTTTCATTTATTTAATTGAGTTTTGCATATTATAGCAATAATATTAATACTTCAATGCATCTGTCTCAAAGCTTTCATAAAATACGGACTAGACAAGTAAAACATGATAGCGAGAATTCTTTCCTTTGGATGTAATAGATTATATGAAAATGTTATTTTATTTTACATAGTTTGTTGGACATTCCATATATTTATATTAAATATTGACGATACGTTCTGTACTTGTTCTACATAGATACCTGACCTCGACTGTACGTGCCTACAGGGGTGGATATGTGTGTCGGGGGTTATGACCCGACCTGTACTGTACGTTGAGGCGCCTTATCTGAGCGTCGCGGCGCCTACGAGCAATTAGCACAGCCTGGGAGATTTACTTGCCAATAATTGGGTTCGCCCGGTGACTTTCGATGCCAGTGATCGAATCTAGCCGTGATTACATTGATGTTGTTGGCTTTATTAGATGGGAGAGTTCTTAGCCACCTGGCGACCAAGCCGAAACTGTTTTACAGGGAAGCGTGGCTTCAATAATAAACTAATAGAAACTTAGGTTTTTAAGAAACGTACACATAATTCAAAAAGTGTAACCCAACTAGATGTATCAGTATTATGTGCGGGAATTAATAAAATAACGAATAACTAATTACTAAACGTCACTTGTTTTATTTTGTTTACTTGTAAGTGTTAAATTAGTAGTATGTTGGTAGAATATTTTCACACGTCATTTATTTTTGTTTCTAAGTTGTTTTCATTAAAAGCATTTCATTCTGACTCTGCGAGTAGAAATATAACAGGTTGTTAATCTATACAAATATGTTGAACTGTCTACATATTGCTTTTTTTTATCTAAGTATTTTTCGTACGAATAATTTATGCAATGAATGTTATGGTTCAACTATTTTATATTTCAATGAAAGTGGTTGTAAGGTATATAAGTAATTAAATACAAACAATTTATTATCATTAATTAAAATATAAAGTCAAACATTTTAATTCTTTTTTTAATTCCCGCTTATTAATAACTTTTTCAATATTGGGCAGAGTTCTGAAGATATCACTAAACAAACTTTAACTGTCGATGCTTATTTAATATTGGAACAACCCTTCCCCTTTAAGCTCAACTTGCAGGGTGTGTTTGTTTTCAGATTGTGGTAGCAGCGGTGGCTGATAAAAATAAAACGACGGTTATAGATGTGGTTATTATCAAACAAATCAGACTCTACAGTAATAAACATTACTGTGGATCATAAATTTCGTGATGTGGATGAATTTGATTGTGATTACAAAACTTATGTGTATCGATGTCTTAGTGTTGTAACTGGCAAACTCACCACGTTTGCTTCAGCTAAATGACGTATTTTAATGTATGTTATATTGGAGGTAAATATATTTAATAATTTAACTCTTTTGCTGATGTCACTATATTCTCATTGGGGCACGATAATTGGCATTTTTAATGGCGTAAGATATGTGTATCTTAAAAAATTAAATCTCTCACAAAACGGAGCATTTTCTAATCAAAATTATAATAATGTCGTGTTCGTACACATTGAAACTAAAGCGTCATCAATCATCATCAAAAATTCAATCGTATCTATTCGAATCTTAGAACATTTAATTAAGTTTAATCGTTTTCTTAGCTCGTGTATTTATCAACTTCTTGACCATGGTCTGTTTACAAAATACAGTCAAAGTATTATTTATAAAGAAAAGAAAGCGAAATTTATTACTAGAAATTGTTAGGTCTCAACTATTCATCTCCCCCTAAGCCAGTATAAATCTCAACTACTAAATCACATTCGTATCCAGATCCTTAACAAATCGTTTTCCATGCCACGTTAGATTTTCTACGCAGTATCACTGAAAACTATCTTCTCGCCCGATAAGGTAACAAATTTACCGTAATCTGAAAAATAATATTTGCTTGTCGAAAAGAAATTGAATAACATGAACATCTCATATATTATCTCCCGGTGAAAGAGATATTTGAGTTATTGATCGAGTGTAGGATATTGCGGCCAGGTAGGCCATCTGTGAGCCAGATGTGTGAGGTGGGTTGCCTGTCATACAGGAGCTTCAATATAGGCTCCGGGGCGGGTCTCTTTGATTACATTTTCCTGGCGTTTTCCAGACAGCTCGCGGAAAATGTGAAGATATGATAACACCGCAGCGGGACACCTCAAGTAATTAATCAACTTAAAGGGATATATTAAGTTCATCTTCAGACTATGAATCAAGTTAGTGACGGTAAATAACTGGGTTGGGAGTTTTATGCAACAGTTTTAATTAACTCAATACACAGCTTGTTCGAGCGTCACATTGTCAACCCATGGAAACCTCCATTCTCTCCTCTCTTCTGAGTTCTTTCGTTGCTTCTTGTGCAATACAACACACTAATGTACTGGAACACAGACAGAGGTGGCTCAGCGGTAACACGGGATATTATTCGGAGGTCGCCGGTTCGATACTGATCAGAGGTAATCATGATTTGTGTTTTTTACGTTGTTTTCTCGGTCACAAGGCGAATGCTGGGGTTGAGTCTTATTAGCACCCCTCAGACATACCGTTTCAACCATGAAACCTGATTTATCTGATGTAAATAAAATAATGAAATACAAATTTAATTACAGATGAATTTGCATGTGCAGACCACTGGAACACACTAAGTCTAAACAGTTTATAGTGAAACGTACTCAACTTTAAAACCGAGTAGTTTTAATAGACAATTCCCCCTCTAAAATACTTGAGATTCGAATTTGTTGCTTGAGATATCTTGTTCAAGAAATCAAAAAGGACGACGACTAAAGAACATAACAGTTAAAAATTATAAAAAGTGAGTTTGAGGAGGCAATAAGAAATTAAACGAGCGTTGTTACAAGCCGGAGTCGCCAGCGAGACCTAAGGATAAGGTTATCAAGTGAAAGGGAGAATTACAACATTGAATCAGCAGCTATATTAATGTTTCAGTGGAATAATAGCTGTTGTTCTGAAATTAATGCTATGAATGCTTTTTATACAATGACCATGTTTACTCGTGTCCAATGAATGAATATTAGACCGCACAAATGTAGGTTGCGAATTTGTGTTTATGTGTGAAGGGGGGGGGGGGATAGGTCCTACGTCTGAGTTGTTGCTAGAGTTGCTTGGGTCTATGGCGATAATTTGCATTTTAGAGCCACCTGAAACATTTCAGGAAAACTATTTTAGGTTTTTGTCTTCACTTGTTTGTATTTTCTCCTTTATGACTTGTTCAAATTGTGTTAGGTGAAGTCTTGAGAGTAAAGTTATACAGGTTAAATATTGAACCGTTCGGCAATGTACAGGCCAAGCTTTAAGCGGTAACGAACGACCCAGAACGGAGAAAGAACATTGAATGTATTTCAGTGTCAGAATTTTATAACATTCCGAAAAATAGCCGTAGCCGAGTTCTAGAAATAACATCATACAGTATTTATTGGATCCATCACTGATTCCTGCTGTGACGTCGCCTGTTTACAAAGTTAACAAACAAACTCCATCTTGGACCATCTCGTGATGGAATACACACTGGAACAAATATCTGATTACAAACTTTATAGTTCGATCAAGTTTATTTTGAAGTTTACGCGGGTGAGTTGTATTTATATGCGCTGTCCCACTCAATTTGTCTACAAAAATTGCTTAGTCAGATCGGATTTTCTTATAACCTCCATTTTGTACGCGCAATTGGAAACTATTGAAAAGAATAAACAGTTGTGTGTGAAATGCAGAAAATAAAAAAAAAACATCCCCGACTGGGAATCGAGCCCAGGTCTCCCACTTGCCGGGTTTCCTTCCCTTGTCATCCACTTGTCGATTCCCAGTCGGGGGTGTTTTTTTTATTTCCGGATTTAACAACAATTTCACCTACGAGAGTGTTTCCCCAATAAATATCTATTCCAGGATATTATTTACATGTGTGAACATCAAATTCAAATAAGACTTTACAAAAATGTGTTTCAATCGAGTTAACATATTTTGGTTTTTGTTTTACCATCAAAGATAGGGCACACAATAAATCATTCAACCCCGGGCAAGGTGTGATTCCTCTAACGCTTAAAATTCCCTATGTATTAGGTGATTTCATATCAGATACATGGATATAAATTATTACTAAAATACCTGTTTTAATAAGATGTTAGGTAGAACATAAGTAGGAAATGAAGTAAGTATGCCTACTATCAGCCCTACTTTCAAGTAAAGCTGTTGCAAAAGGTAACCCAACCCATCTAGCGTATCGCGCAACCACACAAACGATTCAAACATAATTTTTCTCGAGTTTTCCAGGGTAATGAATTCACTCTGTAGCTCCGACAAACTACTTAAGAGTTTTTAAGTTGACTTACACTTTCACCACCAACTTTTCGGGACCTCTGTGACTGCCTGATTATGTATTGCACAGCGGTAGCGAAACATTGTGAAAATAAATTTTAATTTAAGTTTTTTTTTTTTACTTCTCAACTTTTGTAATCCAACAAAGCTGTTTGAGTATATGTCAAATGGAAAATGACACAAGAGGTCAGTTCATAGTTCTTGTGAATTTTAAAACTCCTCAGATATTTATATTCCCGACACATTTTTTAAAGAAAGTTTTAAATTCTATTGAAGAATGGTTTTGACAAAACTCTACAACACAACATTTGGTCAAAGAATAATAATGAATCGTATATTTCAGAAAAAAAAATATGTTGTGTAGGGAGCACAATTGGGTCGTTAATGACACACACATCTAGTCTCATAACTCTCTTCACTTCTGTAGCGTCGGCTCTGGTAGTCGCCTCGTACGACAACCATAGCTACCCTAGAACCATTTCATGTCACAAATCTATTAAAATGTGCCAACACACTAACGGGTGGCTTTGTCAAATACCGACATATGATTGGCCAATTGGCTTATCTATGACGTCAGGATCCACAAGGTTGATGTGAAACAACGCTATAACGGCTGCAAAACCTTTTTAAAAATATTGTTAAGGTGTTTTGAAATTATAGGTGTGGTTTATTAACTACTTTTTTTAAATTTATTTATGAAAGTATTTTATGCCAGTATAATATATGCAAATATATGCAAATATATAATATAATTTTATGCCAGTGACCAGTATTACAACGATGCATGATGATGAAGAAGGAACGACGCCTGGTACCTGGCACCGGCCTGGTACCGGCACGTAGCCTACTCCTGTCGAAAAGTACCAAGGGGACCATCAGCTTTACGTCCCATCCGAAAGGACGTTGTAACTTTGACCAGTCATAAGGTTCCTCCTATAACCTGGACTAACCTGGAGAGGTTAACAAATATACTTGAATATGGGGGCTATCCTAGAGACGTGGCTCGGCCCAGACAACGTAGCGAGGCTGTGACGTCATCAAGGGCCGCAGATAATTCCATCAGGGTCCCTCGACCAGGCGCAACGTAGACTGACGTGGGGTGTTCGGGGGGTTCGGATTAGCCGTGTGTAGCTTGAGAGAACGCCCACGCTCGCCCATCACGTGACATCGCGGTACGCCCACGAGAAAATCACAGATTACCAGCAAGCAATTCATTTACACACTGATATACAAAGCACAATACATACCACTTTGCAATGTACAACTGGAATAATAATTAGGCGAGCGAAGCGAGCGTTTCCACTTGACTCTTATGGCACTTAGTTCTGTTTTTTTGTTTGTTTGTTTGTTTTGTTTGTTTTTTGTTTTTTTTATGTCCGTCGATAGCGGTCGAACGGAAAGTCCGATCAACTTGAAATTTGGACCATCCACAAGCCTCGATGTGGATTGAAGGTGTATAGTTTTGAGGCAAAATCGTTCGAAAAGTTACAAAGTTACACCATAGTTACTGCAAAATATTTTTCTGAAACAAAATGGCGGCAAAATGTGAGATAGCCAGATTTTTCTACAGATTTTTCCGATCACGAATATGTTAATGTAATGGCGATCTGATAAATATTGGCAAAGTTACACGAAAGTTACTCGAAAATATTTTTCTAAAACGCAGTAACGGCAAAATGTGAGATGGCTATCTTATAGTAAATGTTTGTCCGGTCACGAATATACTAATGTAAACGCGATCCAATACGTATTAGAGGCAGAAATTACATTTCTATTGCTGTCAATAAGTGTTAGTAACGGTGGCGGACCGTATTGAAAACATGACCACGAAAATTCTTAGCAACGCACATTGAACTGCATACAACAATGTCGGAAAGTATAATAGCCATGGAAATAAGAACAATTTTTGCAATGCGCATTCTTGAATTTTTGTTAATTGTTGTTCGTATTAGCATTGAAAACTTTTCGCCAGAAAGTTCGTAGATATTGACGCGCTCGCTTATCAACGCGTCAAACAGAGCGTTTTCCTAGTAATAAATACCAAACAAGTGAACTGTCGGTAACAGTATCAGCGCTTCTTACCGGCATCTCTCACATACTTCTCGTCAGCTCAACTGAGCTCAACGACCACATGTCGGTAAAAGCATCAGCACTTGTTACCGGCAGCTCTCACATACTTCTCGTCAGCTCTTGTCCGCAGGTTTACCATCCGTCAGATTACAGTTTAATGATGTGGAGTAGACCGTGTAAGCCAGGGTCCCTAGGTGTAACATGTGGCAACGCCGCAATTATGAGGCCGGGCTATGCTGTGTGTGGATCTAATTGCTTTCACGTATACGTCCAAACTTGGTACGACCGACCACATAAAGTCTTTATGTAAGTAAATTGGTTCCAATCCCTACAGACATTTATACATTAATAACGTGTATTCCAAATGCATTATTAACCAAACGGACGGACGTGTACTTTTTAAGGACCGTACTAGACGCGGGGGGCTGGAGGGGTTGAGGGGGGGGGGTTACTATCCTAAAATAGTTTTATAAATATTTTAATACGCCAATAAAATATCAAAATATCATGTTTCAGTTTATTCTAATTGACATTTAGGCCTACTTAAGTGCGGTGTTAAAGCGTTCAGAATTAGAGGAGGCCACCCCCCGCCCCCTACTTCTCGGGGGGGGGGGGGGGGGGTAAAATCTCCTTCTTAGTTCTTATGCCTTCTTATGTTATGTTTTTAAAATTACAACGAAATTATCAAAATAAACCATTGTCTTTAAGTGCTATTAACAACTAATAGCAAGACTTCAATGCTCAGTTTCTTAGCTTGGTAATCAGTAGATTTAGGTATTTATGGCAACCCTGTCTAACGGTTGGTCATCACAATGAGCATTGATAAAACTAAACTTTTCACCTGGTCTTCACTTGGTATTTGAGTTGAAAACACACTTATATTAGCATTAGTTCGGTTTACCGTGTGAAACCTACACCCATCACGCATCACGTGCAATGTAATCGCCGAACACTATCATTGCACAAAGGCAAATAATTACAGTTTAATGTTAGGCCGCTGATCGAGTGGGCGGAGACCGGCTCACGTTTGTTAGAGTTACAAATTGCAGCAGTGGAGAAGCGAACCATGCACTCATATATGCAAAGCGCGGAAGTACATTTTGAACGATCCACATTCTATGAACGTGATTGGAGATATTAATCCGTGTAACGATTCATTGAAAGCCAAACTCTAATCTGGAGGTCGCCGGTTCGCTGCCGGTCAGCAGCAAATGTTACTGAAGGTATTTGCCCGAGGTTTTCCTCCTCAGTCACAAGTGGAGTTTTACTAACAATATTCTGACCGGTTGAGGTGGGTTCATTCTCGAGGTTACCGGTATCTGCAAAGAGGGCTCTCGTACACATCTCTGGTATTCTTCAATATTTTTATTTATTATATCTTATGTTATTTATTTATGTTTATGTTATTATGTTATTTATTTATTTATGTATGTAATTTATGCGATTTTTATCTTATATCTTATTTATTATATCTTATGTATTCTTATAATATTTAATCATCCCTTTGCTCATTCATCATATTCTTGCTAACCTTCTTACAATTTTTCGTATCTGCCTATCTTCTCACTCTCATTCAAACCAGCCGTTTTTCTACCTAAACGCCCTCCAAACACCACACCCCCATCCCCAACCTTTCAACCTTCTTACTGGACTACCCTTATGATGACGACCCCGGCGATGTTTGATGTATCTGATCCTGTCGACGTCATTACCTTTGTATCGAGTACGACGTAAAACCACAAAAAATAATAATAAAATTGGACAAACCTTCCCATATTGTATCGAAAATAATTGACTAGTTGTCTGGCGGTAAGTTTAAAATCAATATTCTCTATTCGAATCAACCTATGGTAGGTCACCCCAACCTCGGGACCTCCATTACGTCACTCAGTGCCCTCTCAGTTGACATGTAGGTCATCGTGGTTCATTTCAATTACAATAGCTGGACGGCCTGGCAAGGATTACCATACAATATTCACGGACCTGAATATATTTCAGGCGGTCGGCAGGAAAAATAATTTATGTGCCCGTTGGTTTGCTGTCCTGAATCTCTTGCAGTTCTCGTCGACGGGTTTTTGTTCTGCAAGGTTGGCATTACTTGTCTCTTGAGGGCTGTAACATGGTGCATTCGAGTACTATTCATTTACAGCAAGTGCCTCTGCTAAAGGTTGGTGGAGAATGAACTTGCTTTCAAGAAATCTCTTTCATTATAGACTTTTAGTTTTGTGTGAAAGATCCTTTAGATTTTAAAGGATGAACTTGGTTTTCTTTTTTATGTGTTTAATTAATTACTCTTGAAGAGAAGTTTTCAAATTTAAACAGGACTGAACTGAATGGACTTCTGCTCTGGGCTTTAACTGGCCACGTAAATGTAGTGCCTGTTTTATAATTACCGCAAAGTAACCATTACTCTGGCTTATTTGTTATATAGTTTCTGTGGAACGATGTGCGGAAATAATATTGTGTATTAGTAAAAGATTCCACGACGAGGTAAATATAAGATGTATGTTTTTCTTTAAGGCTAAATATTCACTAAAATATACCATTCTCAAAATATACTTTTCTTACAATTTCCCATAGTTAAATCTATTTTATTTAATACTAATTGATTATATAAAACATGATTATTGGATATAACTCAAAATGATTAGAATATTGTAACTAAAGATGACTATGACTATGTTGCATAATAAAACAAATTCCTTAGAAATTAGGGGTTCTCCAATGTAGAAGCCATCTAAGCTATATATCCGGGAATTAATTTCAAACAGTTCTATATCACACATGTGAAGACACTTGGCGATTAATTCGGAGTAAAACTAAAAATAACGTGTCAAAATTAATAATACAATTAAAGTTTTTTTCCGATGTATTCATAAATGTTGATTAAAACTAATGTTTCAAAATTGAGTAGTAAATAAATTAGTTCTTAATGGTAAAACACAAATCTCGCATGATACGATGATGGCAAGCAAACCGAGAGTGTACCACATACCACAGCTTTGGGCGTGATTGAGTATCGTTGCGTAGCGTGCAGCCGAGTGTCTAATACTCAAGCACTCACGTTTCACTAGTACATTGCTAAGTAATTAGCAGAACATCGGACGGTTGCGTGCACTGTACACGCACACGCACACGCACACGCACACGCACACGCACACGCACACGCACACGCACACGCACACGCACACGCACACGCACACGCACACGCACACGCACACGCACACGCACACGCACACGCACACGCACACGCACACGCACACGCACACGCACACGCACACGCACACGCACACGCACACGCACACGCACACGCACACGCACACGCACACGCACACGCACACGCACACGCACACGCACACGCACACGCACACGCACACGCACACGCACACGCACACGCACACGCACACGCACACGCACACGCACACGCACACGCACACGCACACGCACACGCACACGCACACGCACACGCACACGCACACGCACACGCACACGCACACGCACACGCACACGCACACGCACACGCACACGCACACGCACACGCACACGCACACGCACACGCACACGCACACGCACACGCACACGCACACGCACACGCACACGCACACGCACACGCACACGCACACGCACACGCACACGCACACGCACACGCACACGCACACGCACACGCACACGCACACGCACACGCACACGCACACGACCCGCCTTGCAACAGTGTTGTGTACACGCGTTTACAAACTCAGCTAGATCGTGTTTAGTTGAGATTTTTGGACGAACTTGTTTACTAAATCACACCGAATTATTGTACCGTCTTTTTGTAACAAGACGTTGTTATTGAAAGAAATTTATGAGAAACATTCCCAAACACTTCCGAATGAAGGTTTTTCTGGGCCTCCCCCTGTCACAAGACGAATGCTGACATTAGTCCTACGCAGGGTGAGAATTGACGGCTTGGCAGAGCCCAAGTATATGTCGAAGTATAGTATGAGAGGGGTCTGGGGTAAAGCCCCAGCCGCCGGAGGCAAACAACTTTGTGGGGTATTATTGCCCTCGAGATGGCCTTAGAAGCGATCTGAGATATTATTTTGAAAGGGGTGATTAAAAGAACTAGTCATTAAGATATTATATTCTCGTATTTTAATCTTTCACCAACTATTTTCCACGTGTATTATTTATTAACGTTACGATAAAAGGTCACATGATATGATATGAGATGAGTTAGGTATGCAAAGGTGGGGATTTAGCTATCCCTGGCGGAGATACCTTTCAGTAAAACAGAGCCAGGGATGAAATTACCTGTAGGGGGAAATCCCTTCATCCCCCACCCCCCGTCAATTGCGCACCCTGATCCTACTAAAGTCGTCTTACAATAACTTCGGTTATGCTTTCGTCATCAATCAATGACGTGTTTATGATCTCGGCCAACCCGAGCAGGTATTTGAATTAGCCACGGCCGCTGGTTGGCTGCCGCTCACCCACCTGTGACGGAAGCATTACCGAAGATGTTGTACGATGACTATAATAACTCTCGGATATTCCGTAACTACTCACCATGCCCTAAAATACCTAATGATCTGGGCCCCCATTCCAGAACAGTTTTAGGCGGTTGTAAAGTTGCGACCCCTATTGCGTCGTATGCAGCAAGCCGGGCGTAAGTTGCATCTTGCGCCTGACAACGTACTGGTTCGAATGAGGGCCCTGAAGAGGGGCACATCGGGTACACCTGCTAAATGTGCCCCCTACAACAGAGGGTCATACGAACACGCTTCATCTACGAGTCACGTGACTTCTAAACGAGCTGTAAGCTCAAATATAAAACTCTGTCACCCTCAAAGGGGTTTCCTAATTAACCCGTAAACCTGCCCCATGTAAGGCAATTATATTCATACACTGGGGGTTCTGGTTTCTATTCTAATGGATGTTTGATAAAGAGTAATCATGGAACTAGAATGAGAGATGCGCATATTTATAATGCCAAACGGATAATAGTTTGCTACGGGGGGGTGAGTTCGTATCCACCAATACAGTCAATAACTTGAGGATATTAAATTATTTAAATTAATACTATTCTCCTTTCTAAAATAGTAAATTATTATGTTATGTGCATTGTATTACACCATTTATTATAATCTCTTTTTGTGATTTATTTTCGTCTTCCTTTGTGAATAATTTATTTCAACTTGTACGACTATACATTAATTTTTCAGTATCGGTAAATACATGAAATACAAACCCGCAATTAATGAAAGTCAATGGTGTAAGCCATACATGTTAATGTAGGCTCAGAGTTGAATTGGACAATGTTGTAAAGCATTACAGCTGGAAAGCTCACGGGATATTTTTAATAGAAAGACAAATGTCCCCCATTTCCCATTTCGTTCGTGAATACAGGTAAATTGGAGCTAGTTCGATACATCACAAGCAGGATTATTGAATCATGCTCGTTTATCATGCAATACTGGATACGGGAGCAGCATCATTTGAAGTTTTGAGTTCCGAACATATTTTATAATTTGATACGGCACTTTAGAGCCGCCAGATCAAATATACAAGTATAATGTACCCAACAGAAAAGTAGTTCTTGTAACTGATTAGCCTGCCCAGGGACTGCCACCTTATCGTGGTGGGCAGGTTTGTGTGCTTTGTTGATCCCGAGAGCTATGCCGGCGGAAGCGTATGCTTCTGGTAGGGGCCGTACCCTAGCCGGACTGGTCGAGGAAGAGAAGTCAGACGAAGTGCAGTCCACACCCAAATCCTCTTTCCACCCCTTTCCTCTTTCCACCCCGCCCTCCTACTCACCCCCTTTCCTCCAAACAGCCCCATATTTCATCTTCATATATCACCCATTCATTGTCTCGATTAGCCTCGTTGCAAAAATATGAGACGTTAAGCCCAAATATCAATCAATCATTGTAACTGATTAGTGATGAGGAAGAACATAAATACAAGTATATTTATTAAATTTGTGAGAATCTTAAATATCAACTTTGGTTTGTACAGTAACACAATAATACTATAACGTTCGTTTTAGTGATAATTATTGCCAGATGACTTGAAAATATGCAATGTGTGATTTTAGTCAAATTGTGATTGTTTCGTTTGTATTTTCCAATGAGGTCCTCATCATTTTGCCCGTTACGGATAAATTTATATTTATTTATTTAGCTGATGTGTTACATAAAATATTTTGAGAATTCTCATCTGTGGCGAAGGGGTAACTCTCAGGAAAGGGTTGTCACAACAACATACGTTATCTTGAATCCAAAGTGCCGCGACCTGAAGACTTAGTGGGGGTTAGATACAGTGAGTATTGACTTAACGCAAGGGAACATTTTACAAGTGAAGATACTTGGTCGACTGTTTATAACCAAACATGGCCTCATCGTTATTTCACTGTTGTGCTATGAAACGTTGGATACAATACAAGTTTTACTTTAATGAATACTAGTGCCTTGTAACCGTAAAATTGGTTAAAAACCAAAGGCAGCTCAATCTTGCTAAAAGTTTTACATTTCTAAATATTTTAAATTTTAATTATCATCCATTTCTAACGATTCCTTATATGTGTCGCGAAACAAACCGTTTAAAACGCAAGATAGTTTGACTTACAGCGTTTTAACCGAAATGCCCCATCATGGATAGATACCAGTCTACTGGTAAAGGAGATGGGTGGTCTATAAATAACCATTTATTTATCTGCTACCTCCAAGTTATAAATGGATAATTTGATAAACGCCGCTCAACCCGTGGAAGGCTGAAGTCTTTTGTGACGTAGGTTAGGTTAGGCCTAGACTGTGCTTTGTGCAGAGATTCGTATCATTGATTTTACTCGCACGAAACATGTAGACTGTAATTGCGAAGGTACACGCTAGAGCTCAAATAGACACACTGAATGCAAGTGTGATTATCTAATGAGGTGGAAGACTATTTACATCAGTTACTTCAAGGTAATTATGCTTTTTTATTTTATTTATTAACTACAACAGACACACACACGATCAGACGCATTATTAACAATACATTTACAAAATATTGTTTTAGAAATGTTCTTGATATATGTTGTGTGAGAAGTAACGCTTAATATAACACTTTTCGGGATATATTATCACTCGGAAGGATGATATCCTTGTTTCCTTATGTCTTTATTATTGCGATCATGCTATTCGAGACAATGAGGGGTGACAGATCAAGACAACGACAATAAAAACATGCCTTAGTGCATGACTCGAATCCACATCCCTAGGTTGCATAACCTTTTAGCACCTACCTTAACCGCATGATCCACCACAGTCGATCTATACTTTCAAGAGTACCAATATAACAAACCCTATAAAACCAAATTCACTCTGAACAATTATTTGTATTATGCCTACTGTATTGAAGGTCTCGAAAATGTTCAATAATTAATTTCACCATGTGTCGAATTGAGTCTGATTCTTCCAATGTAACATTCTCATGTTTGTCTTTGAACGAATCACCACGGATGATGTTTACAGAGAGAGATCAAATGTCACAGCTGCTTCTAGTGTGTTTACAAGAAATAAATTTAGAATGCGTTTGAGTGCAACGCTAAATAACTGGGTCTGTAGAGTATGCATGCATGCATCCTCACGCCCAGTAGTTAAGGCACTTGCCACTAATTAAGGCCTTGTAAAAATCAGCCGAGATGCTCAATTAACAAAACGATTAATGTGTTATGAGTGATTAAGTATAAAAATTACTGGGACGAACCTAAAGAAAATAATGTATATGTTCATTCTGTCGTATCATGAATAGAATGGAAGAGACCAACTCAAATCATCGCAGGCTATAAAACGTAACATTAAATAATCAATAAAAAACCAGTACTACTTCTACTGAAACACAATTCAATTAAGATAAGCCTACACCCATATAAAGAAAAAAGATTGTTATTTTTACTACACCTCTGTCGTGTTCATCAGACCATATTATGGACACATAACTTGTATGTGCAATGCATTCAATGAAAATCCTATTCCATTACTAAAATTAACTTACAGCAGGGCACTTAAATACCATGATTTTATGACAAAACAAAACAACGCTAAATCAATATAGCAAATAAAAAATCATGCACATGAAATTATCCACTCGAAAGGAAAAAAACGATTTAATATTCGAAAAATATAAATAATTAATAAATTAAATATTAACATAGGACTTCAAAGCGTTCTATAGAAACGTTCTCGAAAGTAGGAATAGACTATACATACATACTGGTGAAAACATATGATTGTGAAACTACAACGCCGCATACAATGATACAGCTTATCAGCGCTGTCTCCTGACAATGGTATTGGCATATGGAGTTGATTTAGATAAAGTTTAGTGGCGCCGTAACTGTGCCAGCACTGACGAGCAGCCATGGCCCACTTTACCCGCTTGAAAGACACAGCGCACTTGCTATGGAACAAACCCCAATACAATGGTTGCATACATACATAAATCTCTGTTTTATTTTACGGTTGTTGAATGAATGCGCTTTGCAGAATGCAGCAACAAACTGCACGAATGTGGTGAATACATGATCAATCTTTGTGGTAACAGTTCCGACGCAAACCAATGTAATTCCAGCCTTGTCTGAAAGAGATTGGTGTCTATGATTTGTATATATTCATTTACATATGTAAGAAATTTACAACCTAGTCACTGATTAAAACATTTAATTAATAAACTCCTGCAGAACTCTTGGCATCACACTCATATCTCAAAGTCACTAGAATTACTGAAAATAGATAATTGGCGACTAGGCCTAGGCTTGGACTTAACAACGAAATACTTTTTCATTTTTAAAACTTAGAAACGTTTAGAGAAAAATACTGGATATTGTGTTAGAAGTGATGTAATCAAGTGATGTAGATAGACGAAGGCACCGTTGTGTAGAGCCGATGGTTCTGGGTTCGAATCCAAGTCTGGGCAAACTTTTATTAAAATTGCTGTAATATCTCCATATATTATGCATAGAGCAGGATTTATCTTAAAAGCTGCCTAATCGTACAACCACTCATGAGATGTGAGATAGTGCGACTATAACATACGATATGCAACACCAAATGGTTTTCGGGTGTCAGTCTACCGCTTGATCGATCGTGTCAAACATCACTAACACAAATAGCAATGGAATAGATGTTAGCGTTGAGTGAGTAATATAGGGTAGAGGCCCCAGGCCATCGGCAGTTTGTCTACCACCTTACTGCCCAAAATACTTTAGTCGGGTAGTAGAAGTTCGCCAAGCGACGCGATGACGGAGCCTGATTGGTCGGCTACTCCACCGAAGATATACGAAGACAGCCGAAAACTCTGTCATCGCGTCACTTGGCGAACTTCTACTACCCGACTAAAGTATGTTGGGCAGCATAAGGCGGTAGACAAACTGCCGATTGCGTTGCGATCTACCCTATGTTACTCACTCAACGATGTTAGTGATCATACTCTCATTATACTCATACCCACTTGAACCATTTACCGTATACTTATCAATAAAAATGTTATGTAGCTATCAGAAACTCTAGACTCAAAAGGGTGGTTCGGGATCTGCGAACTCTCGCTGCGGAATCAATGCCGAGTGGCAAAGTGCAAACATACATAATAATGTATCCAGATAAGAACCGAACAGATTGAGTGGATCCATATAAATTACCACGGTTATCATTTTAAGCCTTTCTAGAGAAAGCGCTTTCTATTGTATAGTAGCGTATAAATCACCATTCTCAATACTTGCTTGCCTTCACAGTTCCGTTCTTGTATTGGATAATCTGTGAATATGAAGTTCATTATTACCAGTGACTGAAAATGATATTCCCTTAAATACAACCACCTAAATATGCTCATAATAATCTTATGAAAACAATAAAATACACACTAATATTATCTTAACCTATTATAGTGTACGTTTTATATTTAAATTTATCCGCGTGCCTATTTAGCTAAAAACATGTGCATACAAATAACTCATTTAATTGGTTCAGAGATTGCTAAAAAATGGTACATGAAGTTGGCATATTAACATGGCCATTATTGCCACTCCGGATGGCACTTTGCCAAATCATATTTACTGACCTCACGCGAATGTAGAACAATATGGAGTAAATTCGAAATAAGGTCATAATTGTATTTATTTCCTGCCAAAAAGAGATTTTTATTATAATAACTTGACCTTTCTTCTCTATGTTCAATAAATAAAGGAGTTTGTATCTTTGACGATTATCCACTCGTGTGTCCAGTCAATCGGTTGAGAGCGCTCACACCTACAAGTGTCAAACGATAGCAAGTGATAAAACACGCGAGATTCACGTATGAGTGAATAGAAAGAGTTCCTTTGAAGATTTCAAAACGTGTTACTTAACTAGGAACTGCACAGTGCACACTGCACAGTGCATAGTGCATATCGTCCGCACCATAATGCCATACAGTAATACCAAGACAGTGGCCCAGCCACGATATTATAACCCGGTCGAGTGAGAACCAGACTAGACAATATTTATCAGATATATCTATTATTATAAAATAAACTGTAGAGAAATAATGTTAAAAATGGGATTTAATCCTTTTTGCAGTTCGTATAAATAAAACATATAATACTATTTTATTTTTAAATAGTAAATGGTCCAAGATGTGTTAAATGGAGGGGTGAATGTATCCCGTTTAGCCTGGTGAAGCTATAACTCCAACAAAATAACAAAAACAAAAAATATTAATCATTATTGAGAATTTACAAAAAAAATACGGAGTGTGTCGCTAGCAAAAATCGCTGCTTACAAGTCCCATATCTCCAACATTGATAATTTATCAATACAAAGTAATAAATAATTGTAATCAAAAGCCTGATTGCTATATTTTATTCACTAATTACCATAAAGCATCGTCTATTTTTAATATCTCAAAAGAATACAATCTTTTCAAGCATACAAAATAAAACAGATTGCATAACGATGTTGTGAAGTAGCGTGCACGCGTGAACGGAATTTAGGACACGTCACGAATCGGAACGATCCTAGCGACAACATTATGCACTAGTTCCTATCACGTGTTTGATGTCTCATGAGAGTTTATACGGGATGGGTTTATCGGACATTGCATTAGTTTCAATGAATAATGCATTTCCACTGAGAAATACATTGCCTATCTTGTTCATGACAGATTGCATTTTGCATTGTCGCCTTGCATTGGGAAAAAATCGTATTACTTCCAGAGCAAGTCTTGTAGAAATTGGCTGATTTTACTAAAACAAAGGACATAAAATAAATTTTTCTTTCTATTTTCTTATGCCAGCTTAAACATTAAATGTGTATTTATGGAATAAAATTCAAGTTTTCATCAATATATTATGATTATAATATTTTGATATAAAATGTAGATTTGCAAAATTCTCAGGTTGTTCAAAATCAGTGTTTAACATTGATACCATAATGTTGTATTAAAGCTCTTTGTTTATATCCAACAAAAAGTGGCGTGTATGTACGATACACTTGTAAACCAACACTGTTAAAGTACTCTTCAAACAGGTATATCCGAAGAGAATCGTCTACTCGGATTTGCAGTTCAAACGTTTCCCGCTAGCGCTACTAGTCCCCGCCAATATTGGGTTAACGATATTCCCGTGTTAACGGAAAACACAGCTGGTTTGATAGTACGCACACAAAACTCTGTCAGCGAGATGGGTTTTCACTGTTTCCTATAACAGAATAATTCTAGGAGAAGAGCCAGACCATACCAGGGCGTCATCCGCGGCTTACTCACTTGACTGAGTAACATGCAGATTAGTACGCGGTACTGTTGTTTCCTAAGTCAGGAACTAATCCTTAACCGCATTTGCGGAGCCAAACTTAGTTCGAACTTTTTATTTTACATTTGTGTTGTAATCCCTATTGTATTGCGCGTAATTTAGAGCGAATCACTGTTACAACCGCGCGGAATCTAGGTTGTTTGCCAAATTATCTCAAGAATTTATTCATACATCGAAAAGGTGATAACACAACCTTTTGTTGTTCTGAAAAAACTACAGAGTGTAAGAGAGACATTTCTCATGTTTCACAGCGGGATTCTTTTTTTGTTTATTTCAACAATATTAGTATTGACAACAACCATAATGATTATAATTGTATTAACATTTTGTATAAAGTCAGTAGAGCTTATCACAGTTTTGCTGTTGTTTAGCATTCTTCAGATATCGCTAACAAAGACACTAAAGGAGAATGTGTGCACTCTGGTGGCAACAACATGAACTAATGTACAGATAGTGTTTAACTGTCAGGTTATTGCTGAATCTTTGTTGAACATAAAATGGCGCTGATAATGGCGGGGCCGTTCAACAGCGTAATCGTGATAGTTTTAGTGGGTGTACCATTGGCAACGTTATGGCGTACGAACGTGTTCACGGCGAAAGTGGTCGGGCCCTGACATCATAGCTGATCAACCTAACCCTTATTGCGGCTTATTTTCTGACTCTATTGTAACTGGCTTGTAAAGTGATGGTATCAGAGGTCTGTTGGTATTGGAAATAGGAATTATACATGTAGCGTACACTACAAAACTGCAGTCGACAAATTACCACTACCAGTGGAATACGAGTACGAAGAATATTTCAGGTATGATTACAGGACCAGAATTATTGTCGCGCCGTGAATAATTATTAACCGCCTTCACGATCACACATCACTAAAACAAGAATTATTTTGTAGTATAAGTGAACCTCAACTATTGTAATAAGTTCAGTTGCGGAATTAGGTACCGAATTGTAAAATGATGTGTTGACATTAACAGATATAGAAAATTGTTGGTTAGATGTGAGATGATGTACCAGGAACGCTGTAAATTTTGCATCTATTGTGATAAGCAGAGGTTTCGTTTAAAGGTACACATTTATTCTCTTTACGGTTTACTTTGCCTTGTTAATTACCAAATTTAGTTAGATGCTCTGTAAATGGGTATTCTCCTGAGGTAAATCTAAACTGTGGATCTTCTCTAGGCAAAACACACAACTATCACAACTGAAACAAGTAATTCCAACACTGGCTGCTAGGAGCGCTAGTGTTCACGTGGTGGCGTTTACGTCATCACGACGATCGATAAAGTAGTTTTCCCCTGTCGATACATAAAGTGATCGAGTGCGGCGTCAGTGCTCTACACGCATGCGTCGACACCATGAATGGAAATGCTTCGGGGGCAGGCGCGGAAAGAGCAAATATTATCGCACTACACACTATTTATGCATAGGTTTCTGGTGGAATACATTCCTATCAATAAATCATCTGCATTGCCCACGGCTCGATTGATTATTTATTTGAAAGCAATATCAATATTGCGCAATTTAATAACCTATATTTATAACGATATCCAGACTAATACAAATGATAAGAAAACGGATCATCAAAACATTTACACTGTGATCTTCCATTTGTCTCTTATTGGCTTTGACCAAAGACTGGCCTGATACGACAATTGACTGACAAGACCTTACAAACGTAAAATACGTAACACAGGTATAACACATTTTTATAAGCGCGAATAGGATGATCTGCAAATGTGCTCCAGCTATATACCAATCAGAAGACTGGAATGAATGGAGCTTTGTAGCCTGGGTTGTTTCTTATCTTGGCAATGACTATAAACATATCACTTTACCGGTCAAATATAACTTGCTCCACTGACAATATTTGACCATGTTCATTGCTCGGCTTGTCATCCCGAGCCCCTATAAGTACCGATGCTTATTTTCTTGTTGATATGTATATTATTATACATAGATAGGCAGATAGGTTTCTACCGGTACTAGATGCTGATATTTTGCATCGTCCTAGATACCCACAATTCTGGCAATCTCTTGTGTAAAGTCATCCACAAATATCTTGAAATGCTGACATAGATGAGTGAGGCATTGACCAACCAAATGATAGTATTCGAAGAAGCCATCCGCTGATTGGCTCCGACTCACTCATCTATGACACCAGTATTCACAAGGTTGCTGTGTAACCACTACTTGTCTTACATTAAGTGCCGAACTAATGGCATTGCTCTCGTGTGTTGCAGATTTTACTGGGACTTGTGTATGTTTGTCCTAGAGCATAGAACTAATGGCATTGCTCTCGTGTGTTGCAGATTTTACTGGGACTTGTGTATGTTTGTCCTAGAGCATAGAACTAATGGCATTGCTCTTGTGTGTTGCAGATTCTACTGGGACTTGTGTATGCTCCTGTTACTGGTAGCCAACCTTATCATCCTTCCCGTCGCCATTTCGTTTTTCAATGATGACCTCAGCACGCGCTGGATCGCCTTCAACTGTCTCTCTGACACCATCTTCCTCATCGACATCGTCGTCAATTTTAGGACGGGTAAGTTTTAACTGTGATTTTACCGTGATGACGTGTCAGTTCATGTTCCGAGATTTTTCAAAACCAAATCGAGCCCATTTTTGCACTTTTCTATGTGGCGTATAGCATTATTGATCTATGTATAATAACTGGTAATTTCGCCGGTTTTAATTTTAGCAAAAGCTTTCATTTAAACCAATCAAGAAAACACGTTCTTGCCATAAAAAAGGGGCCTAAGAAAGTTAAGGTGGCTCGTCCGGCCACTCATTGCTAGAAAATGACCGTAACGCGCCGAGTCAGCTGTGCAATTGTCCGAACGTGCCCAATCAGACGAGAGAGCTAAGTAATGGCTTCGGGCATCTGTCTCACTTTACGAGATAGACGATAGTGGCGATTGCAGCGGAGAAAGTAACAACCAATCTATGGAAACATTAGGTGAAGTGAAGACTCTCAACTCTTGTAGGCTTACACTTATTGGAGAAGCCACTGTACGGCTTGAAACTCACTCACGTGATTAACGTAATTGTGAAAATAGTCACTGATGCATTTGAAATAAATCGTATCACTAAAGCCTGAAATATGTACTGCTATAAAAACCTGTAACAAGGAAAAATGAACTTTCATAAACTGATATAAATACATATTTTAATAAAACGACCCATGAAAGAGAATTCCCTCATCACTATTAAAATTTATTTTATTCAATTCACGCGAGTTCCTTTTAAATTTTGCTCAAATATGTTATTTGGAATCTGTCAAAGTTTAAAACTGATAACTGCATTTGCTTTTCTTTAATATCATTGCCTCTCTCTCTCTTTCTCTCTTAAAAGGTTGGATGGAAGATAAGGCCTAGCTGGCCTTAATCCCGCCTTCAATAAAGACCATTATCTATCCGTCTATCTATCTCTCTTTCTTTCTTTCTCTCGTTACATGTCTAGTTCGTACCTCGTACCATTGATATCTAACTAGATTTTTAGAAAGGTTTTCTTCAGTAATAAAGTCAATGTTGGCATTTTAATCCTGGGACACAACATAGTGCAAACATGTTCTTAGTTTAGCGCCCGAAGCAGATAGACAAATGTAGATGAGGTTGCACTCTAGCAAACGCGATCATGCGAATATAGTATCCATTGTCAGATCGCTCGCTGATTCACAGAGAGATTTTCACTCTTTTTATTACCATTATATCAATATTCAATAATTTACGTATTGCGTTATCCTGTCAGAATGCTACAGTGCAATGTGCAATTGATTTCGATAGACAAATTAATTGCAATGTACTCTACACATTGGTGTTCTTATCTAAAATCGGGCTTCAAATAATAACGTCATGATTTATTAAAAGCAATATTGTTACACGTCATGCATGTATCCACGTGTATTCTCAATATAAGCTTTATCGTGCACGCCTAGTGCATTAGAAGGGTAGGACTAAATAAATAGGTATGAATACTTGCTAAAGAGAACACACCAGAATTGATCTGATATGCTTTTCTTCGGTTGACGAACAGGCTTTATATTACGCTATTTTGTTAGTAGAGAAAGAAATTCTTAAAGCTGTTAGTATGATTCAAACGCAGCATTCAGCTCTTGACTAAGGATCAGCTCAGAAAAGTATTTCAATCAGGTTTTCCGGTGGCAGAATCGACTACTTACCTTCTAAACTAGAGCCTATCGTGTTTTGCCGATGATACCTGTGTGTCGGTACGAACACTCCAGGACAAACTTCAGAGAATTGCTTCTCTTGATTTCAAGTCTCGTGTGTGTCCTGAGCCCACTGTATCGGTACAGGAGGTAACCTTTTTGACCGACATTATGGTACCGGTACTCTAGCTTGGCTTATGATGCGTTCACGTACGTCATCAGTCTTGCGAAGCTGTTGACATATCGATACGTGTTATTAACTTATTACGCTAGTAAAGTGGGATGCAACAATTTTATAATGATATATTGGGTTGACGAGGGATATTTGTGGATGTTTTGTTTTTGTGTAATGATGATTGTGATCTTTGTGTAACTTACAGCTTATATTATTATGATTTATTATTTGGTGTTAAAGACATACTCGACTACTAGATCATATGACGTCAGGGAGTGACAGGAGGAATGGGAAAAGAGGAACGTAAAGCGGAGGAAAAGCCTTTGTGTGCTACAGTTTGTCTGTAACTGAAACTCTACAGTGGAAATACTTTGTTTTTCTGGCAACGAATATCCAGGTCAATGCGGTATATTCTGTATAAACAATCTCAATGCATTTTGTATTTCAAGTCTTGTTTTGAATACACTTTTTTTACCTCAGCAATATGTATTGTATACTCCGTTGAGCTTCACACTATTCGTAGAAGTATAAGCAGTAACTTACAATAATCTCTGTCAGAGGAAGCAGTGGAATCTAAATCTAAATCTACTCTCGGAATCTAAGGTCACGCGATCAAGACAGAAGATCCCCGAGGCTGTTACTATACACGATGCTTGAAAGCTTTAATTGCAAATATCCCGTACACTACTTTCAAGTGCTCCAGATAATCATTAACCTAATTGCTAATCTATATAAATCTCATTACCGTTGAATAATGAAGTAAGTATCCCACAAGAAGTGATATAATTCAACTACACGAAAACGACCACGTTCTTGGTGAAAATATTCTTTAAAACCATTAGTTCTCTGCGTCTGGATTACGTGAGAACAGATCATAGTGTGAGTTTATAAAATTACAATTGTCTTATTGTTCTCACGATATTATAGAACGCGCATGTTGTGGAGAGAGGTTTTGGCCACCTGTTTTACTTCAAGTAATACACGAAATAAAATCATCAGTGTGCAAAGATTCTTAGTATTTGTAACAAAAAACAACCGTCAAAAACATGGCTGAAAGTTGTGTGGATATCGTGTTTTTGTATTTTGACCACTCACGGGTTTAACTCGTTAAAACAATACAAAATAACAAGCGAGTAGGGTTTTACAGTATGTGAGAAAAAACTTATTAACTAAATTTACTTTTATTTTGAAGTAACTGTTATTTAGAATTTCTTTTCATAAGCTACAAAAGTTTGTTAAACCACAGGTGAGAACTACTATAAATAGTTTAAATTTGAAAATGTATCTTCACGAATATATTTACGCAGGCCGTTTAATTTGTCAGCTGTTTATGACACTTGTAAGTAACACTTGAGCGGATTCTAATAACATTGACAAACATTCGTTGTAGAGAAAATTATTTTATTTCCTTATTACAAGTCTAGTGGTGTGTGCAACCACTGAAATGATTTTGTTGTTTGAATTGAAATTACTGTGTTTGCATTATCAATTATCAGTTTCTTCATTAAACTACAACGCCGATTTACTATAGTGTGTTTAACACTATCTATTTACTTCCTCCAAATTTGTTGTGCAAATTATTTACAGTTAATACAGGCTTTATAACAGCTATAGCGAGGAATGTTCTATAAAGAATTAACACCAGTTTTGTTATTGCACACTGGTACAAAACAATTTAATCCCCGGATTAATCCATTTCCAACATGAATTTGACACTTAACTGTCATCGCAATGACATTAAAATATTTTGCATTTCTGGATTGATGTGACACTAAACCCCACTGACGCCGAAAAATCAGAGTTTTCGTGAAGTTATTCGAAATCGTGACGGGAGCTTCGGGATTTGGTGTCAAATGAGTTTCACAATATAGTTAAAACAACATGGATTATGTGTCACTGTCAATTTATGTTGAACATATTACTGTATGATTATTAATTATAACATAATTTGTTTTGTAATTTCATTATGGTTATAAAACTCATATATTTTTAGTGAAATATGTTAAGCATTTTACGGAATAATGTAACGTATGGTAAAATGTCTAAAAAATAAAATAATAAAATAACGTATTAATAAAAAAGAGCCTTTGCGGTATTCCTTCGAGGGTATTGTGATATCACAATCATACCACATGAATTGAAGGTGGAAAAACGAACAGTAAAACATTTCAAATTGAAACCAGTACAGACTTTTTCACTCCCCCCAGGGTATGGCTGCGTTGCTGTGTGACGGATAAAAGGCGTGGTCGTATACACAGAGGAAACAAGTAGTTCTACAGTAGTGTGGGTGTCAAATGGAGTAGAAATATGATGATATTCTAAAAAGAGTGAAGGTTTCATTAGTGAAATGGACGCTTAATTTAATTACTGTTGTAACGCGTAGGGAACAGCAGATCTCACAAACAAACCTCGTACAAAACCGTCAGTTGTCTCAAATAAAATTACCTAATCGTCGTTCAAACTATTGTTTAACAATTTAAAAAATATATATATATATATATACATGTTGTGACGTTTTTAATATTAATTTTCAACAAAAGTTCTTTCATGTCGAACTCTCGTTGAAAGCTGACTATTTTATCCGGCTTAGACCAAAAGCGTCCTGTGTAGGCCTATTTCACTAATGAGACGTCAGTATGTGTGTGGGGGGGGGGGGAGGGGGGGTAAATAATATAACCTGATGTAAAAAAAAGTGGGCACCTCCGCATGGATGATAAGAATCGTACTATTTCACGGCTTTATAATCCTGCAGCTCTGAAGTTGGCCACGGTTGACGTCGACTAAAGACACAAATCAAATTCTCGTATCTATCACCCACTCCACGTTTTTATTAGAATATTCGCCAAAGTATGAGACGTGAGGGAGTAAAGCCCAATTATCATCGCCATTTCATAGCCCACGCCAAAATGCAGCTAACAGACGCGCGATGTAATCATCCAATAAGGAGTACAGTATACTAGGATACCTAAGAGACTCAGGGAGAGCAATTCGGTTGATTACCACAATGAACATTGTATTTCGTTAATGACCACAGCTGACGATTAACCGTCCATTATTTAGCGATTAAGACCCAAAGATACAAGAGTTTCGCTATGTGTTGTGTTTGTACATGTACGGAGGTGTCCTGCTCGTTGTTAACTAGATTCAGACTACTGAATAACTTATTGCAGCCCTAAGTGTTTGTTTGAAGCAGCTTCGAGTGGCCAGATCGGATATTCACATGTACAGAAGCAGTAGAACACTCATTAGCATCAGACATGATGGAGATGTACTCTTGTGAAGGTCATGCAATAAAGCGAGTCTAGGTTTTCATGATTCACATCCATATTGAATGAATGATTTTAGTAAATATGATAAGATAGACAGTACTCAACAGCCTCAGTCTGCCCTGTTTATGATGGAAGTTCGATTTGTTGCTTCGTTGTCCAAAGCGAAAATGTTTGGTTGTTAGTCTACTTTTGAAATATAACCACGATTTTAAAGACAAATTATTGTTACGTATATTTTGGTAAGTTCGCAATAATGGGACAGAATTGATGTTTTTCGGTTCATTCTACTATAAGTAGCAGTGTTCTGAATAAAAACATTTTTTATCATTTTCGAAAAATATTTCAGTTATTCAGGAAATCTGAAAATTGTGAAATATTTTTTAAATTCGTATCTCTGCAAAAAAGAACATTACACATTATAACCCAAAGCTATCTATACCAATCTCTCTCCCCATCTCTCTAATTACCGTTCAGTACAGACAATCCAAAAATCAGCCCAAGTTCTACGGTGCAGCTTCTAGCTCGACGCAAGATCATGAATTCACCATTATTCAATACATTTCCAACTTGTGGACATTTCGATCGCAACGCTCAAATTGTTTTTCACTCATTTTACCATCATTTCTATGAGCCTCCCCCCCACCCCATTCCCTTCAGCCCAACGCCAACACACGCATCCAGATTTAATAAAAACAGCTCGTTATGCTCTTAGCATGATATTAATTTGAATTTAGATTGCCCCAAACGGTCTAATTATTACTTAATGTAAGCGGGCGATTTAAAACATTCGACTTCTCAGTAATGGTTGCTCTGACGCCCGCGATGAAAAAACGATGTCGATAATAGGGATGCGAAATGTTGTGCATTGACACCCTTTCCAAAAACATCGGCGCATTTTGTATATTCGGCTTCATAAAAGGGTAACCAAAATGAATAATGGAAGAGATACTCAGTTCAAGGATTAGTATGGACATTTATTCACATACACCACAGCCTTTGCAATTAAAGAGATCTTTTATAGTATAGCGTGCTGTGGATACCGAAGTTTCAGTGTATGATATGGCGCATAATTCGTCATACTCGCAAGCAGACATATATACCTATACAGTTTGGTTCAGCGATGCGGAGATTAGTTTTAGTTTTAGTTATGTCCCCACTGAAAATGAGTACTAAGAACTTAGTTGGTAGGCAGAACAAATGTATTTATTTAGTTTTCAGTGTATTTATAAAAGCCTATGAAAAGTATTTTAATTTGTTGCCATTTCAGAATACACATCACACTTTTTCAAATATGTAATTGGAGTTTAATGATGAAGACTCGTGCTATAAAGTATTCAGTCACAAAATAAGTTTTGTGGGAAACCGTTTTCCAAGTTTTAAAATTATTTAGATCGCAGTTAAAAAAAAAATACACACATGTGTGTTTTTACATCGTCAAAAAATAATGTGGTAACATTTCGGCAATAGAAATTGTCATTTTGGGAGAATACATATAGTTGATTTCTAAAGACTGTTGACTGCAGCGTTCGATAAAGATGTGAGGTCAGCTTGAGACTAGTCGTAGAGTCAGTGAATTATAGGACTGTCCTGGAAAGCACATTCATTCTAAGAACATAAGGAAAGTCCTAAAGTTAAGGTAATATCTGACAGTGGCGTAGCAAGGGGAAAATCTGGTTTCGAAGACAATTAGGGACCAAAAGTTACTTATTTTTCGTTTTGATTTCTAGAGCTACAGCATGATTTTCAACTCTCTGAGAGTTGGAATGTTGCTGCAAGTGTTCACCATGAATTGCTGTAGTAGGGTCACATCAATGCGTGATTGTCATGCGGTACAACAAACTTCAAGACTGTTGTCCGTAAAACTCGTCGTAACTTCGTTTTGTCCGTGTCACAAACTTTGCTCTTATCTATTAATCATGCGTTTCTCGCTGACGCTGCCGTTGTTTCACTATCGCAGGTATTACAATACCAAGCTACACTTTGTTTTACTTCGAGTATTTACTTTACTATAGGAACCACGAAACAAATAGCTGTTGACATGTTTCGTACGCAATCGCGGCGACAGAAATAACGAATATAAATGCAAAGGATGACCATTTAGTATTACAATCAACAAATAATTGTGTGGCTTTTATGTGATCTTGTGGGTTTATTCCTGCTTCTATTACAGAAGATCCACAGTTTCAATTTGACCTCAATCTATCATCCATAGTAGAAGAAGTAGTAGTAGTAGTAGTAGTAGTAGTAGTAGTAGTAGTAGTAGTAGTAGTAGTAGTAGTAGTAGTAGTAGTAGTACAGTACTGGTGCATTATGTAAACGGTAAATTTGGAGCCGCCATAGTAAAAATCATTTCTTCTATCTGAGTGGGTATAGAAAATAAATGCATATTTTTAATAATTTCAGCAGACAATATGCAATACGGCTAAAAACAACTCAGAATAGAAATTATAATAACTATACAGTTTGTATTAAATTGATGGACAAAGTGTCTGTATAAAGAATTACTCTTCCGTACAATCACCTTATCGTCAGGTAAATTATTATGCGTCTTGTCTCTTGGTTTTAACTAAAACTGCGGATGGAACATTCGTAATGTTAGAAAAAAAAATTGTGTGTTCTGAAATAATTTTATAGTAATCTTCTCAGTAGGAAAACTTCTATAAAACCTTCTTGAAGCTTATGATTTCCTGTGGTGGGAAAATAGCACGTGGCTTGCAAATGATGGTATCGCGTGATACCACTGAGCTACGTCTCTATAGCACTAATATATAAATAAACACAAAATTTAATAATAATAATAATAATACACACTATTTTTGCAGTTCTTGCGAAATTTTACTAAGATCCCATAAACTTGCTTCGATCTCCTTGCAATGTATTCGCCATTGTGAACACAACATCAGATATTTAGAATGAAATTAGTTTTTAGCTTGACTTTCAGTTTATGTAAATTAGGTTCTGATTCATATTTCACGTGACAACTATAAATTACTTCCCTGTCCAGTTAAAATTTATACATTAAAATGGATTTAATCTGAATTCCTTGCTTGTCTCAATTTTTTTTCCCCCAAATTTTCTGCCGTCACTAAAAGTCAGACAGTTCGGACTGTTCTTGTATTACAATTTTACATTACTACTGCATCACTACTAATAGTGAGTATTCAGGCTACAATATCGATAGAAATGTCTCTCGCTACATGGCGAGAAACAAACATCCATCCGACAGACGATTAATGACTAACCCCTCTCTTAATAATTGTTAATTACCCCCAGCAGAGCTGAAGCGCGACACTCTCTTAAAACAAGGCCCCACTTAGTCCAGGGGGATGATTCTATTCAAGAATGCTGCTGCGACTCACGACCCTAGATCAATCAAGTCGACGGCGACGTTTCTTGCGAGAGAGAGAGGAGATATCTCGAAAAGTCGGAGCTGAACTAAAGCACAGGGGCGATATCTGGCGGTAACGGACAACAACTAACTGTGAGACTGAGAATTTCGATACGTTGAACAACAAGGATCATAACAACAATTAACATTTACAAGCAATTACCACTACCACCACTACTATCAATTCCATTACCACCACTACTACTCTACTTGTACTACCACTACCACTATACCACTACCACTACCACGACCACTACCACTACCACTACCACTACCACTACCACTACCACTACCACTACCACTACCACTACCACTACCACTACCACTACCACTACCACTACCACTACCACTACCACTACCACTACCACTACCACTACCACTACCACTACCACTACCACTACCACTACCACTACCACTACCACTACCACTACCACTACCACTACCACTACCACTACCACTACCACTACCACTACCACTACCACTACCACTACCACTACCACTACCACTACCACTACCACTACCACTACCACTACCACTACCACTACAACTGCAACTACTACTACTTCTATTACCACCACCACTTATACAACTACTACACAACTAACACTAGGACTACTACTAGTTCTAGTCTAACTTCTAACCACTGTTGATATACCTACTTACTATTATCCCTACTGTAACTACCACCAATTTTTTACTAATACATTCACTACTTTGGTAGCGATGAGCAAATATCGGGATGTGATAGAAATGTGAGTGGAATCCTTGTTTTCCATTACATGGTATGGTTAAAAAATTAAAAAAATCATTGGATATTGAATAAACATTTTATCAAAGAAGTTATCCGTCACACAGATTCATGCCTCCATATTACTATATATTGCAACATAAACGGGGAATAAAGAAACGAAAACATTATAATAATAATTTGAATAGTAATGAAAACTGAAGAGCAATAATATATAACTTTATTATGATAATATGGGTCCAGATATGTTTTAGTCCTTCTCTAAATTAATTTAACGTTAGCTCGCTTAACATAAATTGAAAGCATACAAAACGATGAGCCAAATAAATAGGTTCACTCCAAATACATTGATCCCCAAGGATCGTGTGTCTAACAAGTTTGACCCCGTTTCTGCCCCGCTAAAACGAGGGCTTGCACGGAACAGCTGACATGAAACGGATTGTTCAACTACCCACGAAGGTACCGCTTTGAGAAGAACACAGTCGGAAACATTCTATTTGTATATTGTAACAATTGAATGACTCTAACGCGGTTTTTAATTTTATGAAACGGACTTTATTGAATTGGTAAACTATATCAGCATTCAAACATTTACTAAATTAAGTAATACAAAAAAAATTGTTTGTGTAAATTTAAATAATTCACTTATCGCTATAAGCTGTATGAAAAAACATTTCAAAGGTGACAGTTTTTTGGGCGCTTTTCAAAACAAAGACCAAAATTTGATCTTTAATAGTTTAATTCAATGATGGTTATAAGGAAATTTCGGCGTAACATATATTAAATCTTGATTAAGTAGCCAATGGAGATTAATACTATCATATTCTATCCAGGATTTGAGCCTGGAACGGAAGATTTGTGTTTTACCAACATATCATAACGGTACGCTTGTATTTTACGGGTATTGTTTATAGGATATAAAACCCACCCTGCAATTGCTGATAGTTATTCATATTCACCAATGATATTATTCAATTATAATTTATCCAAATTAAATGTAATTTTGTTAAAAGTACAATCACTATTTAAAAAGGTAATTAAATAACCTTTTACTAACCTTTCGAAATCCCTTGTATTTAATGTCACTAGGTCTATATAATAACATTTAAATCTATACTGTAACGAGCTGTTATACTCTAATGTGTTGACAAGAGTTTTCTTGTGTGCGTGTACCACGTGCCCATTTCCAATACAGCATACTATAATGTTGTATTTAGTAATGTATTTGTTGTAACATTTTAAAACTCGATGCTTTTTCCTATACAAAAGGTGTAATTTAAGTAATTGTAATTGAAAATGAGAAAAATAACAGTTATTCAATTCAACTACTTAACAACACTACACCTGTTGTCCGCTCAACGCTTTGAGAAATATTATTGCATTAAAACATTAACAGAAGTCAAGAAACAAACAAATATCAACGAATAACTGTTACGTCTTACCAAAGATTACTGTTGCTCTTACATTAAAAAATAATATATTACAAAACGAGATATAAATATATATATATATGCACTAAAGTCCTAAACAATTAAAATACCTTGTCCAACATGTTTGGCGAAATTCATTGCCACTGGGATCCAGTTTACCATATTATCTCTTCCAAAGTTTCGAAAAGTTTTAATTGAAAACTGTGGCATCATTGTAACTAAATTTTCTCTGTAGAATGTATGTTTGATAACAATGCAAACCGATGTAATGGGAGTTTCTATAAACTGAAACTAGTTCAAATATTTCACCCTTGATTTAGTAGCCAACATTGTAGGGGGGCAAACATGCTTGAACTAGCGCCGTTATGATTGGCCAACGGCGCGTGAGTTGTAAGACTGCACACATTCTATTCGGTACATTTTCAGACATGATTCCAGGTCAAAACAGCTATAAACTGTCAGCAATGGCGGACAGTCCTGGACAGTCCTGGACAGTCCTGGACAGACTTTGACGCTGTTTCAACGAAAATCTACATATTCCTGACGTACTTTTGTGCACTGACAAAATGTGTGGTCTTCTTTTTAGTAGTGCCCAAGCCTAATAAATTACGCCCGCTTTCTTTGGAATTTTCACGTACTCAATATACGTTATATGGACATGTTTCAAGAAGATGGCAGAACTAGAGAAGTAGACACTTAAGTTGGTGCTATGAAAGTTACAGGGTGTTGCTTTCACAGTTTCTCGATCTGGTGTTGGAAATTGATTTAAAGTTTCGCGCGGTTTCTATACTGCGAACCTGGCGCCTCCACCAATGTTGCCATCTTGCCCAAGAAAACTAAGACTGCAGGCTGTCAATCAAAATTGTTTTCTCATATTTCTAAATTTTCGCAACGAAGGACAAAATGATGACATCCCGATAAAATTCATTTATTTTCTTCCTAATAAATGCAGCTTTATAATTATTGTTTTGATATTACTACTTTTAACATTTTATGGTATGTTTTTGAAACCTACTTTATAATAAAAAGTGGTTACTTGAAACATGGAAGTATGTTGCAACAAAGCTTCATTTATAAGAAATATACTAAATTTTTGTTGTTCATGTAATCATTTTTCCTTCGTTGCGAACATTTAGACGGATAAAAGAACAATTTTAATATGTGTCCGTGGGGAATGTGGCATCAAGGATGTCAACAAGACCGAGGTCCAACTAGTGTAAATTTAATTATTGATGAAACAAACAAGGGGAAGGACCTGATACCGGTATGTAGTCTACTCCCGTACCACGGGGACCACCCGTTTTACGTCCCATCCGAAAGGAAGGTGTAACTTTAACCAGTTATATTAGTTCCTCGACTGCCGTGACGAGAAGAACGAAGATTTTACACAAGCTTTTGAACTCTCCAATCTGCTCGAGGGAAGATCTAGCTAACCCTCTCTCCTCCTGACCTACCCTCATGCTGCGTAACTCGGTATTCGTATGGGTACTTCCTAAACTACCGCGGCTAAACCATGTTTAAAGTTAGCCCAACCTAAGTATTCTGATGCTTACGACATAGCCGAGTCCAATGGTACCAACTTAATCTTGTACTTCTCTTGTTCCAACCATCTAATTAAAACAGGTTCATTAGGGATAGTTCACGACCTTCCGTTGGTTACCTGGAACGGTGAGCGTGCGTTACTAACTAGACTTGTGCTTGTACTCTACTTAGCGGAAGACTGTATTTACGGATGTGAGAAAAAACGCCAGGAGTCTGATGATTTTAAACTAGCGCGTCGCATAAAAGGCGCAGGATATAAAGATCTTAGGTCCGTATGCGAATACTTACGTTGGGGCTAGTATAGTTGATTGGTATACTCTCGCCACGCCCGGTTATAATACTACTCTAATTTGTACTCACACTTGTTCCTGCAATACTAAAACAACACACAAAATAACACAAAACGATATTTTTTATTCTTCAATTCGCGCAATACTTATTTATACAAACGTTAAAAGTGTCAATGTAAAAATGACAAATGCACTTTTCACTGAGCCACAATATAGCTTTCATACGCGACAATTTACGTAGGCTACTTTTATTGCCATTTATGGTGACACACACATACTGTATAAATCGTTAGTACAATATTACAAACCAATACAGCTGACCGCAAATCATAGTAAAACAGCCAATTGAACGCTCGAACAATCCACGACCAATATTTATAAACGTGAAGTTTAGTCTGCTCTCTCGTGAATAACGATACACGCGTTGGGCTCGCGGGTTGATAATCTCGTGATTTGAAGCATTACCAATCATATCAGTCATACAATTCTCGTTATCGATCGTTCGTTCAGACGGGATTTTGGACCAGTCGATACAAAGAGGATTTCTATAGCGAGCTCGTACACTGAAAATGAAAATAAAAACATGGCTGAATTGAAAGCAGATTTGACGTTAATTTATGAGTAGACTATGAACAAAAAAAAATTCTTGTGTTTTGATTGGATAAAAAACGATAATTTTGTGGATTAATCCTAACATAATTTCCACAATTTTGTTTTTTTGTTTTTGTGTGTACCTTCACAATACCTAGCCGGTAATTTTGGTTTTCTAAAAGGTGCTGGTTTTACATAATGTTTAGTTTGGAGGTATTATGTACACTAACTGGCATACATGGACGAAGGGTGGTGAATATCTTCTTAACAAACATCTCTTCCGTATATGTTGTGAGTTGCTGGTTAAGTGAATCTACTACACCTTCCTGCCTTGAGTAGGCTACTTCAAAACACTATCTCAGATGTCAGAACATTCTATTTATTTGCCTACGATAGAGCTTAAGTGCGTTTATAGAAGCTTGTACAAGCCAAGAGTACTAAATATCCTTTACATACAGAACTTATTAGCTACAAGTTTCATTAGACAATATGATAACAATATAATCACACAACCAGCAACTCACAAAATTACCCGAATATCTCGTTGATTTATAATATTTCGGCGAAATTCAAGGTAAAAACTCATGCAAATAGGTTATTTGTACGGCCTATACATCGACGTTGACCGAGTTTGTTCATAATGCACAAATGAAATATACAAACAATAGAATCTCTGTTTTCTTCATTATATTAAGATATTATCTATGGAAATAAATGAAAACAAGTTAACTGTTCGTGTTTAACTATTATGCATTCAACAATAAAGTGACACCATCAGATCGAATAGTCGACTCGTACGATGTTCAGAGCTATCCTGCCTACTAACCAGACGAAGAGGAATTAAAATAGATTTTAAGTATAAGCTTAAATCTACGGAATAAAAACTACAAACAACGGTCCCACTGTTTGAATGTTGTAAACACACCAAAAACTCAACGCTGGAGAGATGGGCCACTACGCATGAAATCAATTTACAAGATTAAATGCGCAAGCTTATATATTTTATTAATTCCAATTAATGTTTCCTAATTGAATGCGAGTGTTGTACCCACCCACACATTCTACTTGTTTACTTACTACGAGCGGCTCGTTACTGTGGAATAATTAACAACATCGCCTGATTGTGTGTAATTACTCTCCGACTCACTGTCCGCCATACGATGCGGACGAGACAAGAGATGCCTATGACGTCACAAGATCAAGGTCACGGCTTGTTTGTTGCATAAACACAGATGTAGGAGATAAAGAGATGCATGTGACGTCACAAGATCAAGGTCACGGCTTGTTTGTTGCATAAACACAGATGTAGGAGATGAAGAGATGCATATGACGTCACAAGATCAAGGTCACGGCTTGTTTGTTGCATAAACACAGATGTAGGAGATGAAGAGATGCATATGACGTCACAAGATCAAGGTTACCGCTTGTTTGTTGCATGAACACAGATGTAGCAGATGAAGAGATTCATATGACGTCACAAGATCAAGGTCACGGCTTGTTTGTTGTATAAACACAGATGTAGGAGATGAAGAGATGCATATGACGTCACAAGATCAAGGTTACCGCTTGTTTGTTGCATAAACACAGATGTAGGAGATGAAGAGATGCATATGACGTCACAAGATCAAGGTCACGGCTTGTTTGTTGCATAAACACAGATGTAGGAGATGAAGAGATGCATATGACGTCACAAGATCAAGGTCACGGCTTGTTTGTTGCATAAACACATATGTAGGAGATGAAGAGATGCATGTGACGTCACAAGATCAAGGTCACGGCTTGTTTGTTGCATAAACACATATGTAGGAGATAAAGAGATGCATATGACGTCACAAGATCAAGGTCACGGCTTGTTTGTTGCATAAACACAGATGTAGGAGATGAAGAGATGCATGTGACGTCACAAGATCAAGGTCACGGCTTGTTTGTTGCATAAACACAGATGTAGGAGATAAAGAGATGCATGTGACGTCACAAGATCGAGGTCATGGCTTGTTTGTTGCATAAACACAGATGTAGGAGATAAAGAGATGCATGTGACGTCACAAGATCAAGGTCACGGCTTGTTTGTTGCATAAACACAGATGTAGGAGATGAAGAGATGCATATGACGTCACAAGATCAAGGTCACGACTTGTTTGTTGCATAAACACAGATGTAGGAGATGAAGAGATGCATATGACGTCACAAGATCAAGGTCACGGCTTGTTTGTTGCATAAACACTGATGTAGGAGATAAAGAGATGCATGTGACGTCACAAGATCAAGGTCACGGCTTGTTTGTTGCATAAACACAGATGTAGGAGATAAAGAGATGCATGTGACGTCACAAGATCAAGGTCACGGCTTGTTTGTTGCATAAACACAGATGTAGGTTATGGGTGTGGCCTGCTATGATAATAGTTATGTTTACATAGGAATCCCTACTGTAATAATAATTTTTCGTTTTTTGCGACAATCCTTGTTATAGGGTGCACACCAGCTTTACCTGATGTGCTCCTTTCTTCAGGTTCATTGTGGTCTATGGCGAGAGAGATTTAGTTCCAAAAACTCTCGTTTGTTTGATACATTGTTTTTGATTGCGATTATATGGGGTAATTATGAACGAATAAATGCATACTAAATTTTAATGATATTGTATATTATACGTATTATTTCGATATAATATATGTTTTTATTGTCTACATATCTTTTTCTTAGTTGGTAACGTTCCAACAACTTACGAGAGTATGATTAAAAATGTGAGTCCAGTTAAGTGTTGTAACAGGAGCAGTATTTTTTGAAAGCTTAATAATCTACTCGGGTTAAGCAAGTATCCAACATTACCTATTGTTACACTTCTTTGTTGTGTGCGACAAAGATGCACGTTGCCGAGGTGGACCAAAAGAATGTCTCGCGCAATGCATCATGGAGGATGAAAAGGCACCGACGGATTAATATAAGTAGATCTATATAGTAATAAGTTTGGAGTGCAAAGAACTTGAACAGCAAGAAACAAATACCTTCACCAAATTGGATGCAACATTTTCCCTCGGGTATATTTCTCATTTTCTGAATGTAGAAAACGTCAGTCTGTTAATGAAGTCACATTTCTATCAATCTCACCCGGGGGATTCGTTTGCTTCAGGTAGAGACGAAGTTTAATTCTTATTGTCCCAAGACTGCGGGAAGTAGAATACAGAAGAGTTATTCTGTAACAAATCAACGCTTCATCATAGCTCCCTATAGTTACAGAGCACAATATGTGATCGTGAAGTTATAGAAACAACCTTTTGAACCCTCTTTATAGAAATAATAAAATCATCCATTGTATAGTGCAACTTAGCGACTAACGAAGAAAATATAACACAATATTATTACTGATATTTTCATTAGTGGAATTTCCGTTATAATTAGATGTGTTAACCCAAAAATGACTTGAATAAATATTTCGATTTCTTACAGACCACTCCCGATTATTTATTTTTTCGCACAAATCACATTGTGTTCTTAAAAGTTCATTTTTGCAATTGGTAAATATTTTGTGTAGTTAAAACAGAAAAAGATATAACCGACCTGAAGAGAATAGAAAATTCAGAAATCTTCTTCTTTCTTCTTTTCCTATGCCCGCATTTTTGGCTTACCCACATCATGCATTTTCTGGTTTATCACAGAATTGACGCCATACATATGAGACAGTACGGATAAATGAAAACAATGAAAACATGATAAAATGAAATGAAAATAAAAGAAAACAAACCCTCAGCTAGCTCAACTTTGGGTTGTTGGTAGAGCACAAAAAATATATGAAAAGTTGTTGTTGCTTAAATAAAATATGAGATTATGGTTGTAGGATATGGAAATTAAAAAAATAGAGTTGTATCAAATATAAATGTTAATGTTTAATTAATTCGCACAAATGACACAAAACGTTACACATACAAGGTTACACAAAAAAAATGAAATATATAAACAAAAATGAATGAATGAAAACAAAAGTCTGAAATAAATATCGTTATTACTATTCTACCTCCCTATGGCCATAGTATAGGTAAAAAAAGTATAACGATACCTGTACTGTTGTAGCGCTGGCTGGAGATGGCTTGATGTACAGATGGCGATGGTGATGATGATGTTGACGATTAGGTTGATGATGCCGGAGAGCGTGGGTGGTTGATAACTGTCTATGTGTTGGAGTTGTGGTGTTCTGCTTGATAGTTCTTTGTTACGTTGCGTTCAATTTTACTTCTTCCTTAATTAATTACTTTTATGATTAGTATTATTATTCTAATTTATATTTAAATCAACACGTCCGCACACTCACACGCACTCGGCTCGCCGGCCATTGTCTCTGTATTCTTCCTCGGCCAGCGGCCGCCTTACGTCTAAAAAACTACCTCCTCGGCCAAAGGCCGTCTTTAATCCGTCAAACCGACTTATTCGGCCCGCGGCCGTCTTCCTTCTCAAAAACCGACCTGTTCGGCCCGCGGCCGTTTTCTTTCTGCCTTCACGTCCCTCAGGACTCCGGCTACAAACTTGCCCCTGTGTTCTTAGGGCGACCAATCAGAAGGCTCATTTATTGTTACGTCATGGAAGATTTTGAATTTGGTTTACCCTAACTAGGGGGGTGTAGTGTCCTAAAAATGGACTAGCCTGGTACTTAGCCTTGAAGTGGAAATTCTCACCCTCGGCGTGGTAACAAACTCTGACCTCCCCTCCAAGACAAATACCAGACCGTCGTTAAAAATGTCAAATAATTTAGAAAACTGATACCCTTCTGAGAGGTTTCCCTTGACTTGACGCGCATATGGCTTTTAAGAACACCCAAGCCGTGTGGGACAAGCCTGTACCGTCTCACATACAAACACAAAAACTGCAGGACCTTATCGAACAAGCAACCCCCCCCCCTCCCCCCACCCCCCACCAACATCTCGATGCGTGATATCGTAAATCAGGATTCTGTCTTACTCCAAGAAGGCTAATGGTTATATTTTGTGTCGTCGTAAGCCGCTGACTCACGTGACGTCACTAAAGTTAAGCCTACTGAAGCAGATGCTGGCAAACGAAATCTTAGAAGACATTCCTGTCGGGTGATGGATGTTTCTTGTCCTCTTTTTTCAATTTATATACAGTCCAGCCCACTTATAAACGAACTTGAAGGGAGATGATTTTTACTTTCATAAAAAATAATTTGTTAAAACAGGACCAATTTTAATTTTTTTTTTTTTTTAAGATAAATCAAAATTACTTTCTTAAATCCAGAATTTTGTTAAGAGTTCTTTATAAGTGGGTCCAACTGTACTTCAGTAAACCTGGTTCAAAAAAACATCGTGTCAGGAGGTGGTTAGCCACTATGTGTTGTTAGACATACTTGCTATACTTATCAGCGCGCTTCGGAAATCATGTTGGAAGAACTTTCATAACTGTCAACCTCGTGCAGAGGAATTCAATAATAGTTTTAGAAAGTATTTTATGCAAATAAAAGGCAATTATTAAAGAAATTCCCATTGATAAAACAAAAACGTTATTAAATAGGTTAAGTAGCTGTCATTAGTTATAAAATCGCGATACCAAAGCAAGCCAGCGTGCGTTAATTGCTCTGATACGAAAACTGAGGCTATATTCTTTATATATTGTTAATTGGTTGTTAATTGGTTCATTTCTAAACATAAGATTAAGCAGAAAATCTGTCGGTTATAAACATGTCTGAATTTACCAATTGTAACAAATATGAATAACAATAATGATTACTACAACCTCAACAATAGTCACTTGCAGGCACTCGTGTTAGACCCCAATACTTCATACATATTATTTATATACTAAAAATAAAAAATGGATCAGTTGAATGGTAGAGAGATAGTAAATTTTTTTAAATCAATACATATATATTTTATTTGAACATTGAAATGGTCACCACAATAAGATTGGTAGGTTCAATTTATTCTTACTCATTCACAGAGCATATATTGAATTACTTCCTTTCTTACACCCTTCAACCCAACGTGGTATGGAGATGACAGTCGATTTGCACGCGTGATTTATGGATAATTTTTCCTTGATTGATAACTAGGAAGCTCCAGTTGAGAGAAGAAGTTCAAGATTAGTTTCTGAGAAGAAAAAGTCAGTTTCTCGTGAAGACGTTTCTAGTTTTCCTTTCACAACTGAAAATTACTAAAGATCTTTGGAATGGTTATTAACTACTCGTATATACGTTATGGCGTTGGCATTTAGTAATATAAAGTCATCCACCCAGGTAACTATGCCTGTCGTACGGGGTGGCGTATATGCAAACGATGACGGGCACCGTTCTGGCAACGAGGCAGTTACATTCCTAGCGGTATAATGTCCTCTAGTGGAAATCAGTTCTTATATTATGATGAGTGGGTAGAAAATAGATGAAAATGTAAGTTTTAGTGTATTAATTTTTCCAATTCTAGTTATTTGTAGCAATTAAGCTTTTTAGAGGATTTCAAGAGTTTTGATTGGTCGCTGCCAAGGAGACACAAGCTATTCGACGAATAAGTAGTCATAGGGACATAGTAAGACTGGACCTTATTCTTATTGTATCTGTTAAGTGTTAACAATACTCATTTGATCCACATATTGTTAAACTCTTAACTCATTACCATCACAGTACTCCATACGGTTTACAGGCGTAATGGAGAATGTAACCAAAAAGTAATGTTTTCATTCTCTAAATTAATTACCGTAAGAATGTAACCAAATAGTAATGTTTCCATTCTCTAAATTAATTACCGTAAGAATGTAACCAAATAGTACTGTTTCCATTCTCTATATTAATTACCGTGAGAATGTAACCAAATAGTACTGTTTCCATTCTCTAAATTAATTACCGTGAGAATGTAACCAAATAGTAATGTTTCCATTCTCTAAATTAATTTGTAATTACCGTGCGGAAACAATGGCTCCCATTCCATTTTCTGTTGTCTTACCTTGTGTGTACTGTACACTATAACCTCTATAAAAGCAGTATGATCACAACTTGCAAACATTGTCACCCATTATGTCTGACCTGCTAACCTGGATCCAATTCATCAGCCTCGTGTTATAATTGCGGTTAATGAATCCCACGTGATCCGACTGATCAGCCCCTTCTACGTAGACAACATCCCTCTAGGCCCATTTAGTAGAACGAATCGGTTATAATACTTAATTGTTACTAATGATTAATGACAATCTTGTTACCCTTACCAATATTATGCAACGCAATTAATTTACAAATTTGATTAAACCAATCAAGTAGTTCTGAATTTTATCTTTCAGGTAATCAAAGGAAATAGGTGATTCGTCTTGTTATCACGTGGAGTGATGCAATAAATGAAACGTTTTTCTTTCCATGTATTATGTTATGTGTTACACAAATAGTTTGATATGTTTTTCAGGTGTAACGATACGAAAAGTGACATAATTTCTACATTTTCTTCTGAACAAAATAGATAACTTATTTTTCTCTTCCAACGATATATATATCAACAAGAGTGAAATGTTTACCTTTAATGAGTACGCAACATGAAGTGGCATAGCCTACATCTTTTCCATACAATGATGACTGCAACAAAATACATGACACCTATTTTCTTTTGCAGGTATTATGCAACAAGATAATGCTGAACAGGTGATATTAGACCCTAAACTGATCGCGAAGCATTATTTGAAGACGTGGTTTTTCTTAGACCTGATCAGTTCAATCCCTCTCGACTACATATTCCTTATCTTCAACCAGGTAAGCAAAGGGGTAAGTAAATTGGTGTTGGATTATTTATGCCTTTCACTCATTGATCATTCCTCTTATTCTTTTCATTTCTCCTTCGTTCGATCACTTCTCAATCGTCCACTTCCGCTTTGCGGCCAGTGATGCCAAATTAAGGATTTTTCACTAAATCAGGGGTAAATTCTGTTTTAAATAAAATCATTCACATTTGTGGAATGTTGATTTTCTTGGAATATTCTTGTTTTTAATCATGACAACACAATAGTTACTTTTATATTTTGTTTAAATAATTATGAAATATGATTATAAACTATTTATTGTTTTTTATATATTTTTTTTTTCTCAAGTTGTTTCATTTTACGGGACTTCATTATGTGAAACATTGGTATCACTGGCTTTTCCACGCAACTTCCCTTATCGCCTGGGTTTCTTTTACATGAACAAAATAACACTCATTCTTCAAATGCATATCTCATAAATGCAATAGATTAAGGTTACTAACGTTCTCTTTCAGATGGAATACCCAGAATACATGGTTCGATACTTTCGTTAAGCTTATTGATTACAAGATCATAACAAATCGTGGGTGTGTTTATTGTTGGAAGTATTGTTGTTCTAAGACACGTGATCAACAATGCAAATAATTCACACACTCGTGTGATGCGCTTTTGTTCTTAAAATCAATACGTTTGACCAAGTTTGACGAAAGTACTGGACCGTATAATGTGAGCAGAGCGCCGTATTCTTTTACTTTTAATGTACGAAATCTGGAACACACTTTTAAATAAACATGCTCCCCATTGGTAGAATGGCGTAAATAGGTTACATATAACTTGGAACTACAATCAAAAATATAAATTTATTAAAATTAGTCTCATATTCGCCATATTTACGGAGAATAACCAAAAGCTATACAAGAAATTGAGGGTTTGGACTGTTTGGAAAAATCAAAGAGAGTAACATTTGTGTATGATTAAATGTTACTAAAGACTTAATTAATGTATAAATACTTGTGTGCATTTCTTCTTCCATTTACATTACACGCAATACTGTATATGTATACACACCGTCAATAGGCACTGTGTATGTGGTTCTGCATTAAAGTATGTTCTATTACCACTAAATGAACGTAAAAGGATAATGTGTTGAAACAACGCATTATAAAAACTAATGTCACTTGCAAATCAAAAAATAGACATTTTATATAAGTATGGTTAGCAAATTAAATACCTCGTATACGTTTTTCTAACACATTTCTAACACAAAAGTAAAGCATTAGCTCGGCTGAATAACTGTTTATCAGAAACAAAAAGTACAAAGAGTAACCATTACGTTTGCAAAATAAAAAAATTGCCACATTTATTATTCTTGCAAAATTTAATGAAATTTAAAACTTAAAACCTAGTTTGGACATGAAGTTTTTTTATTTAAAAATGTATGATTGTTCAAAATTATGTGAAAGAAATATATTAATTTTATTGCGTATAATCTATTCGAGAGCTAAGTTTTAAAGTTATATTTTAAAATACCCATTGATCAATCATAAAGTATTCTAGACCAGGTGGGTATTGATATATTCTCTTTACTGAACATTGAAGTTCAGATCAACATTGTTACGTTCAAACGAATCATATACAAATATTTCATATTAGCTTTTCATAAAACGAAACAATCCTTCTAACTGCCGATGCAGATTGTGTAGTGTTTGTTAATGGTTGGGTTTTTCGTTTTTAAACTGAAAATGAAAGAAGCGAGTGCTTTTATCGGCGTCGTTGTAATGTTTGAAACGTGAATGTAAAGAATATTGGAATGAATAGAACGAATATTTATTAAAATAATATTCTCAAGTATTCTCCAAAGTGTATTCAAAAGGAGCTGAATTGAGGACATTTGCAATTCTCTGCCATTATCTTAAATTCAAATCGCGCATCAGTTTTGTAAATCTTCCGAAATTCAATAAAACAAGAATAAAACGTATTTCACATCCTTCTGGTTTCCAAATACGAAGAGTATTCTGGTATTTCATATCGTCAGGATGTTTTACATCGCACAAATAATAAATGAATTCAACCCCATAAACAAAACATCAATTTTCGTTTTTAATGTTGCTCATTCCTAGTGATTTAAAAGCATATTAAAGTGGTGTCATAATGATTTCTTTAGGACTGGAAATAAAATAAAATAATGAATTTTATGCTATGTATTTTTTAAGTATACGGTTTGAATAAATTCAACACTTAACAACTACCTGTAACTTGCTATCGAATTTAAAAGAGATTGGAGGATTTGTAGTTAATATCGAAAATAATTATTAATTCTCAAAGTGTTAAATAATTTCTAATAAGTTGATATCACCATTAAACAATTGTTTGAGTGTTTGGGTGTATGTACCACAAGGGCAATTTTGACGATGTCAGTAAAATGAATGTATTTATGTTAGGATAACGACCCTTACGTGTTGTTTGGTGCGGATTCTATAAGTGAGGATTTTCGTAAAAAAGACCAGAGAGATATTAAAAAGCCAAGAATATTAAAAGAATAATATTATTTTTTAATAACAAATTCGGTACTGTTTGTCTTGAAAAAAGGTCAAATGATATATTTAAAATTCAACATAGCCTATTTTATACACACATTTCGAAAAACTTGGCGGTATTCAACAGGAATTGATGTACGTTTCTATAAAAAATGTAAGAACAATACTACGAATCGTATAGTGATAAATCCGGCGTAACCTGGTTTTGAATATAGTTTTGAACGTTTGATTTTAATTAATTACTTATGTATGTGATTTATTAGTAAAGTAATCAGTTTCTCATGGAATATAAGCTACAAGAAAAAGTCGGTTATATTTGCATTTCATGTATATAACATTCTTTATACAAAATGAAGAAAATAAAAAACCCGTAAACATTTCGTAAAAAAATAAGATAAATAAGAAAAAGTAAAATAATTTTACAATTTCTATCAGTTTCTGTGTACGTAATGTCAACGTGAACACGAATATAAGTAATCTCTTGCTCGCGTACCTCGTTAATCTCTCCCGTAATAGCTTCACGTGTACGTATACAGTTATCTTATACTGCGCCGCAGATCATTACCCCAAGGTAAATACATGTATTTTAATCAATGCAACGAGCCGCTTGGCTTGGCCGCTTTCGCTTCACACACCTTCTTATAGTCAACAATGCTTCTGTACACGCAGATGGTGGGTAGACAATAATACATCAAGTGATCTAATTACTTTCAGATGACTTCCGAATATTTTCCTACACTTTGTTAGTATTGCTCTCATTTAACCATTTAAATATATTATGCTCTGATATTAAACGAGCATGTCCATATCATGAACTTGTGTTATTTATACTATCGATTGTTTCCAAAACTTATGTATTCAAATCTTTAGTCTTCAAATACTGATATAAAATGTATTTGATTTGAATTATTTAAAATACATTCAATTTCTGATTTATAATTATGTGGTCAAACGTACAAAAAATATTCAAAATAAAAATATATAAATAAATGTAAAATATACATTTGCAAAAAACGTAAACCCCAACAGAAATAATAAACGTTCCCTGTGTTCTAAATACTTGACATTTAATACAAATTAAATCTTCAGCGATTTGGCAGGTAAGTCAATTTTCACTTCAAACTCTCTTCAAATCAAATACATTTTATATCAGTATTTGAAGACTAAAGATTTGAATACATAAGTTTTGGAAACAAGAGAAATTAGCCCATTACTTAAGATAACTTTTAACGGGGAAATGTTAACTTTATGCACTGAAAGTTACCCCACCGTACTGATATGTATATAAGCATTGTTGACGTAAAGCTGCGTGAGTAAACGAATGTTTCATCACTGGTATGGTTACTGATGCTCAGCACAAGATGGGTACATCTAGTGGTACCCAAATTATGTTTCCTTGAATTCTGCATATTAAATACAAGATAAATAATAATAATAAAACGTTTTTCACATCCTTCTGGTTTCCAAATACGAAGAGTATTCTGGTATTTCATATCGATAGGATGTTTTACATCGCACAAATAATAAATGAATTCAACCCCATAAACAAAACATCAATTTTCGTTTTTAATGTTGCTCATTCCTAGTGATTTAAAAGCATATTAAAGTGGTGTCATAATGATTTCTTTAGGACTGGAAATAAAATAAAATAATGAATTTTATGCTATGTATTTTTTAAGTATACGGTTTGAATAAATTCAACACTTAACAACTACCTGTAACTTGCTATCGAATTTAAAAGAGATTGGAGGATTTGTAGTTAATATCGAAAATAATTATTAATTCTCAAAGTGTTAAATAATTTCTAATAAGTTGATATCACCATTAAACAATTGTTTGAGTGTTTGGGTGTATGTACCACAAGGGCAATTTTGACGATGTCAGTAAAATGAATGTATTTATGTTAGGATAACGACCCTTACGTGTTGTTTGGTGCGGATTCTATAAGTGAGGATTTTCGTAAAAAAGACCAGAGAGATATTAAAAAGCCAAGAATATTAAAAGAATAATATTATTTTTTAATAACAAATTCGGTACTGTTTGTCTTGAAAAAAGGTCAAATGATATATTTAAAATTCAACATAGCCTATTTTATACACACATTTCGAAAAACTTGGCGGTATTCAACAGGAATTGATGTACGTTTCTATAAAAAATGTAAGAACAATACTACGAATCGTATAGTGATAAATCCGGCGTAACCTGGTTTTGAATATAGTTTTGAACGTTTGATTTTAATTAATTACTTATGTATGTGATTTATTAGTAAAGTAATCAGTTTCTCATGGAATATAAGCTACAAGAAAAAGTCGGTTATATTTGCATTTCATGTATATAACATTCTTTATACAAAATGAAGAAAATAAAAAACCCGTAAACATTTCGTAAAAAAATAAGATAAATAAGAAAAAGTAAAATAATTTTACAATTTCTATCAGTTTCTGTGTACGTAATGTCAACGTGAACACGAATATAAGTAATCTCTTGCTCGCGTACCTCGTTAATCTCTCCCGTAATAGCTTCACGTGTACGTATACAGTTATCTTATACTGCGCCGCAGATCATTACCCCAAGGTAAATACATGTATTTTAATCAATGCAACGAGCCGCTTGGCTTGGCCGCTTTCGCTTCACACACCTTCTTATAGTCAACAATGCTTCTGTACACGCAGATGGTGGGTAGACAATAATACATCAAGTGATCTAATTACTTTCAGATGACTTCCGAATATTTTCCTACACTTTGTTAGTATTGCTCTCATTTAACCATTTAAATATATTATGCTCTGATATTAAACGAGCATGTCCATATCATGAACTTGTGTTATTTATACTATCGATTGTTTCCAAAACTTATGTATTCAAATCTTTAGTCTTCAAATACTGATATAAAATGTATTTGATTTGAATTATTTAAAATACATTCAATTTCTGATTTATAATTATGTGGTCAAACGTACAAAAAATATTCAAAATAAAAATATATAAATAAATGTAAAATATACATTTGCAAAAAACGTAAACCCCAACAGAAATAATAAACGTTCCTTGTGTTCTAAATACTTGACATTTAATACAAATTAAATCTTCAGCGATTTGGCAGGTAAGTCAATTTTCACTTCAAACTCTCTTCAAATCAAATACATTTTATATCAGTATTTGAAGACTAAAGATTTGAATACATAAGTTTTGGAAACAAGAGAAATTAGCCCATTACTTAAGATAACTTTTAACGGGGAAATGTTAACTTTATGCACTGAAAGTTACCCCACCGTAGTGATATGTATATAAGCATTGTTGACGTAAAGCTGCGTGAGTAAACGAATGTTTCATCACTGGTATGGTTACTGATGCTCAGCACAAGATGGGTACATCTAGTGGTACCCAAATTATGTTTCCTTGAATTCTGCATATTAAATACAAGATAAATAATTCAGAATAAATTAATACTAACAAAAAATAGCCACAAAGAACTAAACCTAACTTTTTGTCGATCATTTTGGAACAGTTTTCAAAATTTAATGACAATATATGATCTATTGAAACTAATTTAAATTTGCTTGTTTGTAAGATTGGTTCATTAATACAAAATTTAACAACAATATACAAATATACAGCATCAGTTTCCGTATCAGAGCAATTAACGCACGCTGGCTTGCTTTGGGCATCACGCTGGCTAACCTGCCGCTCTCTACGGCTCACACATCTAAACCAAATGTTGTCTTCTTGTCGCCAGGACTTTAGTGAGAGCTTTCAAATCCTCCACGCGGGGCGCGCACTTCGCATCCTTCGTCTGGCCAAACTGCTCAGTCTGGTTCGGCTCCTACGGCTCTCCAGGCTAGTTCGCTACGTTAGCCAATGGGAAGAAGTCTACGTAAGGATCACTTTATCTATATATTCAACATTCAGTTCTTTCAGTTGGTCACGTGCTGATATAAATGTTTTTTAATTTTCATCATGTAGGCCAAAATATATCAATTTGTAACATTTTATTTTATTGGTTATTGTTTTTGTTGTTGTTGTTATTAATATGGCTGCACTTGTGTCAGAGGCGGGATAAACCCCCACGAGAACCATGCAACGATTACAACGATTATAGACAAACATTTTTGTGCTCGGTGAATATTTTCCGGTGCATTAAATGTTTTTTTTTTTTTTTTTTATTTCCAGTACGTAGCAGAGGCTTGTGTGGCTGGTGTCGACATTATAAAGCAAATATCTATATGTCCATACTGTGAATAGAATGTTTACACAATACATAAAAAGAATGATAAAGTTGTTATAGTGTTGCTTTTGTTAATGTAGACCTTCGTTGGACGTATGAGGCTCAAAAAAGGGAATTGTTTTTAAAGGCGGATTCACAATTGAAATAAGAGTTGAAATAGTGAAATAGCAATAAGGTTTAAGCGAAATGGAACATGCAATAACAATGCTATGGTTCACATACTGTCACAGTGGATTGAAATAGTCATAAGAAATTATTCAATTCCATTTCTTATTTCAACTTCTTATGACGAACCAATCAAAGCTCGAGAAGAGAAGGCCTACTCCAGTCGAACCGGATATTATCGTCGTTGTTGTTGTTGTTATTGTCGTCGTCGTCGTCCACGTTAGGTAGGCTTCTTGCAAGCTTGTTTTACAACAATGAAACAAATTAAATGAATCGTTTGGCAAACAGCAAGCTGTCAATTAATAAAATATCCTGATTTTGAAAACAAATCTTCAAAACAAACAAGAAACATACAAAACGTTCACAACTTGGTTGCCCATCATTAGTCGTTTTAACTGGTGAGCAGTTAGGGGCTACTATTGCCATACCTCGTTTTCTTCATAATGTTGCAAGTTTTTTATTTTGACAGCTCGTTGTTTGTCAGTGCTGGCGCTGCGAGTGGAAAAAAGTCGCAGTGCAAAGCCACATTTGGCCACGGCCTGCTATAGGTTTGGAGTAGGCCGTGACTATGGCGTCAGATCCGGTCGAAAAGTGCTCGATTGAAACGCTCTCCTATGTTGAAATAAGGTACTACGAAACTGTAGTGAACCAGTTGCTTGTTATTTCACTATTTCACGGATTCTTATTTCAACTCTTATTTCAATTGTGGATCGGCCTTTACAAAACTCAATCGCTTTGTAAAAATGATGAATTACTTGTAAACTTCCATTACCTCTTTATAAAGCGTTGACATCTTTTAGACTTAATTAACATTAGCAATCAGTTGTACAAAAAAACGTTAGGGTTCGAATTCCCGATAGTTTTGAGTTGAATTTTTAGCTGTGGTAGTTTTGAGTTTTGGCTCTAATTTTATTTGAAATATTAATCACTTTGAAAGAATATTAATAAACCACACAAATCCTCAGGGAAGAAAACTAGAAAATACGAAGTTCTTTGTAGTAGTTCTGGAACTTGGTACAGGTTTGAACGCATTGGGAATAAAACGTAGTCCTTGGAACAGCAAAGTTTTGAGTTTTGAAACTTTCATTTAAGCGAGAGTGTGTTTAATTAGTATTTTATAAAAAGATCAAATAAAAGATTACATTGTTTTAATTATGACTTTATTATTAATGTTTACTGCAATCGTGTAATTAACACTTAGCACTTGTAGCATCAATGCAAGATCAATAAAACTGAATCCCACCTGAGCTCAAGCTTGTTGTGACTTTAAACATTGTGTTGTTATATATCTATACATTAGTTTCATAGCAAGATACGTTTAATTTAGTAGAATCACGCAATACACGTTTTTTACATTTTAGAAGTCTAGGTCTACAAAATATTTCACAATTTTACTTTATGTAATTAAATGAGTGTCAAATATATTCTACTCACTCAATATTAAGAACATACGATTGGTGTTCGTGTAACATTACATACTGTGGCATTTTATGTCCCATAGTCTTGTAGCTGTTGTACAAACATCTGATTAGTGCATAGGATGCCTCCTGTTAGTAATAGTAATAGGGATATGGATTGGATTTTGTTCCTGTGCAATGGCCCTTGTTTGTAATTTGTTAGTAAATTAATTATGTTCATAGCTATCTTATGTAATTTTACAACATTCAGAGAGTTTAAATGTGATATGTACAGTTTTTCAATTCTCAAATCTCGCCTCTGACACAATATTTATTTATTTTGCACGTGTACATTAATTTGCATACAATTATTTTCAGGAGGAAGGAGAATTTTAGACAACACCAAATTAAATGGTCTCCCTTGTATTTTAGAATTAATTATTAAATCACATTTTTTCATTATTGCTTTCACTGCTGATGCACCAATAGAAAACTAATTAACAATTTTAAAATTTCATTACCAGATATTAAAAAAGTTTTCAGTGCGGCGTGAAGAAAAAGCGATCATCTACGATATCAATAACCAAGAATTTTAAAATAAAAATTCAGGGAAGTTTGCTTCGGTGTTAGGATTTACAAAGGAATATCTGATCTAAAACATAAAAATATCACACATCACGTTTATTATTGCGTTTATTTATTAACCTACATCGAAAAGAAAAATCGTAATAGCGAAGAATTTCTCACGAATAATAATAGTTCATACGCATGACAGAAACATGTACATTCAGTGGCGTAACAAGGAATTATTTCGGGGGGGGTTAATTAGGGAAAAGTGAGATGAGGGGACTGAAAGGGGTCTGGGGCGAAGCCCCAGCCGCCGGAGGCCATTTCGCCGGAGGCGAAATTTTTTTTCACTTCTATAATTATTTCGTGCCTTTAAGACTCAAAGAATACTACTCGAACCACTACTCGTTAGTTTGTATTATATTGAAGTTACAGTGTTACAGTAGGCATTAATTATAGTTCTAAATACGAATTGCATAGAAATTTTGTTTTTAATGTTTTATGGTTGTTCAATATAATCTTAACAATAACATGAAGTGAAACATTGTGGTCACGTCACATACATTTAAATTTTAATCTACAGAACTTGATATTGTAATATTATATTAGATTAATGCATTTTTATTTATAGGTACCCTCACTTTTAGTGGTTCGACCGAAAGGTATGTTAGTTGTAGATGAACACCTAAATATAATTGAATTTTGAAAGAAATTTGATATCTTACCTAAGTGAAGTGTATAAACATAATGAAAATGTTATTAGTGGCGATTGTTATACACTGAAGTGGTTTAAGGATCTTACAATATATGTATCATTCTCGATGTAGTTTCGGGGGGGGTTTAAACCCCCTAAACCCCCCCCCTTAGTTACGCCACTGTGTACATTGTAAGTACCACATGTAGATTGTTTTATAAATAATGTTTCGGGTGATGTGTTATTAAGTTTGGTGGGATGGTATGAAAGCTTGTGGCTAAATACTTCTGTACACGTACATAATGACACCGAGATTGAACAGAAATTAAATTACTGAAACGAGTGTAAGAATTCATTTATAATATTTTGGAGAGATCACAAGAATTAACTTGTAGATAAAACTGGATGTTAAAAAAAAATTGTCATTGTCATTTATGAAGAGTTTCGTGTTTATATGGAGACTTTATATCTCCCATACCAGTTTGAAGAAGAAACTTATTAAAGCTCTCCTTTCTGAAAACAACATATTATAATTAATTTGTTTGAATTACTTAATTTTTATTTTACAACAATTAATAGTTAAGCGTCGTTGAATCGTATTATAATTTTATTAATTAAATAAATCTTGTTAATGTCATCAAATACAAATTAAATGTCCTCTTTATAGCAGCCTATATCATAGATATAAACTCGGTATGTGTTTTATGAAACATCAAGTGTAGTTCAAATACATAAAAACAGTATTAATGAAATGAATTATGAAAATTTTGTTTCTATTGAAAAGTTTTAAATGAAAGGTAATCTTGCATGTCATAAAAATGAATTTTATATCGAGAAAAATCTGTAGAACGTTTTTGGGATCTTAGTGAAAAATACTCATTCTATTCAGATATAATTCACCCAACATTTTAAATCCATAACTACATAAGCACTTTTTATACTTATATTACATTACTGAGATGATGCAAGCATGTGTAAACAAAAAGATAAACAAGATTCTCTCCAGAATGATTTATATTTAAGATTTAATGACCTTAACTAATAAAGTTAGAATAATTAATTTCTAATATTATTTTTCTGTAGAAAAATGTAACATGGCAAAAACGTTTTTTGTGGTTTTTACTTGTCCATGTCTAAGGTTCCCATCACAATAAAAAGAGATTTAGGAAAACGTCTTGGTAAATGCTTGGCATACTGAATTTCCACCGGCCAGCGATCAATAAAGCTGGCTAAAAATGCAAGTGTTCCACGAAGTGAACCTTGCCTTGCTTGAAACAAGGTGTGCTTGTAGAACTTTTAATGTTACAAACGAAGTTTTCATTGCTTTATTTTATAATTTATTGTCAATGTACAGTCATGTTAGCCACACCCCTTTACACAACAACTTATTGGAAAGAAGATGATTGATCAATAGAGAATAGCAGAAGGGGTGAACCCGCGGAGCCCATACACTATAATGCATGTAGCTTTCATTTTAGGTGAACACGTAATGTAATGAGTAAAACAAAATAACAAACACTTGGTACATTGTTGTCGTAAAAAGTACTTAATTTCAAAAATAATTCGAGAAACAGAAGATATTTTAAAGAAAACAGCTGACGAATCTATTCTATCGAATTAACTACTGTTTTCATAAGTATCTTTGATGAGATCAACAAGCTACATGAATACAACATTGAGCTTTGACAGTTTGGGATGATGAAATAAATATTGTCTTATGCAGAACTCAAGCTTTAAAAGGTTGGTTGTAACCGTTGCAATATATCTTCTTACCTATTAGATAGTGTGTAAACTTACTGAAATTTTACTTCCAATATTGGTATTTAGTTACTACTTATTACTTATTTCTTCACTTACCACTTCATTACTTTCACTGTGAATGGATAATCAAATTGAATTGTAAAAAACTGTATAAGTTTTTAAATAGGAATTTTTTGCATGCAACATCTTCCTATTTATATAATCAGTTAAGCTTTTAATGACTTAGTGGGCCAAACCAGTGGCATATACAGGAATACATTTCAGGGGGGAGGAGGCTGATGGAATTATCAAGAGATAATATATTAAAAGACTCAGCAACCCAACTTCACGCTCGATACAGGGTTGGGAATGGGGGGGGGGGGGAGGGGAGGATTCCCAAAACTTAGCCGCGGGAAACATTTGTATATAAGATATTTGTTATGTGGTGTAAGCATTTTTAAAGGGGTGCAGTTCATTCTGTTGATTGTATAAATTAACACATTCTTTGAGGGTAGCATTAATAAATTGGTGTTACTGCACTGTAGAAAAGGCCAAATTGATTCTGACTTCACTCATTCACTATATATCTTTAAAATTTAAAATTAGGTTATACGGACGTAATAATCGATATTTAGTTTTCTACCATACATTAATTGTAAACAATCATTGAAGCTGGGATCGGGTGGGGCGGGGGGGGGGGGATCTCTAGCCCCCTGTATACGCCACTGGGCCGAACCATGAGAACTGAATCATTTTGGGTTAGTTCGCCAGGATATCATCACAGTTTCTGAGACTCTCTAGGTTACATCGTCGGGATGACTTGTGTCTTGAGGACGGTAACCCAAGGTGGTCCAGAAATCTTGATTGTATGTACGCTTTAATACACTCTACATGGCGAAATAACTAGACAAATGTCTACATTTAATTCGAATGTAGTGTGTGCTCATGTATTTACACGAAGCTTAATTAGCGTTTTTGCAAAAAAGGTAAGTGGGAGATCAAATTTGGAAGGTTCTTTACATGAATTGTTGATAGCCTGCGAATCGAACTCTGTTCGAATTAGCATATATTGTGATAACGCGTCGTGCGTGGTTGTTAGTCAATATTACTTATAACAAGATTAACCGTGTATAGCTTTAGTCGTTATGTTCATTTAACACGGTGATTTTAGGAACATACCGTTAATAATAATTCAACACGTATAAGAATGTAGCACTTAACTAAAAGTTGTATTTTCTAAGTAAATACATACACGAGAAATATGCAGTTGCATCAAGATTAAAATATGAACAATAGATGAGTCTATAACATACACGTCAATTTGATAATAAAGCTCAGAGTTACCTACGAACTGATAAATTTATTAATTCAACCATTGAGGTGAATTTAACAGTTTTATTTTTGTGTAAACATATATTTTCATCAACTTAGACAAAAAATATTTAAGTTTTGTGCAACGAAAATCGAAGACTGCGAACTATGATCGTTTGCGTCATAGTACACAGTGATCGGGCTGGTGTGTGCCCAAGCAAGTCTCCTGTGTTGGATGCTACGAACGAGGACGAAGGTGGTTTGGCCTTGACCTTGACACTCCGTCGGGGGTGGAGTTTGTTCAGCGCGCTGAGTGTTATCTGGTTTCTACCCGTAGATGCCTCCCATGCACAACCCCTCTACTACGGGAACCAAGGGGTCTAGAAGGAGAAGATCCGGCTACACTCGTAAGGTGCTGAATGCACTTAACCACATTCCGTCATGGGACTGATTGTTTACGTGGTGGTCGTTTGATGATTAGACTGAAATGTAGAAGTCTTTTCTATGTCGACGTGTTACGCTATTCGTTGTTGTTAGACAAATAGTTTATTGAAATATTTTTTACGGTTGTTACTAGCCAGTTGGTTTAAAAGTTAGGAAAGAAAATAAATTGATTGATTTATTGAGATTGGAAAAAGTTTGCTTTGCTAAACAAATTTGTGTTGATGTTCTAAGTGATTAAATGAAATATATTTTTACGAATATTTAATTTGGAACGTTCAAAAAGGTTTAACGCATGTCACTCTAAATACATGCATCAACAAAATGGGTTGATTTATTATTATACGACAACAAATTGAATTTTCTCAAGTTGTACATATACATACATTATTATTATTGCGATAGTAATAAAAATTAATAATAATAATAATAATAATAATAATAATAATAATAAAAATAATAATAATAATAATAATAATAATAAAAATAATAATAATAATAATAATAGTAATGATAATAATAATAATAATAATAATAATAATAATAATAATAATAATAATAACAATAATAATAATAATAATAATAATAATAATAATAATAATAATAATAATAATAATAATAATAATAACAATAATAATAATAATAGTAATAATAATAATAATAATAATAATAATAATAATAATAATAATAATAATAATAATAATAATAATAATAATAATAATAATAATAATAATAATAATAACAACAATAATAGTAATAAAGCTAGCATGTAAAAGAAGAAAAAACATAATTTCCTTTAAAAACGTACATAAATGTGACCGAGAAATTAACCCGTTCTGCAAGTGAAGGACCTGGCTTCTGGTTCAATTCTCAGTCAGGACTTAATTTTCTTATTAATAGTTTTCACTCGTATAACAAGAATGTACTGATATTTGTTAGAACACATACAAAAGTTTTAAAAACATTCTGAAAAGTGTTACTTTAAACACTTTCTTAATTAAGCATAACATAAAAATTTGTCTTCTGCTACCAATAAAAGATTAACAAATGCATTTAAATCAATTGTGAAAATATGTTTAATGAGTCTATCAACAAAATATAGCTTGATGATGTAATCGAACAGATTGGGCGTTATAAACGTAGAAAATATAAAGTTTCCAATATATGACACACATGTCTTGTGTTGATTTAAAAAGTAAGCTTAAACAATTAATCTGCTACCTGTAAAACTAAAAAAAAACTACAAATGCATACAACGTTTGGTATTAAAACATTTTCTAAAATAAAATTGATTAGTTTATTGATGATAATTCTTGTTGCTTTACGTCTCAATCATTGCCCTCGTGATATACTTGAGATGAAAAGTCAATTGAAATTGGTAATATAAAATTTAAAAAAAAACTCCGTCTGCTTCCGGGTTAGAATAAGTTCTAGGCAGTTTAACCGCTGTTCGAGGCATTCAAAACAGTCGACGCTTTATAACATCACAACATGATATCATAACTATCACCTGCAACATATCACAACTGCACAAGATATAACACTTTAGGTTTATACTCTTCACGAGAAAAATCATTTATCGAAAGCAAACAATATAATGGCAAAAGCCAAAAACTTCGTATTGTCACACATTGATATTTATTGTAGTCCAAATGTTTCACTTTCAGGATGAAAGAGGATGGTCTTGTTAATAAATAAGCGTATTGCGTCGTTGTATACATATGTCTACATCTGAACTGGTCATAGTTCATAAGAATATCTTAATTATTCACTTGTGTATATTTTCTTCAATTAACATCAAGAAGGAAAACAATAAAAGTTAATAGGTTGGTCTTACTTTTTAAAATTAAAAACTATATTGTTTTAAATTAATTTGCAATTACAGATGTTTCAATATCTAAGATTACATCCTGACACGCGACAACTGTGCAACAAGTAATTGTGTTGAAACTTTCCGAGTAAGACCCAATAAGACCAAATGTGCCCTTTAGAGTAGACGAAGAAGTGATTTTGGAAACAAAAATAATTGTTTTATTACTTCTTATCTTAGGTTTATCACTAAAGCAAGTAACTTCTACAAAAAAGTGTAAGAGCTGCGTGGTATTCACACAGTTACATGTTTTCAGACGAAATTCTATAAGGTAGGTTAGTAAATCGTTTTAGAAAACCACCACACTATTCACAATTTACACAAGGCTACAGTTAGTTATGTGAGAAACTTTTCGCGTTCCTCTTCATTAACAATACATTTTTCCATAGCAAAGTAAACTAATAAACTTCACAAACTATTCCTTAACCTAATTAAAACAACAAAATGCATCCAATTTATGTAATTTTAAACTGACTGGCTAATATGTTTGAGGAACGAAGTTAATCCATGGTTTATGTTTGCCCACATTATGCGATCATACTTTGAAGTTACGCACGAACACATTTAATGTATGGGACATGTTATTTACAAAACCCGATGCCCTAGTAATGGATTGTAGTGATGAGTAGTGTAATGTTAGGATGCAATATTGAAGCAGCAACTCCCATGACTGTTTTTAGTTGTGCATCAGTGTTTATTGTTAGAAGTTAGTACTTTCTATTGTTCCCTTTATCATAGTCCGAAAACTGTTCCCCATTTCATATCGCTCATACAATTAGCTATTGTGATATTGCTTAGAGAGTTATTTAATTACGCTGCATAATCTTTCGAAACAGGTTGAAGGCCATGTAAGTATTTCGGATTAGAAATGTGTGCATATAGCACGCTGATATTAATAGAATATGCTCACATAACGATCTCCGTAACACATTTGAGTATCAGTTATTCTCATTTCAACACTACTGAAAAAAAAAAATAGGATTACACTAGTTTTCCCACTCTTCGCTTAGCGTTAATTTGCAGAACTAATCTCTTTAAAATCATTTATAACATAAAGAAATAAAGGTTAATATTATTGATAGTAATTGCACTCGTACTAAACGTATTTAAAAATTACCCAATACATTAATGTAGTATATACACATATATTCCCGTCCGTAAGCTAAACACAATCGGATTACAAAATGAATTGTTTAATTCATAACCAAACAAGTGACAAGAAAAAAAGTAGGAGTTATATTATTAGCGCTGCTTGAATATTTGGACTGAATTCACTGATTTATATAATGCTCCTCCACATTTAATATTTCATATAAAGAAATCCCCCACCGTCTGTTAAAAGTGCACCCATTGGAAGAATGTTTATCATTGGTGAATCGAGGGAAGTAGGTGGGTACATATTCACAGTCACTTTTCGTTAATTATGGGTACAAATATTGAAACAAGTATTAAATAGGGGGTTCAGACAAGTATGCGGTAGCTTTGTACAGTTGACGTTCGTTAAAAGTGCAGCTATTTGAAGGGGCTGGGGGGGGGGGGGGGGCTGGGGGGTGAGGGTTATTTCTTATTAAAGTTTCGAGACAAATAGGCGGGTAAATTTCATTTGTCACTTGTTTACCGTCGTTCAGCCATTAAAACAATACGCTAAGGAGATACTTCACCACTGTTTTTTTTGCAGACCGATATACTAACAATTCACACATATCAATAAGCTGCAGAAAAACAGATCACTTGGTACGTTATTCGTAGAAGTGGGTAGAACGCATCTACAAATTTCCTTCTGTTCTTTCAAAATGAAACATTCTAAATACTTCTCTTGCACAGCTTAGTTGTTCAATATAGTAAACATAAAGATCATTCAGTTATAAATATATATTTATAGCACACCCCGCAATGATACCAATATTTCTAGTGAGTGAAAGAGTGATTTAGAAATACACTGATACATCAAAAATGAAATAAGAAGACAATAAAACAATTATGTTTGTGTTTCCATAACTGTAACTAACAAGACGATGCCGCAACGTTGGCAGTACCGGTTTATGTCGTGGACTAACGTTAACAAAAACAATTAATGCAATGCTCTGATCATTCATTTCAGGGGAATAACCTGGTTTAGGTTCATCTCATCCCGTGTCTCACTAAATGGTAGACTCAACAATCTCGTGTGTATAAAACAAGTCTTAGCTCGTAAAACCCGGGAGAATCATGTTAAGTCTGCGAGACGTCGCCCAGGTTAGACTCGAGCGTCGACAGCGTCGAGCGATGTTGACGCGCGTCATGAAGTGTTTGGATGTTGTTATGCTTTGTTTTCGGATGTTTTGTCTGCATGACTAACCTGTGCCGTTTCACCTGCACTACCTCATTGGCCTAACACCTTCAAGGCTTTGATTGCTGCAGCCTTATTTTGTTGGTTATGCATTGGCATGTTGGGGTGTTTTAGGTGGCTATGCAGCGCTGTTTCCAATAACTTGGCGGCAGAGGTTTTGATATTACCAAAATCATACTTTAGTCGATGATACTCAGTGTGTATTGATAGATCTAAAATGCCGCCAAGTTATATAGAAACCAAATGCAAATATTAGTGTTATATGTAACTATTTTAGGTTACCCTTGATAGAACTAAAAGCAAATATTAAAATGTTGCCTTAACATTGTTCTTAAAATGATTGTAGATATAAATTAAATACAAAAACAAGTAATACAGAAATGATAAATACATATTTTCCTTAACTGCACATATTATCTCTGTCACCTCTTTACTGTACACTGTCTCTATCTCCCTAACTTTCTACCCCGATAGACGAGCTCAGTCAGTAAGTTGTCTTTTTTTTAACTTGCTTGCCGGCTATAGCTCTCTATCTTGTGTTTTTCTCGCTTCTTTTTTTCTAGATCTTGCAGAATCTCCAAAAAAAGCGAACTGAGAGGCGAGGACGCCTCAACTCAGAAACAGCGGGCAAAAAGAAGTCAAAGTTCAGCAAAAGCAATCTGATTTTTAAGGTAACCCTGGTGATGCTGACTGCTGACTGCTTCTTCTCGCGCATGCGCTGGTTCTACCGACTTAAGCTCCGCCTTCTGTCTCTCTCTCTCTCTCTTACGCATGCTCGTTGTACATGCCTGCTCTTGTATGCCCTCTCTCTCTTGCGTATACTCGTATCGGCATGCACGCATGCTTCACACACACGGACACAGACTCACCTCAAGACTGCGTCAACTATAGCTATGTAGGCGTCTAACCCGATAACGAAAGAGTGAAAATTGTTACTGAATCCGATATCAATATATTTATCAACGTAATTTGGAACAATAAATGAAATCGGTGAAATGTAGAAACGATGAAGCAAATGTTGCATCACTGTGCACATGTGGTAAGTATTGGAATGACAACAGAATGCCATGTTGGGGTATCCGGCTAAAAAGTGACTCTTGAAGAATCATCTTCCAAAATGTGGAGCTATACACAATGGAACGTAAGCTACGATGTAACTTCCAACAACCCAACTCTCCAACTCTTTAATTTATTCAATACCTGAGATTGAGGTATTTGATTTATCACTAGGTAATCGGTAATACAAAATGATCTAGATTTATGAAATTTTCACTCTTTCTTAACAATTAAAGTAGACTATTTAAATGCGGCTTTAGTGTAAATACGCTACCATAGTGACGAGCCTTATAGAGCTAGCTTGGAAAGAAAGCTTGCTCATGTATAAACCATCGTAGCTACCTATACAAGGTTAACGAAATTTTTTTGCCGGTCCTAACCTGCATGTTAACAACCCTCTGTACAAAACCTGCGCACTAGTTTACAACACTATATAGCAGATAATCCATTAATCGGCAACGCTACATCGATAACTGTATATCCGATACATTCAAGATCGCAACACCGATTTCATTCGACCTAAAAAATGCGTTTTTCATACAAAATAAACATTATTTGGGTAGCTCGTATGGAACCAATAACATAATCTTAAAACGGGTTTAAATGTTCGTACATACACGCAACGGATACGATTACTGAGTTTATTTTTTACTACAGGAATGCACGTAAAAGCTTGTAGTAACACGTAAATATTGACGATATTGTTTTATATATATTTCTTATGATACGTACTATTTTTATCATTATTATCATCATCATTATTATTATTCTCATATTGTGAATTGTGAATGACAGTTATAGTAATCTCATGTAGGCGTTTATGTATTTATTATACTGTTAATCGCTTTTACGCCTGATTAGCTATAAGTACGCTATACATGTTACAATCGTGACATATATTTTTACATCCATCATTATTTTATTTTTTAATATATTTGTTGCATTTTATGAGTATCTTGCAGATGCATTGGGATCGTGTTTGGAGCTGCTGAGAGGGAGAGAACTTGTGCTGAACTAATCCTCATCTGGATTTCATAGGGAGATACAATATCTGCCCTGACCGGATGTGTTTTCTGGGATACGGACGACGAAAAAATACTATCGCTGAATACCTGATTTCATTTAGAGATATATTGATAGTTAATTAATACATCTATCTTTTCAATATAGGGAAGTAAACGTTCTTCATATTAGAAATGTATTTCTTTAACTAGATGATACCGTCTATAAAATAATGGAAGAGGTGTGGTACTAAAAAAACGTAATTTAAGCTTTAAAAATGAGTAAATGTAGCATTATGAGCTTATTTACGCCATTCCTATAATTTCTATGCCACAATAATGTGTATTGAAAATTTACATAATATTCATACAAATATTTTGGTATAAAAGTGAGAAGGTTAATCTTCAATGCATGTGTTGTCTTACAGTATGCAAACTACTAAAACTGCTCTTTTTTGTATAAGGAACACAATTTTGAAATCTTTAATTAGTTTATTCTTAGGTAAAATAATTTTCTCATTTCTCGTATGTCGTTATTTGTGTTCGAAAATTTAAGACATTTGAGTTCAGGCTTATGCAGAATTGATAAAGTCTTAAAGCATCTTCAAAGGAAAACGTCAGTTGTTATCTATTAAGTATTGATCAGGATGATTCAGCAAGGTATAATGAAGGCAAACTTCAGTTTTTCTTCGTCTAACATCTCATTGAAAACACTCCCGTCCCAGAATCCAGATGTCGCTTTGTTCCAGCGCATTACATTGCTATTATTGTTACCACGCATTCAGGCTGTGTTTCATTTGTTTTAGTTCCTGAACATGGCGAGTGTTTTTATGAGAATCTTCAATTTGATCTGTATGATGCTGTTGATTGGCCACTGGTCAGGATGTCTTCAGTTCCTCGTGCCAATGCTTCAAGGTTTCCCATCGAATTCATGGGTTGCTATAAACGAGTTACAGGTAACGATCAACATAAGTGAAAGCGACACACGAAGTACATAGCCCCTTGTAGGAACACTACATTCAAATTATTCAACATTTATTTTCGAGTTTGTTTGAAATTGTAAGAATTTAAAAAACCCAAAACGCGTACTAGGGGCTATGTGTGATAAGTTGAGTTACTTTTATGTAGCTGAATAGAGAGCACATTTTTGTATAGATTTTGAAACGACTGAGCTTAATATTTTTTGAAGAATAACTACTAATGTAAGCTTTCAACTATCCAACCTCCTGGTATCGGATGAACGGTAAGACTTCATCGATTAACTTTTGTTTCCCATATTTTTGCCAAACTGGTATTTTTATTTTCATGAACTTTTACCACCTATACTTTTTGCACTCTTTACAAAGTAAGCTTCGTATTTTCTAATGTATACTGTATATTTTGTTTTTATTCAAGTAACAACCCATAGTTGATAGTCATGAAGAATTTGTACCCTGGAAGCACAATCTTAGTCATATTGTAATATGCATATTTCGTCTTTGACACAATATATCTTAACCTACTGTAGATTTTTATAAAGTAAAAGTAGTTTTTCAATCAATTCACGATTTGTTTTCTTAACAAAATAGAAATTTAAAAATATGTAGCAACTATTCTTATTATTATTGCAGTAACTATCACAAATCCCAATCTTATTGCATGTTCGTTCAATAATGAAATAACATAGTTTTATGCTCTTACATTGTATGTAACTATGAAACTTATTTGTGACGTCAACAGACCTACACAACTTGGCACTCAACGTATGCTTTCTGATTCAGATGCATCTTACGTATATACATCCTAAACTAATGCTTAAAATGAAACGGCAACAAGTTATGTAATTTTTATTTACGAACAAATCCTTCAACTTGGAACGAAAATTACTCTGTACAAGCTTTGAGTGATAAAAACATTATAACCAGGTTTTAAAGGTAAACAATTCAAAATATTATTCACGTTTCTAACTGTGTTTGTTTTACTTGTCGTTTAGGAGGCCTTCTGGCTAGAGCAGTACTCTTGGGCATTGTTCAAGGCAATGTCACACATGTTATGTATCGGGTACGGTCGCTTCCCGCCCCAGTCGCTCACAGATATGTGGCTGACGATGCTGTCCATGATCAGTGGTGCCACCTGTTACGCACTATTCCTTGGCCACGCTACCAACCTCATCCAGAGTCTGGACTCTTCCAGACGACAATACAGAGAAAAGGTACGTACACACCCTTTACACACACACCCTATCTCAGGGATTGAACTGACGGCTTGGTAGTGGGGGGGGGGGGATGCCCAAGTATTTAAATACAGCTTAAAATAGCTTCGTTTACATGGAGAATTCAATCCGGGATTGAAATGGATTTTAGTATCTGCGTGGGCAGTAAGGAGTCTGGGGCGGAGGTAAATTTTTTGGGGGATATTATTGCTCTCGAGATGGCCTTAGAAATGATCTCAGACTCCATTGGTATGGCTTATTTTTGTACAAACATTGCCTGGCTATGAATATGTGTGTAAATTAACATTATTTATTAATGTTACGAGATAAAGTCACTTGATGTGATATGAGATGAGATGGGTATCCAGAGGTGGGGATTTAGCCATCCACGGCGGGGATACCTTTCAGAAGAACAGAGCCAGGGATAAAATTACCAGAGGGGGGAAATCCCCCCAACCCCTCCGTGGATTCGCACCCTGACCTATTCATCTGGGCCTCGTGTACAATCTCATCCGTGGTCGGTTAAGTGATTTAGTGATTTATTTAGATTATGGAATAATTTGAAAAGGGGTTTGTGTCTGATTTTTATTGTATCCATCAACAAAATACTTTGTAAAATATTCTGTAGTAAAGGGGAAGTGGAAAAAATAGAGACATTGAATGCGAATAATGTATGTAACTAATTGTGGGATCCAAATGAAAATACTGGCGCAAAAGAGATAAAAATGCAAAGCTCCAAAAGTAAATCTAGATTTCGAATATACGAAAACGAAAAGTGGAACTGATATGGTTAGTATCTGAACAAAACTGAGCTAAAAATGTGTTGAAGTAAAGTATGGATTCGACGACATGGAAAGACTTTCTTTACTGATCAAGCGCACAAAAATTGGAATATTAAATAATTCATTCTTTACTCTTGATTTTATTTTATTGACTTTACCTTTGGACACCCACAAGTTGTAGAACATTTGATTCACCGCAAACAAAAACACAGTCTTTCTTTGAACAGCACTTGAAAAATATTTTATACCTTTCGCTAACAATACGTCTACGCCTACGCTGTAATGAATAGACTGTTTAAGAAATGTGTGTTGCCACTTTGACCTTTTATGAAGAAAATATATAAACTTTCTGAGAAGCAACCGAGGCCAGAATCAACACAACTTCGAATAAAATAACAACGTATCCTTGGAAATGAGGTAAATTAAGTTACGGCAGCTGACATTACTGAATCACATTTCCATGAAACGTTTTTTAATGGAAACAATTTCTGTTTTGAATTCAATGTATCGTGAATGAACTTGGTAAAAAAATATCTTCATTGAACTTTTATTCGCTGGAAGAAGTGCTTTTTGTTTAAGTGCGTGGGTCTTATGGAGTCGCATGATTTAAGCTATGAATATCAGATACTTAAAAAATATTGGGACATTTGCATTTGCTTACTTAATATCAGGGTTACTCGATAGCTTGGGTTAGCAACTGAGATAAAAGTGTGTGGCGATCAAATAAATTCATTGTTGAGGCTTAAACGCACAAAACAATAGCAGAAAATACTGTCCAATAACCTCAAAACACCGAGAACATAATAAAACTTCATATATTTATTATTAGTAACCTAACAGTTCTCTTTCATTAAATTACATTGCAATCAAGTATCATAAAACCGAAAGTACTTCAACATGACTGTTAAAAGCCACTGCTTTGCGCCGTGATTGAATATTGCCTAATCTCACTTTTAACCGAATTTCTCAGTCAAAAAACTTGATATTTGTAGGTAACTGTCAAATATAACTTGTATAAATGAGATAAGTTAGGTTGACTCTTTGCACTATAGTGTAGGCTTTTTACAGTTACCATGCTAACATGTATTATGGAACATAACATACTTGGACGGAAAGTAAGGTTTAGCAGGCCTTAACCCTGCTATGAATAAAGACGATATGAATCAATCAATCCCTTTCCCACCCGCTTACTGCAGGGTAGAGACTCTACGCCAGTGGATGTTTGTCTTCTGCTTCGTACAGTCGATATACTCTAGTCGGCTAGTAGCAGAATGTAAACGCATGCACGAATCACTTATCCACCTTATTCTGCGCTGTTATCGACCACGCTCTTGCGTTCTGCTACTAACCGACCGACTGGATTACGTTAAACGGTAGTACACAGAAAAGGGATACTACTAGCCAACTAGATTATGTTAAATATTATTACGAATGAGTAGAAAAAAAAAGGGATTAGAAATATTATTATGTGTGTATAATTCCTTTTATCTTTATTTGAATCTCTTATAAATATTGTGAATACATGTTATAGTGTTTGTATTAAGCCAATGTTTTTTATAAGTTCGCAGACTCGTCTTGTTAAAATGGAAGTGTTATATTATTTGTATTTATTTTCGTAAATATGTTGTATAGCAAACTTGCTAAACAAAGAACTACTAACAATCGTCTATCATTTAATGTATCTACCCTACAGAACTGTACTGTTGTATCATCTTAGGTAATCCTGGCCAGGTCTGTCAATAAACCAGGGTGATATTATTATGACCTATAACCTAACGTTGTATTGCGCAGGTGAAGCAGGTAGAGGAATATATGGCGTATCGGAAACTGCCCCGGGAGATGCGGCAGAGAATAACAGAGTATTTCGAACATCGATACCAGGGCAAGTTCTTCGACGAAGAGGCGATCCTAGGCGAGCTGTCGGAGAAACTAAGAGAGGTAGGCCTATGGCAACAGTGTATTTCGTTTTACGATAGTTTAAAAAGCGTAAGAATTTAGAGTTTAGACCATTCAATAATAACAGTGATTTAGGAAGGAGTACAATAAATGTAACTACGATATATAATGAAATAATAATACCTCAATAATATCCAATAATACTACCCATAATGAAATAAAATCCAAATAAAGATAGCGTAACAAAACAACAAAACTACTGGAAAGAGAGAGCATTGAATTGCAAGAAAAATATAATTATATAGAGGTATAGGAGGTATCACACAATCACAAAGAGAAAGAAAATAAACATAATCATCATCTCAAATAAAGACAAAAAGTAGATTATTGAGTAAAAAAATTAAATAAATAGTAAAAAAATTATTTGTTTCGAGTAGGTATGTGTACTTTAATTCCTATTCCCTAACTTTTGTTTCTGAAAGCATACGATGATCACATGTTTGTTGTTTAGGATGTGATAAACTACAACTGCCGGTCACTTGTAGCATCCGTACCGTTCTTCGCCAATGCCGACACAAACTTCGTCTCTGATGTCGTAACGAAGCTAAGATACGAGGTCTTCCAACCAGGTACGACCTTTTGTGGTATAACGAAGCTAAGATACGAGGTCTTCCAACCAGGTACGACCTTTTGTGGTAACGAAGCTAAGATACGAGGTCTTCCAACCAGGTACGACCTTTTGTGGTAACGAAGCTAAGATACGAGGTCTTCCAACCAGGTACGACCTTTTGTTGTAACGAAGCTAAGATACGGGTCTTCCAACCAGGAACGACCTTTTGTTGTAACGAAGCTAAGATACGGGTCTTCCAACCAGGAACGACCTTTTGTTGTAACGAAGCTAAGATACGGGTCTTCCAACCAGGAACGACCTTTTGTTGTAACGAAGCTAAGATACGGGTCTTCCAACCAGGTACGACCTTTTGTTGTAACGAAGCTAAGATACGAAGTCTTCCAACCAGGTACGACCTTTTGTGGTAACGAAGCTAAGATACGAGGTCTTCCAACCAGGTACGACCTTTTGTGGTAACGAAGCTAAGATACAAGGTCTTCAAACCAGGTACGACCTACTGTGGGGAAAAAGGTGCTTGATGAATTTTATTTTGTACTTGCTTTGATTTGTGGTGTGGAGTGCTTATTTACAGTTGTAAATGAGGTTAAGAATTAAAACTAAGACCTGGGTATTTTTCGAAATAGGAATTGGGTTATACTGGGAAAATCGTTATTGAGCGTATTTTCATAACTTAGTCAGTCTAGTTAAAACTAATGGTTCATTGCAATATTTTATGTTATGCAGTAACCTAAATATGTTGTTTATTAATTCTAATGTTTGCCTTAAAGCAATATGCAATTATTTTTAAGGAGTTTGTCAAATGGTAAAAATGAAAATCTGTGGCTCCTGTTAAAACGAAGCACACATATTAAAGTTAGTATAAAACGTAAAACAAAATAACGTACCACGAACGCACAACATGTAACTTAGCTCCGCTAGCCTCGAAGCGGTTTGTATGGTGAAATTAATTTACCTTATAGAACACACACTAAAGCCGAGTTTATATTACAATGCCTAAGGTATTTACTTTTTTATGTTTTGCTTTTTAATATGGAATTTAATTATACTCAACAAGTTGTTGCTTACTGTTCAAATTGGTAATTATGTACACAAAGTGTACATCGTTTTTGCTAGTTGTTTATACTGGCTTATGTATGCAGTCAGTTCGTAAACTAAATTATGTGCGTTGTGTGTTTAGCACAATACTGATATGCGTAGAGATCGAAAGGGGTGGCTCTACCCCCAAATGCATGGATTATTTTTAACATCAAATTTGTGACTGAGAACGTTTAACGTAAACACATACAAGTGTTCACACAACAATTAAAGATTTGTGATGTTATTTATCTACAGAGTAGGCCTACACCAACTTTCAACAAATTCTTAAAAATTTTAGTGACCACATCGAATCAAATGTGTTTTTAAATGTAGAGTACCAATGTCACAAGTAAAGGTATACATTTGCTATATGTTCGATAAGACAGTGTATTTATCAAAAAACTCCAATATTTACTTCATCTTCGTCTAAGCTTTTTCACTTCTTGGGTTTCATCTGAACCACTTATCTAAATCACAGATTCTTAGTAAAGTTTATGTTTCTAAATGATCTTTGTAGCTGAAGACACGAAGAACTTAAAGATAACGTACATTCAAAGAAGTTAAGACATGTTATATAAAAATGAAGAGTTATACATATATGTTTGGTGTAAAAATGGTTATTTTGGGAATAAGTTAATGGGATATAATATTTTCATTTAAGTACACAGAGGATTATGTACTCAGAAAAAAATTACAATTTATTTTTACAAGATTCTGGGTAAAAAGAGAGAAAACAAAATCACCAAGTAGTATATATGCTTAAATTTAGAGGCTTCATCCAAGTCGTCCATCCTAGTAGAAGTAAACTCTTTCTAAAAAATGTTCATAACACTTCAACAAATTCGCATAGAGCTTTACTACAAAAAAAACTTTAGTATAACAACACGCATAATAATTCTTGTCTATTTAACTATATGAAATAACTTTTGGCACAATGTATACATTTATCCCACAAAAACTGAGATTCTCCCCTCACATCTGCAGGCGATATCATCATCAAAGAAGGCACCATCGGCAACAAGATGTTCTTCATACAAGAAGGTATCGTCGACATCGTCATGTCTAACGGTGAGGTGGCGACCAGCCTCAGTGACGGTTCCTACTTCGGCGAGATCTGTCTCCTGACCAACGCCCGGAGAGTCGCCAGCGTCCGAGCCGAGACCTACTGCAACCTCTTCTCGCTCTCCGTCGACCACTTCAACGTGGTGCTCGACCAGTATCCGCTCATGAGGAGGACGATGGAGAGCGTTGCCGCTGAAAGGTTAGAGTCTTGTGCCTCCGCCAAGAAGGACATGTTGAATGAGCTTGTCAGGTTGAGGTATAATAGAAAGATACCAGACTCACCGGGATCTATGAGTAGTGAATAGGATATACCCGCACATTAGGGACATGCTCATTGACCTTGTCAGGTGCAGGTATAACAGAAAGGTGATGCCACTGGGGTCTATGAGCAGCGAGCAGGATATACCCGCACATTAGGACACGCTCATTGACCTTGTCAGGTTCAGGTATAACAGAAAGGTGATGCCACTGGGGTCTATGAGCAGCGAGTAGGATATACCCGCACATTAGGACACGTTCATTGACCTTGTCAGGTTCAGGTGACACTGGGATCTATGAGCAGCGAGCAGGATATACCCGCACATTAGGACATGCTCAATGACCTTGTCAAGTTTAGGTATAACAGAAAGGTCATACCGGGATCTATGAGCAGTGAGTAGGATACACCCGCACCTTTGAGATATAATGACCTGGTCATGTTGTGATAAAATACAGGTTTGAAGTAGCAATTAGGACACTTCTACACAAAATGATTGTGCTGGATATTACGATGAGGAACATTGAGGTATTTTGGGAAACTATACTGAAAAAAAATCTGGTATGTCAGTAGTTATTAGGTATGTAATTTGTGTACACAAAGCAATACGCTGTAGGATCTGGTCAGGTTAATTGAAGTATTATTGGGAACTGTGGAAGAATGCAATAAGGTTTTAATTATTCCTGTACGAAAAGCAATAAGCTGTAGGATCTAGTAAGGCTGATTGAAGTTATTATTGAAAACTCCAGAGAATGCAATAAGACTATTCCTGCACGAAAAGGAACAACAATGATCTGGGCAGGATGATTGAACAATTGAGGAATAAGTGCCATTAGTTGATATAAGTGAACATTTAAGGGGTGTTTGAGGATGTGATAAAAGCATCACTTTACTCTTGCAACAATTCGACTGTATACTTATTAATAAAAGTAACAATTTTATATTTGATACGACACGTTTATGTCTAGCCAGCAAATCTGCATAATGGTTTAGATGTAAAATTTTAATTAAAAAGTTTAATAAATATTGAAAAAATAAAATAAAAACTATAATAATCTTGTGTAGTTTTGTACACACACTTATTGCACGCGATTGTATACATGTTAGGTAAATAATAAATGTATATTTTGTATCTTTGATTAACAGTCAAGTGGCTATTTTACACCCGTTTTCATTAAAATAAATTCTAATAATTGGCAAAGTGTGGCTTGTGCCACTCCGCTCCTAAATAGTAAACTTTCTGTAGAATAGAATTGTGTTCAATTCTTAACAAACTTTATTTGTAACTAATTCGAATATGATATTTTTCAACTCAGTTGCTTTAGCAAGCCCACAAACGATTTTACCGAAATGAGATATCCCCTCCCACAAAATTTGTACCGGAACTAATTAATAGCGAATGACTTGTTTTGAAAATTACATATTATAAAAATAAATGATTCTCTTTTAATTCAAATATGAAAAAACACTCAGTTTAGTTCAATATTTGTTTTGAAGTCGTCGATAATAATTACAAATTATAGCGTCACAAAATTGTGAGAGATTTGACAACATTGTTGACACTATTCGATTGCGTACATTGCGTGCATAAAAATGTACCATTATATATTTTAATTTAATGACGACTACAAATTACTTAAGCTTAAGATCTTGTTTAACATACAATATTCACTCCGAGGCATTTTTTTGTATGAACTGCAACCCCTAGCCTGCCATTAAAATAACATATATCTAAAAAATAAGAAAAGAAAAAATCACATTACATTCATAATATGATCTCATTTCTATTATAAGAGAAGAGAGTTATCAGTATCTTAGCGCAAGTAGAAAGTAATCATAGTTATTATGTTAAATATAAGAATAAAGTTTTAATTAATGTAAATATTATTATGGACTATTTTATTTTAAATCCTGTACAAATAGGTCACTCGAGTCTTTTGTTTTCATTTGAATGTATGTATATATCCCTGTTTTTTAGACTAAACATGAACATTAATATGATTAGTAATATAATTATCATAGCTTATTAAATAATCGCACATTATTTTTTAAATGTACTGAATCTTAACAAATGCATTATGTTTATTTTAATTTTATTATATATTGTGTGTACATGTTTATTAATTTTATTGTAATAATCAACTCTATATTAAATGCAGTTTATTTCTTTAAAAACAATAGTTTTAGAAAGCCAAAAGTAGATTTAATGTATGTCAGTGGCTTTCGTTTTATGATTTATGTATTTTAGCTTAATAAAACAATAATCTGTGTTGTGGACCTGCACTTTATCCAGAGTAATAATTGTACAATCCTTTCCTTAACCTGGTTGCATGCAGTGTAATATGTATTGGTTTCAGTCTTAGTAAGTGTATTTATGTCTGCAAATAAACCTTATAGTGAACCCTATAGTTGCTTTGCCACCTGAAACCCACAAGCTTTGCGTATAGTCTCTGTGTATTAGTGTAACTGTATTTTAGTATCGTATTATTTTCTACCTCCAACTGAATCTCAGAAAAAATCACCAAATAGAGTTGCTATCTTCAAATAATATCTCTACTTGTATTTATATATTATATAAGCCCCCACGCAATTTTAAAGAGCACAAATAAACATGTATTTGTCTAACACAATTTAGTGTCGCATGTTACTTGTAAATACATTTTTCTAATTTTGTTGCAATTTGAATTGGCATATAACTCGTAACTTTCATATAAATAGAGTGGTTTACATGATTGACTGTGGATGAGCTATTGTATAGTACTGAATAGTTTTGTTTATAATAGAAAAACTTAGATCTATTTTAAAATAGATATATTACTAAATTATTGTTCAAGGTGTACTAATTTGCATTACTTTCTGAAAAACACTACGTAAGAATTAAAAGATAGTTTCAATTATTCACCAGTTTCTACTAAACACAATTGATCAAGCACGAATGAACACTTATACCGAAAAATAGATATTATTGTTAGATTTTAGTTGTGTCATACCACGGATAATTCATCATAACACACATTGAATGTTGAGGTGATTATGTCTACCTTTGCATATTTTTTTAATCAACGCCAATTCGAATGATAATATAATATCGCAAATGAACCACTTAAAACGATAATGCACGTTTTAGTTTCAAAATTATAATTTCATCACACGATTATAAAAAGTAATTTTAATGCCTTGGAGATACAATTAACGAAAAGAGTAGTTCCAACATATGTGAATATGCGTGAGTTCATGCACACAACAATCGATTAGCAATCTTGGACTTCCAATGGGTGGGTGGACTGTGAAGACGGGTATCAAGTAGATAAAGTGAAACTAAACGCAATGGTAATTTTAAATTGGAAATATTGATACCTTCAGTAATTGATGTGAAATTAGTATTGTTTTTAAAAGTTTTACTTTCTTTATATTATTGATTTTAGCTGTGATTTTAGTTTGGTTGAAAATATTGTACGCATCGTTGCATAACCACAATAATAATACAGACAGTGTTGGGTAATAGTGACATATCAAAAAGCTTGAGAAACTTGAGAATGAAAGCTCATTTTATGAATATTTTATTGAAATTAAGTTTAAAAATTTTGTAACTATGCAGGGCTACTTGTTATAATGATCTAGAGACTATCTAAAAAAAAAATACAAAACTGATTGTGTTTGTATAACATTAAACAATGTAAATGATGTCCGGAATTCTCTAATTTGATTCAAAGATGGTAAATATGTATCTTTTTTATAATATCTGTAGCTATTGATAAGATCTAACCCCAAATCTTTCCAGAACTAAAATATGTATTGTAATATTTTCCGTAACGACGCGAACAAAAAAATGAAATTCCCGCAATTTCCAAACTATGCCTCCCACATTTCAACAGTTCCGCGAGACTGGGCATGACTTTTATGTCCAAAATAACGATTAAGAGTCGTCATCTAAGAACTTGAAAGTAAGGTAAGTGCAATACTCATACAGGTATGGACCTAAATTCATACTATCAAATCATGGTAATTTTTAAACAGAGATAAACTTTCAATTAATTGAAAAAGATAATAAGGCTGGGCTTAGCAATATAACATACACCTTAGAGAATAAGTGAGAATAATCAGCTGCTTATATGTATATTGATAGAGAATGATGATGATAATTCTTATCTTAGCGTCTTCATTATTGCGAATGATGCTATTCGAGACGATTAGGGGGGATAACTGAATACGAGCGTCATCTAAGAAACTATGCAGGATTCGAACCCACCTCCCTTGGTGTTTTCAGTAGAAAAATTCGTATGCTACGGGGTCACCAGATTCTGTGAGCTACTGGCTACGCCAATGATGGATGTTATTTTACAACATAATTAAAAAATACATTATATTAGTCAATAACAATTTTGTTGTTTTATCACAACATTTTAAAACGTAAAATATTTTTGCTATACTTAAAATGTAGATAAATATAAGATGAGCACGTTTGAAGCATCAATCCACTTAATAGTCTCAAGATTGAGAAAATTCTCGGAAATAACTCGGGATTGCCAGAGATGGAATTGAACCCGCGACCTTCAGAAGAGTTGAGCGTGCTAATGCTGAAGTAATTAAGACGGCCACTTGAGGTAACGTTCTAAGTATACGTTAGGTCTTGAGTGGTTTCAATAATGGTACATTTAATTTTATTTATATTCCTACATACTATTGGAAACTTCGTACGGCCGACTCCTAAAATAATACTGAAAAGTGAAATTGTACGTAAAAATACAAGCTCACAACTTTTTGTTAAAAATGTACAACATTAAAATACAACAAATCTCTCTTTTTAATTCGTATGTGCATTTGAGCACAACTCTTTGAAATTCGAATGATTTCAATAAACGTTTCCAAATTTCACATACATTTTTACTACTTTGTTACGTGAAATCCATCAAATCTATTGTACATTAAAAACCCCATTTGGATGATAACATCGTCTTAGAGCTGGAAATGATAAAAACAGTTTGTCAGTTGTATTTCTACCTGGCAGAAGATAATTAACTCCATTTATTGAATAGCTCCTCAGTGTTCAATTAGTATAAGTAAAATTAATTAGGCTATGTAGAGTTTTAATGGTCGGTTATTAACACATACAGCTCGCGGCTCGCTGCCCCTGTAACTTATGCAACTTAACAAGCACGCGTGTGCTGCAGAGTAGTGTGGTAGTCTACGACACAGTATCACTGCTCGCTGCCCCTGTAACTTATGCAACTTAACAAGCACGCGTGTGTTGCAGGGTAGTGTGGTAGTCTACGACACAGTATCACTGCTCGCTGCCCCTGTAACTTATGCAACTTAACAAGCACGTGTTTGTTGCAGGGTAGTGTGGTAGTCTACGACACAGTATCACTGCTCGCTGCCCCTGTAACTTATGCAACTTAACAAGCACGCGTGTGTTGCAGGGTAGTGTGGTAGTCTACGACACAGTATCACTGCTCGCTGCCCCTGTAACTTATGCAACTTAACAAGCACGCGTGTGTTGCAGGGTAGTGTGGTAGTCTACGACACAGTATCACTGCTCGCTGCCCCTGTAACTTATGCAACTTAACAAGCACGCGTGTGTTGCAGGGTAGTGTGGTAGTCTACGACACAGTATCACTGCTCGCTGCCCCTGTAACTTATGCAACTTAACAAGCACGCGTGTGTTGCAGGGTAGTGTGGTAGTCTACGACACAGTATCACTGCTCGCTGCCCCTATAACTTATGCAACTTAACAAGCACGTGTTTGTTGCAGAGTAGTGTGGTAGTCTACGACACAGTATCACTGCTCGCTGCCCCTGTAACTTATGCAACTTAACAAGCACGCGTGTGTTGCAGGGTAGTGTGGTAGTCTACGACACAGTATCACTGCTCGCTGCCCCTGTAACTTATGCAACTTAACAAGCACGCGTGTGTTGCAGGGTAGTGTGGTAGTCTACGACACAGTATCACTGCTCGCTGCCCCTGTAACTTATGCAACTTAACAAGCACGCGTGTGTTGCAGGGTAGTGTGGTAGTCTACGACACAGTATCACTGCTCGCTGCCCCTGTAACTTATGCAACTTAACAAGCACGCGTGTGTTGCAGGGTAGTGTGGTAGTCTACGACACAGTATCACTGCTCGCTGCCCCTGTAACTTATGTAACTTAACAAGCACGTGTGTGTTGCACAAAAGTTACTTTTTATTTATGTATTGATATTTTCTCGCCCGGAAGCGATAAGGCTGATTTGGGGCCAAAATACGGACCCTCTGCAGCCTAATACAAACATGACCTACTGGTCCGCTGCGGTCTTTGTCACGATTATAATACCGACTATACACAAGCCACTCATTGAACAACTACAACATGTACCAACATAAATTAAAATACTGCATCCCACGTAAAATACCGTAAATACCGCTCTTGTTCTAATGCCGACGTGCTTTTTCCTAATCCGCGTCTTGTAGGCCTAATGACTAAATGTCGTTAATAGAAATAACGTGAAACAGTGCAAATGAATATTCCTGTTTCTATCTGCGACACTAGTATGCACAGGTTTTAAATAGTTACGCGCTACACTGCCAACCTCGCCGCTATGGTAACGTAGCAAAGAATATATTTGGGGGAGGGGGCGGAGGGGGGGATCTGGTAGTATTATCTACGGATACATACAGTCAGGAAAGAATTTCGAAGCTCGATGCGATAGGAGGGAGGGGTGAATTGTGCCCACATTAACAGCGTCGCAGGCAAACTACTTATTTGGTGTGTGTGGTTTTAAAGTCGATCGATGAAGTGAACTACCCATTTAAAACAACAAAATCACGAGATTCTGTGAGGATATCATAGGTATTCAATGTAACTGCACGCTAAATAAGCAAGCGCCCGAATAGTGCAAACACTGACTATCTATTCATTCAATATCTAACAAAGTAGGTTTATAAATGTTATTTTATGTATCATACGTGCATTGTAGAAAATCTTTAGTGATGGTGTTTCGGGAATGGGGGAGGGAGTGATCAGCATTTGAGCGGATTTGTGAAAACAGAAAGATCAGCTTCTATGAAAGTGTGAAAACAGTTCCTTGTTCCAGGAGGTTTGTAATGCAGGTGGCAGTCGTTAAATATATTAATCATTTATTTATTTTTCTTCATCAATGATAGCGTTGAGTAAGTTATATAGGGTAGAGGCCCCACGCCATCGGCAGTTTGTCTACCGCATTTTACTAACCAAAATACTTTAGCCGGGTAGTAGATGTTCGCCAAGCGACGCGATGACGGAGCCTGATTGGTCGGCTACTTCGCCGAAGATATACGGAGACAGCCGAAAACTCCGTCATCGCGTCGCTTGGCGAACTTCTACTATTTGGGCAGCATAAGGCGGTTGACAAACTGCCGATTGCGTTGCGACTCTACCCTATATTACTCACTCAACGGTGATAGTGTTTCATGTACAACTAAACGTAAACCTGGTGTTTCAGACTGAACAAGATCGGAAAGAACCCGAACCTGGTGTCGCACCGCGAGGAAGACATCGGCAGCGACTGCAAGACGATCAACGCAGTCGTCAACGCGCTCGCCGAACAAGCCAACAACGCGAACGTCTCCGACGAGTCTATCGCGAACCACTCGAGCGAGAAGAGTATATCCGAACTGGGCCGAAACCTCCACGAGCTGGGCAAGACTCTCCACCGGCTCAATCTACCCCGGCCCAAGTCGGAACACTGCTTCGCGTCGCAGGAACTCACCGTATCCAAACCCATGTTTCATAAATCAGACACTTTTCACAAAGACACCCCATTTCAATGACGCTATTCGGCCAGGTAATGTGGACGCCTGGCCTGCTGCGTACGGCGTCGCTACCAACTAAACACAATCGTGGTTATTTGGGTTGAGGTCGACGCGTGCGGGACCCCCGTGCAGGCCGGAGCCAGAGACTTTTTATACTTGAAACAAAACATGTTGTACATAGATAAACGATCACCTTGTTACTTATGAATCATCGTTCGGTTTGGTTTTAGGTAACAACACACGTACGTACGTAGGGTCTTGTGTGCGCAGCAATTGAGGACGGACCGAAACACACACACACGTCCATTTCCGAGTCGTTAGAGTTCGTGCAATATTAGTATAAAAAAAAACCAAAGACATAGCTTTAAAATATTAGGGTGCTCAATATCGTTATTAGCGGGCTATGTCACTGGGTCAGTGAGGCTGTTCAATTAGAATATTTTATTAGGTTACACAAGAGGTAGGTTATTATATTATACTAGGCCTAAATGTAAAGAAAATAATTAATTATATGAAAATAATAATATTAAGTAATAAGATGGTATATCGTGGATGGCAGGACCATGACTTTAGTTAATAGTTCACACTACGTTCAAGTGACAGTTCTATATATTTGTTCATAGATATTTTCAAAAAAGTAAGCAAATATTTATTATTGTAATAAAAATTCAAAAGTGGCTTTTCATATTAAGAAATATGAGGGTACTTTGTGGGCAAATTCGAAAATGTGATTTTTACTAGGGGGAAAAACTTACAGTGCTATATTTGCTATCACGTTCGTACGTACTTAACTATTTTAGTAACTTACTTGATACTATTACGTTTTCAAAAAGAAACAAAAGAATCTCTTGGTTACCTTGACTTTGATTCCATGTTATCGTTCTTATTAAACCTAGCGTAGTGTTTATGACTGAACGACTGCTTCGGGTAGTTACACTAAACATAATCATGTTATTATCAATGCATTACTTATACGGCGGCGTCTCCATTACGTACAGTACCCCCCAGTGCGTTATCTAGAATCTAGACTGCCTTAGATTATACACACCTGTATATAAATAATGAGAGGATCGTAACGTTTTGTAATAATTTATCATACTATTCGCTATTCTAGTATTATTGAAGGGAGACACACGTAATGGAGACGCCGTATCGAGACTTGATTGCACATACAACATGGATGACTCTTAGTACCGCAGCCTTGTAGATACTAATATATTTTCACATTGAAGGGTCTGCTGGTATCAATCAAGTCGAGGCAACATTTTAGTGCTGATATTTTTTACCAAAAGTGCTCGTTGTTGTTGTTGTTGTTATTACGAATTATGTACAGTATGTTTATAGCAAGTTGAGAGAGTTAAGCAAGGGGAATAACAAAAACAATATCGCCTCTATTCATCAAGAAGAACGGATATTTTAGCTGTGATCTGTTTGGTAGTAAATTGTTCTACTTCCCATATGCCAAATCATGTATTTTCTTTCTGCTGAACAGAGCGTTTCTTGCAAGGTTGATAATTAATTCGTTAAAAGATGCAAGCTACAACAATTCCTTTGCTTCGTTTCATTTCCTTCGTTACTTACTTGCTATTTTTGTGAACATAGCATACAAACTGTTAGAAAATGTTAATAAATACTGGGTTTTATAGATTTCTGAGTTATTGTGTTATTACAATCCTGTCCTATACAAAAATCACTCTAAAACCAAAATGTATGTTATACTATGTACGTTGATAGTGTAAAATGCTGCACATATCCTATTCTTGAACGTGGACTAGTAAACAGTTCACAGTTTAGCAATAACGGATTTAATTAGTTCGCCATTTAGGTGATATTGTCCTTTAATTATGAAATGTATTACCAGTTTTAAAATTACACCTTACTTCAATAACCTTATTTCAAAGGGTCCATTGTTTCTTTTCATCGTGAAAACACCATGTTTGTACGATTCAGAAGTAAAACATTACCTTATTGGCGTACTAGATACATATCAAGGTCCGTAAATCCCCTGGCGGGGGCTCGTCGAACTCCATTGAGGTTTACCGAACCTCCGCCAGAGGATCGACTGACCTTGGATACATGTTGTATGTAAAATATATGTATGTAAAATATAAATATTTACAGTGACTTGAAAAACCAACTTTTTGGAAAAAAATGTTTACAAATATGACGCACAGTGTAGATCTGCATCAAACCTGAAGACAATTGCTTACCTGCTAACACTAATAACAGTTAGATGTAATCAAAGTCTTGGACGTGGTTCAGTATTAATTACTCCACAATCTGTCAAGTGGCTGACTATTGAAACCAGTTAGCGGCTGTTATATGGGGAATACCGAATTATTACTGGACTAGTGTTCGAGTCACGTACATATGAGTAAATTGTTCAGGAAATGTAGTCACACTATGTATACTATAATTTATAATATGTTTGTTTCATTCTCCATGGAGTTCACTTTGTTAGATAACTTTCTTGTAATTTTCCTGCCTTGCCATTAGTACTTGATATTCTAGGAACGTCTTGAACGTAGGTATTAAGAACTATAATGTTCTTCGCCATACAAACTATACGGGATACGACTTCAACGATGGTTATATTCTGGTAACACGCGATGTCATTACGGAGGTTTGCTGGTTCGATCTCCAACACAACACGACCAAATGTGAGGTTTTCCTCACTCATAACGCTAATGCAGGGATTGAATACTACAAGTCCCGTCAAATTAACTTGCAATGTGTTGTCGTCACTGATTATGTAATAGGGAAGTGACGCGTATGACAACTACCAACCTAAATCTAGTTGCATCCCGTTCTCTTGCCTAAGGTATTGTAGTGATAATATGGCCCGCCTGTTGTCAGACGTGATGGGGTTGCATTCCATTCACGGTTGGTGCAGTCAATGCAGCAGACAATGACAATGCAGCTATGGGGAAATCCCGCGATGAATACCGTTGAAATAGAACTTGTGGAGCGACCGTCTCTTCTCAGAATTTTAGGGTGACACCTTGCTTCTTACGGCGTGGCCAGTATACAACGAGCCCTCTTGTACTCCGAGCTCGTCTTCGAACCGTGGATCAACACGGCAGCAAAACTATCAACGATACCCTGACTCGTGATTGACGATACGAGACGAGGAATTCCTGGAGAACAACTCTCAAGCGTCACGAAATGCCAACACAAAATACAGCAGTAAAGATAGCTCACACAATAGTACGTTGAATGAAATATTGAGTAATAACGCAGAAATTAATAAACAATAAAAATAAAACGACTGTTGGAAACAAGTTTTTATAGAGCTTGAGAAGTCAATAGATTTCTTCAGTGCAAAGATCATGTAATAAATACTGGAAACATCACATTTCTTATACCGTACTACGTGTATTGGTAAACAATTATACTCCCTATGAATTACAAACAGATAACAGAATTTGAAAAAAATCAGATTTTTTAATGAGATTTGTTGGAATTACTTTGTTATTGCGGTTTGCTTTTTCTATCATACTTCGGCTTCACTTAAATTCATGCACGCCTAGAAAAAATAATATATTTTCAGCGACCTGTATTTGAGATTATGGCTCGTAGGTTAGCTAAGAAGACTTATACGATCGCAATCATCGCATCACTCATTGCCCGCGTCTATGGCGAACGCGTTTGTAAGGTTGCACCAGGGCAAGTATAATATGCAACATAGTGTAATATAACTGAAGATCGCCATATCAGACGAGAGCAAAGGCATTGGAAGATGGAAAATCGTACTTTTCTGAAACGTTGGGCAGTGTTGGGTAAGTCCAACCCTACTTCACTCGTTAAAAATTTGCCAGAAAAAAATCCACGTAAGTGTTACATCAAATATTTTATACCAGTGTGTCCAGCATAAATGTTTCGATATACGGAGTTTATTAACATCGGCTTGCCATTCCATAATAATAGTAAAAATTAAAAATAAAGTAATTATACAAACTTTGATGTACATTGAACAACTTGTTTTGTGACTGAAGTAGTTATTTGAATATCGCACTTGGCAACATCGCATGTGTAAACGAATACCTTCCAGACATAGAACAATCTGTTTTCAAACACTACTCAAGTACGTCACGATTAATTATGCTAATGTAAGTGTGTGACAATGTTACTGGTTATACGCAATAAGTTTTCCAAGGACAACCAGGTCGATTACATTGATCACTGTATTGATCATGTATCACTGATCTTACCTGGAAATCAGCTGAACTATGCAATCAATCGCTTGGCAATGTTGTAGACTAGCAAAAGTCGTTAAAAGTTATTGTGGAAGTTTCAATGTCATGAACAACAGAAATAATCTAAACAATCTTTATTCGATCAAAGAATTGGCAAGAAAGAATGAAATGTTTTTATTTCCAAGACCCCCGCATTAAAAATAAAAAGTATACTTTTCATCTTTTTATTTAAAGATAAGAGATTTTGATTGTCCGTCATGTAGAATGTTAATAAAAAACGTTCGCAATGAGTAAATTGACGATCCGAAAGATATCAACTCTAAAATTCACAATAATACAATAACATAGAATTGGTTTTAAATATTTGCAAATTGTTCAGTGGATTAACACGGATTTTAATATCAACCCAGACAACACCCTCTCCTTCTTACCGAGTGTTGTAGCGTTGAATGAATCATTCGCTCACCTATAAATCATCTGTCATTCTTTCTTGCACATGTAAAACGACTCATAATACAACAAAACCTGATTGATAACATTTTTAAAGCACATAAACATAACGACACTGACATAATTGTTATGAAAAATGAACGCTCTTATAACACATTTGCCAGACCAAGGGCGAACCTGTAACAAAGGTCAGGAGACCACCAACAATAGCGAAGGTCAACTATCGTGGTCGCACTTTGCAATAGTGCACCGAGCTTCGATTGTTCAATACAAACCACTCATTGTCACTATGGAAATATTGGACATTCATTGCGGCCGTACAGGTTAATTCACTTCCCTGTCACATAGACAAGGGCAAGTACGTTTACAATTATTTAAATTAACGATCGAGTGATTAAAAACGAATATATACTTTATTTTCTTGGAATGAAACAAGTTATACAGTTTCGAAATTGTTGGCGTCCCTGGAGTCGAGAATAAATACTGTGGTTTCCAACGTTTGTGCATCAGAACTGTGTCGCAGTTATCAGAAACGTAAGTACAATATGATCTATACTAGTTTCTCTGTGTAAAGGATACTCTCTTTAACTTCTCCAAGTGTTTTATTTAAAACCGTATTATATCGAGTAGCTTATAAAGAGATAAAGTTTAAAGTTATTTGTGAGTAATTTATTTCTTTAAGCGGAGGGTGTTCGTGTTTGTTGTTTGTAATATTTTAATTTTGACCCACTCAGATACCGTGGCAGACTTGAAACTATTGATAAAAGATTTAGAAAATGTACAGAAAAATGCAACCTATTTTCAATTGAACATTTGATACAAATTTCAAGTAGCCTACCTAGTGACTCAAAGATAAATTTATCGGTTTAAACTTTAAACTCACTTTCTCCGATGGTTTCATAGTAGTTATACAATTTGAAGGTGTAATTTATTTTAATGTTACACATTACTCAAAAATAAATTAAGTACATCTTTTTTAAATTGTAGACATCCTATGAAACTGTCGTGGTGAAGCGTGTAGAAAACTTGAGTCACTACTTACAATTTTCGTAAATTTGTGTACAAATTAAATATATATCAAGCGGAAACAAGTTACATAAGAAAATACCCTCTTTTTGATTCATTCAGTTTTCAAGGTATCTGTATTTAAACAAATTCTGAAGTCTTATTGGACCTTGCTGTTCCAGCAGCTTGTTTCACATTTTCCATATACATGAACTTTTGAAGAGTTACATTTATTCAAAGCTCTCATATTTTGATTTGTTGATGAAAATTTTGAGCAATATTTTTATTATCTTTTATCAAAGTCTCGTCAGGTCACAAGATATATGGGAGAACATTAGATGCATTGGATCAATTCATATCCAACTTTGTGGTTGACTGAAAAAAACAAAGTAGGTAGGTACCTGAAAAGTCAGCGTGTATCGGAATATAAATTACTGGGGTGCTTCGTGATTTGTTATTATTATATTTACTTCTCTGAAGTCTGAATAATACTAATTTAGTCAATTTGAATAATAGTCGCCAAAGTGTTCTACTTCTAGGCTAGGACTAAATCAATTGTTCAGACTATACTATGAATTCGTGGTTCCCAGGCCATGATTGTGGCAAAAAATATGATTTAGACATTGCCCAGAACATTGGGCGGTATTATTTTCAAATAACGTAGAGCATAGCATTCTTAAGAACTTAAAAAGTAAAAATAAATCGTTACAAAATCCCAAATTACAACTTATACTATAATTTTATTTCCGAAACAAACTAAATTTTAAACTACTTAATTTTTTGAGTCTGCCACAATGTTTCAATTATTTCATCACGACAATGTTCTCAAACTCTCACAGTTTTTTCATAAAGATGGCGGCTATGCGCACAGATGTGCCTATGCTTGTCTGATAATATCGTGTGTCCGCAGCCTACACGAACCAACATGCAACTAGTAGCCGCTCTGTGTGTGATGATGGTGGCCGCCGCTTGGGGCGCTGACACCTACTCGGACAAGTACGATGGAATACTCGAGAAGCTTGACGGACTGCTCAAGAACGATCGGGTGGTGACGCAATATGTCAACTGTTTGTTGGACAAGGGACCCTGCTCTCCCGAGGGTCGCGACTTTAGGCGTAAGTATTGGCTGTTACATTATATGGACGAGAGCTTTGTTCGCCTGTCTTACACTGACCAGTGTAGAGAAGAGTTTTACACGAGCTAAATAGCCAGTGCAAAAATTTCCAGCACTGGCTATATTACCAGTGAAGTTTAAATTACAGGCGTAGCCATAAAAAATTTTACACCGACTTATAAAAGTATAAAAGGTAGATAAAGTAATGACACTGACTTACACTAGTGTAAAGTATGAAGGACAGACGAACGAAGTTCATGTGTCTTGCCGCGCGGCAAGATAATGCGCAGTGACCAATCACAGTGATTTCTTTAACGGTGCTGCCGCACGGCAATTGAGTTGAACCAAGTTCTGATTGGTCACGGCGCGGTAAGATGATGCGCAGTGACCAATCACAGCGTTTTCCTTCGCGGTTTTGCCGCGTGGCAATTGAGTAGAACCAATTTCTGATTGGTCACCGCGCGGCAAGAAACATGGACACTGTCCAGAAGTGTAAAGGACTTGCAAATTTCTTATTTTCACTCTCCCCTGCCACTCCCCTCCATCGCTCAGTGACCACCCCTCACCCTCGTGACAACCACCACACAATCCTATCATATTTTTTTATTTCATATTATATTATTTATGATCAGTCATTTTTTGTATGCTGGTCGGTGGTCACATAACTAGGGGGTGGAGCTCCAAACTATGTCAAACTAAAAATATCTGCCCTCTACCGCGGCTCAACTGTCTGTTTGTCTTGCACAGAGCACCTCCCTGAGGCTCTGTCTACCCAGTGCTCTAAGTGCACACCCGCTAATATCAACTGTCTGTTTGTCTTGCACAGAGCACCTCCCCGAGGCTCTGTCTACCCAGTGCTCTAAGTGCACCCCTGCCCAGAAGACAATCATCCGCAAGGCCAGCAAACACATTATCGCTACCCGACCCGCTGACTGGAACAATATCAAGAAGAAGTACGACCCCAAGGGACAACATCACGAAACGTTCCAGACATTCCTCACAAGCAACTAAGCACGTAGTCTATCCCGAGGGAACATCAATCTGTCAAACGAATCGGTCTCCATTTTAAATTTTGAGTTGACTTTGAAATTGTGAACATTTAATGAAATAATTTCAAAACTAATAATACCAAATTTGTATAAGTATAAGTATTTGTATTGTATAAGGACATGGAATAGAGTCATCATTTTTCTAAATTTATAAAATACTAGAAAATGTTGGCAAATTGAACATTCTGCGAGGTTGTGTGATGCTAAAACCAAAAAATATAATATCCAAGTGTTAATTAAGTTATTTACTTTTATTTGAGTTGAACTAGTATATATATATATATATATAAAGGCCTATATATACGGTTATGCATAGGTAATATGTAATCTGCGTCAAGCTTTCGGAAGATTCTGGTAACAAAAGTCTCGGTGGTAATATAAAATTAAAAATATTATAAACGTGTTCTTTTGCAAGTAGGTGAGTGAACTTTAGTTTGTTTGTGAATGGAATAAGTAACGTTACCGTATTATACCACAATGAGTTACCTATCTTAACTATACTAAACAACTATTATGATAAAAACAGGGCAATTTTTATTTTTACGTTACCTTGCAAGGATTGTATTTGAATTAGAAAAGTTAACATCGACTTCAAAAAACGTAGAAGAATGTAAATTGCAAGATTCGAAATTTGAACCAAAATCAAAATTAAACATAAATGTTCAGTAACACAACAGTCGAATACATTTATGATTGATCCACACGATCCCACATTAACATCCAAACAACTATCTCTCCCTACACAACGAGTGGCACTATCGCAACTGTCGGGTTCAAAAACTATCAATTCACTCAAATACATACTTTTATTCCATACTTGTGAACTCTCGAAATAATTCCAAACCACCGAGTCCAAACTCGATTAGTCCAATATTGAGAATTAAAGAGCAAATTCCCCTTGAATAACTTAAACGCAATCAAAAGCTGAGTTCAGATATGAAATAGTTCAGTTCGAGCGACAATGGTTCAAGATCGTTATACCGTTGAGTGAGTAATATATAGTAGAGGCCCAACGTCATCGGTAGTTTGTCTACCGCGTTTTACTACCGAACATACTTTAGTCGGGTAGTAGAGGTACGCCAAGTGACGCCCGATTGGTCGGCTACTTCGCCGAAGATATGCGATGACAGCCGAAAGCTTTGTCGTTGTGTACGCTTGGCGAACTCTACTACCATGTTGGGCGGTAAGACGCGGTAGACAAACTGCTGATGGCGTTGGGCCTCTACCTTATATTACTCACTCAATGGTTATACCCTTGAAACCAGACTCACGGTCGTGCAACGGTCACACTCGTACAGACAAGCTTCACTTTTATCCTCTGTCCACCGCGTAACAAGTGTCCTCGCGTAGCGGCTCGTTGATTGGTGAGGTATCAGCTACGCACGAGTAGCTGGACCCTGGTAATCTGTAATACTGGCCAGATATCCATACGATGCTCTAATCGCAGTCGTGCGCGTCCAGGCGACAATTAGGGGACATTGCCCCCCCAAGTTGGGTTTACCCACTTCGAATATTTTAAGTCTTGTTACTGAGTGTGTAGACGCTAAATGTGAATTTATTTATTTCATATTTGTCGATGTAACAGTCTTCAAAATATATTAAATTGTTTTCCAATTCCAGCTGATGTTTATCATCGAAAGAGTGGGGGGGGGGGATATGTTTCACCTCCTTGGAATATATTGAAAGAATACTGAAGAATATGATAGTGGACAGAAAGATTTGTCAGAGATAATGGGGGATATGCGTCGTAATGGATATTTAAAAATTAAAAGAATGTCAGAAAAGAGGGAAGAATGAAAAGCTGCTTCACCTATTGTTATAACATGCATACGTAAAACTGTTCTCGTCCATTTATATTGTTCATGCTCATGGCCGGGGAGTGGGGGCATTATTTATTACTGCATTGAATGTTGACTGATGAGTAATAGTGGTCGTTTTTTGTGATAATGTATGCATACAATATAACAGTCTGTCAATCCTTTGAGTGTATTTATGTTTAATGCCGCAAAGATCACAACAAATTAATATCATTTTATTTTACTGTTTTCCCGAGTCATTTTGATAGGTTTAAGTTGTACATAGTTTATTCATTATTTACTCGAATGTCCAGAACTATTGCGAGTCAAAGTAATTTTAATGTTTCCGCCAATCTTGATATAGGCCTATTGTTTTCTTTTTACATCATGACAATTTAAAATTATGAGAAATATGATCAATCAATAACATAATTACCAGAAAATATATTTAAAAAAAATCAACTGATATTGACCATACTGAAAAATAATTCAACACTTAAACTAAAATCCATTTAATGTTTTCAAAAGACCATTTGTCTGAGACCGCAACGATAACCATACTATAGACATTGCTAAACATGTGACCCGGTCTCACAACGATGACGTACGATGTAAGACCTGGTAAGTTGTTCTTGACTGTGCAAATACTTTTTATGTCGTGTGCATAGTCGTGACGTAGGCTCAGGAAAATTTTTGTTTTTCACACATTTTTTTTTTTTACTTTTTATTCGAATTTCCTCAAGTTCTCTTTAAATCAATACCACGCGACGTAGTTACTGGTTCTTTCTTCGGTCGCTCGTCTTGTCCTTGCCCGATTTATGTGGAGTCACATTCCAACTTGAATATATGAGAATTGAGAATCTACTGAGTTGACCCGTTGAGTTGTGTTGGTATGCGTGTAAGACTCAGAAGATTACTTAATGTCACTCTCCATGCATTCTTTACCGGCCCACTTCCTGATTTGAATTAGATTTTTTTTGTGAAAAAATCATTTATGTGCTGCCGAAAAAAACAGTTGGATAGCCATAAGAATCAAGCTTATATGACTACTGGAATAATATATACGAAAGGCAATGTTAATTATTGGTATTAAGATAGTTTAAAGATGTTATCTGATGCCGAGGAATTATGTTATCAAGGATAAAATTCTTATTGTCAACGTAAATAAATATGTGTTTCCAAGGAAATGGAAAATATCGAAACATATAGCTCGCTATTCTAAGACATAGTTTTCATACTGTACTATAATACCGTTAATACCGTTGGTATACGTATAGTTGAGCATGTAGAACGGCGGGACATTTAAAGTGAATAATGTTTTCCAATTAAATCCAGATAATTATTTAAATATGGTTGATATAATTACAAGTTAAAGAATATAAATAACATACACTTTGGGCGCAAAATCTTCCTGATATGAGTGAAACGTAAGGTCTAAGATGGGACACGTCATTACAACGGTTATTCAAGATAAATTAAATGTTCATTAGGAAATAGGTGGAACAACCGAACAAGTCCTCATATAAGAGGGATGTATCCCCGCGATTTTTTTTTTTTTTTTTAATATCTCTAGAACGCCACACAACAACGAAAGAGTGAAAAATACGCACAATTTGGTTTTGTAAAAACTCAATACTCCCCGTGGTCTAGGGGTCAAGGCGCCCACCCGGCTAGTGGGAGACCTGCGTTCGATTCCCTGTCGGAATTGGTTTTTCAATAACTGGATTTCACACATCATGATATTCTTGGAATAAGAATACATGTTGTCTAGGGCCTAGGCTATAGGTAGACACAGAATAATGGTATCCTTAGCCAACGGTTTAGCCGCAGCCGCTTCCCATACGAACACCGAAGTTAGGCAACCTCGGGCTAGGTCAGGAGGAGGGTGGGTGACCGCTCTCCTCCAAAACACAAGTTAAAACCGTTGGTCAGAGCAGATTGGAGGATTCGAAAGCTTGTGTAACAGCTTCGTTCTTCTCGTCAACTGCTCGGCAGTCCAGGTTAGTGGAGGAACCTATATGACTGGTCACACCTTCCGTTCGGATGGGACGTAAAGCCGATAGTCCCTTTGAAACTTTTCGATAGGAGTAGGCTACGTGCCAGTACCAGGCTTCCCCTCTTCCCTTCCTCATTATCAATCATCACTCATCAGGCTTAAGATGGCATGGTGCCCTACACTGGCATTCATTACAATAAAATAAATGGTATCCTTATATCGGTATCTGTAACTAATTACTTAGTCACACAGATTTGTACGCTTAGCATTTTATACGCCTCGAATGTTCAGTTACTCATCACATGATTGATGTCACACTTGGAGCCAAGACCTTATATATATATAAATAAATACCGTCGGAGAATTTCAGCGTGTCATGACACCAACGCGTCTTAAAACCGTCAACTCATACACTTGAAAGGTAGGCGAATGTAGCCTTGACATCTTCGTCGCTGATTAAACATGTGGAAAAACAATTATCATCGTCTGTTAGCTGTTAGCCCAACGAAAAGATAACCCGTCTTAATAGCATTTACTAATAAATTAATTATAAAAGGATGAGGGATAAGAATATATTACCTGAATAAGACTTCATCAAAACAGTCTATGAGATGTTTTACAACATGCCCTACAAACTACTTTTAATTCACTTTCTAAAATATATAATGCAGTGAAAATTCATCTATTTTCAGGCAGCTCAATTATTTTCAAGACCAAAGTACAAGGATAATAAATGTGTGATATGGTTTTTCTCTGCATAGAATATAGATGAATCGTAGATCTATAACCATAAAGAAAGCATAATATGGAATATGTTTGTTACCGAATACCTAACGGTAGCGAAAAGCCACATTTAAGTGCCAGTCACAACACTCAATACTATCGCTATTACACAGTCATAAATCTGCCCTTACCTTAACCCCCCACCACTCCACACAAAAACGTTAAATTTAAAATCAACTTACCAACCAACACCGGCAAACAGTTCATCCTTGCTACGTTGCACTGATTTTAAGCTAATTTTAAATACCTACAAAAAACTATCACAACAAATAATTAATACACAGAAAAAGTCACTGGTTAATAACTAGACCACTGAGAGACTCACACGTAGAGTTATAATACTCTGATAGTTAATGCGCACTAGAGATCACGACGAGGGTAAATGTACCTGTGTGTTGTTCACTTGTTGCTGATAAGAATGTGAGCTGCAGTCGAGACTATGAGAGTTGATAATCGTATGATTGTTATTTGTTTTCGTGGTTGTAACGTAGCGTTATATTTATCTGTTTGGCTTTCGACAGGTCACATATGCCATTGCATCCATAGAAGATAAGGAATTCCGAGGGATGTGCGGATGACTCAATCAATGCATTTTACTTAGGTGGTCATGCCCGAGGCCAACATTGGAAAACCCTTTAGATTGCCAATGTGGGTATCAAACCCGCAACCTCCCGGATTTTTATTATCCCGGATTCATTTTTACTCAGGTAATGCAGTAGGGATAAAATGGTAAAATCACGGTGGATAAAAAATTAAACAAAATGTTAATTATATTTCAAACCATTATTTTATCACATCATAATGAACAATTAATCATGATGGTTGGATATAGTTCTTTATATCTTATGACTGTAACTGAATTTCAGGAAATGTGCTGGTGTATCTGTACTGTACAATACTTCCTGAGTCATCCATCTTAGCTTAAAAAAACAGAGAATTAATCAGCAATTTGTCTTGTTATGACCTTCGTAATTAATTCTTGGGATTTTTGACACGAGTCTTTTTGTTATCTAAACTAACAACAACGCGGTGTCTATCCGTCTACGATTATTGATATTTTTTAAATGTTATCTAATGGAAAATTTGCAATAGTATTTTTCAAACAGTACTATCTAAAAACGTATAGAACAATTTTGTCGGTAACGATAAAGAGTAAAAATTGTGGATTTTTTAGTTTGTTTCTTTGCGTAATCACAAACAAAAATGTTCTCCGAAATGGCTGCGTCAGCCGTGAAGAATACAAACACAAAGACATTCAGTTGTGTTAATTAATTATTCTTTTTGTTGGAAGTGACGTCGATGTGTGTTTGAGTATTGATCTGACTCGGGTATAAAGGGTCATCCACTTCTTGGGAGACGCAGAAGATCATTGGAGCTCGTATCAACGACACTCAACAAGGTATTTATACACATTTTTAGTGCCATAAGTTGGCGGTTACGATAAATAGCTAGAATACATACAACTTGAAATGCTATAATATGTAATTAATTTTATTATAGACGTTTAGTTGACAACATTTTGTAACTAAAACATAAAATTTAAGGAGAAGCTGTTAAAAGCATTCATATTATAGCAAAAATTATTATACGCTTAAATAGAACGTCTTTTACAATAAATGTATTGAGTTATTTAATAATATGTTGTAATTAAAACGTTAAATTATGAAATTTTATTTATTTCTAGTGTGGTTCTTGTTTCTGACGCCAAAAGTTTATTTTTGTTTTGTTAATTTACTTTTTCGTTTGTGTCAGTCAGGTGCTTTTGGTTTATTGTTTAACATTCAGTTATCTTGATTGCAATTGTTAAAATCAGTTGAGTGATAATTTTGAGAGGCCTGAAATCACTAATCACTTCAAACTGAAACACGTTTAGATTTCACTGAGTAAATCGAATATTCTAATTGCTTTGCCTGATAAGATTTACACAATTCACATTCGAATTTGTTGGGTTTCCAAAATGTAATTACAGCCATCTAGGCCTATACGTTTTGAAATTTATATTGATCTTTTGAATACATGATTTTTTATATTAAAATATTCTTATGTTAAATAATAGCATATACAGCAAAAATGAAAATATTTCCATACCTAAGTCTAAATAATTCTAAATCTATTTCTAACAATAAAATGTTCTAATGATAAAGGATATAACATTTTTTTTAAATCTCAATATTTTAACCTTTCTTGTGAACCTATATTTTATTTACTCGTTTATGGCCGTTTATGGTAAATTGCTTTTTCTCCCTCTCTGAAATTATACATTATCTATTACGCATTGGTTTATGATTCTAAAAAAGTAAACCAATTTAAAATAATTCAAATAAAATCCTTAAAATTATCTTTCAATCCATCCTTTGTTTTCTTGGAGCTGAAATTTTACCTCAATCACTGTCATCATAATGTGCCTTGTTTCAGCGCCAGCAAGCGGTCACAATGAAGGTGGTGATGCTATTCGTGTTGGTTGCGTTGGTAGCCCTGACAGCAGCGGCCCCGCAGAGCAAATACACCGACAAGTTTGACAATGTTAACGTCGACGATATCTTGAGCAACGACCGACTCCTCAACCACTACTACAAGTGTCTGATGCAAGACCGCTACCGCTGCAGTGCGGACGGGCTGGAACTAAAGAGTGAGTAGCCTTGCGATAAGTTTTCAAATCAAGAAATTAAAAAACAAAAATACTGGGAACCGAATGCAGGTCTTTAACTTACTGGACTGGCGCCCTGAAAGTCAGATTACCGGGACTACGAATTCATATTGTGGATTTTGTGAATTATAGATAATATCTATGCTGTGTGGATGAACACTGCAACTATTCAGTTATAGTTGCTTCGATGTATCTTCAAGATGTTGTTATCATCAATTATATTATAATAGTAAAGTGACGCATTTGATAAAAACCAACCTAAATCTAGTTGTATCGCCAGTCTGTTGGCAGGCGTTGTTAAAGCAATTCATTCATTCAGTAGAGGAATTCATAGTCGGGCTGACTATCTACATCTAGAGGCGCCCATTGTTACCAATGTAACAGTTGTTTGCATGTTATTTCCCATCAGCCAAACAAATCCCTAGCAACAATGGGTGCCCCTAGGTGTAGGCCTAGGTGTGTGACTATGAAAACAAGCGCTCTCGAGGTGACAAAAACCCTATCGCTGGCACACCCGGGTTGTAATTCATAGTCGGCCCCTACACCTAGGGGCACCCATTGTTGCTATGGATTTGTTTGGCTGATGAGAAATAACATGCAAACAACTGTTACTTTGGTAACAATGGGCGCCCCTAGGTGTAGGGGCCGACTTTCGAAGTCCATTCTTGAGATATAATTTAAAAATGAAAATTTTAGCGGGTTTTTGACGTAGAGGTATCCTTCCCTGTTAAGCTTTGCGATCGCAACAGTCACCTATCTATAGGATATCTTGACACTAAATACAGTCGACCTTTGTGATCCTCGCTTAAATTATTCCGCACAGCTGACAGTCAAGATAATCAGTGAACCCCGAATATTGAAGTAGTAAATAAAACTGCATTCTTGAAAACAAGATATAAAATATTTCTTATTTAAAATTATGATTGTTAGACAGATGTTGTTGACGAGTCAAAATCCTTCTTCATTGCTTAGAGGTGTGAGGGCAAAGCCAAACTCAGAAAATGGGCCACGAAAGCCTCTAGTCATGTCTGACGGTCACTTTCTTGTTCCAGAGAACTTGCCGGACGCGCTTGCCAGCGAATGCAACAGATGCAACAAGAAACAGAGAGAAGAATCGGAGAAGATCTTGAATTTTATGATCAAGAACAAACCAGCCATGTGGAAGAAACTTGAGGAGAAATACGACCCTACAGGAGTCTATAAGAAGAAGTACCTGGACCAACTCGCGAGCAAGTCAACCAATTGACCAAGTCGCGTGGGCACTTGCCTTTAGTCGACATGGGTTAAGGTCGATATCGACGTATCGAATATTTATCGATGTCGAAGTTGTAGTTTTTTGTTCGAAATCGATTATGAAAAGATCGATTTTTATTATCTTGAAATTTGATTTCAATATGGTTATTTTCATGTCTTAGATCCAAGACATTGCTCTCTGTGCATTGTAACTGTTCAATTACAAACAAATATAGATTTGAATGAAAACCAAAAACCATCAAGTCCAACCCCGACAGGGAATTGAACCCTGGTTTCCCAGCTTGCCTGACGGGTGCCTTGACCACTATACGATCACACTACAACATCACCATGGCTGATCACCATTACAACATCAGTAAACGTATATCGAATTAATAATTATTATTTTCAAATATAATTTTTTGATTATTTCGTATTGAACGGGGAAAATATGTGAACATCGAAAATTGGTATTCGATGCCATATTGTAATGTTATTTAACATAGATAAGAGTTGAAGGTTTATTCAACGTTTTAGAACTTGTACCCAGGAAAAAACTACTACAAATAATACACATGACGAATTATAGGTGCATTTTATTGTAATTAACATATCAACAATTATTGCGTGTACATATTTGAAAAAGCACTAACATTACAAAAGAGAATGTCTTTCCAATGATTTATAAGCTCAAATTTAATACAATTAAAGTTCACCTTTGACCACCCGTCTAATTGCTGATGTCACAATGAAAGATGCGGTACATTGCCCATGGCTATATCTTACAGCTGAGCCTTTATTGCTAAGAATAGCGCTGAGCTTTTTCTACTCATCTTGATTTCATATATTGATTAGCTTCAACACGCCATTGCTGTTGCCAGTCTAGTAAGAAGCGACTAAAGAATTGACAGGGAATTAAGTGGCTGGCGATGCAGATCAAGCAGTAGCGAGCTTCTTGATACGATCATCGTACTTCTTCTGGTAAATACCCGAGGGATCGTACTTCTGCTCCAACTCGGCATAAACTGCCGGCTTGTTCTTCATGATGAAGCTGAGGACCTTATCGGCGCCTTCCTTCTGCTTCGCACTGCACTTCAAACATTCGTTTGTCAGAGCATCGGGAACATTTTCTGAAATATTAAATATAGATTAGTAAGTCCTACTGGTCGCAACGGTAGTTGTAGACGAGTTGAGAGTTGTACATTTCGTATATTTTAACAGTTTTGCTATTTGCAATAACGTATTGACATAAAACACAAGAGAAAACTCATAATCCAATAAAACTAAACAATATCTCATAATATTCAAATAAACACAAATACACGTATGTGTTGAATTATTGCATCTACAAAATCCTCGGTCTTTTTGGGAACCACTCCAAGTGTTTGCTGTTTGATACATTTCAAATGTTTTCGAAATACATCATGCAACTTTACCTTGCATTTTTAATTGCATAAGGTAACGGAATTTTTACAAAATTTATCAGAATTCTTTAAAACTCGACGATAATTTACATGTCTGGTTTTATGATTTTTTCTTCCTTAGTTTCTAAATAAAGTTGTAAATGTACTTTTACTAATAGAACGATAACTTTTTCTTATAACACAATACATTTGAAAAAAGGCCAAATCCAAAGAATAATGTAAAATTTTAAGAGATGAAGATCCATGCCAAATATGTCGATTCAAGTGTATCACTAGTCTAGGAGCTTCTACTACAAACATTTTGATGACGCCGTTTTCTTTATAAGCAGTGTATAACAACAGGCCAACCTGCTGTTCATTAGAAGCGCACGTGTTGAATGAGAAGTGAATTGATGTGTTGAATGACGTGTTGCCATTAGGTTTGGAGCTGCTTTTACTATGAGAAAAGATGAGCACTTTACAGCAGGAAAAGGATGATAAATGCATTCTCGAACAAATCAACTACTTTCTTTAAATTAGATTTTTATCAGAGTTCTTGTTGATCTTGAACGGACCGTAATACAGGGTACCCAACTTTGCAAAATCAAGTTAGGGTCAACATAACAAGTCAAACCAAAGCAAAATCATAAGCAACTCTGTAAAACTTCTTTTCCCAGTAAAGTTACCCGTCATCATCTTTATAACTTTTGACATGGAACTAAACCATGCTGTATCTACAACTTGCTTGACAAACTAGAGGCAAATTACTAAAAACGAAACATGTTCTTTTTTGCCTCACATTTACTGAAAAAAAAACAGTCAACTATTTTCAACTGTAGATTTTCCTAAACGTCTCGGTACATACAGTATGAATTTAAGAATGAGAAAAAACTAACTTCAAACTCACAACTTTAAAATAAAAGATTCGGGAAACCAAGTGTGTCCAATTAAGAACACAATGGGTAGTCAATAATAAGAGCCAATGATATGTTATTTATCACACTAATACTTGCTTCTCTACGACGTTAGGTCTAGTAACTATTAAGTGAAGTATTAAACCGCTTACTTCTGAGCTCCAAGCCATCGGGGGTGCACTTGCCCTTCTCCAACAAACAGTTGGTGTAGCTGGTGATGAGACGGTCACTCTTGAGGATCTCGTCGAGGTTGATGTTATCGTACTTGGTAGTATATCTGTCATCCCTGGGTACCCTGGCCGCCTCAGCCACAGCCACTAGCAGCACCGCGCACAACGCTAGACGAAGATATGCCATCTTGGTTCGGACTTGGAGATAATCTGCCCTCGTCAAGTAACTCCCTCAGTATTTATATTAACTGTATGATAGTAGCTTGAGGCATTGAAATATGAGTGGGAGATCCCAACTGTGGTAGCGATTATCAATCAAGTTCACAATAATCATGTGAATATGCATCACAACAATACAATAATGGATGTAATGATTGCAATTGAAATAGCAAGTGCAAAAAATGTTGAACATTAGATAAATGTTGATTCGTGTACGCTTTACATTGTTGATTCAAAATTGCAAAGAGTAAAACTAGCTCAAAATCAGTGTAATGAAATAAAACAGTTTTTAGTGGTAAATTTTCTAATAAGCTTTTAAAAATTAATTGAAATTGAATTGACTATTTGATATCGCACACAAAGTTGTATTTGAAAATGAATTAGATACGCCTTAAAATACAAAAACTTCAAAGTTTTAGCAAATTGTACATAAATAAATAAATAAGAACAAAAGTAGTACATTAGGTACTGAAAATTTAAAATAAAATAAATCTAACATTTCAATCGGTGTACTTTATGTAGTATCCACGTTCCCAACTAAAACGATGTAAATCATGGCGACCGTAGGTATTGTAAATGCTGAAGAGTGGTTGGCGAGTGACAGAATGGTTATCAACTTAACTCAAAGAAAGAAGTGTTAAAACCCATGATATGATTCTCGTGTTCAAAACTTGGATGTTCGCGTTCCGATCACGACTATCCTAACTTTTTTCAATTTTTAATCTGCGAGTCGAGTTCCCGAGGACGCATAATTTTGTACTCGTGAACTCCCCGACTTACTCACGAAGTTGTGCGTTTCATACAGTAGTAATGACGTCACTACTGTACTTATAGCAACATCAAGTATGAATTTGGCAAGAAGTGAGCACTTTATGCCCCTTTAACTTTCCTATACAAGTGAGTGCTCTGTAGTCGCCTACTCGGGCATTCATCTCACCATGTTAAGTTAATAGCAGACTTCAAAGGAAGAAACGATATTCTTGTTCAGTACATATATAATTATATTGTTACCGACACAGAAGACCCAATGACCTATGCTCGTTCCTTGATGACCGCTGTATTGTAAAATTGGTAGTGGTTTACATTTTAATATGTGTAAACAATATCTCATATATATAAAAAGAGTCTAAGAGATCCACTTTTTTATAGTGAGTTACGTATCTTGGTAGCAATACATAATATCTATGCTCAGTAGTGTTATCTACAGGGCATATGTTATACATTAATATAAATGAATAAGTCCCATTCACTCATCTCATTCACACATTCAAAATAAAAGCAAAAATGAAATCAAAGTGAAATATAAAATATGAACAATCATGGGTGTGGCAGAAAAAATATATAGACGCTTATTAAATATTAAATTGAAACGGGGTCACTGTGGAAAAATAATATCCATTACCCATTTTGACAATAGTTCTTGCATAAAAGGTATTTTTGATTTTCTCATTTAAATGCGTTGCAATTGCTTATGTTGGCGTCCCTAAAATCATTTCGTAGAGTATTCAAGAGAGACTATATGGTTAGCATTTATTGTGAAAGAATGGTCAAAGCGGGCTTGGTTCTGTTTGTTGGAAAAGATGACTTCGTGGTTGCCAGTTTTAGATCTAGTATGAAGTTGTGATTAAAATGAAGATAGTTAAAATTGGAGGCAAGGTATATGTGTGAACAAGATAGAATACAATGAAGAAGACACACAGCGGGAAAGAAGAGAGAGGGAGGGGGGAAAGCTGGTTGACTGTTGTGGTAGCAGGAAATGTGTTCGTAGAAATACTTATCAATATGTAACACTCAATTACCGCTAATAATTTATTTTTCTTATACAATTGAATGTACTTTACATATTAAATTATGGTAATTCATCTAAGTGCTCATCTGGGTAGTCTACAACTTGTTTCGTTAAAGCTCTGATTCTACATTAGAGCCTTAACACTGTATAATTAATTTGTATTATTCTATTAAATAATTTATTTCATAATTAACTGGTATTGAGAAATATGAGCTTGCACATATTCAAGGTGTTTTGATGATTAAAAACTATTATTCATTATTTCCATATAAATATGGTAGAGAAAAGCGAGGAGTTAAGATAAAAATCGAGTTTGTATTTTTATGCAGAACTGGAGATTTCTCAGCCAGCTAATATACAAATGTATGGAAAGCATAATTCTGCTTAATTTTCCAAACATTACGTTTGTAATTGGTTTATTTAAAAATAATGTTCATGCACCTTTCTGAAAAAGAAAAAAACTGCCTTGGAAAACCCATCGCTATAAATTTTGCGTCAGTACTGACAGCAGTCGGGAGCAAGCAAACAGCTTTGCGTAACATAATCTCGCTTACTACAATGGCTCAGTTTCGGAGTAACTTGCATTTTTTTGCTTACGACCAGCAAAGCAATCATAGCCGGTTTCAGGAAAATCTAGTGTTCAGTGGAAACTAAAGCCAGACTTGTATTTGTAGTACATTACGTGGATGTAGGATTTCAATTGGAGTAAGAAAGAAACAATAAAATAAAATGATAACAAAGCTTTTATTTAAAAATACATTAATCAGTGGGAATAATACTTTCAGTTAAATTTGGTCGAGGATTCTTGCAGGCGTCAAATGAGTCTTGGCAGATGACATAGCTCAGACCTTGAGCTTGAGTTCCTTCAGCTGTGCGTCATACTTGCGCTTGTAGCTGCCAGTAGGATCATACTTCTTCTCCATCTGAGCCCAGACTGCTGGCTTGTTCTTGAGAAGGAACCGTAGAACTTTGTCGGCGCCTTCCTTTTGTACCTCGCTGCATTTAGCACACTCGTTGGTCAGAGCATCGGGGATACGGGCTGAAACACAAGCAAGAACATAAGTCTTAGGAATAAGTAAACGATGACTTTGGAGCCGTCCTAGCAACGAAGCACTCAATAAATTCAAAATGGTTCTAAATCGGCCTTGTTGATTCTAGCATTTGTCCCCAGGTGTTCGCACTGTCCAATCACTGGTTTATATGTTTCGTATTTGAAATATTGATCTTTGATTGGTAATCGCTCACTCGTCGATGGTGTTCGGAGCCTACAGGGTTGGTTTAGTCGCTTTAATTAAAGTCACCACTGAAAATAAGTTTCGTTACTGAGTGGGTACAGACTCTAAATGTGAATTTATTTATTTATTTTATTTAAGTTACTTCATCTTAGCAATCAGCTGTGAGATACACATTCGCGTATACCAGTACTGTACAGAAACAGTATTTCTTCATTACATATTTCCGTATTCCTTTATTGAGAATTAGTCTATATACTGAATCCCCAACCACAAAATTGTCGGCATCGTCATCGTAATTGGGATCGGGATCGCAATCGTACGTTATGACATTACGATTTTATTGTGAATACCTTTTTAAGAACCATGCGAGTTAACTCTTTCACGATTTGCGGATTGCTAATGAAATCCAGATACCAACAATTGTGGTTGGAACTTAAGTAGGACTAGTAAGTAGGTCTAAAGATCTGCTGTATGAAAAGCAAACATTCATAATTTGACATCTATACTGAACTAAATAACATTATGCAAATTATTTGGTATTGGTGTTGGCAACATTATCTAAGGGCTGTTCAAAGAACATCTGCTTTTACCTCAAATGAGCGTTGGTATGTATAGTAGGATATTTTCATAATTATGTGGTAAGGTATACTGAAGCACTGAAGATAGGATTATAGCTCACAATTAAAATAAGGGTTGGTTTATTGAAATAGCAATCAGGTTTACGAGCATTGGAACAACGCTGAGGTTCACATCCATCGCAGTGTTTTGAACTAAGAAATTAATCGATTAAATTTCTCATTTCCACTTCAACTTATTGCAACTTTTATTTCAATATTGATTTGTTAAATGTGGTAACTGAATAAAACAATTGAATTGAATTGAATTGAATTTTGAAAGTCCTGAGTGCACTGTCCTGTCTAGCAAGGAATAGTTAGGTTTATTAGAATATTTTAGTAGAATGGAAGACCACTACGCCACCTTCACTGCCTCACAAAACTTAAACCACGGGATAACTGATGATACTACAGAACTAGGGTAACCAAAGGTCATTTTGTTGTTTATATTTATTAACATTAACAACCATTGATGCATTGATAATTACACAAGAAAAATGTAGTTTGACGTAATTCCACACGATATTCATGTGAAAGCTAATAGCACGAATCCTGTAATGTAATGTTATGTTTATATTATGTTCTATGGTTTAGAGTATTTTTTATTTTTATTTTAAATTTTATTTTAAAATGTATTAGTTATATTTATATTTCAAACAAGGTCGGTGATGAATGGAGCAATTAATCACGTCAAAATGTACAATTTTCTTGTACGTACTGTATGAAACCAGTTAAGAAGGGAAACACGACTTTTTTTATTTTTAAAATTATAGTGTTAGAAGTAGAATCATTCTAGAATGCTACTCAAAATAAAAAACTGAAGCCATAGCGCACTGAGGTTTACTGCGTCCTACCGACTGAATGATGAATATGTTAGACTCAGTGGGGTAGTTAATTTGATTATAAAATACATAAGTATTAATAAAAACTCAATAAAAATAACAACCATACTAATGTAATTTAAGATACATTTAGCAATCAGTACGTAGGCCTTATCAAAGTACAGTGCGTTATGCCTTTAAGTTTTCGACTTTGAGTAGCATTCTTTAGATATTCATAAAACATTATTTTTGTGTAGATGTAAACGTGGGATTACCCTTTTCCGTCAAGAAAACTATACATATCAACGTGGGAAAATGTCCCGGTCAACAATGACGTTGTTTGAAATTATTCCCGGCAGAAAAGTCCAAAACAAATAAAATATCTACCACTTACTTCTCAGTTCCAAGCCGTCGGGGGTGCACTTGCCCTTCTCTAAGATACAGTTGATATAGTTGTTGAGAAGACGATCACTCTTAAGGATATCATCGAGGTTGATGTTATCGTACTTGGTAGTATACTTGTCATCCCTGGGTACCCTGGCCGCCTCAGCCACAGCCACTAGCAACACCGCGCACAACGCCAGACGAAGAGAAGCCATCTTGGTTCGGACTTGGAGTTAGATATGCCCTCGTCGAGTACTCGCTCAATATTTATACTCGCAGAGAAAAGCGTTTTAGGTTGGTGGCCGTGCAATCGGAGTGGGGAGTAGCCCAAGGCGTCGACCAGTGGTAATGAACTTCTCAATAACTGACGCGAATATTCTCAGAAGCCACTTCAAGTTTTTGCGTATAGTACCGTCATGGTTTATTTGTATCGGGATCACGTGCAGTCACAGACGTAATAGAAGGATTAGAGCTATTGGTCTGTGAAGAGCACTGCAGAGTTGGTGAACCTCAGCACTCGAATAAACCACAGAAATTTGGTAATGCTAATTTGAAGTAAGCTTATGCATTCAGTGTGTTTGAGGACAATGCGAACATAACTTTCGCTTAGCAGAAGATTAGGGTATAATTACAATGATGCTTATGGACTTTACCTTATACCTTACCACGATGCTACGATGCTAAAAGAAATGATGAGTGGGTGAGATTTGAAGATCAAACAATGTTACATAACATTCATGCCCAAAGTAGAATTCGAATGTGGAACGCAGAAACTGTTGTTTATTATAACGATTCAAACCACCCAACTCCTCCCGCGTAAAGCCCTGCAGGTTAATGTTTTATTTTAAAATCAACGGTAAGACGAATACATTTGTAGCATTTTATAAATACAATTTAAATCAGATAGCAGGCCCTGAAATAAGATGTTTTTTTTATTTTCGGGTTGGCGAGGGGGATACTTTGTCTCCTTTGAAGCTTCAGATAGGAATGTTATAATAATACTTTTTCGTAGAAATCCCTGCTGTAGGTGCACATGATGGATTTGACATCATATGAGCCCTTAGGGGACCAATTATTATGACGTTTCATAGTAGGAAAGAAATATCCGAGCGCTGTAAGTAGCCGTCAAAACCCAATATTCACCACTGTGGACGAGGAAAACCTCGGGAAAACATTCAGTCAAAATTGCCGGTGAATGGTATCGAACCTGCTACCTTCCTAATGACGATATCGCGTCAAACCGCTGAGTCACCGTCCTGTTTGCTTCAATACTTGATAAATGTACTAACTGGGTGATGCAATCGTCTGCCAAGTCTGGGCACATGTATCTCTACTCATAAAATGCAACTTTAGGCCAATAAAATACACATGGTATGATCATATTTGTTTTACTACTTACGAGTAATTCTGACCGGCTCATGCTGCTTTTACAACTATGCAACTATTACCAACAACTGCATTTATTACCGTGTCTATTTTCAGAAGTCGACATCTGAGTAAATAATTGAACATAAAATTTAAATTTGGTCGTAAGTCTAATGACGCACGATAAGTAAATCTGATGAGTGTACTTCCAAGTTCAATGCTTTTTGTGTTTATAATATGATGGATATTTAAATATTCGAAGAAAAGGTTTGGAAATATTTGAATATATTTCATAATTAAGTTATATTTTAATAATTTTTGGAATAACAATATCGAAATTATACTAACAGTACCGGTACTTAAAAAATAAATAAAACTATGTAACGCACTTAATTTATCTCCGGGTTTTGTAACTTTTTAAATTCAAATATGGTTGGTTTTCAAATCGACTTAGAATGTAACTCTTCTGGCTAGCATCAAGCTCATGCAGGTTATGCATAAGCATTATACAAATTAATATAATAATAGATTCAAAATTCAAAATACCATGCTTTCGTTATTATTCAATGAAAGCTTACATTAAAATAATATGTATAGCGTTCTTTGAGTTATTAGTGTCGGTTAACTCGAATCGTTTACATAAGGTTAGATCATGTAACTTTTGATAAGAACTTTTATTTAAGTGATATTATAAGGGATTAAAATTAACTTATAACAATTCTTGACTGGTGTAAATGGGTAGATTTTTCAATTGTTAACGGCTGTCCAAAACTGCCATCTTAAAATATAACTGTATTTGCATCATTGGGGAGATTTTTGAGTCAACATAGAAATGTGTGTCCGAAAGTAATGTGGTCAAGATCAGACAACGGTACGTCCCAGTGAACAATAAGCAAATAACATTGCACCGGATATTACTGAAGGTCGCATTTGATTTTAGAAGAAGTAGCTTGTAAAGATTTGATGTTGAATTATAATATTCTGTAAAAATCCTGTATCTTATTTTAATTTAATTATACGATTGTAGTATTTTTGTTGCTTCCTAGAAAAATAATTATCTGCGTAATTGAAGTGTGAGTGTGGCCTTGTCTATAGATAACATCTCTACACGAACTAAACGCTTCATCGTAGGCTGCTGAGGTACAGTACAGACGCAATATTAACCAATACTATACTATACAATACATAATACAATACACCGTAGGTTCCCGGTACTATTCACCTCAAGAACAGTTCCTCATTCGTAGATGAATGAACATTAATTATTCTGAACGTTTTCAATTTCTTTCTTTTTCCAAAACAACAAAATAATATATCAAAATGTATTTGTCTCTACCGAAATTTGTTCTCAAATTGTAAGCCTGCCCATAAGAAGATATTTGTTAAATTTTTGTTTGAATTGTGATTATATTTAATTTTCTTTCTTAAAAAATAATATTTTATAAAGGTTCTCTCTTATTTTGAAAAAGTGTTTATATATATATTAAGATACGAAACTCAAAGCAATTATTTCTGCTAGCCTCCGGCTTGACTGAAAGTAAAACGTCATGTGTAAGCCTTAAAACGTAAAATTAATTATACAAATTAAATCCATGGTGTTTTCCCAAGTAGTGCCCAGCTTATACACGGTCTCATGAGAGCGACTAAGGGTGGTCTCACTTCAAAAACTGCGGCAAACTAAAGTGGTGTACTTATATTTTGAGAACGATACATCACAATGAAAAGAGGGGAATGTGATGAAATCTAATTAAAACAAAATTTCATGTATTGCTTTTATTACTGTTGTCATTACGGAAACGATTATTGACAACAGCTGTAATGATTGCAATATTTTAAATTTTTTTAATCCAGTTGGTATTTATTTCGAAACCAACAGGTCTCTTTACAATATTGTCAAGCTTTTTCAAAATATTTCTAAAACACGTTCATTTAACGCGGTTTTTACACTGAGACTATCGGACCCCCGTAAGCAATGGTCACCATGGAACCTTCTCTGCTCGACACATCTGTTGCAATCAAGCGTTGAGGTAATCTATAGCATCGCCTTCAAAGCAGGTTTCCTTGTATTGTAAGCAAACAATGCCAGTCACCTAACTCCTCGTTTTACATACGAGCTACTTTATTTGCGTTGGTTAAACCCAACAAGTAATGACGTAATTAACCGTCGGCCACGATTCTCTCCAATGGAAAATAAATACACGAAGTCACAAAACAAATAAGTGTTGTACAAATCACAAGACTTGTACTGAGAAGTGGTGTTTATATTTTATTATAGTCACTCACGCTTTCATCGAGAGTCTTTCAACACGTTGTACGTCACACGCACTGGCTGCCTGGATACTTGTTTTAGTTGTTTAGCGAGCGAAGCGAGTGTTTCCATTCTACTTTAATATCACTCTATGTCTCTCGATTGCGGTAGTTTAAATGATTCTGATCAAGTTCAATATGGAATATCCACAAACTTCGATGATGTGGATTGAATGTCATCATCTATGAAGTTACATCACAGCTACTCGAAATATTTTTTAAAAAGCAAAATGGTGGCAAAATGTGAGATAGCCTGATGATAGTTGATTTCGTCCCGTCACGAACGCTAAAGTATTGGAGGTTGACACAGCAATTTTATTGGTGCCAATAAGTAAATTATGCCAAAGAACATATCCAAATAATGCAAATTCTTATATTGAAAAATGGCGGTAACTTTGAGAGCTTTTGACCAGAATGTTCGTGGACATGGAAGTGCTCTCTTATTAGCGCGTCACACAGACAGAGCGTAAATATATCCTACTGTTCCTGCTATAACCAAATTGTAAAGAGTGTAACTTTAAGTGTAACTATGTAACAGATTTTGAATTTGAACAGTGTTAATGAAAATTTTGCACAAAATATTATGCCATTATGGTAATAAATAATAAAGTTTAATAATAATTTATTTTATTTCATTATGTATTTACTATGTTCACACGTTCATATATTTATGTTACGGATAAAATTAAATTATATTTGAATGAAAATAAGTAAAACAAAATAAATAAATAAATAACAATAATAGTAACAACAAGAATGAGGGTCAAATACATATAGTCGTTCCTCACTTGCGCCTCAACTCAACCTTTCCTCAGACCCTCCGAACCACCAATCACAGGGCAGTCCACATGGCAATGCTGCTCTGTGAATAGTTTGGCGAGTCTGAGGAAAGGCTGAGTTGAGAAGCACGTGAGGAACGACTATGCATATTTGACCCTAAGAATAATAATATGTCCGGACTAAGGATCGAAACCCGAACCCCCGGCTCTAATCAATAAAGCTATCGATCGGGACAGGGAATAAACCTACAGTAAATAGCTTTTTGTTGTGGTTGTGGCCGCCATGATTGTCAAAAATTAACACGACCATTACTATTAAGAGCGAAGAGTAGTCTCTACGTCAAAAACCGCAGACAATTTGTATTATTTAATTATATCTAAAGATTGCAACAAGACATCAAAAATCTAAATCAACGGCGCACTTTGTTTTGGTAAGCCCTACAGACTGAATAAAATATCATAACCGTTAGCAATTAGTTAACTTATTTTGATAATTAGTAATAAAATTAATAATACATTAAAAAAATACTGATTATAATGTAAAACACAATTAAGAGCATTCAGTGTGTAGGAATAGGTTGTATACTAAGGTATTTGGTGTAGGGCTTATTAAACCACAGTACGCTGTTGATTCAGATTTGCGATTTCAAAGCCTATTCTTGTGATATAATTTAAAAATGAAAATTTTGTGCGGTTTTTGACGTAGAGGTATCCTTCCCTGTTAAGAAGAAAGACAACTAGCCAATATTAAAACCCACGAAATTAACGTATTTTTGTCATATCTCAATAACGCCACACAATATCGAAACAGTGACACCTACGCATATTTTGGATTCGTGAGAGCTCAATACCTTATGAAAAAGATTTATTAGTTTGCAGTAATTATAATTATTATTTCAAATTTAACTAATTTACAAGCTAATTAGAAATCACAACTATAATTACTACAATCTACGAAATCTTTTGTATTTGGTATTGAGCTCTCACGAATCTAAAATATGCGTAGGTGTCACTGTTTCGATATTGTGTGGCGTTATTGAGATATGAGGAAAATACGTTAATTTCGCGGGTTTTTATATTGGCTAGCGAAAATAATAACAACAAGTATAGAAGAAAAAAAGAGGTTTGGTTCAGTCTCGAGACGATATCTTGCGCATGGAGAGACTAGGCTGGCGTCTACACGACATTCATGCGAGACCAGTTAATTAACGCCATCTCTCTAATTACCCGGACCCGTAATGAAACGCGCGAACAAGTCGGATGAGATAATACTTGGTCACGTGACCCGATTCATGCCGAGTTGACTCGAGTGACTCACGGCGAGGTTGCGTCACTCGCTCACCTGTTCGCGCATTCATCTCACCTTGGTTGTTCGCGCATGACGTCACAAGTCGCCTGTAGCGGCCGTGACTGTGGCAACAATCTAGACATAACATAGTTGGAATTCATAGTCGGCCCCTACACCTAGGGGCGCCCATTGTTACCAAGGTAACAATTGTTTGCATGTTATTTCCCATAAACAAAACAAATCCATAGCAACAATGGGTGCCCCTAGGTGTAGGGGCCGACTATGAATTCCAGCCAGACTCCTGGGCCTGGATTCACAAAGATGCCTAACTCTTAAGTTGTCCTAAGTTAGGCAAATCCTAACTAGATAAATCAAGATAAATCAATCTTGGTATTACTACACATTCACAAATAAAATATTATTAGTTAAATTGTTGATATTTTACTATATTGCATCTGTATGACATTGCAGAACGACATATGAGTGATTTATATCACTAAGATTTGCCTAAACTAGGACGTCTTAGCACTAGGCACCTTTGTGAATCTGGGCCCTGGAGCATTGACGAGTACGATTTCCTTATTGTCTAAAAGCAGCTTTTAGAATTTAAAGATTTTAAAATTACTAATGAACTCGCAATGAAATATGGTATTTTGTAACTACCAAAAAAGGTTTTAATTTTAATTGTTTCGCCATGCAACATACTCAAGCGTCCAAAAGAGTTTTGTAAAGATGGCCAATACCAACAAGCTGAGAGTTGGATGCCATTCACAACCCTTGAGGAAAACCTTAACCGTATTTTTGATGGACGGAATCGAACTGGCGGCCTCCGGAATTCGAGTATCTTCTTTTACCGCTGAGCCACTTTGTTCGTTGACTAGGTTTTCAATATAAAGAGGAAACATGTATTCTTATCATGCATATCATTTTAGGTAAATATAAACTATTTTGTTTTATACCACGTTCTCAAATGAAAACTAACTACAAGTGAAAGTATAGTTACGGGATAAGAATTACGTTAAATCTGCCTTTATCCAGAATGAGACTTAAATACATTGTTAACTGAAAACCAACCGTGCATATTGATTGAGAAAATTATAAGCTTTCATAATGAAATTTAAAAATGGTTTCATGATTGAGAGAGAGAAATTTAATTTGTACGTAGTGTATTATTACATTGGCAATTTCCATCGAAGTTAAAATTGTTATTAGTAATATTATATTGATGGTATTATATGACGATGAATGTACGTAATGAGTGAATGATATATATGGACAATATTTCATTAGGCACAGACCGTAGTAGGGTTTTTACAGAAGCTGGTTTAACTAGGTAACAATGTATCATTTTTTAAAAACTCCGAGAGGTTGATTGTACTTCAAAATTCGCGTGCATAAAAACGAGTTCGACTTTTTTTATTTTTTGTTCAATTGGAAACATGTTGGAAAATTCATATCCCTTTTTAAGTGACTAACTAGGTATTGCAGTATTTTGAATAGTTGGAAAGGCATGTCCGAAACCCTAAATCCCAGAAAAAGATGAAATTTTCACGCTTTTTGAGCTTTTTGTTCCTAACCCTCTTTTAAGCAGAGCCGTTACAACTTGTGGCATGTATTATGACCACAGGCCTCATGGAACGAATTACACTCCACTTAAAGTGGAATCGCGTGATAAGTGACAGTGCATCATGCCCCCTCACTTATGAAGACATCAAACCGGCCTCCTCATACGAGTTTCTTTGTTCAAGTCACCTGATTAGAGATCATGATGTAGTTTTCAAGGTCGAGACTGGATATGGTCCTTCGTGGATTAATTAGCTGTTATGTTTACTGTTTTCGAAGAAGTACTACTTGATGTTTGCACACAGCACACCACGCCAGCTGTTCTTAAGACTTCACTTAACTAAGGTATAGGTTGTATTCTTATAAAGCCGTGGCGTCCACATGGCTATTTAATTTTGACCAGTGATTTTCAACATCTATAGTAGGCTAGATCGCCAGGCTAGCAGCAGCAGGCGTAGCACTTTGATGCCATCTTGAAATGGGCAAATAACACAGGCAGGGATAGGAGATTCTAATGCGACTTTCTGCCATTGGCAGCGCTAGCAGTACTAAAAGGTCCAAATTAGCATGTAAATTGCCGATTTCAAGATGGCTTCAAATCGCTACGCTTGCTACTGAGTGGAAGGTTGGGGGACTGGCGATCTAGCCTACTATAGAAGTTGGAAATCATTGCTTTTGACTGGCAATCATTACTGAAATACTCCGGATGGCGATTGTTGAAGTTCTATCTGTTATCCAGCGTAAGGTTGCTAAAACGCAACATAAGAAACTTTCGTGTCCCCGGCCATTATTTTGGCGGTTTACAATGGCACAAATAATCATCATCGTACACTTTTTTACGGGATAAGTTAGTTATACAAAATAAATGTCTCTTTTCTTCATGTAGTGAGCTTATTCCTTGTCATTGACGGCGCATTAATGTCAACACACATTTTGCCCTTAATTATAGCCGTTGTAACGTCACGTGAATAAAAGAAGCAAATCTCGTTTCAATATAAGATAAATTAGTAAGATTTTATATGGAATGGTTTTTGCAGTCATAACAAAGTTAAAGATTGACTTGGTTTGTATTTCAAAAGGCATTTACAGAAATAAAATTCATTGAAAATTAATAACTAATAATATTTATTTTGGGAATACAAGCAACAGAAATATCGACATTAGAGCTTTGTTAATATAATACAGTGATCCGGCTTCAATCATCCACACTCAGCGTAAGTATAGTTTATTCCTTGGTCAACTCCTTGAAGCGCTCGTCGTACTTCGCCTTGTAGATGCCCGTGGGGTCGTACTTCTTCTCAAGCTCCGCCCATGTTTCAGGCTTGTTCTTGATGAGATGACGCAGGACCTTGTCGGCTCCTTCCTTCTGCTTCTCGCTGCACTTCTCGCACTCGTTGGTCAGAGCGTCGGGCAGGTTGGCTGAGACAGAGACACATTCATGTACAACACTTGACTCATCACTCAACACTCAACACTCACACACTCTTTGCTCGATTCACAGAACAAAGGATACCCAAGGTTGTTAACCTAATTGTGTTTATGTATATTGTCCATTTACAAATGTAAACCCTTTCATCAATGTGCTGGTATAAAGAGATCGACGACTAGGAATAAGGACTGCTGAAAATATTTGATGTCTTGCCAAAATTCAATTTTAAGAACAACTTTTAAAACTTTGGATACAAGATTTTCAAATTATTTTTTAGAAAGGTTTTGTTTTTGAAGATATTTGATTTTGTGTGTGTTTGTTATTTCAATATTTTCTTATATTTTGAATCTAATTCGTTAAATATAGAGCCATATCCAAATGAAAGGTGTGTTTGGTATTATTATTTATTATACAGGTAGGTTTGTTTTTCAAAATCCTCTAAAATTGTCCATGTCATAATATTTTTTAACTTTTCCTTACGAACAAATTTTTTTATGCCATAGAAACATATTATCAAACAAAAAGTATAGCATATTTTTTATTTTTTTATTTATTATGTATGAAGGTTACATAGAAACATACATGTTTACTGTGTACAAATGTCTAATGAGGAGAGGATGCAGGAAGCGAAACCACGTTCCATCCACTTTGCTGAGTGTCCTGCATCCGTTATAACGTTAAACTAAAGTAAAGCTATACTAAAGTTATAATACTAAGTTGCGTAGTTACTAGGAGTGAGCATAAAGAGAAACAATTAAGTAAAATGTAATAATCCTATCTATTTTACTTTCTAGTGAGTTATAAGAATGAAAATGAGCGTGGGGAATGAATGAAGTAATGTGGGTAATGAATGATATGAATGGGGCCCTGACTTAAAGTTAATCATGCTGTCAAATCATATTGAAATCATATATCATGTCCGTTATCGAGGCTAGGTTGTCAATATTATCACTGAATTTATTTAGTGGAACAGTCTTGAGTATTGATTTTTCATCTCAGTGACATGGAAAATTTTAGTGCAAACATAATATATAAAATGCTAAGATTTGTCGTTTGCGAAACATTGTTGTTTGTGAAACGTTTGCGGTATATCTCCACTGTGCATCAAAGACACGACATAATGTCAATACATACAGAATCAATGTGAGTAAATATTGATTGAACAATACTTCAACTTCACCCAATGATGTGCCTCTAAAATTATATTTGAGCGTTTGAGTAGTGTATAGAATTAATGATCGAGGGCTCTTATAGCAGGACATCAATACCGTGAAACACTCTCAGTCAGAATTACGGGTGGCCGGAATCGAACCGACGACATCCCAAATTAGAGTTTAACCTGTTACCGCTAAATCACGTATAAATTGAGAATCTCTCATGCAAAGACATTTGCATCAATCAAACAGATGCTTGTGTGTGGTTAAATATCTTGCCGCAAGCACGAACGCACAATTCTATAATGCAAAACAAATTATTAAATCACTTCAACGACCAAGGTATAATAACATAAATGCCATCCAATGATCATACTTCGATTCTGCACTTCTGCAGTTCTGCATTAGCGCAATCACGCTTTGGACGCAAGAAATCGTTGTTATGCTACGTTTACAGCTACGCGTTGCGAGCGAAGCGAGGGCGCGAGCTCCAATCAGCGGCCGAGTTTGTAACTTCTTTGCATGAAACTCGGCCGCTGATTGGAGCTCGCGCCCTCGCTTCGCTCGCAACGCGTAGCTGTAAACGTAGCATTAGAGAACAATGTTGCATCTAACAACGCAATATTAACCCGGTGATTTCAATGCGCGAGATAACATATAATAACGCTTGCTAGGTCACTCACACTCTCGATGTAGTTTCTGCGACGTAACAGTTGTTAAGGAAATATGGTGAAATTAACAGTAGAAAAGTTTCTTTCCTATTGTTGGTAATACTGTCTGCACACAAATGAGTAACATCGGTTAGGAAGAGTAATTGTTTTTCACGCACGGGAAATCAAGCGTTTTATTTATTGCGATACTATTTCATTTTATCGCGACTATTACAACAAACATGTTACTTGAAAATTATATACTTGTGTTAAACCAGCTGCGCATTCAATGAATACTTACACCACATACAACAATCCGTTATCTGTGCTTACACTGACTACTCATATTAATATAGCATTTCCGTGAATCAATTTTAAAAAGCATTCATTCAAATTGTGCCTTAACTATTCTGTGTATAAAATACCTGTTTACTGTTGCTCCATTCTAAGCAAACTATTGTGTAAATAGATAAAAAATAACTAAATACTAATGATGTTTCTATCTAACTTACTGTGATACAATTCTAACAGTTTAATAAGAGTATCGTCCATGCGAAGTGTTTAAAAGACAAAATTATAAGAACTTAAATTCTGCAGAACTTTGTATGTAATTAAACATTGCAATGATTATTCTTTACGAAAGAAGTGATATTTTACTTGCGTAGATGATGGAAAACAAGTTGCTAACGAGATAACACGCAACCTAAAAAAAAATTATGTCTTCAGTCTCTACAATAATTTCTGTTCAAGTTACAAGAAGGAAAATGAAAAATTTAACGAGATCACTTTGCTGGCCCGGGTTCTATTACTGACGAATTTTGAAACATTTCTTCTTGCTCTTTTTCGTATTTATTTAAAATGGCTTAGTTATAATATGAAACCGGGTTCGGACCCTGATACAAACATTTGGTCTTTACTTATCCTTTTATAATTTGGAAATAACATTTGATTATACATTTTGAAAACACTTGTTGTACCGTTTTATAGAAAACAGATTTTATAAAATGCGAATTATATATATATATATATATATATATATATATATATATATATATATATATATATATATATATTTATATATATATTTCTTTACCACACATTTGAATTAAGCATAATTATTATATTATGTAAAAATAGATATTTAAAACGTTCTGCTTCTACGATTTGTGAATCTCTCATTCACTCGATTTCCAATACTAATACAACTATAAATTGCACATTCTCATAACAATGTAGCAACGTGAAACCCGCACTACTAGAACATTAATGAAAGCAATGCAGTGATCTCAGTTTCGTTCCCACCTAACGGTAACAGTGTTTACTATACAATGTAAACGCACCAGAGCATGCGTCACGCTGCACTCACTTTCATCCAGTGCAAACTCGTATAAATCGGTCATACAATCGCTTCATTTCGTTACGTAACATTCGCAATGTTTCCATTTCGTTATGATTTGATTTTTAGTACCAACCGGTACAATCTTGATTACTGACGTTGCAATTTTGACCATTTAAAAACCACTTGACTCAGCCTGAGGCGGAGAGAACTTGTATTTTGTTGAATTTAAATTTTAGATTGCGTCTCCAACAATGAAGTAATGTCATATTTACAACAGAAAATACAATTATGTGTCATTATGACTTTACTTAAAAATTGTAGATAGGTGATATAAAATCTGATAAAATATACCTATATACTGTAATAGCTAATTATTGTTGCAGTATTTAATCTGAATGTCATAGAATTATCTGCAGGTATGAATACTGTGTCTGTACGTATTAAACTTTAAACAAATATATTGTGTTTTCCAACAGTCTTGAAAGAAAAGAAATAATGATACACACACAGCTTTTAAGTTGTATCGATGTTTTAACGGATTGGTGGATATCGAAGTTAACTATTTTAATATTATTTTTCCAATGCGAAAAATGTGTAATTCAACAAATCAACGCGTTACTTGTAAAAATGTAAAATATTTCTTCCGCCTGTTCAATATAATAAATATGAATATTTCTTAAGGATTATACCTTGTAAGAATATATATTTCTAAAGAATGAGTAGATGAAAACGAGTTATGTTTTTACTGATAACTTATAAAGTACCACAAATAGACAGGTACTTACTTCTCAGTTCCAAGCCGTCGGGGGTGCACTTGCCCTTCTCTAAGATACAGTTGATATAGTTGTTGAGAAGACGATCACTCTTAAGGATATCATCGAGGTTGATGTTATCGTACTTGGTAGTATACTTGTCATCCCTGGGTACCCTGGCCGCCTCAGCCACAGCCACTAGCAACACTGCGCACAACGCCAGACGAAGAAATGCCATCTTTACTTGTAATTAGACTTGTGTCAAGTATGACAACCCAGATGCGCGCACACTATTTATACAACTGCGATTACGACAGAGCTTAGAATGTGGAAAGAGGGGGGGGGGGGGGGGGAGAAATGCCCGTAGGAGGGGTAGTCCCTTGATGATAATCGTCGTGGAGTTTTTGTTACTGACCTTGGTGTTTTTTTTTTTACTTTATCTTCATGTTGTGACAAAACGAGGTAATGGTTTCTGCTGCACTTATGTTAATTGCGCCATTGCACGTCATACACCTATGACACGTCACACCTATGACCCAAAGTAACGTAACTCGTATTGTTAGCGTAGGCCTAATTGGCAATAATCGATCAATTTAATAAACCAGGTACTTCCGCAATCATATTTCATAGCCAAGTAGTTGACTTATTCTTGAAAATAGTAGGATACCGAGAAACTGGGATTTCCAGCATTGGCCTTCAATGATCGGAACAAAACCTCACGTGACTTATTCATTAATTTTGCTTTATTTCATTTGACTTCTCCCCATCCAATATAGTAACGGAATGTCACTTTACCATCTACAGCTAATATATCGTAATTAGAACATGATAAAACATCAAGAATCGTTTCAATATGAGGCTTTCGTGGACCGATAATATTACTACAAAATATAGTACTTTAATCAATGTATAACGTACAGGTTAATGATAATAACAGTAATTTTTCGCAGGGAACCTCCCAAGGAACCACTCATACCAATGTTTAGGTGAGAATGGATATTGTGGTATTTCAACGGACAGAAATGTCTGGGGTATTCAGGGTATTCGCATTATTTTCAAACTTAAAAATTTAGATTTTGGATTTGGCTATGATTCTTCGGGCTGGTTTCACCAAACTTTTAGATTAGCCGTTATTCGGAGGTTTGTCCTGAACAAACACGGCGACTGGTAGAATCCACCATCGCATTTTGTACGTACTGTTGAAACCATGTTAACCAATCCAAGTTCACCAAATCGGAGATTAAGTTCGGTGAATTCGGATCAAATAAAGATATAACTTAGGAGCCTGGGCCCGGATTCACAAGAGGTCCTAAGTCTTATTTTGATCTTATCTCTAAGACCGGCCTAACTTTGAACCTCTTGTAAAACAACAACTCAGATCACAAAAAAAGTTATTAATTACTGGTGAGAGCAAGGACACAATGAACTTTTCAATAATATGTTTTAAAATCCAATCTTAGATATTTTTCTGGTTTTATAAGTGGTTCAAAGTAAGGCCGGTCTTAAAGATAAGACCAAAAAAGACTTAGGACCTCTTGTGAATCCGGGTCCTGGATTCTAACTCTTATCTAGGCAAAGTTAGGCAAATTCTAGTCATAAATAAACTAAGATAAATCATCTCTGCATGGATATTACTACATATTCACAAATAATATATTATTAGTTAAATTGTTGATATTTTACTATTGTTTACCTTTATGATATTGCATAACATTTGCGTCATTAATATATAACTAATATTTGCCTAAACTAGGACATCTTAGCATTTATTCACCTTTGTGAATCTGGGCCCAGGCATCTAGCTAGGATTACATTAATTAAATACAAAACTACATAATTATTATCAAAACGCCGAGTTGAACTAGTGTTAATGCTGCAATAACCATAATGAGCGCAGACTACAATTTCAGAACATTGAATTGGTTTCCGTCAAGGTCACACTGACGACTTGAAGGTCGAACTATACCATCTCTTGTAGAACATACTCGCAACTATTATTTGTAATTTATTCACTGATAAGTGATTTGAATCTTCAATTGTCAACACGCATCTGTGAATGAACCACATCATGACGAGAGGTTTTTACGTCTCTCGGCAGTAATCAATGTCGTTAAGGTCTATTGTGCATTCCACCTAACAATAACCTAACCCTGGTTTAGACATAAAACAGTACTGTCACGCGGAGCCACTTACAGTCGATAAATAAGTTTCCCCATCGAAAACTTCTTTATTGACGACTCATAAGTTTCCCCATCGAAAACTTGTTTATTGACTCATAAGTTTCCCCATCGAAAACTTCTCTTCCAGATTTGACTGGCACAGTTTAGAGCCACACCGTTAGGATTGCCATTCGCCAACAAACATGTGACGTCAATAATATCACTGACAACCAAAGTGGTGTTGCTTCTATCTCTTAAAATATACAATATAAGTATGTAGGCCCTATATATTATGTAGATACAAATAAAATAACGAACCATTTGTATGTTTAAGTTCGAACTTCGAACGTTCGCACAATCGTATACTATATCTACAAATAAAACTTCGTTATAGGTATAACTAGTGCAGTTACAACATTATTCTAAAGATAAGCGCAGTATTGTATTAATATTTGTTATGGAGTCACGGTTGTGGGAGACATTGCAGAACCCATTCGATGTTTCTGGATAATTAGTTCACATTCACGCTTCAAGAAATTTAATTTAGCCAAACTCAACCAAATATTGTCCATTTATCACCAAGGTTAAACACTACCGTAAAAAAGAACAACACTTAATTTATAATTTCAATAAAACGCAATCGTTGTTTTTTTTTTATCTAGAATGTAATTTAAATATGAACTAGGACGGTCGATGGTTTTAACATCTCTTAGGTATCGACTTTGTTTGGTGTGTTCATAGATTCTTCCTGGCATCGTGGAAGCATAATCCAAGTCTTCAAGCCAAGGAAATGTACTGATTTTTTCTCTATCCCGTAATTACAGATAATAATGCTAACTAGTAACTATATTTTATAACATTGTAATCAGTTTCTTTAATAACTATTTGTGGACGTAATAAATATAATGCAAATCCTACTGACGATGACATGAAATAATGTTATACAATCTGTAGTGCCTACTAAACCACATAATGATACGTTTAAATCTGTGTATTGTCTATCGACTCAGTTATAATAATTACTGATGTTTGGTGTTTGAAATTTTACTATCTAATATGTGACTCGTTGCTCTGACGTCTTTAAATGCACCAGATGACATAAGTGACTATTGGAACTGTAATTTAGCGGCGGGAACGCTCGTCCTACACATTGTGTTCAATACAGCGTACTAAATACTTAAAATAGATTTAGCCAAAAAATAAAAATAATATGTTATTGCACAAAAGTAGTTACTGAAGAAAACTCTCCGACCAATTATGAATACACTTTTGCAAGCCATTTCGTGAAAACGTTTTCGAGCTACTGTCAACACATGATAATACTAATACAATTACATCCTTGCTGTACAGTTCACGTCGGCTGTACCTGATGGCACTATAGGTGACTATAACTGGGCATGTAAGGGTAATTGGATACCAGGGAAGGAATGTCCGACTGCTAAAAACGAGCATAAGTGTTATGGCTGAGGAAAACTTTGTAAACAACATACAGTCAGAATTACCGGTAGCCAGAATCAAATTCGTAGGGGCCTCACGATTCAGAACTAATTAAACTCTTTCGTTAAACACAATCTTGAATCAAGAGTTGAACTAAAACGTAAAATAAAGGTTATTTCTTAAGTTCTCAGAAAAAAGAAAAGTGAATCAACTGGTTTTAAATGACAGACATCGGCTCAAGGCTATCGCAGAATTATTATGGTGCAGAATGACATCCATGTGACAAGACTATAGCACTCAAATCACGAGTTTATTCAAGTTTATGAAAACCGGTTGGAACTGGACGAAGTTGTCAAAAACATAAGAAAACTTTACCAAAATTGGTTCTGATCGTGTGGCCTGAATGTGGGTCATGACAAATACGTTGGTCTGTCGGTGGGAGTGAGTGATGATGTTGGTTCTGCAGTTGCTGGCGGGGGGGGGGGGGGGGGGGGGGGGGCTCGAGTCTTATTTAAATTATACCCCATCTACATTTCGTTAAAGTTTATAATTTAAAAACGCAGTCTTGTTGATGCTAGTTTAAAACATCACATACTTAACGACAGATCGTTGCAGTTCACCGCGGCTCTGTGACAAATGAATACATGCAAACATTTACTCTAGCATCAAGTGTTTTTGTCTCCACTCATAGCTGGTATTCTAAAGGTTCTTAATTTAGATTACATTTCTCATAATTTGATCCCTCTACATTCTTTACTGTTTTAAATAAGTCTGTCTCCTCTCTATAACACTTTACCAACTTAGTTTTTTGACAACTGTAATATTGTTTTGTCATAGTGCATATACTTATATTGAACGAATCTGAATCAACCCAGTTTCTTTTCTGACTGGCCTCAAGTTCAGATATTTGTGTCAAGAGACAAAGCTTGAAAGTTACGTTGCACAATACAATAGATTACATCCAGACACTCAATTTGGCATACTATTTTAATAATAATTGTTCTTATACAACTAAAAAAAATAGAAATACATCAATCCCAAACAAACACACATTTCCTAGTCTTTACCGGAAGATCTTGCGAAACACGTAAATACACGAAACAATTTTGAAATTTTCTCCTCAATTCCCACACGCATTTTCTCTAAATCTTGTTCCTCACAGAAAATCTGTCCTTCAGCGGTATTGCAGCTTTACAAGTGTATTAATAACAATATGGTATGTCACCGGATGTGTATTTCATCTTCCGACGCAAGCGAACCATCAACAGTTGTCCTTGTAGAATACATTCTTCTGGAGGTGAACATTGGATTCACGTTAGGTTGTGTTGTAAATATCTCCAGCGGTTCCCTCGTTTAGTTGATGTTTTATCATGGATATGAGATGGGGAGATAAAACAAAACAATATGAGCGATGCAGATCTTTTCGGTATGAACATTTCACAATCTAAGTACATTCTAATTGCACGGACATAGTCCTAAAGTTGATAAGAGCGATGCAGTCCCCTAGTGCTGATAGTTTCCTTGTCGCTTTTATTATAATTTGACTTCGCAATTTGATAATTGCAGACGTTTTGGCATTCTCTTTTGTGTAATTTTTTTTTAATTGTTAGATTTATGTTGCTTAACTCGTGTTTTGGTGAATAGAAAAATAACATCTACTTAATTAACATTTAAGGAGTTTTACCTTTATTCTTATCACAATTTTACATCTACAAAGTGTTTATCCTATTACAAAACTATTGTTTTTATAATTGCTGGTTACCGGAATCGAACCACCGACCTCCCGTGTTACCTCTGAGCCACCTCTATCGATTACGTCTTCATGTACCAGTATTTATCCGTCATGGCAAGTTTCTATTAAAATGTTTCTTATTCAGATTCTCCGTTACTGATAAACAGATCATTACCTATACTTAATATACCACCGTATCACTTTGAAACATTTCAATTGGAAACCACATGACGTTTTAAGCTAAAACTAGCAAACATATTACTAGATGAAGAATGGTTTGACATTAAAGACTTCCTAAAGCTGTAGGTTGTTATCAACATAAATGTTAAAAGATAACCGCCTCTTAATGGCCCCAAAACATCTCTTTAAAATATAACTCAAATTAATATCAACTCCCTCTCAGGATTGAATTTTGGGTATAGGCCTACGCTATAATTGACCTTGTCCAAAATACCACCGAAAATGTTGGGATTGAATTTTCTTTAAATTTGTAGTTTGAACGCGTCGCATGTACTCGTATTTCCAACCATGTGATTATAACTCAACTCACTAAACTTGGCTTTCGGGTATAGCCGCGTCGATTGTTGCTTAAAAGCTGACGTTTCGGGCAGGTTACACTACCCATCTTCAGAGCAAAGACCTGAAGAAGTCACAGAATAAAACCTACTCGGTCCAGCTTCACTCTGCGACTGCAACAAGCCCTATTGTTTCCCGCGTATCGTTCTCCTCCGTTCTCCTCCCGTTCTACCGGTTCGACTCCGTCGTTATCACCTGACGTCATCTCCGATAGCGCTCGCCGTGTTTCCCGCGCGTTGTTGATGCGATGTATAGTCGGTCTCCAAATGCGGCTCAACTTCAGTCCATCGTCCCGATTGAAATTATTTGGGTGCTTTTCAATTTCAATTGCTTCCCGGACCAGACGGGACCGATAATGCGTTGTTACAGCTAAAGCTCTTGTCTCTTCGAAATTAATGCGATGACCTTCATTGAAACTATGTTCCGCTATTGCCGACTTATCTATGTGGCCCAGTTTTGTGTGGCTAACGTGTTCTTTCAATCTCGTTGAAATTGAACGCCCTGTCTGGCCAATGTACACTTTATCGCACGCGCCACACGGAATCTGGTACACACCCGACGTGTTCAGAGGCGGAAGTTTATCCTTAGCTTGATTGAGCATTGTCGATATCTTCCTGTCCGCTGAAAAAATTGTTTTAATCTGGTATTTACGTAACAACCTCCCAATACGGACAGTTACATTTTCCACATAGGGTAAGTAGGCCTGGGCAACAGCTCCTCGTCCTTCTACCTCCGACGGTTTTGAAGTCTTTGACACATTATTCTCGCGTAAAGTTTGAGCTATAGTCCTATGCCCATATCCATTTTGTAACAATGATGTTTTAATTGTTTTATGTTCAGAGCTTAGGTTTTTAGCATCCGAAATCCTATACGCTCGAGTAGCTAGCGTGTTGAGCACAGCGCGTATTTGAGCTGGATGGTGGTGTGAGTCAGCATGCAGATATCGACCTGTGTGGGTTGCTTTCCTATACACCGAGTGTCCCAACGTTCCATCTTCATATCTCGTGACCAACACATCGAGGAAGGGTAGTTTACCATCGCTCTCCACCTCCATAGTGAAAGTTATGCTGTCATTTAAGCTGTTTAAGAATAACAGAAATTCATTTAACTTTCCCATGCCATGGGGCCAAACCACGAAAGTGTCGTCTACGTACCTATACCAATGTGTCGGTGCAAACGTTGCTTTCTTAAGAGCATTAATTTCAAAGTCTTCCATAAATATGTTCGCTATTGCCGGTGACGCTGGAGAACCCATTGGCGTTCCCTCCACTTGTTTGTAGTATTCACCGTCAAACATAAAATATGTCGACTTCAGGACCCCCTCCACCAAAGTGGCAATATGCGCGGGACATTTTTGGCGTATTACAGAGACCGCCTCAACTATAGGAATTTTTGTAAACAAAGACACTACATCAAAGCTCACTAGAATGTCATCACTTGCTAATTTCATCCCACTCAGAATGTTGACAAAATGGTATGAATCTCTTATGTAAGAAGCTGCGTCCTCTACTACGGGCTGTAATTGTCTGGCCAAATACTTTGCCAGATTGTAAGATGGAGATGCGATCGCACTTACAATTGGTCTAAGAGGAAAGTCCTGTTTATGCACCTTAGGTAGGCCATATAATCTCGGTATTCGTGAGTTCGACGGCAACAATCTCCGTTTGACATCACCGTCCAGGGGGGAACGTTTTATGTTATCGGCTATCTCCTTCTCTGTCCGTGCAGTCGGGTTACGTTTCAGTTTCTCATAGGCTGAATCATTTAATAAATCATGTATCTGTTGTTTATAGGTCTCAGTTTTCACAATTACAGATGCATTGCCTTTATCAGCTGGTACCACTAAAATATCGGGTCGTTCCCTAAGGGCTTTCAGCGCTCGAAATTCAGCAGGTTTTAAATTCGGGCGTGGTGGCTTCGCTATGCGGATTATCCTCGCTGCCTCTGACCGTATCTCTTCAGCGTCATTACTGGGCAAACCCCGAATCGCTGTTTCCACCCCGCAAATGATATTCTCTACAGGTATACGTTTCGGTGCAACTGCATAATTAAAACCTTTAGTTAGTACTGAAATCGTCGCTTCGTCAAACGTCTCGTCAGTTCGGTTATAAATCACTTTGTCCACATCTAAATGTCGCGTGTTCAAAATATTCTGTTTTTTAGATAACTTGTCAAATTTCGCCACCTGTTGCCTCGTTGTTTTCCCGTGTGTTGTTTCCGCATGTTGTGATGTAATCACGTCAATCTTGTCAAACAATATAGGATGAACAACACAACTCAATCGATAATGAATACTCAGTAATTGTTTGGCAATTTTGTCAAGCTCACGTCTCGTACAACGTATTTCGTCACGTAATAATGCTTTTCTCGCACTTACCAGTATTCTATTTGTTGCCGGTGTGTTCTTGTGGTACTTGATACGCGAAAAATCAGGCAGCACATTACTGTCCCTACATCTCAGAAGAAATGTTAAGTTACAAAGACACTGCGCTCTCTTAGATCGAAGCTTATCGAAGTCTCTTGCTTCTTGTGCAATTTCCTCCCCGTAAAGGCGGGTTAAACACTCACGTAGGCTTTCGCGGCCCGAGTCAATCACTAAACTTGGCTTTCGGGTATAGCCGCGTCGATTGTTGCTTAAAAGCTGACGTTTCGGGCAGGTTACACTACCCATCTTCAGAGCAAAGACCTGAAGAAGTCACAGAATAAAACCTACTCGGTCCAGCTTCACTCTGCGACTGCAACAAGCCCTATTGTTTCCCGCGTATCGTTCTCCTCCGTTCTCCTCCCGTTCTACCGGTTCGACTCCGTCGTTATCACCTGACGTCATCTCCGATAGCGCTCGCCGTGTTTCCCGCGCGTTGTTGATGCGATGTATAGTCGGTCTCCAAATGCGGCTCAACTTCAGTCCATCGTCCCGATTGAAATTATTTGGGTGCTTTTCAATTTCAATTGCTTCCCGGACCAGACGGGACCGATAATGCGTTGTTACAGCTAAAACTCTTGTCTCTTCGAAATTAATGCGATGACCTTCATTGAAACTATGTTCCGCTATTGCCGACTTATCTATGTGGCCCAGTTTTGTGTGGCTAACGTGTTCTTTCAATCTCGTTGAAATTGAACGCCCTGTCTGGCCAATGTACACTTTATCGCACGCGCCACACGGAATCTGGTACACACCCGACGTGTTCAGAGGCGGAAGTTTATCCTTAGCTTGATTGAGCATTGTCGATATCTTCCTGTCCGCTGAAAAAATTGTTTTAATCTGGTATTTACGTAACAACCTCCCAATACGGACAGTTACATTTTCCACATAGGGTAAGTAGGCCTGGGCAACAGCTCCTCGTCCTTCTACCTCCGACGGTTTTGAAGTCTTTGACACATTATTCTCGCGTAAAGTTTGAGCTATAGTCCTATGCCCATATCCATTTTGTAACAATGATGTTTTAATTGTTTTATGTTCAGAGCTTAGGTGTTTAGCATCCGAAATCCTATACGCTCGAGTAGCTAGCGTGTTGAGCACAGCGCGTATTTGAGCTGGATGGTGGTGTGAGTCAGCATGCAGATATCGACCTGTGTGGGTTGCTTTCCTATACACCGAGTGTCCCAACGTTCCATCTTCATATCTCGTGACCAACACATCGAGGAAGGGTAGTTTACCATCGCTCTCCACCTCCATAGTGAAAGTTATGCTGTCATTTAAGCTGTTTAAGAATAACAGAAATTCATTTAACTTTCCCATGCCATGGGGCCAAACCACGAAAGTGTCGTCTACGTACCTATACCAATGTGTCGGTGCAAACGTTGCTTTCTTAAGAGCATTAATTTCAAAGTCTTCCATAAATATGTTCGCTATTGCCGGTGACGCTGGAGAACCCATTGGCGTTCCCTCCACTTGTTTGTAGTATTCACCGTCAAACATAAAATATGTCGACTTCAGGACCCCCTCCACCAAAGTGGCAATATGCGCGGGACATTTTTGGCGTATTACAGAGACCGCCTCAACTATAGGAATTTTTGTAAACAAAGACACTACATCAAAGCTCACTAGAATGTCATCACTTGCTAATTTCATCCCACTCAGAATGTTGACAAAATGGTATGAATCTCTTATGTAAGAAGCTGCGTCCTCTACTACGGGCTGTAATTGTCTGGCCAAATACTTTGCCAGATTGTAAGATGGAGATGCGATCGCACTTACAATTGGTCTAAGAGGAAAGTCCTGTTTATGCACCTTAGGTAGGCCATATAATCTCGGTATTCGTGAGTTCGACGGCAACAATCTCCGTTTGACATCACCGTCCAGGGGGGAACGTTTTATGTTATCGGCTATCTCCTTCTCTGTCCGTGCAGTCGGGTTACGTTTCAGTTTCTCATAGGCTGAATCATTTAATAAATCATGTATCTGTTGTTTATAGGTCTCAGTTTTCACAATTACAGATGCATTGCCTTTATCAGCTGGTACCACTAAAATATCGGGTCGTTCCCTAAGGGCTTTCAGCGCTCGAAATTCAGCAGGTTTTAAATTCGGGCGTGGTGGCTTCGCTATGCGGATTATCCTCGCTGCCTCTGACCGTATCTCTTCAGCGTCATTACTGGGCAAACCCCGAATCGCTGTTTCCACCCCGCAAATGATATTCTCTACAGGTATACGTTTCGGTGCAACTGCATAATTAAAACCTTTAGTTAGTACTGAAATCGTCGCTTCGTCAAACGTCTCGTCAGTTCGGTTATAAATCACTTTGTCCACATCTAAATGTCGCGTGTTCAAAATATTCTGTTTTTTAGATAACTTGTCAAATTTCGCCACCTGTTGCCTCGTTGTTTTCCCGTGTGTTGTTTCCGCATGTTGTGATGTAATCACGTCAATCTTGTCAAACAATATAGGATGAACAACACAACTCAATCGATAATGAATACTCAGTAATTGTTTGGCAATTTTGTCAAGCTCACGTCTCGTACAACGTATTTCGTCACGTAATAATGCTTTTCTCGCACTTACCAGTATTCTATGGACCGACTATACATCGCATCAACAACGCGCGGGAAACACGGCGAGCGCTATCGGAGATGACGTCAGGTGATAACGACGGAGTCGAACCGGTAGAACGGGAGGAGAACGGAGGAGAACGATACGCGGGAAACAATAGGGCTTGTTGCAGTCGCAGAGTGAAGCTGGACCGAGTAGGTTTTATTCTGTGACTTCTTCAGGTCTTTGCTCTGAAGATGGGTAGTGTAACCTGCCCGAAACGTCAGCTTTTAAGCAACAATCGACGCGGCTATACCCGAAAGCCAAGTTTAGTGATTGACTCGGGCCGCGAAAGCCTACGTGAGTGTTTAACCCGCCTTTACGGGGAGGAAATTGCACAAGAAGCAAGAGACTTCGATAAGCTTCGATCTAAGAGAGCGCAGTGTCTTTGTAACTTAACATTTCTTCTGAGATGTAGGGACAGTAATGTGCTGCCTGATTTTTCGCGTATCAAGTACCACAAGAACACACCGGCAACAAATAGAATACTGGTAAGTGCGAGAAAAGCATTATTACGTGACGAAATACGTTGTACGAGACGTGAGCTTGACAAAATTGCCAAACAATTACTGAGTATTCATTATCGATTGAGTTGTGTTGTTCATCCTATATTGTTTGACAAGATTGACGTGATTACATCACAACATGCGGAAACAACACACGGGAAAACAACGAGGCAACAGGTGGCGAAATTTGACAAGTTATCTAAAAAACAGAATATTTTGAACACGCGACATTTAGATGTGGACAAAGTGATTTATAACCGAACTGACGAGACGTTTGACGAAGCGACGATTTCAGTACTAACTAAAGGTTTTAATTATGCAGTTGCACCGAAACGTATACCTGTAGAGAATATCATTTGCGGGGTGGAAACAGCGATTCAGGGTTTGCCCAGTAATGACGCTGAAGAGATACGGTCAGAGGCAGCGAGGATAATCCGCATAGCGAAGCCACCACGCCCGAATTTAAAACCTGCTGAATTTCGAGCGCTGAAAGCCCTTAGGGAACGACCCGATATTTTAGTGGTACCAGCTGATAAAGGCAATGCATCTGTAATTGTGAAAACTGAGACCTATAAACAACAGATACATGATTTATTAAATGATTCAGCCTATGAGAAACTGAAACGTAACCCGACTGCACGGACAGAGAAGGAGATAGCCGATAACATAAAACGTTCCCCCCTGGACGGTGATGTCAAACGGAGATTGTTGCCGTCGAACTCACGAATACCGAGATTATATGGCCTACCTAAGGTGCATAAACAGGACTTTCCTCTTAGATCAATTGTAAGTGCGATCGCATCTCCATCTTACAATCTGGCAAAGTATTTGGCCAGACAATTACAGCCCGTAGTAGAGGACGCAGCTTCTTACATAAGAGATTCATACCATTTTGTCAACATTCTGAGTGGGATGAAATTAGCAAGTGATGACATTCTAGTGAGCTTTGATGTAGTGTCTTTGTTTACAAAAATTCCTATAGTTGAGGCGGTCTCTGTAATACGCCAAAAATGTCCCGCGCATATTGCCACTTTGGTGGAGGGGGTCCTGAAGTCGACATATTTTATGTTTGACGGTGAATACTACAAACAAGTGGAGGGAACGCCAATGGGTTCTCCAGCGTCACCGGCAATAGCGAACATATTTATGGAAGACTTTGAAATTAATGCTCTTAAGAAAGCAACGTTTGCACCGACACATTGGTATAGGTACGTAGACGACACTTTCGTGGTTTGGCCCCATGGCATGGGAAAGTTAAATGAATTTCTGTTATTCTTAAACAGCTTAAATGACAGCATAACTTTCACTATGGAGGTGGAGAGCGATGGTAAACTACCCTTCCTCGATGTGTTGGTCACGAGATATGAAGATGGAACGTTGGGACACTCGGTGTATAGGAAAGCAACCCACACAGGTCGATATCTGCATGCTGACTCACACCACCATCCAGCTCAAATACGCGCTGTGCTCAACACGCTAGCTACTCGAGCGTATAGGATTTCGGATGCTAAACACCTAAGCTCTGAACATAAAACAATTAAAACATCATTGTTACAAAATGGATATGGGCATAGGACTATAGCTCAAACTTTACGCGAGAATAATGTGTCAAAGACTTCAAAACCGTCGGAGGTAGAAGGACGAGGAGCTGTTGCCCAGGCCTACTTACCCTATGTGGAAAATGTAACTGTCCGTATTGGGAGGTTGTTACGTAAATACCAGATTAAAACAATTTTTTCAGCGGACAGGAAGATATCGACAATGCTCAATCAAGCTAAGGATAAACTTCCGCCTCTGAACACGTCGGGTGTGTACCAGATTCCGTGTGGCGCGTGCGATAAAGTGTACATTGGCCAGACAGGGCGTTCAATTTCAACGAGATTGAAAGAACACGTTAGCCACACAAAACTGGGCCACATAGATAAGTCGGCAATAGCGGAACATAGTTTCAATGAAGGTCATCGCATTAATTTCGAAGAGACAAGAGCTTTAGCTGTAACAACGCATTATCGGTCCCGTCTGGTCCGGGAAGCAATTGAAATTGAAAAGCACCCAAATAATTTCAATCGGGACGATGGACTGAAGTTGAGCCGCATTTGGAGACCGACTATACATCGCATCAACAACGCGCGGGAAACACGGCGAGCGCTATCGGAGATGACGTCAGGTGATAACGACGGAGTCGAACCGGTAGAACGGGAGGAGAACGGAGGAGAACGATACGCGGGAAACAATAGGGCTTGTTGCAGTCGCAGAGTGAAGCTGGACCGAGTAGGTTTTATTCTGTGACTTCTTCAGGTCTTTGTTCTGAAGATGGGTAGTGTAACCTGCCCGAAACGTCAGCTTTTAAGCAACAATCGACGCGGCTATACCCGAAAGCCAAGTTTAGTGATTGACTCGGGCCGCGAAAGCCTACGTGAGTGTATAACTCAACTCATCTAAGGTACCATTTGGTTATTCCTTGAATTTTCTCGCGTGTTTGATAAAACTTTATATTTACAGCCGGCATTCAATTGTTTTATTTTTGTTCTATTTTATTATAATGGTGGTTGTAAGACCACATTTTTACGATTCCCACTGCGCAATCAAGCCCTAACGCTAAACGACCATGCCAAGTGGTTTGTCCATGGAAGTACAAGCGATGTTGTTCTAGCTTGAGATTCGGGTGCCAGAACTCTGTGCGTGACGTAGCCCTGACCGGAGTAGAGCGGAGTAGAGTAGAGCGGAGTAGAGTAGAGCGGAGTAGAGTAGAGCGGAGTAGTGTAGAGTGGAGTAGAGTAGAGCGGAGTAGAGTAGAGCGGAGTAGAGTAGAGCGGAGTAGAGTAGAGCGGAGTAGAGTAGAGCGGAGTAGTGTAGAGCGGAGTAGAGTCGAGCGGAGTAGAGTAGAGCGGAGTAGAGTAGAGTAGAGCGGAGTAGAGTAGAGTAGAGCGGAGTAGAGTAGAGCGGAGTAGAGTAGAGCGGAGTAGAGTAGAGCGGAGTAGAGTAGAGTAGAGCGGAGTAGAGTAGAGTAGAGCGGAGTAGAGTAGAGCGGAGTAGAGTAGAGCGGAGTAGAGTAGAGCGGAGTAGAGTAGAGCGGAGTAGAGTCGAGCGGAGTAGAGTAGAGCGGAGTAGAGTAGAGTAGAGCGGAGTAGAGTAGAGTAGAGCGGAGTAGAGTAGAGCGGAGTAGAGTAGAGCGGAGTAGAGTAGAGCGGAGTAGAGTAGAGTAGAGCGGAGTAGAGTAGAGTAGAGCGGAGTAGAGTAGAGCGGAGTAGAGTAGAGCGGAGTAGAGTAGAGCGGAGTAGAGTAGAGCGGAGTAGAGTAGAGCGGAGTAGAGTAGAGCGGAGTAGAGTAGAGCGGAGTAGAGTAGAGTAGAGCGGAGTAGAGTAGAGTAGAGCGGAGTAGAGTAGAGCGGAGTAGAGTAGACCGGAGTAGAGTAGAGCGGAGTAGAGTAGAGCGGAGTAGTGTAGAGCGGAGTAGAGTCGAGCGGAGTAGAGTAGAGCGGAGTAGAGTAGAGTAGAGCGGAGTAGAGTAGAGCGGACGAGTAGAGTAGGCTGTGATTCATCAGCTACGTGACTCCTCCAGTGTAACGGACAAGTCTTGCGTGACAGAGGTCACCTTCATTTCGATTATATTATTTTACATACAATTTATTTGAAATGAGTCATAATTTGGGTGAGACGTCAAAATTAAGATGGCGATTTGGAGGAATATCCCCTTTCGTAAAACAAAATGTGTTGATATAACCTTATTGAACCCTACATTACATTTACCTTATTTTATGCTTCAAAGAGTTTTTACCTTTATCTTTAAATTATTTATTTATATTAGTGGCATTATAATCATCTTTCATGACACAAGAATAGACCTACTACCTAGTCAGATTCTAGTAAATAAAAGGACATGTGTTCATATTATTATGAGAAAACCACGCCCAGATTATACAAACGTGTTCTGCAAATGGGTTCCTTATTTATTTTTTAAGTTTATATATTTCCTATCCGTATGAATCAATCCCACTCTTCTTAAAAAATGTCTTCTTGCGGAAAGTAATAAAGTTATAATTTATTTATTTTTCAACCTTAAACTGAACAAAACCGCCGACAAGTAACCTGTGTTTCCACTTTTTTTTTTAAATAAAACAGAACTGATAGCAGACAACCACTTAATTATCGCTTGACATGTCTACAAAAATAGTCAAAACTGCCGAAGTGACAATTCCTATACCGCTGTGAGGCGTTCTTGTGCTTTACGGTGCCGAACATAAAAAACATGAAGAAACAATTCCTTTCATTTACCCCGAAGAAGATGAAGACAGTGAACCCAAGACGAACTATCATGGAAGTTGGCCATAAAATTCGCAACACTTGTCCCAGCCTTGAATCTCTCTTCCGTTTGTTGATCGCGTGTCCAAAGATGTTGTTCGGGCTTATGAACACGTGACACCGTCTTGTTTACCTTACATAACCTGCACTGGCGCAATTTAACAGTTGCGTTAGCGTCATACCCAGTGAGAAATGCTTAAATAAGAGTGTTTTACACGGACACCGCTTAGATCAGTTGTAGAGACACCTTTCAACACAAAATTTCTCAAAGGTGACATTTCATAATGCATCCGTGGAACAGGTTGTAAGTTAAGAAACGTTTGGTGTACCAATTTGTATAAATACACTGTCTAGGAAGTTGAACTTGAACCTGAATATGACATTCGAAACAGTCAGTGGCGAATCTAAACTCCAGTCAGAGAGGTCAATTATAGACAAACCCTTTGTTGCTTCCACGTATGTCGTAACCCGGCAAAAACGAAATACCATGAGAGTGGATTTCGATCTATATACATAAAAAAAAATGCTATCAACAGTTTTCGTGAGACGTACGCTTTTCCTCCTTTCTGTCAACAACTTCTCATATTAGAATATTTGCAAGGGCGGAAAGCAATTTCCTCGGCCAATTTTAAGGTCTAAATCCCAGCATTTGTTTTATTACTAAACTTAGGTAGGAGTCCAACCCATGACCTAGCCGCTGAGAAATATATAACATGTAGAGCGCACATAGAATCAGATTTGTGTCAAACCTAACATACCAACTCTAAAATTGCGGTGTCACCTAACAGTAACTAACAGCAACAAATAACAATCTTCAACGCCGTTTAATACTAGTTCATTTGAAATAATTTCACAAATTCACGTTCCGTAACATGAAAAAAGAGTCGGTACAGTAAATGACACACCGACAAAACTAATAGCCCGCATTAATAATACGGTATGAAGTCTACAATATTATACGTCTTGTCTATAATCAGTAAGAAACGGTCGTTATCAAAAGCGTTGACCGTCACTAGGAATGTATAAATCCAAGGAGAAAACGGGTCCTGTCAACAGTCGTCATGAAGGGTTTGCTAGTGTTGTTCGGTGTTCTGGCTGCGTGCGCGGTAGTGTCAAGCGCACCCCAAGACAAGTACACGACCAAGTACGACGGCATCAACGTGGAAGAGGTTCTACAGAGCGGACGACTGCTCAATAACTATGTCAAGTGCTTCATGGACAAGGGGCCTTGCACGCCAGATGGAACTGAGATGAAACGTGAGTATTGTTTCAATGGTATTTGCCTGGATTCAGGAAATGTTTTATACTTAAGACGTCTAGATCGCAAAATTGTGTTTTTGTATTGATATCTTTGGAATTGATATCTTTGGAATTAAGTTTTGTACCCGCTAAACAATTAATTTATTTACAAAGTAAAAAACTGTTATCTAACGATTGCTTTTTTGAAATTCCTTATAACTTTTTAAATTAAGGACATAATATTTATAAACTTAAAATTCATTGTTTAACGTATCTCAACCGATCACCGCTAGGAATCTGGTTGTGCGCGATCACATGAGTTTCTTGTCGACAAATTGGTGAGTTTTTTTGTATAAGAGTATCGTAATAATATCATGAAAGACTATTTAAAAAGTAGGTTTGACTTGTAGCGTAATATGACAATAAGTAATGATGGGTGTGTTATTCAACCTTGAACAGCCAAATAAAGTATCCGTGAAGGAAGTAAAGGAAATCCCCGGTTTCTTCACTATCAACGTCACGGAAGGATTTGCTTGTGCATGTTATCATTACTGCTGGGCGTATCCCCGCTATTGCTTTGCTTCCAAGACTTCCAGTAATAAATAAATAAATACACTACGATTTATTGTAGTTGTCGCAGAAGTGAGTGTTGAGAACACATTTAAATCAAGGGTAGTACAGAACTTGTCTGAATCTAGCATTCAATATCTGTGTTTGTTTTTTTTATTATCCTATTGCTTACTTCAACTTTTGAATTCTTGGTAGAGAGTATGTTAAATTATACAGTATGCTTGGCACAGATTATTGACTTAGCTAAAGTCGCTCCATCTTTAGCGCAGACTTGTTTTAAGTCTAGAACTTACAACTACCGTGTTCTTTACATCTTAAAATACGCCAGGCTGATTCATAGGCAGCCTGTCTTCCTTAGACCCGGTATTATAACACCCGGCTAAATATTTAGCCCACAGCTAACTTGTTTTCTCCATGGCAACCACCAATCCTAAGCGTGGTGTCATAGGAAAAAACAAGTTAGCCCAGTGCTAAACGTTTAGCCGGGCGTTATAATACCAGGCCTAAGTCTAGCTTTAAAGCGTTATAGAACTCGATCAACACGAAAAGATATTGATAAAGCAGACATCTATAAGTTGTCTAAAAAGTCGTTACTTAATTTTCTACTTCTATAGTTCCTTCTCTACCTGAAACATTTACATTAGTGACAACTTACGACTGTATATTGGATACCTGGAAGCTCTAGACACAGCGTGTATGACTAATGAGGCTTGTGCACTCTGTTACAACGAAAATCCACTGAAAATAGGAAAATAAGCCTGGAATCTGTTGATTATAGTTGCAGTAGATTGCGTGAAAGTGGCGGAGATGGCGGCACAATTTGCATTTCGTTGTAGTAAATCACTTTCAGGCGGTTTTAGGCGGACAAGATTGATCCCGCGAAAATACTAAACAATAACACGTTTTTCAAACTCTTACCTACATATTCTACATTACATATCTACGTATCTAGATACTTGAGTCCACTTTCTATATCGTTTATGAAATTCGTACATATTCATTAAAATGCATCCTGTGACCTGTCGTAAGTAGGCAAATATTTCATTGACAATAATTTCCTCAGTCTTTCCCCTTCCATTTCATTATTTAGTCTTACTCTGTGCCTCAACATGTATCTAACAAACAACCTCCCCGTGTTTCTTCCTTCTACGGTTACTCTTCCAAATACTTCCAGATCTCTTCTGCTCGCGTAGTTGCCCGATAGTCTGTTAGACGTTAGTTGCTGCATTGCAGCGCAGAGGTCACAGAGATCGCACGACGAACCTACTCGATGCAGCTCTTTCCGTATCGTTATCCAAGTTGTATTAACTTTCTTCCAGACCATGCATTCCATAAATATAATTGGTCAATACAAAACACTACATTCCTCATTAAGGATGTTCTTGGCTCCTTTTTAGCATCATGGCAAATATCAGTATTTATTGTAGTAATAGACTAATAGTAGACACCACGAAAGACTTCGGCCATTCTTATCATCGCAAGCGTTGTATTTTAATTTTAGTCTTGAAGGTGGTGAAATCTAGGCTCAGTCTCTCTCAACCCCCGTTGCTCCATGTTCCAGGTGTTATGCCAGACGCGCTGACCAACGAGTGCTCAAAATGCAGCGAAGTGCAAAAGGAAAAGGGCAAGATCGTCCTGCATTATATCCTCAAGAACCACTTGGACATCTGGAAGCAGATGGAGGAGAAGTACGACCCTCAAGGTATCTACCGCGCGAAGTACGAGAAGTACAAGTCTGAACTAACCCCTGAAGAGCGAGCAACCCTTGGTGTCTAGCCCACAATGGGGCGTCTAACATATACAGATAATATGAATGTAACATTACACTATACAATCGTCAATAATTAATAAATGGATATCAAAATATCGAAACAAATTATTTAATTAACCGAAAATTCCCCACGTGCTTATAATTTTACAGCAATTACTAGGAGGTTTAACAGACCTCTGGGATTTGATAGGATTTCCACCACTAAAACTCTCAGTAGTTTTTCCAAGGATAAACCTCAGACATCACTTTATTAATAACAAAATTAATGGCCTGTTTCACCAAACTCTTAATTTTGGATTAATCTGTAATCGGGGATTTGGTAAGAATTCAAACATGGCGAAAACAATGCTTTTAGAATGTAATGTTTGCTGAAACCATGGTTACCTTACCGAGATTACTAAATCGGAGCACAGTTGGTGAACTAGGACCTAAGAGGCGTAACATCTGCCCCATTAGACCTTGCAATTGTAGGGGGGGGGGGGGGGGGGGGGAGGGGGTAGTTTTGACTACTCTGGGCTTGTGAGGTGATGTGATGTGAGGGGAAGAGTTGATGAAGGCGCAGGGCGCTTGTGACGCTAGTTGCGGCGAAGGTCCGTACATCCCCTGGCGGGGGCTCGTTGAATCAGGAGATTGACGGACCTTGAGTCGCGGCTAGCCTATAACCCACCTCAGTGCCATGGAAATATTGTATCTCTCAATGAAAAATAAAAAATAATTAATGATAAAAAATAATGTAATCTGAATTGATTTCTTTATGGTTATAGTAATCGCACGAAGCGCGTGCATCATGACTCATAGTCTTGTGATAATAAAGTCAGCACATTATTGAACTCGTGATTAGTGTGGGAATCTTACTACGCCAACTCTCGACTACAGCTGTACATTCAATTCTAGCCACAAAACCAACAACACATGACAATGTCATGCAACGAGGTAAGTTATGTATTTTAACAAAAGAAGAGTCTTAACAATTTGTGTGTAAATTTAAAAGAAAAGCGGCGTGTGCGTGTGCGTGTGCGTGTGCGTGTGCGTGTGCGTGTGCGTGTGCGTGTGCGTGTGCGTGTGCGTGTGCGTGTGCGTGTGCGTGTGCGTGTGCGTGTGCGTGTGCGTGTGCGTGTGCGTGTGCGTGTGCGTGTGCGTGTGCGTGTGCGTGTGTCAGGTTGGTTGCGGTTCACTGGTCGCAACAAGATGTTACTGTGGGATTTTCTAGGCAAGGCTTTCCTTATAAATAGTGACCTCCATCAGTTTTCAAGGCCGCTACAAAACAATCAGAACTAAGCTAAAATTATCATAAAATAACAAGGTAATCCACCGTCACTTAAAAATGTAAGCATGAGTAAATTTGATGTTAAGCGAAATAACATTATTCAATGCCCGGTACTTTGAAGTCTTTATGTTATTTGCTTATGTAATACTGTGTGAAGGCGGCTTACAGCATCACAATTGCCTTGAACTATTTTTATTTTTGAGGTCCCTAGTAATTTTGAAAATAAAACACAAAAGGCCAGAACTCATGTTTACCTTATTTAAACTAATGCTGTGCTATCTAGAAAATGTTTTCTACACCATGAGTATGAGAGTAAGCATAATCACTAATGTATCGTGGGACTTCAACAAGTGGTCAAAAGTTATTTGAATTTTTAATTATATTTATTGAATATCTCAAGTGAAATGAAGGACAATTGCCATGCTGACAATTGCTTGCCATGTAAAAACAGACTATAGTGAGGACTCGGGCCAATCCAAAGGGTTACATGAGTGTTAGAAATTGGCAGGACTTGCCAATGTGACGTTTTCTTCCTTCTTTATACATAAAGAAAATACATCAAAACGTGGCTGATTTTAAGCTCAAAAATCGACGATAATCTATTATTTCTATTAGTCTGTAAAAGATAATATATTTTAAAATTATTCTCGTTTAAAGGTAAATTGTTAAAAATAGTAATTATTATCGGTTGGCTCGAACTGCGTCACAATTCATTAGTGGCGACCATGACATACTCAGAGCATGACTGATATTTATTTTTTTAATCAATCATTGAACATCATTACTTCCCACATTAAGAACGAAGGTTACCTCTACGTCAAAAACTGCAAAAAATTTCCATTTTTTAATTATATCTCAAGATTGAAACACAAAATCGAAAATCTGAGGAATCATAGCGCTGTGGTTTGGTAAGTACTACAAACTGAAAGATAAATGTATCTTACATTAAAATCAGTATGACTGTGATACTTATTTCAGGTATCTTTCGCTCATAAGGCTTTTATTGTCTAGTTAGGCCCTCATATACATCACTGTCCGTCCCAGGTATAACATATAAGACCGGAGCTTGGTAGCCTTACACCATCGTGGACCGTCAATGTGTGACGCAGCCCAACTATAGACGAAACGTAGGTGGAATGGGCACAAAGCTCTCATCAACTCGGCATTTTTTATCTTTAATTCAAACATGTGATCCTTCTTTCAATTATGAATTCATTATTTGAATTTTCATTATTATCGTGATTGTGAAGATATATGTTCTGTCACGATTACAATTTAGTTAGCAAAGAAATTAAAAGAGGTTACTTTAAAATTTAATGCACTAGGAACTGTAAATATAACTGTAGCACAGACTGTAACCTATATATACATGTGTAGGCTATGCACACTAGTTTGGAATATTGTTATCGCGATACTTAAAATAATAATAAATATTATTAAAATAAATAATTAACGTTTTCCTCTTCCAATTTTGTCATGACCAAACCGTGCAATATGTCTACTCATCATGTACTTTCGCTTAATCTGAGTCAGCCCAACGTCGTATTCATTAAGTCACGCTCAATTAATCAGAACTAGTAGGCCAATTCTACAGAACCAGTATCGATTAAATGACTACGTTGGCCTAATAGATATTAATCTTTACTCAACTTCGTAATTTTCCGTGTCTTATTATTAAATGTGTATTTTTTTGTGATTTACAAAATCTCGGTTAAATAACTTGAACGGGCGCTACAAAGAGAAGCGTTAATCTACGAAATGCGTGGTTCTAGTTGACAGGTCTTTACATTTTTTAACGTTTTCTTAAATTTTCAATGCACATTTCAGTAACTCAAACATCATTGCCAAAAATATGACAAAGCCCAAATATTAGCTTAAAGATTACGAATAATATTTGTTTTTCTTATAACGATAACATATTGTCAAGCTTAATGCAATGCACATGACAAAATACCGCAATCATAATTGAATATAATATATTCGAGCAGATGCAATTGAAATACGGATATGTCAAAATTAGAAGACTGATAGAAAAGTGGAACAATGGGTATAGAGGGTTCAAAACCAATCAACAGAGTTCTTGAGAAACAATGACATTTGCACACAGATTTATAACATGAAATACAAATAATATATAATATGCATTTGAGAGATCCCAACGTCCGCTCAGCAGTGACCTTCAAGCAGAATGGACGATAAACAATACTCAGAACACCGCCTTGTATTGGTCACTTCCTCATCTATATCTAACAGCAAGTGTTGTTTTTGTAATGTAAGCACATCGTATTACGTCCGTACTCAGTACTCACAGAACTCATTTACATTTGTGTTATCCAAACGAACAAGGTTATGAATATGATTAATGTTTTTACACGCAAAACTCTGATGTTGTAAGCGATTATGAGAAATGCGCGAGTGAGGTGTAAAATTAATAGTCGTTGAGTAATAATCGCGCTTGGAGGGAATTAAGTACTTTTCCAATCATACGAAAAGCGAATGTAAGGATGACTACAACAAATAAAGAAAAGAATCCCACCAAGTTCATCTCATGTTGAGTATAATAATTAATTATTTTTCGTTGGAATACCCGTTATAGGGTGCACAACCAGCTTTACCTGATGTTCCCCTCTTCAGGTGACTCTAGGTTATTAGGGTGTTTGGATAGTTAGTAAGGAATGTTAGGACGACTACAACAAATAAAGAAAAGAAGCCTACCTAGTCCTTACAATCAGCTAGCCTTTAAATCTCATGTTGAGTATAAAAATTAATTATTTTTCGTAGGAATACCCGTTATAGGGTGCACACCAGCTTTACCGGATGTGCCCCTCTTCAGGTGACTCTAGGTTATTAGGGTGTTTGGATAGCTGGGAAGGAATATCCGAGGGCTGTTCTGTTAGTAAAACTCAATCCCCGCATTCGCCTTTACGACTGAGGAAAACCTCGGGAAAAATCTTCAGTCAGAACTGCCGGTGGCCGAAATCGAACCGGCAACCTCCCAAATTAGAGTCTCGCGTCATACCGCTGAGCCATCTCTATCGGTATGTTGAGTACGGTATATGGACAGTTATCTTGAAATACACTATAGCTATATAACAATCGACCTGCACGCTAACTAAACCACAATAATTCAACCAAAGCACTTGACGCACTCAGTTATAACACGTGGTTTCTCGTTGCAACACATACTTACGAGCATTTTTTTTTTTTTACTTTTTGTCTAATTACATTATGTAGATTTCCCATTTAAATAATAACTCTTGAAAGTGTTATTGATGAACGCCTTACTCACCACCTTTACGACAATGACTGTCATTAGATGTGATGCAAAGGTTACACTGCTGTTAACCACAGGTAGGTGTTTCTGAGACTGTTATTGTGGTGTAGAGAGAAGACGTAGTTGGAAATTACTTCCTCGTGCCATGTGTGGATTAATTAACATGTTAAGTGAATATTCAATTACCGACATTAAAGCTGCGGCATGAGTTGTGTTGTGTAACTGACTCATAATTCGGCTACAGCGAAACGGAGGAAGGTTTCTGCGAATTTAAGTGTTGGTAACACTCACACAATACATAGTGATACAGACGGTTGTGCTATAAAATAGAACAAGTAAAAAAAATGTGTTTGCATTTTATTACATTTAAAAAATTATCTATGTTTCTGTATTTGTTTCTCACCGTGACTTTAGTCACGATTGATGGCGGTGTGACGTCACATGTAGACAAACAATTGTTGCCAGGCAATTCCACTGTTGTATTTTGATTTGAAAACCTGGAAAACAACAACTTTTGTCTGCAAAACAACACGGCTACAGATACACGGCTATTTTTAGGATCGTAATTAACGCGAGCAATAAGATGTAAAATCAAGGATAATAGAAGACTATCGTGTAAACAAACGTCAATAATTAACCTTGATATAACATTTAAACTGTTCTTCTTAAAGATTTAGGGGACCGTGTGAAAAATGAAAAACAAGAATATAATTGTATTATTTAAAAAATAGCCTCTCGTAATTTTAAACCACTCTATTTTATTTCGTTGCCTTGTTTTTGGTTTTCCCGGCGTAGTAGTCGTGGTTCGTTAGTTTTGTTTCCGGCAAACCACTGTTTCTGCGTTTAAGATTTATTTATTTATTTTTTGTCTGTCCTATTCAGTTATAAAAACTGATTCGTTTCTTTCACGTCATCATTATACTCTACAGCACTCAACTACTAGGTTAAATAGAGTACGCACAACACCAAAACACAACAATCGAACAAATAAATTGAACCGATGGAAAACAAGCTGTCAAAAAATATGAAGTTCTGAAGTTGGAAAAAACAAACGTTCAGAACGTTTACAAACTTTCAAATAGTTGCTGTCGATTACTGAACATAAATTTTAACTGGCGAGCAGCTACTATCGTTACAAATAATTGTTCCTCCACATTATTTGCAAAGATATTACTTTGACAGCTTGTTGTTTGTCCACCAGTTCAATTCATTTATTCCATTGTTGTAGTTCGGCTGTTACGTCAGTTGCTTACCTAGTCGTCTGTTACGACAGAGCCATCCGACGAAATTCACCCCTGGCCCAGACGAGGTTCAGTTTAGAAATAGATGTGATGAGGCACTTTCCATCTCCAGGTAATATCAACTTCTTCTATTCCACTTCTACAGTAGTTCCTTTGTTTACAAGTAGATTGTGAGATCATGCCTGGATTGCGACCGGGCCGACCGGTTTGGTCGTTTAATTCTTGTTTTCACTGTCATTCATTGTTATTATTAGTGAAGTGGAATTTATTCTTAATTACGCATCCAATGATTCAACAGGTTATAGCGAATAAGAAACCCTAAGAACGATGGGTTTCCCCTGAACATCGGCCACCACTTTAACACGCGTGGTTTGAAGGTTGCCTGCTTCTCGGGAGACAACATTCAATGGCAAGGAAGAAGAGAGCTTCTTTACCGACGTAGTGTTGTGCGTTGTAGCGCTATCTGTCGGGAGAGCTTGGAGCCAACTACAGTGGTATTGTTGTCAAGCTCTATGAATTTAATTTGTTATCTGTGCTAATAATTTATTTCTATTTTTAATAATAGAAATAAAAATAATAAAATAATCAATAATACATAAAATATATAAAATATAATACATAAAATAGAATGAAGTATTAATAATTTGAGTAAAATTAATCGAACATTCAAGAGAAGATGGTTTTTTAAATTCGAGGATGACACAATTAGTTAAAACATATCGGACAACGGTGTTGGCAGTGGTAAATAGATTTTAAAATAAATACATCATGCTAGTGAACAAGAAACAACATTGAATTTATATGCGATTTAATGTGTAGCCCGTACATTCTTTGCAAGAGGGAGGGAGGGTGAATGGGAAGTTAGTGCATCACCGTGCAAAAGATTGTACGTAGGTACGGTTGATACCAAAGGTTGATAGGGCACTAGCAACACCAAAAGACAACAATGAAACAAATGAATTGAATCGATGGACAAACAACAAGCTGTCAAAAAATAATTTCTTCTGATTTTGGAAAACAAAACAAAAAACAAACAAATACACATACAAAACTTTCACTTAGTTGTTGTCTATTATTAAAAGTTTTAAATGGCGAGTAGTTACTATTGCTACACATGTTTTTATTTCTATGGTTGCAAGTTTATTATTTTGACAGCTGATTGCTTGTCCATCAGTTCAATTCATTTGTTCCATTGTTGTCTTGGGTACTATAGGGCACTAGCAACACCCAAGACAACAATGGAACAAATGAATTGAACTGATGGACAAGCAATCAGCTGTCAAAATAATAAACTTGCAACCATAGAAATAAAAACATGTGTAGCAATAGTAACTACTCGCCATTTAAAACTTTTAATAATAGACAACAACTAAGTGAAAGTTTTGTATGTGTATTTGTTTGTTTTTTGTTTTGTTTTCCAAAATCAGAAGACATTATTTTTTGACAGCTTGTTGTTTGTCCATCAGTTCAATTCATTTGTTCCATTGTTGTCTTGGGTGTTGCTAGTGCCCTATACATACTTAGTCGCTAGTGCTACTATCTAGCGGCATCCGCAAGAACGTTAGTACGCTGATCGGTGCACCACCTAGACATGTGTTTGATGTACTACGTGAGCTCCTAGCGAGCTATCGTGAAACTAAATATGGTGACCTTTATCGGCTGGGAAGAACAGGCAGACAAGTGCATTTCAGTTTGGTTTTCAAATACAAAACTGACAAACACATTTTGATTGTTGACATTTTGAATATCTTTACCTATGCCAAAAATTGCGTTACTTCATCAGCTGCTCTGAAAAAGTTTAGTTTTAGAATCTATAGGACGGAATTGCTACAATAAATAAAATGCATGAAAATTGTTTTGTATGCATTGCCATTTACTTAATTGTCTTCCAAAGTGGCCTGTGCACTGTGCAGTTCTCTTTTGCCACAATCCTAATCATACTATATACACACTCTTTGTCCAATTTGCTGAGACATGAGCTCAGATTGACAAGTGAATTGTCTGTGAGTTCGTCGATGTCATTATTTCATCATTTCATATTAGCACACGCCAGCTATACTACCCTCAGCCTCAGCAACAATGTGGTACGCGTAAGCCAAGATGGTCAAACAAATCTGATTATAGAGTGGACTTGACATTGAACTTGTATTAAAATTATACCGCTTTAGATAAAGTGGTGAATCGTAACTTGTAAGAACGTCAAAGCCTGGCAAAGATTAGACTGCCACAAGCCAAGGATCACAAGCGAGATACGGAATAACTAGTACTACTGCCCAGGGAATAATTTCGTGGGGGGGGAGGGACTAGCAATCAGAGGAGAAACTGATAAGAGTGAAGTGCGAGCGGGTGTGAGCCTCAAAGGGCCTGGGACAGAGCCCCAGCAGCTAGAGACTTCATCGCCCCCCCCCCCCCCCCCCCCCCTTCCATTGATGATATTATTTGATATTTGATTATTGATATTTGATTATTTGATGATTATTTGATTTGATATTATTTGATATTATTGCCTATTGGTCCCAGAATTGATCGTGGGCCCCCCACCTCCGATGCATCAAATTATTTTTAGTCACTAGCTATTTGTAACAATGTTGGTTCTCTATCTCACACTTACTTTTATGACTTGAGATAGTAGTATTCATAGGTTGCACGTACGTCACATGTTTGCGCGTGGCGGCCACATTTGTGATCAAACTTTGACGTTACCATGGAGAAACAATTGAAGGATGTTGTGGCAGAACACAGAAATTCTTAGTGCTTTAAAATTCAGTCTGTTTTTGAGACAAAATTGGTATGTGTGTTAATATTTTTTGTTTATTTCTTATGTTTACTTTTTAAGTTCTAAATTAGGCTTAAGTACTTATTAAATTTCAATAGTATTTGCCAATGATCTAGGATTGGTCCGCATCAATTGTGTCGCAATCATGGCTGCTGTGACGTCACGTGGGAACTATGATCCTACGCCTGTTACATTGTATCATCGTAATTTCTCAGTCATAAAAGAACTTACCCGCAAACATCAGCACGCGCTCGATTGACAGTCATGTCTCCACAGAAAAAATCTTTGTTCTCAAAGCTGTGCTCAAAGTATGGACTGTATACAGTGTACCCCACGTAGAGATTGCAGTACTTACGTTATTTCTCTGCCACTGTCTACCCCCACACATCCCTTGTAGAGGGTGCTAAAGACTATATCAGGGACATCTTGGCACGTATATTTCACATACAAAGTTTTGCAAACGCCACAAGGGAGTGGGATTAGACAGTGGCAGAAAAATGCAACTACTTTTTGCAATCTCTACACTGTACAGTCCATACTTTGAGCACAGCTTTGAGAACACCATTTTACATCATTTTAGTGTTGAATTATACCTGTTGTAAACATTTTTTGGTGGCAAGTAACCTGATTTGGATATTTTTTGGGAAATCTCAGTTGAAAAGTGCATGGAAAACACATTGAATTTAAGGTTGTATCTCCAAATAACCACGTTATTTATACACTAGTTTTTACGGATGTGTTATATTCAGATCAATTACAATGTTGACAAATCTGTGACATTCGATACCATATTGTACAAAATATTGATGTCATCCATGACTCTCTCAGAGTGTGCATCCCTTCTTCTCGCAGGTGATAATGTTGGTTGTAGAATCACAGGTGCATTCTCCATAGCAACCCTTATTGGTCTCCAGGCGCGCTAGTTCAGCTTCGCAGGTCCAGTTAATACACCCCTTTAATGTGCACATGCCGTGTGGCACGTCCTCGCGACAACTGCACCAGTTACACTCTGACATGAACCTCTCGCCGTTGGGGCAGTTCGCGGTCCGCCTGTTGGTTACATCCACAGCTTGGCAGGGAACGAGAAAAAGTCAAACATTAATTAAAAACTATATTATAATTGTAAAAAGTAATTAAAATTGAGAGGATTGACATTGGAAAAAAATAAATTAAATGTGTAATAAAAATTATATTATGTGCAAAATTACTACTTCAGCAGAAAATTGTAAAAATTAGACTAGAGATGCACAGTCGCATGTTATGTACAGGATATTATGTTTATTGTTGTTATTGAATTGTTTTATTACGTTACGTGTCATTTCCATAAGAAAAACAAACTCCACAGAAACCATAAACAAATCCCTTAACTCGACTGTGTATCGCTGGCCTGAAATCCCTATAAACACAAAATTAAAACAAAGTGGTGTCCTAACTACAAAAATTCTTTAAAAAATGTTCCGAACATTGAAGTAATCATACGTTCGTTATGTTCAATGGAATTGAAATATAACAACCGAACAGATTAGAATATTTTTAACAGTTAAGAATTACATTCTTATTCTTATGAAACTACATATTAATAAGATACATAATAGTTTTAACAATGTTGTGCATAAAACGTAATTTGATTGAGGTAAGAGTAAAGGCTAATAAAAGTCGAACACATTTGCCCTGAGCAGGACTCAAACCGGGTACCGGCCTTACCGCATCAACGGGCCACAATTCATAGCTCCAATAGTACATAGGGATAGCAAAGTATAATATATATATATATATCATCATTATAGAAAAAATAATGAAATGTACACTTACGAGCGGGCAAAATGCCGGGTTTCCCAACCTGCAACAACAAAAATATGTTTTTATTTATATAATTATGACAGAAATATTTTTGTTTAATTTTTATTTATTTATTTATTTAGTGAACACCTTAACAGTCTTGAAATATAATTATTTGTTGCTTATTTGTTGGGTTTCGTGTTGATCAATTGTGTTCGTTTATGGACCTTTATACAAATCCTGTCCCCAAGAATTAAATTATAATTTTAAAATAATATTCGGGTTCAATGTTTGGCCCGTGTAAGATAAATAAAATTGAATTTGAAATGTATCTTGCCTCTTCAGAGGATGAGGTTGACTTGTCATCGTCGGCGAAGCAGCCGCTTGTGGCCACCAACACAAGGAGAACCCAAACTGTGGACGCCATTGTTGAAAACTGAGAACAAAACGTGGCATAAACCAGTGAAGGTAAGTGAGGTGAGGAGTCATAATCAGATGCGTCTCTAAAAATAACTTTATTAATTATTGTGGTTATTTGGTGTTGAACGTTGTACTCAACAACTATATAGGTCATTTGATATATTTTTATTTTATTGTAATTGAGGCACAATACCTACCTCAATAGCCTGATGAGTGATAATTGATAAATTATAATGAGGAAGGGAGGCGGGGAAGCTTGGTACCGCTACGTAGCCTACTCCTATCGAAAAGTACCAAGGAGATCATCGGTTTTACGTCCCATCCGAAAGGACGGTGTAACCTTGAACAGTCATATAGGTTCATCCACTAACCTGGACTGCCGAGCAGTAGATGACAATAAGGAAGAAGCTGTTACACAAGCTTTCGAACCCTCCAATCTGCTCTAACCAACGGTAACTAGTGTTTTAAGCTGCGTACACACGGCGGATTTTGGCCTCGCGACGCTCTCAAGGCGGTCGGACGGATGGACTGATCGGATGAAAATCTCTCGTGAGTACAGACACTGGCGGCCTTGAGGCGATCGTACGACTGGTACGACGATACGTTCCAATCTCTGCCAGGTCAGTATTTTTCCATGCGATCAGCGTCCGGACAGCGATCGCGCGTGCGCAGACTGAGCCTCTCTCAACACCCTCCACTAATAACCCGTGACAACACGACGACTGGTGTAGAAATATCCATCCGACATCCTTGCGATGACGATCGTACGTGTGTACGCATGATCTTGAACGGATCGGATGATCTCAAGGCGGTCTTCGGACCGTCGTGAGGCCAAAATCCGCCGTGTGTACGCAGCTTTAGAGGAGAGTAGTCACCCACCCTCCTCCTGACCTAGCCCGAGGTTGCTTAACTTCGGTGTTCGTGTGGGAACCGGCTAAGTGACCGCGGCTAAACCGTTGGCTATTTGACATAGGGGGGTGATTGCTTTATAGATAATGTATGGAGATAAAGTAGTTGTAACAAATGTGCCCTGACTGGGGATCGAACCGATATCGCCAGTTCCACGTACCATTGCCTTTTCCATTGAAGCTACTGGGGCGGCTGGAACTAACATCTATTAAACATCTATAAGGTTTCTTAGGGTTTCAGGGCCGATGGTGGATGAGCGAGATAAACGTTTCGTTTTGATGTGAGTTGACGGTTCTGAGCATCCGCCAGAGTATATCTTAGTACATTTGGCTCTGAGTCTGAGCATCAACTCAGAACACAAGGAAAGTCACAGCAGAACGTTCGTCTCCGTGTATATAATATACATGTAATTATTATAATACTTTGACAATACTTGATGACGACCCGAAAGTTTATTTTACTTCTATTTTATTTTATAGCACCATGTGATTTGTACAGAGTACAAATATTGGTACAAACACTATACATACAATATAGAATATACATAGAAAAGTACAAAACTACAAAATACACATAACGGTAAGAATGGTTCAGAGATACGGGGATTTAAGTTGTTGATTATCAAAAAATTCATTCAAAGTGTAGAATCGTTTAATTAAGAGGAAAGTTTTTAGTCTGTATTTAAAAAGTAGAAGAGATGTTTGTATTTAAACCACTTCTAAAACATTAACAGCTGTTATAAAATGAGAAATGTTGCATGAATTGGTTTCACATAAGCAAAGTAAAGGTAGGATGAGTGACAGGACACAAGACGTGTTTACTATAACAATAATGCACTCACGTTTTATCTTAGAAGGTATTTCTCATCCAAATTATGTTAATGTACCTTTTAATTCGTAAACTGAAACTAGAATGAGCCAAATATAAAATACAGTGAGTGCCGGAGAGCTGTTGTTATAGATACCTTGTCCGATGTAAGCGAGTGTACAAGCTGATAAAAAATATAATTCGGGTAATTTTACAAGTTAAATTTTCAATTTCGAGGTAATGAAACCACTTTTCTTATGCTTAAAAATAGAAATCAAAGTGAAATCAGTAAACTCGCACATCAAAATACAATAATAATATTAACAAGGTTGGTATAAGGACCTGTCTATGGAACTTACCTTGTTCGTACAGTAGACCTAGAGGACTGGATATAATCGACACGCAAGCAGCAATAATATACTGAAGATAGTTCGTTTCTTGCAATCACTATCTCATTATGTCATGATCTTCGGATGAAAGTTCAATAACATAATTTGTAACAAAAATACAATAATTGATAATAAATGAGTTTGCGTTGTAAATAAAGTCACGTAGGTCAAATGGAAGAGATTTATGTTATAATTATTATTCCAGACGCATCATTTGGCCTAGTGGCATCCCGCATGAGATTTGATTCCGAACTTGTGTTTTGACTAACGATGAAAACAGCAGATGACATATGTTATTACAACCTTGGTTTTAAGACTACTAATCTCGTTTTGTGTAGATACACTGACGTGACCTGTTGAGTTGATGTAACGCTGAGATTCGATCTCTAACAGTTTCCCCAGCGTTAGTCGCACATGCATGCTAACCGAACAGCCTAGTTCAATTGTTCTGAAAATTGAAAGTGAAATATTCTGTTTTATTTGTTGCCCCTCCTAGAAAAGAGACGAACCTTGCTAGATATGATGTTTCTGCACAAAATCATACATAATTCAGTAGACACCCCATTGATAACATATATCTAAACTTGTTTGTCCCCCTGAGATGAGAGACCTTTTAATTATGTAATTTTTTCGTTGTTGTTTTGGTATATTTGCTTTATTACTTACTACTGTCTCCTGTGTATTGTTGTAAATTGTATTGGGCTTGCACTAGTGAGATTTTGATGTTCGTGCTTGCAAATAAGACATTTACTATTATTATTATTATTATTATTATTATTATTATTATTATTAATAACATTATTATTATTATTATTATTATTATTATTATTTTTATTATTATTATTATTATCATTATTATTATTATTATTATTAATTTTTATTATTATTATTATTATTATTATTATTATTATTATTATTATTATTATTATTATTTTTAATGCATTGTAATACAGGCTGAGCCCTGCTAGCAGCCCTGCAGTAGCCTTCCATATCCGGTCTGTTTATGCTACGACAATAAATTATAATAATAATAGTAGTTAGTACGGTGGCTGAAGTTAGTTGAACATAACACTAATAACTGTCTTCAATGGGAGATACCTTTCGTGTAGCCATGAAGCTGTTCAACAAGCGTCTTTGCTTGCGTGTTGGGAGCAATTCACGTGTTTCGTGTACACACAGCATCATATTTTTTTGTTTTATTTGCGTTGTACGAAATGTCTGATGGGAAACTAGCGTTACGTGAGAATTGTAGATAAAAACATGTCGACAATTTTTTAACTACACATTAAATTGGAGCTGTATTCACTATTGAATTGAAAATAATTCTTTGGTGTTTGTATTTAACAATGTAACCGACGTGGAAAATTGACTTTTTAACGCGTCAACTCAAATTTATTTTTAAATAAACTAATTATTTCAATTTCAATGTTTTTTTTTCAATTTTTTTTGTATTTAACTCAAAGACATAATGATAATCGTTCGTAGGAAGTCTGCCCAGTGACAACCCATGGATTAACTTGGCATTGCGGTATTTGTATTAGTTGGGAAGGAATGTCCGAGAGCTGTTAGTATGACTATCCCGTCACTGAAGAAAGCCTAGGGAAAAATCTTCAGTCAGAACTGTCGGTGGCCGGTATCGAACCGGCGACCTCCCGAAATAGAGTCTCGCGTCTTATACCGCTGACGGTCAGCAAATCTAAATTAATTTCTATCTCTTTATCTGTTTGAAACCAATATTATCGTGATAGTTTCAGTGCGTGTGTTAGTATCACAAATACTAACGACATCCACAGGAAACGTTGTAAGCAAGTTATGGTAATAGTATGTAAAATGGAAAGATATCTACAAATCCCAGGAACAAAATTTATACTCTCTAAAGAGAATCGATAAATTTATATTTTTCTTTCCCTCTGAACTCAATTTACATTTTACACTGGCATCGACAATGTGGACGAAACATCCGCTTAACATATAGTTAGAACTACACTCTTAGAGTGTTACTACACTACACTCACTACACTACACTCTTAGAGTGTAGTTCTATTTGAATGGACCAAAGCAGAAATGCATTTCTCACAAAGACGTAGGCCTATGCTCTGTTCGTGTTCCACTAAAACCCCGAAAACACGAATGTAACTATAGAAATATTGTAATAAGTTCTTTGCTTTTTTAAGTCATGCTCTTGGTGTTTAGCTTTGATCCTAGTTTGTAGGCTAAGTTAAAACTAAAACTATACTTTAGAAGCATGTTTTCTTGCTGTCCACTCAAGCTATGCTTATGGAGATAAAATAAAAAGTGTACATAGTAACTCTCATACAACCTGCATCAATGATTATCGCAATACAAAATAAAAAAGAAAGTGATTATTATTTTTAATTGTCTATTCTTGTCATCACAAAAAAAATGTCAAATCTAGGATTCGAACCGGAAATTCGAATTCGAAACCGGAAAGGCGTTACTAGAGTAATGTCTAATCGACCACGGCTACTACGTAGGCTTACTAGGAGGACCAATGTTTATCATCTCAGTCAAATCTTATCACCACAGGTTGGTTTAGCAATGCGCGGTTTTTTATGTGATTCTGGAGTTAAGATTTATTTTATGTTCATTAAGAAACTGTGTTTTACATTACGGATTATTTTTAGGAAGGCGTTTATCTTGATTTTGCCTTGGGCGTCTATCGTGCGACCTTGGCATTTCCACTATACGTACCCGGTACGCGGTGGAAGCGATTCGGAGTTTAAGCAGACTATTGACAAAAAGATTATCATTGCAACATATTATGTATATACTGTGCAATAGTCAACATCCATTTCCTGATCAGATATAATATTAATTAAGGCTAGACCTTTGAGCTGCGGCCTCGAACTAGTCATAAAAATGTATTACTTAACAAATGATGTTATTAACAAAATTAATATTTTCAAACCATCAACGTACATTTTTTTCTCTCAAATCAAACTTAATTGCACAGTGACTTGTGGAGGATACGATGATTTTGTGCTGTACTTCTAATACTTTAGACTGCTTAAGCTTATTCTTTGTGCATGTTTTGCATTAAATGACACTGGAGATATAAGATATACGTTTAAGGAACCCTTGTCGATTGTTGCATTCCAGAATACCTCCTAAGATCAGAAAACTCTGCCCTGCGCAGCGTTCTGTGAACCCTTCAGAGCAGCAACCTTTTGGTGTAAACATTTGTAATAACTAGTGGCGTCAGATTTCAATGCATAGTTGTGTTAGTTTGTACATCTTATCGTATTGATTCTAACAGTTTTTAATCAGTTATAGAATTGAATCGGATATACATTAAAATATATTAAATTAAAATTAATCTACTTGCCAGGGTCTTGCGGGTTTATTCCTACTTCTAATACAGATAGGTCCAGTTCTCCAGTTCGATTCCCGATTCAGGTTGGGATCTTTCAACTTCGCAAATTGATTTAAATCTGTTTATTAACAAGATATTGGAATTTAACAACAACGGTGACTTGGAGCCGTTATATCGAAATACATAAAAACTTTTATAAGGGCCCCACTGAAAATCATTTCTTGTAGCTCAGTGGAAACAAAATACATAAAATTGCATTTATTTTTAAACGTATGTGTAACATAATAGGTCCAGTACAGCTCTGTCTGAAGTAAGGTACGACAAATGGGCCAACGTCATACGATCAACCGGTACTACATCGTTAAAAAAAAAATAATAAATATACAATCTGTTATTGCAACTTAAATGTTAATTGAGTCAGTTTGCAGTTTATCATGCCTGTGTGGCGTAACTAAATAAGTTGCATAAAAACCATGGCTGCTGTAGACAAGAATGACGTAAGCGCTAACTGGAATTAGATTTGTTTGCCACATTTGCATCTCAGACGCAACAATACTTCCGTACATCCAGCGAGGTCAGTACGGGTCTACCAAGATAAGGATTGAATGTCAGTCAGTTTAGACTTTAGAATTCCGTTGTCAGTATTCATATTTAATTGGCTCATTAATCGTGTGTTTATTTCTGCTTCCAATGCAGAACGTTCAGGGTTCGATTCCCGGTTCGGGGAGGAGTTTCTTACTTATAAAGAAATTGATTTAGACCGGATATTTTCCAGATGGAGACCAGAAAAAATAACAATCACTACTCGTTCCGATGTATGGATGGGGGTCCTGTAGGTCGTCAGTTGGATAACTTCTACTACACGTCAATCAACTGAATATAACTGTTTAAGAAAAAAAAAAACTTGTGAGATACAAATGGTAACTAGCCATAATTCATTGGCAAAATAGCAAAATGCATAGCTACCACAACCGCAACAAATAGAAACCAGAACTTGAAAGAAATTTCCATCAACTTTAAATCAAAGGTAACATTTTGTATACCTGACTATTTACCACAAACTTCGTTATAAAAGTGTGCTTCTTTACAGGTACAAATTATATCCAATTAATCAAAATGCTAGTTTCACTATGTAACTTTTTTGGGGAAATGTTGGCATGATAAGAAACACCACTTTTCAAGAATATTTGTTTTATCTTGTGCGTTCACAACGCAACCTGCTCCGCCGTTTCTCAAGTAGTTATTTATTTTATCGCCACTGAAATATTTTTGTCGTGTCAGTCTCCTGACGGAGGTTTGTACACATCAAAGTCGGCCTGACTTCACAAGGGTGCAAAAATAGAAATATTCGTGCCTAAGCCCACTACGAAAAATTATTTAAAAATTAATTATAATAAGTTATAAACTATAAGTTATTGGCTAAAATATTGGCTTTGAAAATAAAGATAATTAACAATATTCAGATTGTATTTTGCCGTTTTGGGTGAGCATTTGTTTTGACGAATTAATAAATTTCGTTTACTGAATAATTCTTAATAACGTTATTTTTAAGATTGTGGAAATGCTGCTGATGCTGCTGCTGATGGTGCCGATGTGACTACCTTACTTGGGAGTTCGACGTTGGTTATCTGCCCGAAATGAGAGTACAGCACTGTATTTAGCCACACGCCGTAACTTCACCATCAAAGTGGCTTTGCTAAAATTACTTCTTGAGAAAGATCTTCACGAAAACATCCTGATAAATGTAACTACGGCTTGACACGCCACTGACATTCACTTCCGAACAGTTACGTAAGGTTTAATACTAAATACGAAGTTATAATTTTATTTAAAGAAGCATAATAAGATCACGCTATAACTTTAACATGCAACACCTGGCCCATGTGACTGTGGCTGCTGCGATATGTGTTGCCTGTAATAACGCTCATTTTTTATGAATATAATGCTGGCTTAGCGGTATAGTCTTATAGACGGTGTTGTCCTGTTGTGAGCTTGAACAAGACCCACTGCTTCAATACTGTGCTTCAATGTACTGATTAGCCTCTTTGCTGAAGAAGAAGATGAAGTTCCTGAAGTAGCAGAATGACTGAATATAAAAGCAAGATCTAGAACCATATGCCTCACATAGTATCATAAAACTATAAAGGCTTTTCCGTAATATAAAGGAAGGAATAATTCAATCTTATGTATCCTAATTATTTTCACGGAGAAACGTTGTCTGAAATTTATTCACAGTTCATTATTTAACTGCTGACTGATGGAATAGTGGTTTTAGTTAACAACCGATAGAGGTGGCTCAGAGGTAAGACGCTTGACTCTATTCTAAAAGGTCGTCGGTTCGATTGCGCCACCGCAATCCAGATTTAATTGGGGTTTTCGGATTTTTTATAATGCTGGCATTGAATCCTATAAAATATAGCTTCAAACAATCCTTTCCAATGTCCAAAGCATCCTAATATTGGTACCTAGTTGCCAAGTCAGGTATAGCTGGACCCCTATTCAGTAACTACCCTAAAACAGGAATTCCAACGAGAAATTGAAGTCACTGCTATAGAGTGGTAAACTAAAATAGCATCTTAGTGTACTGAAACAACATCCTTGACGTGATTAAAGCAGTGATAAGGACACAACATAAAACATTAGGTTTAACTTGACCAGTAAATATTTGTATTACTGTCTTAAAAACAGTTGTCATATAACATTACAATAATGTGAGTATATTGCTGATAATAAAATGTGCTTCTTGCTGCCTACGTAGACGAGAGATCATGATCAAGTCGTTTATACCAATGTCCAGTCTTGCAATGTCCCAATAACTACTTGTTCGTCAAATAGCTTGTTATCTCCATGGCAACGACCAATCAAAATCCTGGAAATCCTCTAAATAGCTTAATTGGTACAAATAATTTTCCTTTTAGGAGATGGTAAGACCGGCCCTTATTTGCATAGTGCTTTAAGCTTTGGTTAATTTGCTTAAATACGAAAATAGAACATTATCTGCATCTTCAACACGTTCAACAAACATTTAATTAAAATTATAGGCGTGAGAGTAGAAAATAGAGAAATTATAATCATACAAACGGCTGCATTGTAAGGTTTGAGAACAGTCGCTTTATAATTACGTGCGAGTTAGTTTAAATGTTGACCGTATTAAGAGAGAGATGAGTCTAGTTTGCGTGGGTGGTTTCAGTGAATTATGTTGGTACTGATATTTGGGCTGTCTCGTGTTTTGGCAGCGGTGACACTGATAGTTGAGACCACTGACCTGTTGAGACGTTACGCAGGTGATTATTGGATGAAAGAAACATTACATCTATTCTATTCCCAACTGCGGGTGAGTCTGGAACACAAGGAGCGTGGTTTACTCGAGTCAGTTACGCTAGCGCGAAACAAAAACATTGAAAAAAACGTTCCAGATATTGTGGTGGTGTATATAAATTATAAATATTTCACTCGGTAGCAGCTATACTTCGTCGTGTTAGTACTTATTTCGTCCATATCCACTTTTCACTTTTTTTTAGTTGTTATGGTATTGCATATTGTCAATGCGTATTTTCTGCGTCCATTTCCGCAATCTCTGGGTTAAATTTTCTATTACTGTCGATTATCTCGGTGCTTGTTTGATCCATATCCACGAGGTTGGAATAAATGTCAGTGCTTATTTGAGCCATATCCACATGCACCAATCAGAACCGCGGGATTGATCGGCCGGCCACTACGAACAGTTGCGATGGCATTCAGAGGATTTTCCATTCGTGTGTTCTGCGTTGTGAGCTTGCTGAAAGCCGATTTGCAAGGTGCTTATTACATATTATCCCAATATCTGAGTTCATCTCCAGCACCGAACTTGCCCAAGGAATGGATTTCAGATAACGAGTTTATCTTTTTGATATTTCTAGGCCTAGGCTCTGTAAGTTATTGAGCTTGTTCATGAACAAATTTTATATTAACCCTAGATATAGGACCTAGGCCTTCTGAGTAGGTCTGACCAGTGCCCGAAGTGGAAATATAAAGTTGGCGGGATGAACAGTAGTATAGGCAGTCATACAAATAGTATTATGCCTGCACAAGTAAACTGTGAGACGGGTGGAAGGGGAGGTCCGTAATCATCGTCAAAAAATTTACTTGAAGGAGAATACGGGCATAATATTAAGTATTAACATGTTTTATTTTAATTGTACTTACGGAAATGTGATAAAATTCTAATATAAGTTCTATAAAATATAAAACTGTACTCTACTCATCAGTAATTGCCCGGACTGCGGAAGGGATTGCGAGTGGGCTGAGAATGTAAGGCAATCCGTTCTTAGAGTAGCGATCATTGCTGGTGAGGCTAGGGGGGGGAGGACGTGTGACCGGAGACTTCAAAAATTATTCGTTCTACAAACGTCTCATCCACGTGTCACAAATATCGAGTCGAAGAATGAGAGAAGCATTTTTTGGAGTATGATTTTAATTTTAATCATTCCGCTTGTTAATATTGTTAGTAATAAGCGGGGATAATAACCTTTGGAATTTCGTGTGTACTCGTACTTGTAATTACTTGTTTGTAAGTTAAAACTTTGAAATCGTTTTATTAATAAAAACAAATTTGTAATCAGATCATTAAAATAATTTCTTGTGTAGTTCTTTGCCATCTAATATTTTAATATTACATTGCAAGCAATTAAACCCAGTCGAGATAGTTCCTTCTCCTCGTGGTGACCGGGGCCTGCAACGAGGGTGTTGTGTATAATAATATCTCACTCATAATTTCTTTCTTTTTTCCTTTGCTGATGCCCAAATGGCAACCTAACCCCTACCCCTGTCGCACCCTATCCTTTTCACTGACAGTTATGCGACGTGTGTTCATAGTTTCTGAGCCAGGATCGTTGTCATTTTTGTAGTCGCACAGGTCCACCACTGGCCCTTCCTCGTGGTGTGGGTTCCTCTCACTTTGCTCATTCTCAACGTGTCCCAGTAAAATCCTAGGAATTTCCATAATGTCCCTCGCCTACGCTAAAATGACAATAACTGTTTCCAAGAAATGCCTTGTAAAGGAACCTAATTAATCGCCTAACGATTACAACATCTTTATCAGTGTATACTGTAATTATAACTAATGTTTTGGTTTTTGTTGGCATATTAAAGCATTTTTATAATTTTTTTAATTTTTTTTTTAAATTTAATTTTATAAGCTTAAACATTAATAAATTGATAAAATAATTATTTTTATGCCAAATCAAGTTCCCTGTACTACTAAGTCATCAAATATATAAATTATTATCCAAGGTACACCTAATACGATCAAAATAAGAGTAAAGTGGATATGGACGAAGTAAGCACTAAAAATGTATTCATTTTTGTCAGGAGCTGTAGTCCATATCCAACAATGAGTGCCCTGTTCTGGAGGAAATACAAAAGCAAAATGTTTTGTTATTATGAAAATACTTATATTGTATCCATACTTGAACAATAGAATTAAAAAATGGTGGATGCCTTGTAACAGATAAAAGTACCATCAGTTTTACATTCAAACCCCGTTTTCTCCGTCCAAGAAAAAGCGGATATGGGCGAAATAAGTACTCACACGACGACTTAGTAAAAAAGAGTGTTGTGCCTCCAAGAAAAATGAGATAATTTACATTTTTAATATTTGCCAATCTATCTTGGACAAATATTTCTAAATATTTACATTTTGTTTTGTAAAATAAGGTTAAATAATGATGAAAATTTAGTTTTTTGAAATATTAAAAAAATCTATAAAATCTAAAGATGGTTCATATATTGTAACATAACATATACATTTTCGAATCAATCAGTAGCCGTATGTTTACGAACGAGGACTCTAAAATAGATGGTGCTGTGCAGCTTAAACACAATATGTTTCACACATCCAAGATGACAATGAATTATATGCCAGGTGGTGTTTATTTCTCATGCTTGTTTCAACATTATACGCACAACAATTGTCATTTAAATAACTGTTTTTAATGAGTGACCTATTTAGGAATCTCTGTAACTGTGTAGTCAAATTCAAACAATTTCTCTGAGGGTCCGTTAATGTTTTCATGGCCTTATTTTTAAAACATTTTACAGGATTTTCAAGAGTTTTGTTATTTTTGCATTGTTTTTTTCCTTTCCACTTAACCTCAAAAACCACTAACAATGTTAAGGTTACTAGGTTAGCATCACGTGTCCGTACATTTTTGTAAACATATTAATTAGTAATCATAAGTATGTCGTTTTCTACGCGCCACAAAACGAAAGAAATCTAGATGAAATCTGATGTTTCTCAAGAGCAGCTTAATAGCTGGAATATGAGCGTTACACACAAAAGCCCACTAACTTTCAAAAAAGAGAAACGTACAGACTCTGTTTGAAAGCCAAACCATAGAATAGGGCACGCAAGTTTTAAATTCTCGAGATCATTGGTTCATGGTTATTATTAATGTACTGATTGATTCATACATTGGAATTTTCTTCAAATATATTCCAATACCCTATACGAGTAGTGTAAGAGCACAGATAACAAATTAATTACGGTAAAACTGAAGATCACCGCATATGAAATTGACGTGTCCCTTTTTAGAGCAGGTATTCCTATACAATATTATAAATGATGGTAATTGAATAATAAGAATGCAATACCCAAATTATGTTTAAATATTATCATTATCAAATATTATACATTATTATCTTTATGATTCAGAACATGTTTTTAAAATACTTCAGTCGGAATATTCGTTGGGGAAAGTGAACCGAATCGGAGATTTCGATGCGCGAGCTGTTGTGAGCTCTAAAACTTGCTACATGAATATCCAAACTATCGTAGCTTTTCAAGGGAATCAAAACTATTTATAGTGTCAAGGTAGTTATTGTATTTGAGTGCAATATGATTATGAAACAAGCAACGTTCAGGTTTTGACAGTGCCGGATATGTACTGAAGTGGTCTGAAGATGAGCCCAACGCTTATATGTCGGTATATTGTGAAAGAGTGAATGGAGGGTATCAATATTTAAAACAACCCATTGAAACTACAGCTAAATATCTGCGTAGTCTGCCCCTACTATTCCCCTTCCCCTTCCAATGCCCTTGAATTATTCATTACTATAATCCTTCGTTCCTCGAGATATGTCCATCATTCAGCGTCGTCCTCGAGATATGTCCATCTGAACGATCATTCAGCGTCCACGATGTGAACTTAATACGTTTCGTGTTCTAATTAGCCCGATGTTTGTTGAACTGACATAGAAGCTAATCTGACGTGACGCTTAGGAAGACGATCAAGATGAACGCTTCACGAATATCAATTAGTGACGTCATTACACGCGTGCATTAAGAGGCGTCGCTACAGCCGACATGTGTGCACGTTTACTGTTCTCTTTTACTTCGTCTCTCATTTTCTTTGGAACTTGTCTGTGATTATACTGATGTTTATTCTCTCTTTCTCCCACTTGTTTGTACTTCTGTTGATTTATTTTTTATTTCTTACATTTACAATGCGTTTATATGCATTTTTGGTTTCAAAAATCTAATAGCTTATAAATGATCTCTCTTGCTACAGCAGTTATGTTCTGTTGCTCGCTATATATTAATTGATGTTTGATTTTGTTGGTGTATTTATATTTGTTTTCATTGCAAATTGTATATTTGATATTCATTGTCTATAACATTGTGTTCAGCTTGGCGATCCGAGCCCAAGGGAACCCCTGGCACCCCTTATTGTACATAACTGCGGTCAGGGTCACCGGTAGTGAGGGTCAAACTGTCGGTCTCTCAATGTAGAGCGTAGAGAGTCAGCAGTCAGCACAGCCATCTTCAGATAACAAATACAATATATTATCACACATCACTTCAGTGTTTGTCCATTCTGAAAATGAATGCAAATTGGCGACATTTGAAGGCCAGAAAAACACACATTTCGAGCCACGAAGAAACGCAAAAAAATATAATGTTGAATGGTATGTGTAAGGGAAAAGTAGTTGAGTCAGACCAAGTTAGGAATATTTGAAACAAGTAATGCAGGATGTGTTGTAATGCAATGTAGAAGCCAAAAGACTGTCAAAAAGAGGAATTAATAGAGAGCTGTTTCAAACCAATCAGTGAATTGACGATATGAATACAATGTTGGCTGTAGCCTCGACTCTTAAAACTGTATAATAAAATTCAATCGATTACTATTCCCCCCACGAACCTTACAACCGGATAACAACTAAGGATCAGGATACAAAATTGCAGTTCTCTATATAAACGCAATGAAGTTACATCGTGCATCCAACTATAACTCTTCTTGTATTATAGTAATTACACATATGCCCATCGCTAGGATTAGCGTGCTGGTTTCATACGGGACAAGGCTAGTTCCCAGCAAGCATAAACAAATACACACACCAGAAAACGAAAATACTACTTACTCCAAATTCAAGGACGCGATACCGTACAGGATTTTCTATGCCAGCGAAACTGTTCCCTCATTTAACTCGTGACCGGTCTGCAGCGAGGACCGAACCGGTGAGCTCTACTTAGCGGTATGCGAACACTGGACGATGAGGGCACACGTGCTTGTTATTGTTGTTGTTGTTGTTGTTGTGGTTGTGGTGACTGGGGGGCGGGTGGTGCGCTGTGATTCAGAAGGGAAGCTGGCGACGAGATACGATTATGTGAATCTGGACGTTTTGTTTGATTCGAAGCGATTGTTGGCGAATTACGTTGATTGTATGATGGGGAAGAAACGTTGCCCGCCTGAAGGGATGGAGTTGAAAAGTGAGTAACTACATTTTTGTTCTTTGAGGAATATGACTCGAAAAAGTGTTTTGTAAATTGTTTACATTTGTAAATTACTATTGTAACTGAAGAAATCTTTATTTTGTTGTCACATAGTACATTTGCAATGGTTATTATGGATACAACAAAAATGGCGAGGTTAAATCAAACTGGGATTGTTCTTCCACCTAACGAGCTGGACAGTAAACAAATAAATAGGCAAACACGTATTGTAGATATTAAGATGTTAAGAGTAAGGTAGGTATTAGGTAAGGAAGGGTGTCATTGTTTTTTTTATTGTCATTCAATTGAATAACGTATAGAAATAGACATCTATTCATAAATACATGATCGCCGCTTACCCTAAGGGTTGACCATGTGGTAGAGTTGTTTTATTGGTGTTATTTTCATTTAGACAACAAAGCTTAATTAGCAATCTTGCACGAATGTAAATTAAGAGCCGGATATGAATTCATTACGACATGGCTTTGTTAATTCCTTACATGTATTCATATACATACATATATTATATAGTACTATTAATTTGATTAGTTCATTATTTAAATTTGATTGTCATTATAGGAATGTAAGTTAATTAATACAATATAAAAAACAAATGATTTGCTACACTAAATACATATATCATTGGCCGAATGCACAGTCGAGTTAAGTATATGATTTGTTTATGGTTGCCATTAAGTTTGTTTTCCTTTGAAAAATAGCATGTAATAAAACAATTCTATAGCAAAAAACCTATACTTAACTTGACAGTAACAGCTGTTAAAAAAGACAACTGGTGTCTGTGCATTGCCTTTAAGAATAATACAAACTTACAGGACATAAATTCAATCTTTAATTCAATTTTAACTAATTGATTTATAGCATGTTAATTTTATGTACGCGGAGAACCAAAAAACACTCGTAATGAATATATAATTATGTAAATCGTAGCAAAGCGACTACTTGGCAAATTGTGTTCATATAGTACGATTAAATTTCAAATAGTAATACTTTCATAAACTGGGTTAATGTGAATTAATACATTTCTATTAAGAATATGAGAATGCTAACTATCTGGATGAAAATAAAGTATTTTTAGGTCGGAAATCTAACCGAGCCAGTAGGTACATGTTAAATAGATACGCAGACAATGCCATGATAGGTAGACCATAACACAGACAACGTATCTTCCTGAGTTAATCATGAATACATTTGCAATCAAGGTTTGAGTCGTAAAGCTTTCATTGTGTGAGGAGCTTCGTTATGTATTTCGCATCCTTCAACTTGCTGATCCGGCTTCCAATCCTACTTGACTTGCATATAATAGCCAAGTCACACACAGTGTGATAATAAATTATCTGTGCCCTAATATACCCAAATAGTCATCTGAAAGGGTAACATTTATGTAAAGCAACTGTGCACTCTACAGCAGGTATCCCAAAGAAATAACCGTTTTTTTTTTTTAAATACAGGTATATATTCATATAGTATACGCTATTTTACCATTTGTTATTCAGTATCCACAACATCATATAGATCCACGAAAAATTAAGGAATATATCTATAAAACACGCAACTTCCTGGGAAAAATCCTTATTTGAGGCAATTTTGTGTTGCATTTACCTTTTCTCTATGAATATTCATGAAATATGTTGGTTTTAAGGTAATTGGTCCGCCTGTGATACTCATATTGTAAACATTACTTTTAAAAAGTACTTTTATAAAGAAGCTAAATTACTTTTAAATAAATGTTTAAAATATCTTATACTATATGCAGTTGACGGGGGGAGGGGGGGTGTTTGAAATTATTTCACTATAATAGGTTTACATGGACTTTCTTTGTAAAAGCTTGCACCTACACCCATTAAGTCAAGTTAATATGTACAACAAAATATGTTTAACATGTAAAGAAGGAGAATGTGATAGCCCAGAAAGGCCAAGGACATTGAAACGTCCCGACATACCTGCCTACTAGACTTAATTGCAAAATATTAACGATGTATAATACATACGACATGATTGGCTTTCAAAATACACACGCAGTGTGAGAGTGTATTAAATCTACCTGAAAACAAAGGATCACAAGAGAACAGGATGCAGAATTGGTGTATGATGAACAGAACATGCAATAACAGCAATAGAGAATATTCTCAGCTTTAATTTGGTTTCTATTAAATTAGGGATAAACGTTCCTTGATAAAAAATAAATTCATTTTTTGTTTAGAGTAACAGAAACTTTTCCACGTCATTATTAGGGGAGAAAACAGTTATATCTCATAATTAGGTGACCAATAATCAGATAAAAATTAACAACATAGCAACGTATTTATGATTATTACACTGATAGAAGTAGAATTAGAATGTGTAGGATTCGAATGGACCAACTGAAAAATGATTTAGAAGAGAGAGAAAACTGTGGGAAGACATTGAAGTACGAAGACTGTGGAGAGATCGAGGGAAATGGAGTGAATTAGTTGGAAGAAGTAGGAAAGACGAAGAAGAAACAGAAGTGGAAGAAGAGACGACTAGCCTGGAAGACCGATGTTAGCAAACTCTGCCCAAGAATATTGGTGGCTTACCATCCCCTGACCCAATTAAATTTGAAAACATCTGCAATGAAAATATGTAATTGTGTTATTCTTTTTAATAGAGGTTTATTTAATGTTTACGATGCTCATGAAGTTTTGCTTTCCGTTACGCATGATGCCAATGAAGTAAAGAGGGCATCGGGGAATTATGATATTTTAATTTCTTAAAATTCATTATACGTTCAAGGTTTTGAATGTCAATGTCAACTTGTGTCATACTGTTTCCGGTCTTCGGTAGTGAACGATAATCACGTATATTCGTGCTAAGACAGAATGATTGCATGGATTGGTTTGAAATAGCTCGAAGCAGCAGCATTATTATTTTACCACATGCTTCTTAACCCCGCCACACCCCTCCCCCCATTTCTGCATATCGTTACATCACACATCCTAGATTTGTTGTTCCAGTATTAAAATATCGGTATCAGTGCATTGAAATATGTATATTCGTTCCTTAAAACAAGAGTTTGATCGACACTTAAAAACATGTACAAATTTTTAAAAAATGTTGACGTATCCAGCAATTTATGTGACATCGACCCTTTATCCACTTCCTACGACGTAGACAAAGCTAGGAGATTTCTTTACATACTAAGCTGCTGCTCTGCGTTAGCTATGGCTCCTCGTGAAATCCATATAATTGCTGATGTCATATCAGGACTATTAGGAATGGTGGTTAATATACAATATATGACAGATATAGTCTAAAGAATTACAACCAACTAACGTGCATGTATTATTATTATTGTTTGACTCAAATGTCAGCCATTTAAAAGTAATAACTTGACGTTAGATGATCTACAACATAAACGCCCATAGAACCTTGGCCTTTATGGTATTCAACCATCAATCATAAGCACACACAATTGAGGAACGACTAAGGTAAATTTTACTTGATGTTATTTGGGCTTACGTGGACCACGATCCTAAGTGAGATGATGAGTGGGTGATAATGAAGATGAAAATACGATATGTGATATCCATGCCCAAGCCAGGCTTCGAACCTGAAACTTAGGTGTCATTGAACAACGTCCTATCGACCTTGGCCAACTACGGTGTCACAAAAGAATTGTACACAATATCAGCACAACAATTTTTAAAATTTCATTTATATCTGAGAGGGTTGAAATAAAATTATAATAATTTTTCCTCGTTACCCACCAAGTATTCATAATGTTTCGTCGTAATTGCTAATAAACCCACTTACTTTCTATACTTTGGACCAAGGGTTAAATAGCTCAGGACTGGTATATCTTTCACAGGTCTTCTTCATTTGGTACATCATTAGACAACGATTTAATAAACGTAAGTACATTTAAAAGACAGTCCAAATTCAGAATATATCGGAAGTGCCTTGAACAAGCTGTACAATAACTTACCGAATTAACGTGATAGAATTCAGCGTACTGAAAATATGTTCAACAAGGTCGCTGGCGCGACCTTGTTCCCTCGCCAGTCATTTCCGGGGCATATGTTACAAACTAATCAAATACTGACAGTGTCACTTGTTATAATTTATAAAACGACGTGAAGTAAATAAATATTTTAAAAAATTAATAGTTGAAAGAAACACATTTCGCCCTCCGAGATACCAGGGTGATGTAATATTAGCTCTAAAAGAACATCCACGAGATTAAAAATAATCTGCTGATACGATGATTCGATTACATTAATTAAAATCGTGATACACAACTCTTACAACACTATATCGACAACATTAGGATTATGATTTTATCTGTAAATGGACTTATGCCATTTACTGTAGGGCGCGATCAATTTAAAAAAAATATATATAATGGAATTCGAACGTATATAACAATAGAAGCTCATTTTCCCCAAACGTAAATAGGACCCACCATTTCTTAAAAATGAATCATATTTTAAAATATTAAAACGGTCTTCTGCTATGATTTTGAATTGCCATTTAACCAATAATAAAAACTAAAAAGTGTGATAAGATAATCATTATAAATGTTTACGCATATTGACAAAATGTAAGGATAAAATTGAATTGTACACCATTTCATTTACCGAACTACTTATAACTCCAGTCCTCCAGACAGGCTTTGTAAGTCCCTGTCTCAACTACATACTGCACTTATGGACTACTCACACTAGGAAAACGCTCTGTTTGACGCGTTGATAAACGAGCGCGTCCATATGTCCACGAACTTTCTGGCGAAAAGTTCTCAAAGCCATCGTCATTGTTCAATGAAAGTGACAAAAATGTGGAAAGATTTGAGTTTTTACTGTAATAGTTATTACACTTCCTGCCATTGTTCAATAAAAGATCGATTGTCCATATAAATTATAGCTTGGATGTTTCGTTGTCATAGTTACTTCACTACAATTCAGCAATACAAAATTGTAATTTGTACCTACAATTCTCATCGGATCGCGTTGAAACTTGTATATACGTGACCGGCTAGAAATTTACTAAAAAATGGCTATCTCACATTTTGCCGCCATTGTGTTTGGGAATAACTTTGTAATAATTAAATTGTAACTTTGTAACTTTTCAACAGATTTGTCCACAAAACTAATGACGTTAAATCCACATCGAGGCTTGTAGATGGTCCAAATTTCAAATTGATCGGACTTTTCGTTCGACCGCTATCGCGATCAAAAAAAAAACAAACAATGTTTTTTAAACCCCGTTTAGTCACCCCTGAATAATAATTGTACGTATTATTTAGTTTTTTCTATCACACACGACTGGATTTACAATATGAATGTGTATTTTTCGTAACAATGCATAAACATTACTTCAGATTGGCCATAAAGTGTAAAACCAAAAACACACTCTAAAATTGTATGAATTTTCTGTAACACGTAGCGTCGCACAAGTACGATCACACGGCCTACACATGTGTTCATACAACGTGCACAAACAAAGACAAATAAATATAACACACACAAGGGTGAAGTGAACACCTTAAACGCAATATCCAATAATCACTTCATTAATGTTGATAGCACACTCATAGATCGTCGATTATACAAATCACATGGACAAGTCAACACGCACCCATGCACTCGCTGTGAAGACTACTGCATATGTGGACGGATTTTGTTCTCATACTGATTTTAAGAAACAACCCCCCTCACGCCACATAAATATCGGAAACCATAACGGCCACGGCCAGGCACAAATTCTGTGACACTTTCCAGATGAAATTTGATCCTTACAGTCAGCCACACCGATTCCCACAGAGCGAGGTTTGCCACATTTGACCATAAAAAATACGCACCACACGCAGTGGGAACGGCGATGCGCGACACTTGTGGCCCCGGCGCGTCCTTCCCGTCGGTTGTCGGTAAAAACCCTCGCGACTCAAAGGAAACGCGCGCCCCGCCCCCGCTAGTTTGACCTTGGTCTGACTTCTCCTTGCTAAACCCTCGGACCAAACGGCCCCACATGAGTTCGAGGGGGCGTGAGCGGACGAGAGTGACGTACATTGCAGGCAGTGGGAACAGTCACGGGTTGATGTCCACGTGCGTCGGTTTTATGGTCAAGTGTGCCAAACCTCGCTCTGTGGGAAACCGCCTTTCCCGCGGACCACAAGGCATCTGTTTTCACAGCACAAGAAATTCCACACAAATGGGGGAAATAAGGACATGGCAATAATCCGTAAACGATATACCAGGAAACATAGAAATCGGTAGGCCTAACGAGTGCATCAAAAAAATCATACAATACATATCATATTGCACAATGGTCATAAACTTCATGAAACAATAAATATAACAGATTTCGTAGATATTGTTCTAAGTGCGATAAAACAATTTGAATTCAGTAAAACGTAATGCTTTGATACTTTGACTTTTGGGCAAGACACGTACTACATACCAAAATTATGAAAATAATAATTATTATTGGTGAACCAATAATATTAAAAATAAAATAATTAGAATCCTGAGACACAACTCCCATAAAACAATCCCGACATCATTAGGATTATGATTTTTTACCTGTTAATTGGACTTGCAAAAAGGAGAATGAATGCTATTTCTACTATATGAATATATTAATTTCTTTATGCATGTCATGTAAGGGCTGAAATTTATAATCTGATAATGTTTCTACATACTGTTGTGGCATTAGAACATAGTGACGAACAGTGTCCAGATAGGCAAAATGAATTCTATCACGGCGACACAGTCAAAACTGCGAGCTATACGATAATTTAGGTGCATGTTCCGTTTTTTGTATAAACACATGGTAAGATTCCCCCTCCCTCTTCGCCTCCTGTGTCTGACCCCGATATGAAACAGACCCTCATAATTCACTTGCCACTAAACATGATGCCATTAACCAATAAGCTGGCAGCGTGCTTTTACAGTGAAGCCACAGTTTACTGACGTTTCGTCACACAACATATCAATTAACTTCAATTAATTAAATACATACAGGGGGAAGTCGGAAGGGGTTATTTTATATCCAACTGTCCGGTTTGAGGATCACATGGAACAAGCGGAGAAAGTGGACCGTATGAAGAAGCATACCTATAACTCGACTATTTCCTACTATACGACCTATTACAATCTTACAGATATCAGAGTAATAGGTCTTATGATAGTTGATAGGTGAACAAGAACCTTGTTTTTCGAGACGTTTCGAAAATTATTCAAGCTGAGTGCAAGCTTCACCGAAGATATTTTTTATGCATTTTACGTTCATCTATTTCTATTTTTAGGCATCACTTTCTTATTAGCTTTTTAAAACATACATTAAGTGTTACCTAATTGCTTCAATTTCAATTTTTGTTTTTAATAAATGTTTTGTTATTGTTCTGTGTCGAATGGCAAGAGCTTTGGCTGTAGAGACCGATATTGTTAATAAAGGTTCTACTATCATCAAGTCGTTTGATGTTCTGGTTACGAGAGGTACGTGCATGGTTTCTTGCGAATATTAATCAGTGATACATACGAATAAATATATTCAAAGTAATACAACCAATTTGATAATCGCTGTCGTGTCATACGAAAGTATACTACAAAGTTGCAACTGCTCTAACTCCGGCCGTACATACAAATCTCTTGCTAATTGCGCTATCGGGTACATACCGCAAATATTAGAAAGAAAAAATGATACACTGTACACACTTAATAAAATCTTAGTATGTAATATAGGCCTACACTTTACAGTGTAGGCCTACACCAAATAAATACAGCTCTGTGTAATATTAATATCATGTTTTAGTTTTCCGTATTACAACTTTCACGGTTTTATTTCAATAACAGCCATATGCATTTTGCAAGGGTAGTATCGTTGAGTGACTAACATATAATCCGGCTTTGAAGCATGGCGACATACGATCTGGGCCAGACTGCTTTTTGTATCACCGGACAAATCCTCGGTTTTTGCATTGCCATAATAGTAATTGGGCATCTAACAATGGAAGACTCATTTGCGTAAGTGTACTACAACAGTCATTCCACATTTTGTCCACGCACACGTAAACACGAGCATTCCACTTGTCGTTCTTTATAGCGCGAGGCTGAGCTGAGGATCGTTCAAACTAGAATTATTCATCTATCCTTCAACCAATAGCATTGCTAATTTACATACTATTACATTCCTTTAGTGACAAATGCCATGCAAAAAATCAGTAATATGGGTTGCAATCTTCAACCAGAAATAAATTCATTTATCTTGCCGAGCCCAAAATGCGGGCCAAAACTTGACCTGTTTAGTCACCCCTGGATAATATTTTATGTATTATTTTGTTTTTTTCTATCACATACGACTGGATTTACAACATGAATGCGTATTTTTCGTAACAATGCATAAACATTACTTCAGATTGGCCATAAAGTGTAAAACCAAAAACACAATTTAAAATTGAATGAATTTTCTGTAACACGTAGCGTCTCAAATACAAATGTCAGAAATGTAAATGTTACGCCATTCTAAAGTCAAAGGATTACTACAGGTCAAGTTTGAGTTTCATAATGATAACGCAAAATTGATAGCAGACATTTTTTAAAAAACCGTAGCGATGTGCAAAGTAACAAATTTTGTTGTCTTACAAAACTTGCACTTAGTGGTACTTACGCCCGGCTCAAAATATTGAGATTTACAAAACACATACGTCATTCTACTGAGATCATTATTGACAAGTTTCATTTATATTCGTTAATATCTTCTACTTCAAATAAATACATCTTTCTTGTCGCGCGTGAAATGCGAACGGATACATACATACATACATACATACATACATACATACATACATAAATCTGGTGCAAACTTATAAGGCCGCTGTCGCGCCCTAAAAATCAGTATTTTGTATCAATATTTCATTTGGGGTCATAAAGAACGCATTACATATTTTTTTAACATATGCCTATCTTGATATTTTGTTGCAAGACGATGAGTTTTGAAATCAATCCTGCATTTTAGTGGTAAACATCGTATCGTGTAGTACAGAGGTCTCTTGTATGGGCGTAGTACATAGTACAGCTAAGCATGAGCTCTGTTTATTGCCCATCATAAAGCTGCTCTGCACTATAATATTGCAATTGAGACAGTCATGTCATGAGGGAGCAGGATGAAAGCAACACCTTTTTTTATTGCATTATTCGAAATAACTAAAGGAAATATTATGGATCAAGTTTTACTAATATTAATTTAGTCTTACAAAAATAAAGTTTGCTTTTATAGTTGGTTAAAATTAATCAGTTTACTACTATGGTGTTCGTTTTAAAATTTTGTTTAAACATGATAAAGGATGGGATGTTATGATATAATTTATAGTTGGCCAATTGACCATTAACATTCAAAATAACTAAATTAAGGGCTTAGTTACGAACATGTTTTTATATGTACATTCTGAAAATTTAATGCTTATTAAGTATCAAACATTTGGTATAACGCAATGAGCATATAATATTTGGTTACTTTTAATTGAAATGCTACCGTGTGTTGCAAAAAAATTAATTCAAATAATAAAGTCAATTTTAAATTGTAATCATGTATTTTCCAAAGATCAATTTACAATTAAAATACATTTTCTACGCTGGTGAGCCGCAACACGGCTTGGCAACGACTCAGGTACAACGACCCAACGACCTTACGAGGGGCTGGGTTGCTTCACGCAATGTTGTAGTAATCCAACAATAATTGTTGGGCATGTGCGCTGTGCCCGATTCAGAACCTCATTAAGATACAAACACAACAAATAGTAGTTATTTTACTAGGAGGATCTTCTAAACGTAATTGCAATGCAAGGAAATGTGACCTTGATAAAGTGTGTATGTGTCTTTTGCTTCGTTGTAAGTGCAGTGGTCATTTCAGTGTCACAATATAAGTATCATTCATGAGATAAAAGATAAACATGGTTTGTGTGTTTAGGTTCAAATGCTGTGTTGTTTCTTATACCCTATGTAGACTGGACAATTTACTGCTGACAATTAACTACTATGTGATGAAAACACATCGTCAAGGCCCAGTTAACTTTGGGGTGATGATATTACTGGGTGATACTTCTTAGCAACTAAACGCAAGACTTTTCTCTTTATTATTCAAGTCTTGAGCAACACCTTAAAATATTTCAAAAGTCGGGGGTGGTCACTGGTCACGTGATCTTAGCATGTCACAATTAGCCAATCGTTTATTGCCTCGCTCACGCTTGTTACCGCCCACAACGTTTACGTTTTGTTTCAGAAACAGATCTCAGTACTCCGACACTTGAAAAATACATTTGCTCTGGAAAGCAAGGAATCGCCATTGTGAAATTATCCGGCATATACAAAATTTTGCTTTGGTCACTCGAGACTCAACCCCAATAAACATTAGATTTCAGATTTCAGATTTATTTTCATAGTGGTTACACATGTACATGTTATAGTGAATAGTTTGAATGCCCCAGTTACTTTAATGCCCCAGTTAATTACACAAATTATTCGACTAAAGTAGGTAAAGCGAAAAAAAAAAAGAAAAAACCGCTTGCATGGACACCACAACCTTTGGAACACACAATACAACTAAGCTAGACTATTAATACTAGAGAGTAAAGATGCACCATGGTAGTATGTTTTAAATATCTTCAATTTATTATTTATTGTCTTTTCTTGTCATCACAAAAAAAAGAAAAAAAAATATATAAGTTTTGACAAGAAATGGCGTCGTTTTCAGGCGTCAATTCAGAACATGTTAGCCAGTAGCCTACATTATATGTTCTCAAAATGTGTAGCATATTCATAAATGATGATTATGGAAGAATCGTTGTAACAGCTGACGGGGTTTTATTCCAGAGCACATCCCAGACCTCCTGGCGACCACCTGCAGGAACTGCACCCCGCGCCAGAGGGACATCCTAGTCAAGATCACCATGAGGATGGACGAAGACTTCCCCCAACAGCTGAGACTGCTGCGGAAGCGATGGGACCCCACGGGACGGATGTACGCCAGACTTCAGACTTACATGGAGAAGAGTTATCCTGAGGAGATGAAGAACCGAGCGGTACGGGAGGCCAACAAGCAGCTTCAAGACAATCGGCGTAGCGTTCGGAGGACCTAGGCGCAGCGTAAGGAGGACTTAGGCGCAGCGTAAGGAGGACTTAGGCGCAGAATTCGCAGGACTTAGGCGCAGCGTTCGCAGGACTTAGGCGCAGCGTTCGTAGGACTTAGGCGCAGCGTTCGGAGGACTTAGACGCAGCGTTCGGAGGACTTAGGTGCAGCGTTCGGAGGACTTAGACGCAGCGTTCGGAGGACTTAGGCGCAGATGCATTAGGAGTTAAGAATCTATGGACTTCCTTTTGGAAAATAATAATACTAATACATTAATTCCATAGCATGAAGTGGTCTTCTATTATGCGTGTGATCTAAGGATGTGTCTCAAAGGCAGGAGTGATTTCTTATACATTATAGCTTGCTGGAATCCTATAGCTTGTGACGTGTTCTGATCAAATTGACCATTCATCAGTTGGTAAAGTCAGGAACATTTAAGGCATTCTTTGAAGTCCACATGCGAGTTTGTATACATGTGATGGTTGAAAGGTACAACTTTTCTGGAAATAGTACAACCCATCTACCGGTAGGCTTTAAATAATAGTGCAAACGTACATAATAGGTTATGATGATTTATCTCGAAATATCACCATGCTTCTTTTTACTTTTCATGCATTTAACTGGTGATATCCCTTATATTCGCTTTATAAACAAACTGTTTAAGAAAACGAGTACACTCTTCTTTACGCTAAAAAATACTTCTCTTTCATTCTTGGCCAACTAAACTACTTGACAGTGTTTTACTCCTGGTGACAAATCTGTCAATTTAGTGGGACAAACAAGCAAATAAGCAAAGCTGTTAATTTACACAGTTTACCGTTTTGACACATTATAACGGTGTGTGCAAATGCTAATAACTGTACTTGCTAACATGTTTATTTACATCGTTTATTGGTATGACGCTGGAAGTCTTACACCTATATAGTTCATGATACCTAGTTTTCTCAGCACAGAAGACGACGTAAAATATTCGTTTACTCAATGAAATTGCTATGTCTTGTTTCGAGTACCAGTTGAAAACAATACCGGAATTAAGCCTAAAACTTATTCAATACTAAGTGTTAGACAATGTAAACTGATGGCCATAATTTTTTTAGATTTAGTTAGTGTATAGTCTCAATTTGTTAGATCTACGTCAAAAGCCGCAGGTTTCAAAACGTGATCAAAACGAAGTTAGGAAGTTCTACTGGCATGAATATAATCTCTTTGGGCACACTCCTAGCCCCACAAAAAATAACGAGCCCGGTGTACATAGCGTTACAAGTTTTCTTCAGTATTCATAGGTTGCACGTACGTCACATCTTTGCGCGTGGTGGCCACATATGTGATCATTCTTTGACGTTGCCATGGAGAAACAATTGAACCCTGTTGTTGTAGAACACAAAATTCTTAGTTGTTTAAAATTCAGCCTGATTTTGAAATAAAATTGGTACGTGTGATAATTCTAATTTTTGTATTACTTATTGTTACTTTTTAAATTCCTAATTAGAATTATTTATTAAATTTGAATAGTATTTTCCATGATCTAGGATTGGTCCTCCGCAATTGTGTCGCAATCATGGCCGCTGTGACGTCACGTGGGAACTATGAATAGTTGTGACAATTAAGGTTATTTACAGGGGAACAATTTCTAAAAACATTTCAGAAAAGTCTAATGGGTTCTTTTCGTCATAGACAATTTTCACTAACTTTAGATAACTGTTTCCAAGTGACTGACTTAATATTATCAGTGGAGTTGCATGAGTACTTGCTTGTGACAATGGCTTTAAAAGTTGAATTTGTTGTAAGTAGTAATAGTTTTATAAATACGTCTAAACACTGGTGATGCTGTTGTTTTTAGCTTAGGAGTTTTACATTAATATTGAGATATTTTCTCGTATTTGAATACAGGCAAATAATTTAGCAAATTAACTTTAAAACGTAACAAAAAACATTCAATAATATACATAAAACATATTGCGATGTCGTTTACTTATTGATTTATTGTTGACAATCGGAATCAAACCATCCCAACTAAATTTAAACGAGATTTTTATATATTGGATTCTTGCAATGATAAGTAATAATTCATAATACGATTTCAAAATAATATAATACAATGATATATTTAAAATATTCTCTCATTGAAAATTACGAAGTTAAATCAAATCAGTATTAAGTTAAGATGCTTGGTCTATGATGCCAAGTATGATGAATGGGTAACTAGGTGTGGATACAAACAGCACTGCTTTAGTTCAGCCTGTGGTGCTGCAACAGACCATAGGCGGTGCCAATCATGTGCCGTCATTCATATCTTGTATTTATCCAAACCGAGACACAGACAGTTAATTATTTGTAACTAGGAAAACGCTCTGTTTGACGCGTTGATAAGCGAGCGCGTCAATATCTACGAACTTTCTGGCGAAAAGTTTTCAATGCTAATACGAACAACAATTAACAACAATTCAAGAATGCGCATTGCAAAAATTGTTCTTATTTCCATTTCCATTTCTATTATACTTTCCGACATTGTTGTATGCAGTGCAATGTGCGTTGCTAAGAATTTTCGTGGTCATGTTTTCAATACGGTCCGCCACCGTTACTAACACTTATTGACAGCAATAGAAATGTAATTTCTGCCTCTAATACGTATCGGATCGCGTTTACATTAGAATATTCGTGACCGGACAAAAATTTACTATAAGATAGCCACCTCACATTTTGCCGTTACTGCGTTTTAGAAAAATAGTTTCGAGTAACTTTCGTGTAACTTTGCCAATATTTATCAGATCGCCATTACATTAACATATTCGTGACTGGAAAGATCTGTAGAAAAATCTGGCTATCTCACATTTTGCCGTTATTTTGTTTCAGAAAAATATTTTGCAGTAACTATGGTGTAACTTTGTAACTTTTCAAACGATTTTGCCTCAAAACTATACACCTTCAATCCACATCGAGGCTTGTGGATGGTCCAAATTTCAAGTTGATCGGACTTTCCGTTCGACCGCTATCGACGGACATAAAAACAAAAAAAAAAAAAAAACAAACAAACAAACAAACAAACAAAAAAACAGAATGAAGTGCCATAAGAGTCAAGTGGAAACGCTCGCTTCGCTCGCTTAATTAGTTGAAATCCCTCCTTGGCGACATTGTCGTTTCGATAGTGATTTTTCAGCCAAGCTTTAATGATGAACTTGTTAGAAACTGTTCATCTTAAAAAGTATTCCACGTCAATTAGAAATTAGAGATTCCTTGCACGTATTAATTTGCACATAGATGTATCCCAATGAGCCGACCTGGTGTGGCTGAATTGAAGCCCCGGGGACAGTACGGTATTACAGAAAATCCCTTCTAATAACTTCGTGTTCGCAAACGTTTCTATACCAACAGAACTTGACAGTATGCTGGTCATCGCGTCTTATAGTTTGCTAACGATATTAATTTGATGAGTGGGTGATTTTGAACGTGAACAAAAAATACCAATGCATACATTCTCAAGCTCATGAATTCTGTATTTAACGTTGGAGCCATGGTTCCCCTAGACAAACACAATCGACCACGACCATCTCGTTGGTCCCTGCTTTACCAGAAGTTAACAGTCAGAATACGAAATAAATATTTTCGTTGTTAGATTTTGTGGCAGTACTATAGCCTATGTACACATTAATAATTGTTTTATGTTTTTAAATTTATAATTTAAATACTTGCTTATCTTATCTTCTGGCAAACTAAAGCGCATCACCCACGTTCATTTTGTATGTCAGTTTAGTTTCAACACACTAAACTGTCGATGTGTTTACTCGCTTCACAAATGGCGTTATTTTATAAGCTGTTCTGTAAACCATTTGGTTATAACATTTAAAAGTATGTAAAACTGTACTATAATTCAATTAGCATGCATGTGTTTTGAATGCATTAATTCACTTGATTGTGTTTCAAATACGCATGTGCAGTTCTCTCGCTGTACATACGTTTCAAAACAATTGCTGGCCAAAATGTTGCAGCTTGAGCTAAGATTTTCATAGAATATCTGAATTAGTTTATACCATCCTTATCATCATATCACAAGTCACGGTCCACACTCTGCATTCCACAAAAACAACTTGACATGACGTGCAAGCCAAGTTGGGTATTCAAATCTGACCATAAGTGGCCCACTTAAGGGGAGAAGAATGATAGTAGTTTTATAGCTAATAGGTTCTGAACCAATCAAAAGCCACGGATTTGCGCGACCAGACGAAACAAATTGATTTAAAACTTGGTCGCTCGCTAAGTTCGCTTGACGTAGTTTATATATAACCAGTTGTTAGCTACGACCAGACAGTATAAAAAGATGGTGCTTGTACAGTAATTATTTTGAAAACATGTAATCAATTGAAAACTGCGAAAAAGAGTCGGACGCCTTAGCTTGAGGCGCACGATCCGCTCGTTAGCTTGAGGTCTATATAGGTGAGCAGTTAAATGTGAATTTAATTTCAGGGTAGATGTGCAGTACACGAGTTTTTAAAGAAGGTAGAAAATACAAGCACTGAGATATTAATTATTACCTGTGAGCCTATAAAACACTTGTTGCTATAAAAATAAAACTTGTAGTATTATTCGCGGTGAGTGAATTATGCATTAAAACGATAATTGCAAGTGTGTGTTTGAGAGTGATAGATAGATACTGGTGAATAGATTTTATCAGGACATTATTGTAGGAAGGATTATGTTCCGTACGAAGGTATCTTCCATTGAAATCTTATTGAAAATTATACATCTGATGATTCATTCTGATTTGTTCCGAAACAAGAGTTATTTTAAAAACTAGGATTTCGTAAAATATAATGTATTTTTTTAATGCAGTCATTGATTATTTTAAGTTGTGTAAACCACTGAATTTACATACATATACAGTTCCAACATAATTTTTCAATAACATATATAGCTTATACGCTTTAACCACGTGGCCTGTATTGAGCGAATGTGTATATGTGATTGTGTATTGAAAACCTAGAATAGCTGTATTCAGTTTTTACTAAATGGGTTATAATACATGTCTGTGCTACATAAATATATCTAAGCTCGTTAACTAATATAAATGATACATTTAATGCTTTATTCTTACATGTTAAATAATAATGTTGTATAAATTGGTGTTGCATTATTTCCCTCTCCGAAAATTAAAATCCCACACTTCATGGAATCCAAGTAATTGTAGTAATTATGGAATATATTCAAAATTGAATATATTTTTGCAATCCATGAAATACGATAGAATAAGGCTACATTCCATTTTCAACAGTAGCTATTTCCATTTTTCATTGTCCTTTATTATTAATTATTCGTTTTTCTCTTCATATCTCTCTCTCTCCTCCCCCCCCCCCCCCCTCTCAATGTTTGTAATAGTGATTGTAACCTTTTCATCACATTTAGTATGTATCTAAATGCCAATTTACTGTTTCATTTCACGTTTATATACATCTTCTTTTTGTAATTTTTAATTATAAATTATTTATAGCCTGCTCTGGTTAAACTGTTCACTTTTAAATCTTCTAGATTATGTGCATTGCTACACAAATATGTTTTTGTTTTTTGTTATTATTACCGTGTCCGTGTAAATTTTACAATTGAACTTCTTCAGCGCTTTCGTAAAGTTTTATTACTGAACAGGATTGATACTAAATATAATAACAAATTCATATGGATTATAGCACCATCACAAATATAACACTACACAATCCTATATAACTTATATTTTCTTCAAAGCTAAATCCGTTCACATTTCTGTCACCCCTTCTGGGCATAACTTGGTCCAAGGTAAATCTGCCTGTAGTATTTACGGCTAAATGAGCTCCTCCCTCTTTTCCTTTCTCTCTCACACCTATTTACGCTTACAAGTGTAATTATGTCTCCCACTACTCCCTTAATTTCCTCCAATCTCCTTCCCCCGACCTCAACTGAACAATCGGATAATCTAAATCTATTTTTCACTCATTGCAATCTGTTTTGATATTCGCCCAGCGGAAGTTCTGTTAAACTCAACATGTTAGCATTTCAAAAATGCAGATTTACACCTGCACCTTCTAAATGTTGATGTGAAAGGATAAGTACTTATAAATTATTTCACTTTGATAATTCGATCGTCACTTTTGGCAATAATTTATTTTTTAAATTTTATGTATGCATGATTTCTCTGAACCTAAATAACATGTTCGTTGTGGAGACAGTTGCTAATGCGGTAATGCCTAACGGGAATTCAAAAATCCCCCACCAGGGGATTTACTAATAGTGTTTGTACAGTTTTCCTCCATCATAAATAGAAAGAACTCTCGTATTTTCAGTAATTTAGTCTAAAACCAGCAGTGTTCCCCACTGAAAGTCTCATACATAAAATCGGTGAGACCATCTGTGATGCCATATGCTTTGCACATCCCTAGTTACGGTGGTTTCAAATCCCGGAACTAGCTGACATAGCCCGTATTGTTAATGCGGTTCGTGTCGAATAGAGATAGGAAATTAATATGGCCAATTTAGTGAAATCAACAGAAATCATTGCGGTTTTATGAATAATACGCTTTGTTTGTTTCCTTATGTATATACGCTAACAGGGAAATACACAACATCGATATTATTTTCAACTGACTGTTGCAAATATGATTTTGTAACTAATAAACAGGAAACGTGGGTCGTCGTTATTTATGTCTACATCGTATATGAACAAGAATTAGGATTCTGCGAAACTGTCACAATCAGCAAACCAACTTGGGTTCGAAGGTAAGTCGGTATTTAGTTTCATCACGTTAAAATTGTAAGGTGGTGTCGTCATGGATTATGTAATAGTGAAGTGACGCAGGTCGTAAGTAGAGTTGTGAGCTGTTATTTTCGCGACTCTTTGATTGTCACTCGAGTTAGGCCGAGATTTGATGATTTATGGCGGACAAACTCTGTCAAAAACGTATCACATGACCTAGAAATGTAAACGTGAGAAATAACGTTTGTCTTTGTTTTGGAAATATTCCATTGTTTTTTGTTGTTTTTTTACTCGATTTGGTTCATTGACTTTACGTGGGGTTCAAGCAAGAATTTGTCCACTTCATATTAATATTTTTTCTGGTTCACTTTAGTTAACCTTCAACACGTGCATAGTGTATGTTTTTGGATGGATGGAATGGTGTGGCGTTGTAGGGGGGGGGGGGGGGGGGGACATAAGAGGGGACATGAGACTACTCCCAGTGAGTCTCAACTCAAGATTGTATCTTATTTGTGATACTGATGGCTCTAGCGGTTTACTTTTAATATTGGCAATGACTATTGAGTTGGTTAGCGGGTCAGACACGGGGAAACAAGCAACATACATCAACACACTTTGCCAGGACTCGAACCTTGGAAACTGTTTGAAAGACAAACGCCTAATTGACCAAGGCCAAAATAAATAACACCATTCAAATAGGAATGGAAGTAATTAATAGAAATGTAATACCGTAAATTTATATTTTATGTATTATTTTTTTTACAAAAAAATGATCGAATTGTCCCTGGGAAGGTTTCCTAAGAAAAACTATTACAAACTTAAAAAACAAAGAACATAAATTTGTATGTATTGTCTGCCATCTCAGTTACAAGAACTGAATACTCAGTGTGGGACATTTTTGGCATTTAAGTGCTCCGTTGCTATGACGGCTACAGATGAGGTGCTTTTTACCATATAAATTGATTTGTCAAATTCAAAAGTTAAAAAATCTATATCCACTGAACCAGGAATCAAATCCTAGACCTTCTGCACTGGAACCAGAAATAATCCAACAAACCACACTGTGCATTTCCTTCCACTTTTCTCATAATTATAACATATTATACATTCCAATATTTGTCGACTACAATCATAAGATCAATATTGACCCAGAACAGTAGTCAGTGTAGGCATTAGAGAAAGAAAGGGGGGAGGGGGGGGGGGAGGGGTCAAAGTTGAGGCCTGCACGGGCCTAAATATAGAAGCCCGGCCCGGTCCAGGCCCGGTATTTCAGGCCTGGGCCCGTACCGGCCCGTACTGAGTAAGTTAATCAAAGCCCAGGCCCGCCTGAAGTGTAAATTGGCCCGTAACTGCTACAGCAGCAAGTAGATTTTTATAGTATTTGTTAAGGAATACGAACGACAGGGTGGGAACAAAAAGGAGATTAGATGAAACGAAATTAGTAACTATTGCTACTGAAAGTATGTGACGAAAAGAATTACAACAAAAATGTTGTGACCGGAATTTTATACTATTTCGGGTTTGTTTTAAGTTTTGGAAATATTGGTAAAATACATTAGCTACCTTTCTTTCATTGCAGTTACCGATTACAAAAAATATATAAATCCCGAAAAATCCTTCCTCGTTCAGTGATAGGCCCATGCCCGCGGGCCGGGCCCGTACCCGTGCAGACCTCTAAAAACCATAGTATTGCGTGAGCCAGGGTGTAAAGGTTCATACCCATCCCGCGTGACTTAGTACATCGTCCTGTGTGCGTGCAGCGTGCGCGCTGACATCCACGTGGTAATTATTCTATTAGTGTTTTATTCGCCAAGTCGTCTCAAGGCCGCGTCACGGCGGATGATCTCAGACACAAGTGCAATAATCACTATCATTTACAGACAGATAGCTGAGCGGTTTAGGTTTTGGGTCACGAAGCGCGATATGAAGAAAACACGGCGGGGACCGATAGTCGTAGATCATAAACTGAGCCTTGAAATTATTGTGCGTTTCATAAATAAGATGTGTAATTCGGAAGATCGTCTGTTTGATTCCGGCCACCGGCTATCTTTATTATTATTTCATTCTTACGAATGAAAAGATAACCTATCAGAATATAATCTTTATCTAAAGACATTTGTCCATTTCACGACAGACTGGATTTAATAAACGTTTTAATTTCCTCGATATTTCATTTATAAACCATAAAAAAAATTAAAAGTGAACATCACATAGCGGCCTCCAAGTATTGTCATTTTGCATTTGCCATTTTGGTTGTTTGGTTGGCCACCTGGCAATATTACGTCGAAATAAACTCGAAACTCGGCAGAAGTTACGTTTGAGGGCAGTTGTCCGCTGTGGGTGTACACCAGCTTTCGGCTGAAAGGAGCCTCGATCCGCACAGACGGAGCCTCTGCAGTAGCCATTACATTAAATAAATAAATAAACACCATCTTTGTCTCACGCTGAGATGACCAACTGGGCAGGGAATGTCCGAAGTAACAGTTTATATATGTATATATATACACTACACAAATAAGGTACGTGATATAGGACGGGATTGCGAGATTTTCACCTAGAAATTTGAGGTCGTGCCCAAAAAGGTTTGAGGAACCCTGCTCTATACGCTAACTTATTGCTAATCAAGTTATCTGACACCCAAATGACTATAGCTGTAAGTAAGCAGTAGCATTGATCATATCACTATTTCTAAACTCTTTAACGCGGACTTGAAACTACAAAAATCTCTATAGAACTACTTGAACTAATTGTGTATCAGGCTAATTAAAACATTAACAAGTTGTTCTTGACATGATACGTTCAGTTTTAAAGTTATTAATTCTTTTATAAATTCCGAGAAATGATATCAAATTCTCGTATCTTTCCTTGTTTTGTTGACGTCACTAAGGATATATAGGTCTATACGTGAGATTCAATAAGGTCAGAAAATAGAAAGTGATATTAATTAAGATAGTGAAAACCGAATACTTGCGTTAATTATTGAGGCGAGATCTTTCGAAACTGTAAAAACAATTAGGTTGTTGGGATATTAGATGGTATCGAAACTTGACGTAGTTGTTGTCGTGGTCGATATAAGACGCGTTGTTGTTGTATCGTGGTTCGTGCGTGCACCGTCTGGGAATACATACATTATTGCATACACCAATTAATACATTGTTATTAAATAATCACAATTTAAAAAACAAGTGTTTCCAAAATGTAATTATATCTTGATCACAAAAGAATGTACGGAGCGACGACATGGCGCTAAATTACCACGCTACCACCATTAGATTACACCTGGCATTACCCCTTTCCCCCCTATCATGCATTGGACACAGATTTGAGGGGAAAACTTTAGACAGAAAAGAACAGACAGCCTTTTATAGAACGTATAATTGTTGTCAAACTGAATTGTTAACCATGAATGATTATTATCTCAACAAGTATGAACAAAATGTTTTGAATACCTTTAATTTTAAATAAAACAACTCCAAAATAACTATTGCGTCAGATTAGCTTTCATGAAAAGCAAATTATATATAAAATACAAGGTGCACTTCATTGTTCTAGGTGTTATCATTTATACAATAAATGTAATTCAGTAGTGACACGTCACGTTTCTTGGCTAAATACAATAAGAGTTCATATTCTCGCTTGTTGTTTGCTGAGGGTCACATTAACATACCACGATACGATCCTACGAAGGTCTCCAAGGTTAAACCTTCGATAGTCTTGTCAACAACATTGATCAACAACATCCTTAGCAACAAGTGCCGATCGCGGTTGTCGTTATAGTGCATTGAAATCACCACGTACGCAATGCCCGGGCGCAGCGCCAGAGTCCTGTGTGGCCAGGGGACCTCCCATACGTCAATCTTACTGGTATTAGGGTGTATTAGTTTGATTTGCTTATAGTATTTAAAACAAAACAACAACGTACAAACATACGCTACAAGAATCGTCTTTCTCAAATACACTTACACTTGCAAATGAACTTTTAGAGATGGGAACAAAAAATGGTTCTATCAAAATGTTCAAATGAAAATATTGGTGGTCATTGCTCTCAATTTTGGAGCTGTAAGTCCAAATTAACGTACATGGAACAAAAATAAAGTGAGAAGGTTGAAATTTTTCGGTATGGTGTAAAATTCTCGTTATTACATTGAGTGGAAAAAAGTGGGCTAGTAATTTTTTTTAGAAAGACTATAACCGTCAAATGAACGACGAGCAATGTTTACAATATTTGATGTTTAATTTTAAATATCTCCGTTTGAATATGGCCTTTAAAACCGCAAATAAATTATATTATTCATCCAGAGAAAAAGCATAATCTATTCTCATTTTGATGATTTCCCCAAAGCTTTAGGTAATACCCACCGACGAGTAGCCTTTTTGTAAGATACCTGCCGTAGGGGTAAACAATCCCTTCCTTAGGGTATTCACTGATGAGGATACGGAAGGCGTTTCGAAAGTTGATAATTTAAACAGCATTCACTTTCAACCGAGGGAAAACCGCCATTCAGAACTACCGGTGGTCGGAAACGAACCCGCAACCTCTTGTATCAAGATCCGCGCGTCACAACAATACAGAAGCTATGAGGTCACATCACATCGTGCAAGTGTTATCTAATTGTCACTGCACAATGTTTACAGAGTGATTTCTCCGAGACGGAGTGGAATCACTGCCTGGGATGTCGGCGCGGGGGGGGGGGGGGGGGACGGGGTCAAGTTATGTTCCTGGGCGCAACCGAGGGGGCCACGCGGTCTCGGTAAAGATGAATCACTCTCTAGGCGGCGAAAGGGGTGGACGCCGTCGTCATGGCGATATATAGGACGGTCCAACACTCCAGCAGTCAGTTGTCCGCCATGAGGTTCGCCGTGTTTATCGTGGTCGCCGTGGTCGCCGTTGTCGCCGTCGAGGCGGCGCCGCAGAGGATCTCGACCAAGTACGACAACGTGGACGTAGATAGGATCATCGGCAATGGTCGGATACTCACGAGCTACATCAAGTGCGCTATGGACGAGGGGCCGTGCACGGCTGAGGGGCGGGAGCTAAAGAGTGAGTCTATAATGACAGGCTGCCCACATGTCAGTGGCAGCTTTTATGCAACAATTATTATTAAAATCTAAAAAAAATTCAATGATTATTAGTTTCTAAGCCGTGTATGCAAATGCGACAGAAATTAAGTAATAAATAGCTCGGTATTTTTAGTATTTTAGTTAAGGATATTCTAATTTGGTACTATTTAGTGACAGCAGATTGTATACCATTGTATGAGAGCATTGAAACACCAGCATATCACCAAACAAGTATTTTGTGACGGCTGCCGGAATTCAATTAATTCACAAATGGCTCCCGGTTTGCCTATCCATTGTTAGCTATATTGTAGGACGTTAGCCTGCACAGGGGGGGGGGGGGGGGTAGGAGAGGGGGAAGGTGTTGGCACTGTGTGGTGATGCTCTTCAGGGTACTTGGATGTGGAAGGTGTTTAGTAAGGAAAATAGAAGTATAATGGAGGAGGAAATTGGGAAAATGTGTGTTATGGACAAAATAGCGAAAAAAAAATAATGTTTAGTGGGATAAATTAAAGAAACATGACATAATAAAATGCTATTATATTGAGATAAAAAAAATTAACACATTTCAAAATGTAAACGAATACTGAGTAATATCATTTAGCGGATTTGGAAAAACAAAACGTAAGCGTTTGTCTCAATGTATAATATAACGCATGAACAGTGTATCGTGATTACGTATCTCAAAAACGCTACAGCAAGTTTGAGAAATGAAAAAATAAATGTAAATTGAGAAGAAAAGTTTAACATTAATTACTTAGTACGTTTATTTTTTTGAAACTAGTTTATTACAATGTAATTGTAAATAACAACTACGATTAATTACATTATCAGAGATGTGTGTTATAACGCCGTTATAGTTCTTATCAATCCACACCTTACTGTGTTCTTGTGTTATGTACTCTGGGGCTCCGGTATGTTGGCCACATGGGTTGCTTCCAATTGTTTAAAACGAACATAGATTATTTAAGGTTTGAAATTTTAAACACCAAAAATATGTGTTATACATGAGTGTATGAGAGTAACGAAAGAAAATATTTTTAACTAAAATAAACTATAATAATCCGGACCGCAATGCAAGACAATAATATAGGTAATCTTTACTGTTCAATATCAGTAATGTGTACAGAAACAAACACTTGTATACAAGTCTTATCAATTTGATTAGAAACGTTTCGAAATTTTCATCTTGAAGGGCAAATCGCTCATTCTCGTTAAACACAACAAGTGAAAGTGATTAGGTGAACGCCCTTTATTAACAGAAAAACACACTTTCTCCATTTGTCTTCGGGTGTTTATTTGTATAACCTTGTCAAACCGGTCGAATAGGTGAGATGATTTCAGCCACCACAAACAAGCTATAATATCTATTACGTATTCTACCGGGCGCCTCTTTATTGTGTCACACACAGAGTTGTAATATTATAAGTATTGATGATACAATAGAAGATGCATAAAGGTATCGGTGACCCAACAATGCAATTGTCTAGGATTGAACATTGACATAGCTTTCTCCATATCCCCACTTTCACTTCAAACTGACCGTCAAGAATCTTACAGTCCACTTTCGATTTGAGCCACGATCATCTATAACTGGAACATCATTAATTGTAGTGCAGTTTAAAATAAATACTCAATAGGTCATTAATTGAGGGTTTGGTAGAGAAACTATTGAGTAGGCTTGACATGCTTCATTATTTGGAGCGAGCTGACGAAATATATGGTTCAAAAATAGGATAAGTTACAATATGGGCCCCTCTAAATCTCCCAAGGGGAACATTCGAGTTCGAGAAACAATTCCAATCAATGGGACACAATGAAAAAACACTGAGGGAAAAAATGAATTGAACTGTCACAACAGGTGAACGTGTTAAATGACCAATGGCAATAGTGAAAGGTGTTTAAAATCAATCTCGAACACAGATTTGCATGATTTTGTTTTTGTTTTTTTTGTACAAGAAATGAGTCAGAGGTACCGAATACAAGAGTTTTTGTAGATATTTTTAGATTTACCTGTGGTAATGTATGGAATTGGATTCGGAAGTCAGTGTCAAAATAAAGCTTTTGTCAAGTTGTACATTTAATAGTGAAAAGGAATAAATAAAAGACCAAATGGTTTAGGGTAGAAAATTCTTGTCACTTAGTAAATATTTTTATTGTGTTTATAGAGTAGCTAATTTAACTAAAAGTGTCATTTATATCGAGACTAGTTATGCTTAAAATAGCCAGCCAACCCATTAATTTAAGTTCCTTCTTAAAGGCAACTAGATTTTATAATTTTTTGTTTAGAGCCTCTGGGGGGGGGGGGGGGGGGATATTTTTTAGAATCAATGTGTCATTAATGTTTCAAAACTACCAACAAATTGAAATATGTTTTTTAACGATTTCTTTTTCTTCTTCAGAACACCTACCTAACGCGATCAAGAGCAATTGCTCCGGCTGCAATGAGCAACAGAAGAAGAATGCAAACAAGCTGATCGCGCACATGCGTGCTACAAGGAAACGTGACTGGGACAGACTGGTCAAGAGGTTTGACCCTACCGGCGAGAGCACGAAGGCCACCGAAAAGCCCTCTGCCTCTACAACCACTGTCGCTCCCTCCATCAAGGTCACTGTAGCACCGTCCACCACGGTCACTGGGCTACCGTCCACCAAGGTCACTGGGCCACCCTCCACCACGGTGGGAGAACTCGCAATCACATCCAGCTAGCCAGAACATGACATGACAATATCATTAACCACAAATTACAAAACTGTTAAGTTTGAAAAACCCTTCATATACTATACCTTTACGATACTCTTTGAATAATATATTATAAACAATAAGTACACAAACATTTCCTTACCTCTGTATGTTATAACCTTGAATTGTTTTTATTTTCTCAAAGCTATACTGTATAACCTCCAGTAATTTCAGTCATACTTAAGAAACCTGAAGGAATGTGTGGAACGAAATATCATTTTATGACTACATTCACTTTATTTTGAATGCGAAATAGACAATGTGTAACATTCGTGAGCAGCGAATACATTTAAATTATCTATTGTTCTTTTTAATTTAAAAGTTAACATTATTTCAAAAGTATGTCCATTCCATGACAAAACGAATTAAATATAAGATTCACGTATTTGTACTGTTACATAATTGTAAGAGACTTGCAATCTAACAACGACCAATAAGTAACGTATATATGTAATAAAACGCGCAAAAACAAAAATAAAAAGTGTGTAAAATCATATTCGATTTATTATTGAGCTAAGCCTTACTTGGTATTCCAGGAATATGAGAAACATCTTGTAAGGTAAATTTGTTTCATTATGATGTTTCCAAACTATTCAAATTCACAATTAACCAATTCAAATTAAAATGTAATCTTAACTAAATTTGTTTATATAGTTTGTAACGTGTTCAATATTGGTACTGCGAGTGATAAATTATAATCACAGCAATCACAATGAAGAGAACATAAGGAATTGTATGGTAGGTTTCATCACAAGAAACGGTTGCGTGTGGGAAGAACACTAATTGGAACATATTTAATTTATATTTGTATGTAACTTATTGCAGTCAGAAATATCTCATTGACAGTTGTTTTATATTGAACTTTGATTATATATCATATTATTGAGCATTTTCAAAATTGAGACAATATGCTGAATCCTGATTGGAGCCGGACGCAATCCATATTTAAATAAGTTGATTCACATAAAGTAATTTCATCTCATCTTGTTGTTTGCTTCATCACTAACTACAGTTCACGTATCTGATTGGCTGAGAAGTCTCATATCCCTCGCTGTGATTTACTGAGATCTAAGTTCTACGAAGTGATTGGCCGTGACGTTTAAGTTCCTTAATGTGATTGGTGATGACGTCTCGGTTCCACGCTGAGATTGGCTGAGACGTTCAAGTTCCTTAATGTGATTGGTGATGACGTCTCGGTTCCACGCTGTGATTGGTTGAGACGTTTAAGTTCCTTGATGTGATTGGTGATGACGTCTCAGTTCCACGCTGTGATTGGCTTAGACGTCTAATCTCCACGTAGTGATTGGCCGTGACGTTTAAGTTCCTTAATGTGATTGGTGATGACGTCTCAGTTCCACGCTGTGATTGGCTGAGAAGTTCCTACATGTGAATGCTGTCTCAGTTCCTCTTTGTGGTTGGCTCAGTTGTTTACCCGGAGCTGTACCGCGCCTGGATTGCCTGCCAGTCCCTCGGGTAGTTCCTCTGAATGAAGTTGGTGATCTTCCGAGCGTTGGCCAACTGGCGACCGTTGCAGGCGCGACAGTTACGGACGATCACTTCAGGCAGCACCTCTACAACAAAACAAACAAACCCGATTTGTTATTGCACATTAAATGTTACTCTGTAACAACTTGACCGATTTTTCCAAGAAAACGAATGGCGTTCAATCCACATGGAAGCTTGTGGATAGTCCAAATTTCAACTTGATCGGACTCTCCGTTCGACCGCTGTCGTGAGACATAAAAACAAAAACAAAAAAATGATAAAACAGAAAGAGTGCTATTAAAGTGGAATGGTTCTTGTTAGAATGGTGATTATGGTACTTCACCATTAAAACCTCCAATAAAATTTTTTTTAAATGAAAACATCCTAATTGTTTAGTATTTGGTAAGTAAAACGTTTTTTTTTTTTTATATTCTAGACAATATGTTTTATCTCTTAACATTAGCTTCCCGTCAATAAGACAATAAGGTCAAGGCCAATAAGAGGCAGTCATAAAAAACGTTTATTTAAGTAGTTTACTACTTTAGGAAAATACAATTGTGTTTCCACGATTCGCAAAACTCTAAGCGAATACATTAACCGTTCACAACACACCCATAAACCCTCGATGCCAGATATTTGTATCCAAGGCGCGTAAGACCCCTGAGCTTAGAAGGTTATGGAGATGGTCCAAGCACAAACATGCATTCAAATAAACTAATGTGCCATTTAAATGTATGGCAACATGTACACTACGAGATAAAAATGTAAGTAGGTACACTTTTTACCAACACCCATGATTATCTTTTAGTACGTTGTACAAGTACATTAAACTTGAAAATGAAACGATGCAGTTTAAAACATAAGTTACTAGCATTCACCATAAAACACATTTATTCCAAAAATTAATAGTGGACCCATACACCAAGTAATTAAGATAACCATCTCTACATAAAATTGATGTAAAACATCCCTAAGTTTGATGTTACACTTTGATAAGTCACGGTGTATAATTAATGCTATAGGATGACTGGAAGTAACTTTTAATTCAAAGCTATAGGGATGTTTTACATCAAATTGTATGTGCAGATGTTTTTCTTAACTGAGCGCTGTATAACCTGTTTTAATTTCTATTGCACTTATAGATTTTAGATTATTTAGTTTTTATTTTTGTGCAATACTGTATTTAGGTGACGGCAGTGGCACTGATGTTGTGAAACGAAGTTTAGCTGCAAAGCTTCCCACCGGACGAGCAAATGCTCATGTGGTCTAATGCCAATTAATGGTCTTTGAATCCTGCATAAATTAAATAAATGACAAAAAAATACTATTATTTGATATTTTATTGGCGTATCTGTAAAAATGTGTGTTGGATATCGGTATTATGTATAACTATTATGATATCTGCTACTATTATGATAATTGCATCAGATGTTGTTTCTTCTTTACACTATTTACTACACTAAACTATTGTTTAATGCAGCTTCTTCGTTCCTGTTTTTTGTTTTTATTGTATTATTTTGGATCAAGTCTTATATGTGTATAAAGATATTATTGACTGTGTTTTTAACACTCTTTTACCTGTTTTAAACTTCATTGTGCGCACTTATTTTACGTAGTAGGCCTATTGTGACAAACACATGTGTAATATGTGTTCTTTGTGCTTGTTTCTGTGTTTTAATTGTTATGTTTATTATTTCACGCCAAATGGCAGAATACGCTGTATGTGAAATATTGAATAAATAAATAAATAAAAATATGTTTTTAAAACAATATTACCGCTCATAACCACAATATTAGATACGTAAAGCAACACAAATCAATAGATTTCGAACGAGTATTCTTTATTAAATCTCACCTTTTAAATGCCTGCCTATGTTGTCACACGGCCCCATACTAAGGACGCAATTGATCTGTTTTCGTACCACTTTAGGGTTTCTAAGCAGCTTGTCAACAGAAGCCGGACTGAGGGACTCAGGAGGAATCTGTTGAGAGGACGCGAACCCAAACACCACGACAACGAACACACAAATAATAGAGAAGCGCATAATGAAGTGAATTGACGCGAATCCGGTTTGAGACTGGAACAATAATATAATAGGTGTTCCTTATAAATGAAGGCCTCTGTTATTCTGAAACAAAGTGATTAACATGGGTTTTCTGAAGACGTGTCCACTAATTTACTCCATTTTGTTGACGTCACAAACGCGTCAGTCCTAAACTGTTCTTAGTTTTAAATAAATATCTATATTACATACACGTTTAAAATTATTAAAATTATTGCTCGTGAAAAATTAATTTTAAATGCTGCCTGGACATAGGAAATATATTAAAATACAATAATACCTGCAAGGCTGTTGAAGAGATGTTGTGGAGAATATGTAGGCCTAATCACCTGGATGAATAATATTTGTAGCGGGAATTGTCAATTAGTCATCATGACTTGGGACAGTCATAATGGTGTCGAAAATGAAACTAAAAATATAAAGTGAACGGAAAATAAACTCAAACAAGGTGTGGAAATCTTACACCATATCAATTTAGCTTTTGCAGACTACCAGTACCATGTTTACACGTTTACTTAGTTTCCCCAGATACATAGTTTTCCGAATAAAAACTTTCTTTTAGAAACATTCCCAATTTCCAAAACACTCCAAACAATATCATAGCAACCGTGTATATCGTGCTCGTGCCGTGGGCTTCGTGTGTCGGCACAGAAAACATTTCTCGATAATGTATATAATATAATGATAAAATATGTATCTCCAATGTCTCTATTTTAATCTGTTCATTATATGTATATTTAGTTTATGTATATTAAATGCATATTATAGCCTAAGATTGACGATGGCTGTATTTGTACCATGTATTAATCGACAGGCAAATAAAAAACTTACTTACTTACTAAACATTTCCACGCCACGTGGCCAATAAGTGACGAGATTCGAATCACGTGATCGCACCAATACTGGAAACATTTTATCCGTGTGGCAGCAAAGACGATTATATTTTCAAAACTTAGTTTCAAAACATATTTCCCGTGTGTCGCTGGCTTTAGTTGTGATAAAAACCGGCTGAGTTGTGTCATGCAGAAACTGCGCGCAAATAATTTGTATTATACAACTCGGGCAGGTTCTGTCACATGACACTTTTGGCAGACGCATTACAATTACGTTATCAAAATAATGCTAATTACTAATTAGAATGAAAATTGTTTCCAACGAATGAATTTAACAATAGAATGCTGAAGAGACAACAGCAGAACATTCGACATCCTCAGTCGAGACTTCTTACAACGTGCTTTACCATAGAGTGGTGGGGGGGGGGGGGGGGGGGGGAACTAAGCGAGGGAAAAGCCTCTCAACTAGACGGCTTATTGGGCAAAAGAATTTAAATTTGCTACAAAAGGTATAGTAGGTACTATATATAAATTAATGTTAAAATAGTTACAAATATGCTAGGGATAGCCTGCAGTTTAGAAAGTATTTTGCGGCATTAAAAAAGGTTTACTGACTACTTGGCACCCATTGCACTTGCACATGTCACTACTTTATAAGGGCCCCTATCAATTATTTACTTAACTTATTTTAGAAATTAATATATTAATCAACATCCACAATCAGTAGTAAGGTATACATCGTAAGGCGTAAGCAAGTGACCACTCAAAAATAATAGAGTAGTTCTGGCGGCAAGAAAATAAACGGCAAATTATAATTATTATTTGTATTATTATAATATATATCAAACCTACTTCGTCGCAATACTAACATACGCAGCAGAAACTTGGACGATGACAACACCAGAAGAGAGCCTGGTACAAGCTGCAGACATGAAGTTTTTGAGAAGTATTGTGGGGAAGACTAGATGGGACAGGATAAGGAATGACGACATAAGAAACCAACTAGGCGTAAGGAATTTATTGGAGCGTCTGCGTATTGGAGAGAGAAGACTGAAATGGTTCGGACATGTCAAGAGGATGAAAAGAGAAAGATTGACGAGGAGAATGCTAGAACTGGAGATTCCAGGTAGAAGAAAGAGAGGAAGACCACTACAAAGATGGCACAACAAAGTGAGGAAGGATGTGGAAATACGAGGAGGGGACTGGAATGTAGTTGAGGGGGAAGAGTGGTGGCAGGATAGAAGAAGATGGAGAGGCTTATCTTCAATGCCGACCCAACGCAGAGTTGGACGTGGTAACAGATGATGATGATTATTTTTATTGTAATTATTATTATCTGTATTATTATTATTATTATTATTATTATTATTATTATTATTATTATTATTATTATTATTATTATTATTATTATTATTATTATTATTATTATAATTTTTATTATTATTATTATTATTATTATTACTACTATTATTATTATTATTATTATTATTATTATTATTATTATTATTATTATTATTATTATTATTATTTCATTATTGTAGGACTTACCCTTGAGTTGCTTCCCTGTGGAGTCGCACGGCGCTTGATTAAGAACACACTTGATCTGTCTTGTGACAAGTCTCTTGTTGCCCAACAATTGATCTACGTTGACCGAGTCCAACGGAGTAGCTTGAGGGTGGGCGCTCACCGCCGCCACCACGGCGCACAACAGTACGACAGCAAGGCAGTGCATCTCGGACAAGAGTGGCGCGAGACGGGTGACGGGTACCGTTATATATATTCGCTGAGCACCATGGCAACGTAGGTTCTGCCCTTGGCTTTCACTCTTTGCGACTATTTCGGGATTTTATAAGTAAATTCCGTAAATATAAAATATAAAGTCCGGGAAAAGTTTTAGGCTAAATTTCGATTTTATTATCATTCAAGATAATATATAAATATAATGTACGTCACACGAGGTAGAATTATTTTTTATACATAGTGGAACAAAAATATTGTGGTATTAACAAAAACAGTACAGAAAAGAATAATTGTTTTTCCCGTTTAGTAGGTAGCTCAGCGGTATAAGACGCGGGACTCTATCTTTCAGGAGGTCGCCGGTTCGATTCTGACCACCAGTAATCCTGACTGAAGGTTTTTTCGAGGTTTTCCGCAGTCAGGGGCGAATGCTGGCAATGAGTCCTAACAGCCCTTGGAATTCCTTCTCAACTATCCAAACACCCTAATATATCTAGTTAGACAGGGCACATCCGGTATAAACTGGTGTGCACCCTGTTACAGGTATTCCTACGAAAATTACAATTATAAGTCCAGGAAAGCTCTACCTGTCGTGACAAGAGATAACAAAGGCACCGCCGTCATTACCCAACGGCTGAGTAGTTGCTTTGCCAAAGATTATATGTTTATTATTTTTTTTTTTTTAATAAGACGCATCTAAACTTCTTCAAGTCGTTTTTTGCCGACAGTGTCCAATGACCATGGTCGTTTGGGCGTTGGTCTAGTAAACCGCGTTTCTAGTATTCATGGACAAGGATGTCATCGTGTTTGAATAATTATCACTCGCGCACTCGTCTCGATTAGCATCGTTGCCAAAACACGAGACCTTGAGTTGAGCCCAAATATAATTATCGTTCATCACGTACGGAGGGGAGGGAAGAGAAGAGAGGGGGGAGGACGGTATCTCCCCTCTTCTACCCCACTGCATGAATTGACGCATGGAAACAGCGAATTGCATCAAGATTGTTTCGAATACCAATACAAATAGCTTGATGTAGGAATAATGACAATATAATCCCGAGTGTTCTACAATATAATTACGTAGAGTAGCTACAGACAGAGCTGGCTCAGTGATAAGACGCCAGACGTGTTTTGGAAGGTCGCTGGTTCGATACCGGCCACCGGCAAGCCTGACTGAAGCCCATTCGGAGATTTTAATCAGTCACAAGATGAATGCAGGGGTTGGACGTTCCTTCCAAAGTATTCCAAATGCTACAATACATTAGTCGAAGGGGACCAGACGTACCGGTTTGACCGGTACAGTCCACCGTTATCGGAACACTTGTACCGGTGTCCCAAGAGATTCATTGAAACGTTTTTTTGCCGGTTTGTAATTTTTGAGGACAATGTGTCCCGGTACAACGCGGTCGATTGTAACAGTAGGGGGGAGGGGGGGCTTACAGTTGCTGGTCGGCTCTCTAGCCCTCGACACATGCGGGTCGCATTCGCAGAAGCTAGCTCACGCACTCACAGTCAGCAGAATTTATTCCGTCAACAGGCGGCTGGCGAAATACGACCGGGCATAACATGACTCCAAAAATGTACCCACATTAATTTAAATACTTTTTATATGTATTAATTAAAATTAAAATGAATAATAACGTATTGATACTTATTTTGTTTTATTAATTCATGTTAGAAAGCTGTTTCTGGGCATTTTGCCTCAAATTTGAATTTAAAATGTTTTCGCCTCTTTTGACTGACCAGTCCCCGTGCTTGTTCATGGAGTTCGTAATCCTTATACTTTGTTTGTCCCGGTTTGCAATATTCAAAATATGATCACCTTACTTTAGTTATTACCTTACCTTAGTTTAGTTAGAGGGACAATAATAATTGTCTCTGGGCCGGTTTCATACGAAACATTATTTAAAAAATCATTATTACACCTTAAAATATTCTCCCAATTCAAGGTCATTTTGGTGAGAAAATGGTTGAGATTTAGGTTGGAATTCATAGTCGGCCCCTACACCTAGGGGCACCCATTGTTACCAAGGTAACAGTTGTTTCCATGTTATTTTCCATAAACAAAACAAATCCATAGCAACAATGGGTGCCCCTAGGTGTAGGGGACGACTATGAATTCCGGCCTTAGTTAATAAAGAGCTAGCGGGTATTCTTTATTGTTGGATGCCATGGAATTGCTTTGATAGATAAAGCAGAGATTATGCTTGATTTTGTTTTTTCACTTTTTAATCAAGCCAAAGGGGAGATTATGCTCGATTTTGTTTTTAATTAATCCAAAGGGTACCTTCGATTTCCGTTGATCAGTTAAGACTGCATGAAAAGGTGCACAAATTAATATGTTGATTGATATTTGGGCTTAACGTCTCATCATGTTTAGGCCAAATATCAATCAACATAATCTGTTATCACTAGGATTGTTATTTCGCTCCTTATTCAATAATCATTACTAATTCCTTGATTAGTAATCACAATAACAACCATACAGATCGAAATAGTTAAAACCCTTTTTGCATATTCACGCCTTTCAATGCTGTGAATCATTCAAGTCTTCGTCTTGGGTGGAGTTTTGGGCTACTTGAACTGACTGCAAAACTTTTAATTGGCAGCCTCAAGTGTTTTTGGTGACCATTTTAAGCCACGAGTTAAAGATAAAATAAAATCAACACAAATTAATTAAGCTTTGTATACAAAATTTGAGAGAACACTATATGGTTCTTTCTTTTATTAACAACAGTATGTATATATATTACATAAATACATTGAAAATTTATGTACATAAATCACCTCACTGCAATAATATAATTATGAGATGCCATTCTCGCAACACACAAAGCACACAAGATTGCAATACAAGGTAATAAAAATGCTGTAAAACACCAAGATACTCTACATCCCCTGGTGGGGTGATATCGCACTACAAAACTAGGATGTCCAAACCATTTCCACAATGTTAAAAATCACATGTTATTCAAATCATGGAGGAAAACAAATGTTGACTCAAAAAAGCCAAAATAAATAGAAATCTGTTGACTATATTTTCAAATAAAAAAATTTATTATATGATATATCACATTACAAACTATAAGCAAACCTCGATTGAACTTTAACCCAGGTTTCCCACTTGTGGGAGAAGCATATTATGCACTAAATTTAAGTTGAGCCTGTAGCCCAAGTTAATCCTTTTTTTTAAGTTCTAGGCCTATATAAGGTGTGCCCCACACACTATTTACCTTATATATCTGAACACTATATTTGTTTAAAAAAATCAACAGACGAACAGTAACCATGGCCATAAGAGAAAAAAAAACACCAAAGCATGCATGTCCTCCTCAGGAAAAGAGCGGAGGTCTAGAAAATGTACACACTTCGTGATTTTAATTTTAAGAGCTTGGTTACTTTTTGTGTGGTGTTTTTTATTTAAATATCCCCCCAGTCAAAAAAAAAGTAAAATATAAATAAAAAAGAAATAATAATAATAATAATAATAATAATATTAATAATAATAATATTAATAATAATAATATTAATAAATAATAATATTAATAAATAAAGTAAAAATAAATAATCCGCCATTCAGTCGCAGTCAGTATTTTTTGCTATTGACAAAACATGTGAAATGTTTAAATTGTAGCCAAACAGAGGCTAAATGTGGAAGGATAGTGATGATGATGATGATGATGATGATGATGATGATGATGATGTTGATGTTCTAAACACTATTTTTTGCTGTTCAAACGCTTTTCAGTCAATTAGTATAAAACCATTTCTGATTGTCTACCGACTATTGATTACCGGTATCTACCAAATTTTTAACTATGCGAGTTGGTAATGACTAGGGCTGTGCGAGACTCGATATTTCGAGCGAGCGTCGAGCAGGAATGTCTGCTCGACGCTCGCTCGAATTGTCACCAGACGATCTCGAAAATTCGAGTCTCGAAAAATTCGGGTCTCGGGAATTTCGAGTCACGAGATTGGAATCGAGGTACTAATTTTTGAGTAAACTGTAATTGTTTTGTTATTTTCGAAGAAGAAGACCGAATCAATTTCATCAATCAACATTTGAAGTGATAGGCCTAGTAGGCCTAGGCCTCAAATCTACCTAATTCTAGGCTAGGCCATGGGATGGCCTATAGGCCTACTTCACCGCCAACTTCGCGAATTTATAGGCCTAATTTTAACCGCAGTTTTATGTTTTATTTACTATGTAGGAAAAGTACTACAATAAATCCTTTGCACGGCGCATAACAGAAATTCACAATCCACTACTTCATTGTGATTTGAGACAACAGTGACGATTAGCGATGGCAAACCGCGTCGCGTGGTTTAGTTCACTTCCGAGAGAGAGCATCCAACCGATGAGAACGCTTGAGATTCACCCACGAACCAAAGGATCGCAGCACTGTCGCTCAGCATTATGACCACTGTTTCGGCATAAAAATATAACCTTTACCGCAGACAAAAACGGTGAAAAACCACATTCTAAAATCAATACGACTATCTCGGTGGCATTAAATAGTAAATGCTAAATACTTAATTTGTTTATTATAAAATAGGAATATGTCATGTATGATTAAATATCACAATAACGAGGCCAAATAAGTTATCATCGCCTGTGTGTAAATTGTCAACGTTGGTGTGCGTGCGTGCTTCCGTGTGTGTTTCGTGAGCAGAAAATACTTGACATCGAACGAATCCGAAACGTCATGGAAACGTCAACGTGAAGACAGCGAGCACTCAAGAAAGTAAGTAGATTAATATGCGGGCCCATCAACAAACCCATATAAAGCATTCATCATAGGCTACCTATTCTATTATTATGTTTGGGAACTTGTGTATACTCAACTAACTTATAACCTTACACTCGGGTTATTTTGACAAATTACTGCACAATGCCTAGGCCTAGTACTGCAACTTTGAGGTTAAACTTTTGCCTAAACGCTTTCCTAAGTGTAGGCCTACCATGTAAGGGCCTATGCTCTACGCAAATGATACATTGTTTTGTGGAAATAAAGCATTAATTCATTCGTGTGTTCACTTTTTATTCTTGAGGCCTAGGCTAGTAGGGCCAACGTGTATGAGAATAAGAAGTACCAAACCTGTAATTTCACATCATGATTTGGGGCCTAGGTGCCTAGGTCTACGTACGCTGCAACTTTGAAATTAAATTATTGCCTTAACCCTTGCCTAAGGCCAAGGGTAATATGTAGGGGCCTATGCCCTATGCACATTATACATTGTTTTGTGGAAATAAAGCATTTGCTAATTCAACTGTGTGTTTACTTTTTAATTTTTTATTATTACTTTGTGTAGAAATATCAAACCTCATTGAGGCTCCCTACCTCCCTAGGCTAGTAGCGCCTGCGTGTTTGAGAAATGCTAAACCTGTCATTTTACATCATGATTTGGGGCCTAGTGCCTACCTACATTGACATAAGGCTAGACCATGTAGACGTTTAGCTAGGTTTAGGCCTAATTGGAACTTAGGCAAGTTGTGAAACAAAACTACTATTTGGATATCGTCAGTCACATAAAATAAATCATTGTTTAAATGTTTTTTCCAGTAGGCTAGATATAGAATTGGTATGGATTTACGGGAAATGGTTGAAGAAGAGATGTGTGATGATCTTGATTTGATGGACGATGATGATGAAACAGTAACCTTGGGCCACCAAGGAAGGCGGCCAAATAATAAAGGACCTGATAACCAAATTTCCGGCAGTGTAGTATGGAAATACTATACAAAGAGTGATGTAGGGGGGACGTGTAAATGCTGTCGGAAAGTTATACCAACTGGTAAAACTGGGACCACTACCGGCCTTATCCGCCATTTATCGTCCCATGCTGCAATTTATGGGCGGTATTTGGAGGATAAGAAAAAACAGGCAAACTCAAAACAAAAACCTAAGAACCAACCGGATATTGTTTCCCTATTTAATAAACAAACGAGACTCGACCCTAAGAGTACCAGGGCATTAGCTCTTACCCAAGCCATTGGTACAATGATGGCAGTAGATTACCAACCTTACTCTCTTGTGTCTGACAAGGGATTTAAAAATCTGATGAAGGTGAGCAATCGCCATCGGCTAAGCAATAACTAAGCATGCCAGGTAACAGCCTACTATTAACATTGTCTTGGTTAGCGCAAGGCATCAATGACACGTAAAACCAAATATGTATTTATCAACCAATCCTACTGTGTTAAATGCAAATTGTGAGTTGAACGATAATTTAATAGTAGTAGTACCCCTACAACTTTATAAGTACAAGTTGTAATGTTTTAAATTTAGATTGCCGAGCCAAGATATGACATGCCCAGCAGGACGACCTTTTCGAGGCAGATAATTCCTGCATTATATAATAAAGTCAAGGTTCAGGTAAAAGACACCATTAACTTGCACCAAGAACAAGGATTGGCTTCAATAGCACTTACTACTGATGGTTGGACAAGCCGGGCCAACCAGGGATATATTTCGCTGACAGCCCACTATATCAGTAAAGATTTTGAAGCGGTTCACATTGTTTTGGCAAACAGCCACCTGCCAGGTACCCATACAGCCGAACATCTACTTGCCAAACTAAAGTCTTTGGTGACTGAATGGGGAATCGATGACCATACTACTATCCCAATATATGTCGTTTCAGACAATGCTAAAAACATACAAGCAGCCATCAACAGGTAGGTTGTTAGGCAGTACCTGAGGAGGTTTGGCATTCTTATCTGAAAATACTTAAATATCTTAATTCTTAACTACTTAACTTTAACTTATTTTAAATTTTAATGTAGATCGGATTGGGAACCAGTCCAATGCTTTGCACATACTCTGCAATTGGTCATTGTCGATGCACTGCAAGAGGTAGCTGGGTTTGTAAACGTCTGCAAAAAAGGACGTGCAATCGTAGGACACTACAAACGCAGTTCGTCTGCATTGAATCGTCTAGAAGCCTGCCAACTGGCTCTTCATCTACCTGCACATTCCTTGATCCAGGACGTCGACACACGCTGGAACAGCCAGTATGCAATGTTGCAACGGCTAGTCGAGCAGAGACCGGCCATTTCTGCTGAGTTAGCGGATGGTTCAAGGAACATCGACAACCTGACGAACTCTGAGTGGATGCTGGCCGAGGGATCAATCGATGTGCTTGAGCCATTGGACAGAGCAACACGTGAGGTGTGCTCTGAAGAGTATCCAACTAGGTCGATGATAATTCCTCTCCTCCATTGCATCGAGAAGAAAATCTTGTCATTCATTACCAGTACAGCTACCAACGCTGACAAGCATGGGATTACATTTGCGCGAAGTATTGACCGCAAATTAAAAGCTAGGTTCCCTAACTACAAGCGAAATGTTGTAAATATGCTGTCAATGGTTGTGGACCCACGTTTCAAGCTGTTGCTGTTTACGGAAGAATTTGACAAGTTATGGGCAATAAATCTATTGTCAATAGAATGCAAACATGTCCAACAAAAAGTAAAAGAGAACCAACTCGATCTTCCTACACTCGTGCAAGACCCTGTTGCAGGGCCATCTAGCTCGAAGTCTACTTCCTTATGGGAAGACTTCGAATCCTTGAAAGAGCGCGTAGCCCACTCAAGTGAAGATGATCAAGAAAATGCCATCGCTAATGAAATAAAAGGATACATAACATCAAATCCTATTCCGAGGACAGACAGTCCATTTGACTGGTGGAAACTAAATAGTTTGAAATACCCCACACTGAAGGATGTAGCCCGTAAGTTTTTAGGTATTCCTGCATCACAGGTTGCCAGCGAGCGTCTCTTCTCTACGAGTGGAAATATTGTTACCACAAGGCGGGAATGCCTTGATCCTGAAAGAGTGGACCAGCTTTGCTTCTTGCATGCTAACATCAATATTTAATATACCTATAACGCCCAGTCTGAGTTTTGGCATAGCAATGCCAGGCAATAACATATTACATATGTATTGATGTTGACATATGCTACAGTTTTGGTATATTTTACATTACATGTAACATAATACATAGATTGATAGGGTGGGTTGCCAATTCCAAAGATACAATAATAATGGTTTGTTTTGTTTATGATTTGATTTGTGACCTACACTTTTTATAATGAGACTGGAATAGTGGAATTAAGACTAATTTGCTACAGAATATCCTGCCTGTTAGTCATCCTTAGTTAATAGTTATGTTATATTATGTTGCACTGATTAGTGATATAAAGATTCAGGTTAAAATATACTGAGAATATTGACTGATTACTGATTAGTGATTAGTGATTGAAGTAAATTGCGAATTCATTAGTAGATTTAGGCTGTAGGTCTGTAGAGTAAAGACATACGATATTTTATTTTTAATAATTAGTACGCTTATTATTGTATTAATGAGACTGACCAAAGAAAGAGTATATTGACTGATTGAAGTAAATTGGCAATATATGACTAGACTTAGGCTATATAGGCCTATACCTACTTTATTTGTACAAATACATATTCTAATACAATCATGTAATTACTAAGTAGTGATTATTTTATTGACTTTTTTCAAAGGGTAGGCCCTAAATTATTCTGGTGCTATAAAGTGTGTTTTTTATTTTTCAGAGTTGGGCCCTACATGCAATATTTTGTTTTTGTATGAACGTTTTCGTTTACTTGAATAAAAAACTGGTGTAGGGCATAGGCACAATTTAATTATGAGCTTGTGGCAATTGTGCAAGCCAGCCTACCATTAAAAAAATTATAACATTGTTTTATTTTCAGTTATCAGTTGGTGTTTTCCCGTTCTATGCCCATTTACCCAATCATTAACCAATACCCATTAATTTCCGATATTAAGCTGCTTTTTTTTTTTTTTTTTTTTTTTTTTTTTTTTTTTTTTTTTTTTTACTAATCTCGCTCGATCTCAGAACTTGCTCGATTTTAATCTCGAGTCTCGCTCGATCTCAATTCTTGCTCGATCTCGAATCTCGCTCGAAATTCAAGCAGAAATTCTGATTTCTGCTCGAACTCGCTCGATTTCAAAAAATCGCTGCTCGCACAGCCCTAGTAATGACAGCAAGAAAGATTACTGATACATACCATTATGCTAGGGATGTGCGAATACTCGAAAAGTTGAGTCGAGTAGTTGCCAATTGGTACTCGATTCGACGCGAGTGAGTTTTTCATGATTTTCAAGTCAAGTTCGATTATTTCCGCAATTTTATTTCAACGGAAGTCGACCAAGCGCTGGTGCAGGATAGGTGCAGACTACCGTTGTCCACATTGAAATTGCACAACTAACTCCACTAATCGGTAGTGATGTTTTTATTTTATTTATTTAATATCTATCCTATTCAGTTATAAAAACTCATTTAAAAATAAAAAATAAAAAAAACTCATTCCATGACGTCTTTGCTGGGAATGACCCCCGACCCGGAATACATTTCGACAATACGGCTAACAATGGCAACTTGTTGTTTACATCATGAAACTTGTAAAATAAAAAAATACAATAAAGTGAATCAAGTTTAAATATTTCCATTTGTACACGTAATAGCCTACATTTCTTTTGAATGATGAGACGTAATAACAATAACGTGGAATATGTGATCAGATCTATTATTTTACGTCGCTGTTTCAGTCAACTAATAAATAATGGATATTATTCATCACTATGACACAACATGAGGGATTAAAACTCGAGTTTGATAATAAATGAGTTAATTTGTAGTAAATGATAAGGCCCTGGACTAAATTACAATTTTACAGCCGAATCTCGTTTTGTTTTTAACTACTCGCGAGTAGTTGACAGCTCGACGCGACATTTGACTGAAACCAGAAAGTACTACTTGCACTTCCCTACATTATGCACATGCTGTGATCAAGCCCAAAGGTCCCAGTGTGGTTGAACGTGATTTTTATAAGAATTTTTCAATGTATGAATGTTCAATGTAACGGTTCTCGGTAACTGTTAACGGTTCCTTACATTACATCTTAAAATCAATGAGTAGTTATTTATTACTGTAATGCATTTTATTAAATCATTTTTGTTCCATCTAATCCTACAACTTGCCTCCGATAAATAGTACTGTACACACGTATAAACATTTATTTTGTACTAAATACAAGGGTGCTATAAAACTTATTACTCTAACAGTGATCACAACAGTTTTAATTGCGACCACATTGAATGGTCCTACAATCTATACGTAACTCCGTTTGGGTCCCAAAGTGAACTATTCAGGGTTCCTACAGTACAAGAGCTAATGTCCTATTATCTAGGTAACTTGCATCATTATACGTACAAATAATCTACAGTCTTACTATGTGAAAATAACATTGAATATTCTGGTATTACTTTTATGTAACAGGTATGCTTTGCTATCTTGGAACCACGCAACAAGATGATATTTCTAGTATTGATTTATTGTAAAATCAAAACTATGTGCCTGTCAGTGGTGTCTGATACCAAAATGTTGGCTATTGAACTCATCTAATTAGGTTTAAAGACTCAATCACACGTTTGAATAAAAGAAAAGCGTTAACTTGTCTCTACCAATGAGGAGCCTGGGAAGCTGCAGCAATATGGCCAAATTCAGGTTCTTGCAAGATTGCTTATTTCAACCAACTATGTACTGTACTACTTGTATGAGCCATATCTCTTGAATGTGTTTATGGGTCTTGGTCAATTTACAGAAGAGTAGACTTGCTCTATCAGCACATAGACCTGAAAATGATAGACAAAATTTTCATGAAAATTTTATCACATTTAAATTTTTAAAAATCAATCAAGAAATTATCAATTTGAAAAAAAGGAACATTGAAAGTTGATCTTTTACCACAAAAATAGCCCTAGGCTTACATATGATAACTGTGGTTATGATATAGCTGGGCGTTTAAATCAACGTTTCTAAATTTATGTAGGCCAGGCCTACTGCTATTTCCGTCTGTGACAGTCGAAAATATTATTATCGAACACAGCTGACAGCAAACAAATTTTGGCTGTTGTTGATGCTGCACTTGTTTATTTTGCTGATGAGTGGTGATTAAAATATTTTTTTGTATGACAAAATGAAGCATTGTTTTTTGATTTTATATGTAGCCTACTTAAATGAAAACTTTTTTAATAACACAACAAAATGACAAAATGGGTTTATTTTATTTACTATTTCTCAGGGTCCCTCCCTAGTTATCAACTGTGAGATTTCTCAACCACCCCCCTTTGAATATGCTATTACAATTTACAAGTGAAATAATTTTTAAATACCTGAAAATCGTTTTACTGTAACACATTTCATGCAAGTTGAATGCACACTCGCCAACTGCAAGAGGTCTTATACTGTGGAAGTGCTGGTGGTACTTTTGGTCTCCCCCTCTTTTGGATCTGTCATCTCTTGTAATATTTTCATCAGCATGTGAAACCTCTCACGGATCTAAAATAGATAAAATAATGGAGATTTAATTTTTAACATAGATAGAGTAAAACACTTCTAGCTCAAGGCTTTGCAGAAATTGAGTATGAGGACTTAAGAAAGAAGATGGGAAAACTAAACTTGTTACAAGCATGACCTGAGTTATGAGTAACGACTACCAAGAGAAATTTATTGTAGGTATGTAGTCAAATATGAATTATTTGTAGGCCTAACAAGAGAATGTATTTTTAAATAAGGAGAAACTAAGTTCCAGTTTTAAGGAGATCAAATTTCATGAGAGTTACCAAGAATATAATGAGCTCCAATATTTTAGAAGTTCTGTTTTTTTCTTGTATAATGTATAGGCCTATCTAGTGTTTAAGCAATTTGTTCTCATTCCAATTTTCCTGATTCCATATCATTAAGTTATGACTTGAGTTGATAGATACCGATCAGCTGGAATACCTGGTCAAGTGTTGCAATAGGATCCAACAGCTTACCGATCGATGACTAAGATGAACTTGAGTTGATTAAGATTGAAATGGCAAAATACACTTAAAGTCGTTCCATTGATCAAACTACCAGTTTCAAGCAATGATTTTAATATTTGTTTAAAATCACAAATAATTATTTCTTTGGCAATTATTATGTTAAATTAATATAAAATGTAAAATATATTCAGTAATCAAGTAAGAATACTTTTTTAAAATCCAGTATTTACACGAAAATGCAGTTATTTATAATGGCATGATTCTAGACACTAGTTTGACTGCAGAATAGCCAATCTCTAAAAACGAAATTAGTTCATCAAAACTCCAAATAGTAGTCAACTTCTTATCTCGCTTTTGGCTTTAATTACACCACAACACATTAAAAAATTATAGACTTTATAATGGATACAAATCTAAATTGATTTACAAAGCCAAGGAAACAAAAAACTCGTTTTTAATATTCATCGACAAAGTATTGCCAGCCTCCAATATACTTGGCAACGCTGCAAAGACATTGTTATTGTCAGATGGTGAAAATGGCCTCGAAAAAATACGGAATACGAAGCGGAGGACGTTTTATTACGATAAAAGAAAATGATAGGATTGTATATTTTGTATCGTATCATGTTGTTTGTGCGATTGTATACCTGACGACGTGATCTCAAGTAACTTAAGTCCATCTAGGACATGTGAAGGCATGCAATGGATGTAAATTATTTCAAATGCGTGTAGGGGGGCTACATAAATGGTAGGCCTGCCTTGCACATGTCAAATGATCACAAAACGTCCATGAGTGGCCTTAGGGCTTGGCATATTTTCTTTCATATTATACAGATGCCTCTTGGCATACTATACTTAGCATATCTACATTGGGGAAAATGTTTGCGTTTACGGACGTACAATACATGAATTTCATTTCGGATCAGGCAATATAGGCCTAGGCCTAAGTCTAAATAAAGGTGGCCTAGGCTAGGCCTCACGTACCGTATTCAGATATATTTCTGTTTCTAACTGTGCCTTCAATTTGAATTAAGTGCATTATTTGTATGACGCAAAATGTTAATTGGAAATAAGCGACAGTAAATGTAAATAAGAAAAAGTCCAGTCACGTCGCATCGTGGAAAGGTGACAGCCTGCTCATGTTTTGACGTGAGGCGGAGGCGGGCTCAAAGAGAAATGACGTCATCGCCCGCAGTGTTGCCATAGTTTCACGGCTCGCCCGATTTCCCATCAAATGTTCTTGTAGTGAAGCCAATATTGACCGAAAACGAGTCGAGAGATTGTATTCATACATACATATTTAGAATTGTCGTTCAATTATCTTCAAATTGAGTATAAAATAAAGAAAATGAAAAATGTTTAGTATCTACTTAGTCGATGCTTTATATTCGAAAGTGTATGATTTTTGACAGTTTCAATGGTAGGGGATAGGGAAATCGACGGATTTCAAATATTTATATTAAAAAAAGTAGTCGATGAAACTACTTTATTTTTCGCTAATATTTAACATGATATTTAAGATATTCAACATGATTTGTAGCACAATGACAAATAGTTGGGTAAACAGTGGATCGACTTTAAATAACAGAAGGGCGGCGTTTGTGTCGAAACGTCTCGTTTAATTTATTTTTCATCATTCAATAAATGTTTTTTCAAATACATTGAGGAAAAATAGAATTTTCTCACATTCAGCATGTATGATTTCAACCAAGCTTATGGACCATTAATGATTGTTCGTAGATAACAAAGTACTGTAGTAGAACCGGAGGACGTACCTCTTCCATGGCGCGGTCCGGGAGCCCCTTCTTGATGTTGACGAAGGTCTCCTCCATACCGAACCCGAGCTGAACCTCGACCAAGATCAGTCGATCCTCCTCTCTCGTCCACGCCCGCGGCGACAACTTGGCCCCCTCGACCGATCTCGAACCGCCCTTCCGACCGTCCGAGGGGTAGTTGTTCTCGACTGTCAGCGTCAGACTCGATCCGATGGACGCCGACCAGTCGTACGTCTGTCCGGACAGCGTGAAGCTGTCGGTGTTTGGACTTGCCGACGTTGACGAGTCGTTCGTTCCTCGATACAACGTCAAGCGATCGGCGTTTGTGCCGATCGACGTTGACAACTCGTTCGTTTGAACGGGTAAAGTGAAACGGTCGGCGTTTCGAACGATCGACGGATGGTTAGTTTGTGAGGGTAACGTAAAACAGTCGGCGGTTGGGTTTAACAATGTCGACGAGACATCTGTTTGTTGAGGGAAAGTTAAACATTCGGCATTTGAAAGCATTAATATCTCTACGGGTGAAGTTAAGCGGATGTCGGTTAGACACGACGAGATCGTGGAGTCGACGTTCGAGGCCAATGGTGAAGAGTTGTTTCTCGAAGTGGTCGCGACTGTGCCGGTAACTTTAGGGTCGACTGACGTTGCGGAGTCTTGGCTTGAGATCGGTGAGACCGGCAACATAGAGTTTGCGGCGTGGTTCGTAAGGCCGGTTGCGGTGTCGTTCCTCAAAGTGTCGGGCTCTGTACGAACCGTCGTCTCGGGATCAATCAGAAACGATTCCAAGAGCAGCGAGCTGCTTGAAAAACCTGGAAAGGAAATTGCATTTGTTAGGTTCAGTATGAAAATAAGCACTATGTAGGCCTATGCTAAAAATAAAATACACAACACAAAAACTTATGTGTACACAACATATTTTGGTTGAATTATTAATGATGAGATTAAAACTTTATTGTCTTAATAATCAATAATGCAACACTATTAGATCAACAATCAGAATAGCCATCAACCCCTGGTGAAGACCAATTGAAATACAAAGTTAGTAGGCCTAGGTACCGAAGAAAATTAATTTAAAGAATTTTTGGTTCGAGATCGATTTTTTGCGTATCGATTTCGATGTCGATTTTACATCGGTAGGCAACCTGAACATAGTTTTTTGTAACAATAATTTTTTTTACTAGACCTTTAGGCCTAATAATTTTCATTTTCGTTAAACTCACATCTACAACAGATTCAGTTGTGGCAATCGTAATAGGCTTGATACAATATTATTTTTAATACAATAATTTTTCGTTCTTGTTACGGTAATCTCACACCTTTGGTAGCTTCAGCCTTTACAGTAGAGCCGTCTGCGTCCCCGTTGCAAGCGCCGTTTAGTTCGCCGGCCGACGCGTCTATGCCCACCGGGAGAAGGAGATCGCGAAGGAGACCGGCCGAGTCGCCGGTGAACTCGAGAGTAGCGTGTCGTGTTCGAGCCGACACGTCGCCAGTGTCCGCGTTGTCAACCGTGTCGCATGTGTAGAAGTCGATGCCCGACCCGAGAGAAATGTTCTCGTCGGGCGTCGTGTCGGTCGCGAAAGTGACGTTGTCCCAACTCTCGGGTTCCGTCAAGGTGGCATCGTTCGCAGAGCCAAACGAGATTAAGTTAGAGTCTGCGCGAGAGATGTCGGCTAGTTTAGAGTCTGCGCGAGGGATGTCGGGGGTCGCGGAGCCAAACGAGACTAGTTTAGAGTCCGGGCGAGGGATGTCGGGGGTTGCAGAGCCAAACGAGACTAGTTTAGAGTCCGGGCGAGGGATGTCGGGGGTCGCAGAGCCAAACGAGACTAGTTTAGAGTCCGGGCGAGGGATGTCGGGGGTCGCAGAGCCAAACGAGACAAGTATAGAGTCTGCGCGAGGAATGTCGGGGGTCGCAGAGCCAAACAAGACTAGTTTAGAGTCTGCGCGTGGGATGTCGGGGGTCGCAGAGCCAAAAGAGATTGGTTTAGAGTCTGCACGAGGGATGTCGGGGGTTGTGGGCGCTACGGGGGCGGGAATCTCGTCGTTCGGCAACGCTTCGGTGGGTTTGACTTCGCTCTGCTCGTTCTTGGCCATCTTAATTCCGTTAGGACGCGCCTTGGAGACGAGCGTCTTGATCCTGGCGATCTTGGGGGATTTCAGTTCGTCGCTTTCCTCGTGGTTTGGGGTCTTAGAGGGGGAGGAGGCCGCGTTGCGTCTCGCCCTGCGTCCGGCCTTGACGTAGAGCCTACGTCTGACAGCGTCGGGGGACGAGCCGGGGAATATGACCTTGGCCGGCCTGAGCGTTCGGCCCACGTGTACGTAGACCCTGCCGTGGATGAACTTTGTGCCGCACGAGAAGCAGTGCGGCGCGTGGGGCGTCGCGTGGCAGGGGCAGACGCAGTCCTCGGTGCCGTACCGGTCCGGTACACCAGCCTGGTCCGGCACATGGACGCACTCTGCCTCGTCCCCGGAGTGGTCGCTGTCCATCTCCATCACCTCCCAGTCCGTCATCAGGCTCTCGGGCGGCCGCTCGTCGGGAAACAGGAACAGGAAACTGTCTATCAGGAACGTGTTGCTCTTGAACAGCGGCAAGACCGCCGACCTGACCTCGTTCATCGTGAGGTCGGGACGCTCGCGGAGGGAGGTCAACGTCGACAGCACCTGCCTGAACTGTTGCGGCTGTTTCGCGAAGAAGACCTCGAGCCTGCGCACGAACGTCTTCATGTTGATGAGACGCAGGCGTTGCATGAACCTGCCGCACTCCATCGCCTGCTCGGGCAGGAGGAAGACGTCAAACAGTTCGGCGAGGTCGGGATAGTTGCGGAGCGAGGTCGTCACCCTCTCGTACAACTCCCGCACGGGCGTGGTCCGCGCCTCGAACTCTCCCAGTAGTTGGAGGACGTGCCGGAAGAGTTCGCCGTCAGAGTTCTCTTCCAGGCGTTCCTGCAGCTTGTGATAGAATGCCTGCGCAAAGTTCCTCGCGTTCTCCGCGCGGTATTGCTTCGAGTCTGCCGCGAGCAGGGCCAGCATGACCTTGGCGTCTCTCAGTTCCTTCAGTCTCTTCTTCTTGTTGACGGGGGCCTGCTTGCCCCTGGGGGGCCGGGGGACGGTGGAACTGGCCTCCATGAGAGCAGCCAAGTCCGCTTCGTTGTCCACGGGCGCCACCGCATTCTCGCTTTCAACCGCGCTCCCGGTTCCCGCGTACGCGAAGGAAACGTGGTTCGGGTTGTGCATGGGCGATAACGACCTCTTCAAGATTTTACCCTGTCTGTGACTGTTGTACTTTTTCAGGATAGGATTGACCAACTTCAACGGAGACGACTTTTTGGGCAGGAGGGAAAGGTAGTTTGCCGGATTCGTTGAATCGCACGTTCTGTTCGGCGCGATTTCCGCATCTTGTTCGCAGTCGATGACGGTTACGACGTCTGCACCGTTACGCTCTTGATCGGTAACTGTCGTGTCGCCCGAGCCGGGAGATGTAGTTGAGGGTGGCAAACTGGGGGCCTCCGCACTTGTAGGCGAGGGAGATGGTTGGTCCTTGAAGGGGGTCGATATCAATGGCATACTAGGCAGCATCTTGAAGGTCTTGTAGGTTGTCTGGTTGAAGCGTCTACAGATGACTGGGCTGGGCGCAGCGTTACACTTGCGAGGGGAAAGTCATTCTTGAGTCTGAAACCAAATCACATGTGTCAGGAAGAAGGATCATCAAATTGTTGATTTTAATACTAAATTCAACCCACTATAGTCACGTATGGAGTGTGATGTCAGTAGGCCCTACTGTAGGGCCAGGTCAATAGGATGCCTACATACAAATAAATATTACTTACGTCTTACATCTTGCTATGTTTTTGTTACCAATTTACATTGTATAGGCTAGGCCTAGGCCTAAGGTTTCAAGGAGAAGGTCAATGGCCTAGCCGAGGGAGGCCTAGGTCCTAAGCCTAGAATAAATGCTTCAATCTAGCTCATATATTGCTCATATGAAACAGCTACCTAAGATAAGAGTAGGGGTAGGCCTGGCCTAGACCTTAGAATCCTAGACATACAAGCCATTGCCAATGCCCAGAGAATATCCCATTAATAAAAAGAACTAGGCCCTACCTAGGCCTAGGCTCTTAAATTCTTAAGACGTTTAGACCTTCACAGAGAACAGCGAAATACAACGATAGCCGCACAATTGGTTTGAAGTAAGGCTAGGCCAGGCATTGGCTAGCCTAGCCTAGGCCTAACGCAATATTCGGCAGGGGTTATCAGGGACAGGGTAGGTAGGCCTAGGAGGTCTAGGACCTATTTGCTTACCTAAAACGAAATTGGGCCAAGCAGCTCTTGACGGTATAGGTCACGTTTTAGTTCGATCGTTAAGAAATTACATGAATAACCATATTAATCTTTGGCATGACAGAAAACTTCAGTCGTAGGCCTAATGTTTATATTTACAGCTGGGCTGGGAGTTGTTCTCCAAGTTGCTTCTTCTTTTCCCATACGCATGGCCTCCGATCCGCGTCCACACGGCTAGCTGGATTTGGTTAAATTCAACGGCACTGTATCAAAACTGTCAAAACCTCGAATCACGAACGTGCAAAATCCCGAAAAATCATGAGATTTCACTTTCGAGGACAACCCATCACTTAGAAGAAAAATGAATTAGAAGAATAATTCAGAATACAACAAACAACCAAAACCAACTGAAATTTAAACGATTTTAAACATACCGCGCTTCGCATTAACATATTTGTAAATGTTAACATCCAAACGGAAAGAGACATTGTGATTGGTCACTGCGTGAGACGAAAGTACTTTTGTTGTCGTGTTTGCAGTTAATTTTTCTTCCAACTAGACTAGTGCTCTCACTAGTCAATCTACAACAACGTAAAATAGAAATTTCGTTAATAGACTATAGTACTCTTTCGGTAGTTTGTACTTTGTACATTCGGGAGATATTGCATTCGTGAAATCATTGAGTAAATCGTTTTTACACTAGAGGCATCCAGAGCTGAAAGAGTCTCTAACTAAACATAAGTTTGTTTTTCCTCGTGCCGGCGCCGCCAAGGCTATATAAAATATAGTGTTCGCATAAATTTTTTGCAATAATATGGTCAATTTCAATTAAGTACTTGTTTGGATGTGACGTCACAGCGGCCATACTGGCAACATTGCTAGAGAAGACTTTCATCAGGTGACTAGTATTGTGCCTGCAAATGTATATTAATGATTAAATGGTGATTTAATGAGATGGTGATGGTGATTTGGTGAGTTTATTTCCAATAAAAAATACATGTAGTAGTATACATATAGTATTGCACATTTGCTTGGGGGTAGTTTTTGAGAATCTAGTAATTGAAAACTCAGACAAAACTTGTTTTTGTTTTCGTTACCCGTAGACCCTGAATATCTCTTTGTGTATTTTCCCACAATGTCGATTATACAATTTGTTTCAAAGATTCGAACAGAACACATTACATCCTCACGCTCTGCAGCCGCAGCGCTCTGTTTGACGCGTTGATAAGCGAGCGCGTCCATATCTACGAGCATTCTGGCGAAAAGATCTCAAAGCTAATAAAAACAACAATAATTAAGCGAGCGAAGCGAGCGTTTCCACTTGACTCTTATGGCACTTCGTTTTTTTTTTTTTTTTTTTTTTTTTTTTTTTTTTTTTTTTTTTTATGTCCGTCGATAGCGGTCGAACGGAAAATCCGATCAACTTGAAATTTGGACCATCCACAAGCCTCGATGTGGATTGAAGGTGTATAGTTTTGAGGCAAAATCGTTCGAAAAGTTACAAAGTTACACCATAGTTACTGCAAAATATTTTTCTGAAACAAACTGGCGGCAAAATGTGAGATAGCCAGATTTTTCTAAAGTTTTTTCCGATCACGAATATGTTAATGTAATGGCGATCTAATAAATATTGGCAAAGTTACACGAAAGTTACTCGAAAATATTTTTCTAAAACGCAGTAACGGCAAAATGTGAGGTGGCTATCTTATAGTAAATTTTTGTCCGGTCACGAATATACTAATGTAAACGCGAACCAATACGTATTAGAGGCAGAAATTACATTTCTATTGCTGTCAATAAGTGTTAGTAACGGTGGCGGACCGTGTTGAAAACATGACCACGAAAATTCTTAGCAACGCACATTGCACTGCATACAACAATGTCGGAAAGTATAATAGCCATGGAAATAAGAACAATTTTTGCAATGCGCATTCTTCAATTGTTGTTAATTGTTGTTCGTATTAGCATTGAAAACTTTTCGCCAGAAAGTTCGAAGATATTGACGCGCTCGCTTATCAACGCGTCAAACAGAGCGTTTTCCTAGTAAACAACAATTCAAGAATGTGCATTTCAAAATTTTTCTAATTTCCATAGCTATTATACTTCCCGATATTGTTGAATGCAGTGCAATTTGCGTTGCTAAGAATTATCGTTGTCATTCTGTCTAGTGTTTTCGCGGCGGTCCGCCACCGTTACTAACAGTATTGAGTGTACCTTTGTAACTTTTCGAACGATTTAGCCTCAAAACTATACACCTTCAATCCACATCGAGGCTTGTGGATGGTCCAAATTTCAAGTTGATCGAACTTTCCGTTCGACCGCTATCGACAGACAAAAACAAAACAAAAAACAAACAGAACGAAGTGCCATAAGAGTCTCGTGGAGACGCTCGCTTCGCTCGCTTAATGAATATGCCGACGTCAACACAGCAACAATGCAGTCACTCCGAAACCAATGAGTATTCATTACCTTATCAAATGACTCAATTCCATTCCAGCAGTGCGATACACATATTATTATTCGTTGAATGTGTAGCCTATGGTATTGTCTCCATCTTAGACTATTGAACTTTACCCGCGCAGTGCGTGTCAAGGTGTTTCAGTAGTAATAACAAAACAACTCATCAAGCCCAAGCAACACTAAACAACTAGGCATGACTGAGGTAGAACAACGCATAACACTGTTTATTAGTTAAATGTTGTCTAACAATTTTTTGTTTTAAAATAAAACAAAGTGTATGAGTGTATGCGACTGGAGCATATAAAAGGTGACTTGATGTAAGGGTTAGCTACAGTTTACTGAGTTCAGAGCTAACAGCTCCAGTAGAAATGAAACGTTCATTACAGGTCATTTATATTTCATGTTTGATTTGCCTTCTTGATCTACGATGCTATGAAACCGAGGTAACTAGTGGTTTACTACTACTAATATTACTGCATGTCGTAACTTGTTTAATGAGTTTTTTTTATTAAAACCAACTCAAAGGCCAAAATAAATTACTTCACATTTCATTCTGTGACGTCGGTTATATAGAACTTTGTAAAATCGAGAGAGAGAGAGAGAGAGAGAGAGAGAGAGAGAGAGAGAGAGAGAGAGAGAGAGAGAGAGAGATTGATTGATTGATTGATTGATTGATTGATTGATTGATTGATTGATTGATTGATTGATTGATTGATTGCTTTCGGTCTTGAGAGAGAGAGAGAGATTGAGAGAACTTGTTAGCAGTTATTCTTATTCGTTCTATAATATATGTCATCACATTCCTTGATCTTTTTTCAAACCTTTCAGTTAGGTATTCCTATCCAAGTACACACTTGAACTGACAATATGAACTTGCCTATTGCGTTTATTTATTGTGCGTATTTTATTTATCCCACTCTTTCATTTGCAGGCAGCACATTTCAATCCTGACCAGCGCGCAGACCACCGCGTAGACCACCGCTCAGACCACCGCGTACACCACCGCGGACACGGAGACTCGGAGAACTATTATAAAGTCAAGCTACCGAACAACCTGTGGCTGTAACAGTCACGACGACAGTAACGACAGTGACAGTGACAGTGATGACAGAAGTAATGGAAACGAGATTCTGATAGAAAACAACAAACACTTCCATGAACACAACAATAATTATCTCCTGGTCGATCTAAACAAGAGAACATACCTGGGCTCGGGTAAAAAAAAAGGTTAAAACGTGATTCTTCCGATCTAAAAATAGAAGTAGAAGACAAAAAAGATTTCGATATTCGTCCCTTTACAAAATATGAACGGCAATTGCACTAGGAACGATCTGAATGGTCGCAAGGGAGACTTGAAGCCAAATACGTACCAAACACAAATATTGAAAAATGAGCGTGGATATTACGACGGTTCAAATGACGCACTGACTGATGGACGTAAGAGAAACTTGAAGCAAAATACCTACCGGACACGAGTATTGAAAAATGAGCGCGAATATGACGACGTCTTAGACGACGCACTGACCGATGGACGTAAGGGAGACTTGAAACTAAGTACGGACAGTACATGAGCTATTGAAGATGATCGTGGATATTACGACTACCGGTTAGACGATACAAAGACAGATGGACGCAAGGGAGACTTGAAGCCAAATAGTTACAGGACACGAGCGTTTGAAGATCAACGTAGACTGGATGGCTACTCCGATACGAACAACCTTGAAAACTACGATTACCTAGTTTAGTTATGTTACATTTGAATTTGTATCATGAAACTCAGCAAGTGAACAATGAATAGAAGAAAATGAAAAATTTTAATAACATAATTCTTGTTTATGTCAAGTTTATGTCAATGTTGTCAAAATAAGTTTATGTCAATGAAAAACTAACAACAAACACTTAAGAAAATATTCTGTTTTTGTTTAGAGATTCAATTCACCTATTTGAAACAACAACAACAACAACAACAACAACAACAACAACAACAACAACAACAACAACAACAACAACAACAACAACAACAACAACAACAATATAACAGACAAAATTTGGAGCTCACCAAGGATAATTAATAAAAACGTGATACTGTATGCTGAACTCTAATTGGTATCGTTTATTTTTTGTACTATGTTAATAAAAAACAAATACAAATAAATAACATGTATTATAACATTATTAGTGAAACCATAAGAAACAACGTTGAAACATCCAGTATGTGTCCACTCTCCTAATCTGCACTATATCTCCAACACTTACACCAACACTATCACCACTAGTAGCTCTTCGTCCCTTGCACCACTAAACTCTCTAACGAGATAGGGTTTGTTCAACAGATAGATCTAGAATCATTTGCAGTATATTATATCATGCACCGACAAAACAATGTTGTGTACTAATTAGCAAGTACGTGCCATAACACGGCAATATCAGAGCTTATCACAGTATGCACAGTGCACACCATGCAGCACTGGCTTATATTACAGGTGATATAATTAGGTCAAATCAAATCACAAGAGTCAGGAAATGTAACTACAACAGCTACAATAGTGATGCTAAACCCTTCTAATGCATATCGATCACAAATAAATACTTGCAAAGCTTTCATCTTTTGACGTATCTAAGTAATTATGTAAGTTTATTTCTTTAATGTATATTAGATGACGTAATTGATCTATAATCTTTTGCGAGGTGTGCGAAATTAGTGCAGTAATTTCTAACAGATTTTTCCAGTCACAGATTATTACATCCGAGTCTAAATGATCAGCTTCTAAACCAATGGCTAAAGTGTAGTACCACAATTAAACAGTTTAGCCACAGCAAACATCTCCTGCGTCACAGACGCAACCTGCGCTGTGGGCCGAACTAAAGCTCGTTTAGCGGTGGTAATTTTCAGTTGGCTGATGCAAACGTTTCAGCGTCTAACGACTCGACTTGTATGTTTACTGTTTAGGTTTAGAGGGCTTTTAATACCTATATGTTGTGTATACCTAATGTTCTCAACACGTGTGCTTGTGGTTGGAGTATAAAGCAGTTGATATACGAGTTGCCTTGCAGCCTGAGTAGCAAGCGATATGAGGACCAACACTAGACCAAGTCATCTATGAGTTTCAAGAGAATTACATCTTGCTCGAATCGCATTCAGATATTTAATTAATAATTATATTTTTAACCATCAATACAGAATTAAGTAGGCAAACTTGAGAAAAATTAGTTGTGAATTAACAATTGGCAATGTTTAAATATCTTTTATGAGTCTGTATGAGATAATATATAAAAATAATCATAATTTCTAATATAATCTGTTCTGAATTATTAATGGAATCCAGATGGTTAGTTATGAAGTATCTTAAACAACATAATAAGGAACTAGTTAAGACTGAGATCAAGAGAAACATTTGTATTCTAAAGTAGAGTATGAATCAACATGTACTTTGTTAAACGTTTCCCACGAATCTTGAAATATTAATAAAAAGTAGTATGTAATCTGCCTTAATTAGCACGTGGATATTCGTCATTACAGGCTAAAACAATACAGGGACTGACGGCTTCTTTATAAATAGCCTATTAGGATTTGCTGTAATTGATAATTGGATTACAATAAAAAATATTCCAATACCAATGAAGAAAAACGTCCCCACGTTGGTCATGTAGGTTTATTCGTCAATGGTCCATGGTTCAATTCCCGGTTCGTAATGGATTATTTCTCCTCGGTATTTCCGTCAAATTTGTAAATATAATACTGACACACGTCATGTAAACGTTATCTTTCGAGCCGTCATAACAACGAGGTACATTACCCATTACGCACAGCAGAAATGCAGCAAAATCTCCATAGACCTGCATTGTAGATGGAGTTGTGTACAGAGGGTGATGGACATAATGAACTCTACGTGGGCGGTAAACAGTCATAGTACGAGCAAGATTGAGGATTGGCATTGTTGAGTGAGAGAAGCGATGCACAGTAATACAATTTAAACGATGAGAAATTGTTTCTAAAAATGACTCGATTCCGTTCGAATAGTGTGATATGTATATATTATTATTATTATTCATTGAACGAATGAATGAATAGTTTCGATAGCAGTGAAATAATAATTTGTACATACACATATGAGAACAGTTGCTGATAGCTTGTGCATTGGAAGCTATTAATATTACATAATTAAAATAAGATACTGTATCCTAAAGTTTTATCGCCTATGAAATATTCTAAATAAAAAAGACCTAAGAATGATCTACCATGCTTTCATTCATTCAAGACTACAATACGGCATAATCGGTTGGGGAGGTGTTCGAGACTCATACTTAGATCCATTGAATGTAATACAAAAACACATTATTAAACTTATGACATTTAAACCACGAAGATTTTGTTCAGAAACGCTATACTCAGAGACCGATATTCTTGACGTTAGACAAATTTACATGCAGGCACTTATAACGCACTACAAGCATCAATGTACAAATACGAAAACCTCAAATTTAAACAATGATGAACAATATGTTGATATACCTGTATTAACTAGGGGGACAATGAAACGTAAACTAAGTACACTTAGATGTGAGAAAGGCATAGGTCAAAGACATGGATATTTTCTAGGTCGAAAGATGTTTAATTTAGTTCCAGCTCAAATTAAAAGCACTTCATGTAAAACCACATTCAAAATTAAATTAAGAAAATGGATTAAAGACATAGGTCGTGAATTTTGCTCAGATACTGTAAACAATAAATTAAACTTTAAACTAAGTAGGTCTGTTGATACGTAGTACTTTATTCAAGACTGTTTCTTTTCATACAATTCGAGAAAGAATTAACTTACTACTAATTTCCTCTGTTCTCTAATTTCTTATTTCATACAAAAAAAAAAAAAAAAAAAAAGTTCTTTGATATGTTGCAAATGTTGCTAGTTGCTGTGTTGCTATTTGTGTTGCTATGTGTTTCTAGTTCCTATATGTTGTTAGTCACTAGTTCATATATTTAGCAACCTAATTTAGGGTAAAAAATAACAGAAATATTGTAACCTTTATTCATAATTTTCTATTATTCTATGTTTTCTTTTACTTAGTATGTGAATCTAGTGCTATATCGTCAGCTACAATCCATCTTACGTGCACTATGCTATTTCTATGCTATTTCTATCTTGTATTTGTTACGTACTACGATTGTATCTACGTGATTAACTCAGCTACAATCCATCTTACGTGCACTTTATGCTATTTCTATTTATTTATGCTATTTCTATGCTATTTCTATCTTTATACTACCTACTATCCCTTATTAGTTTCCTAGCACTAGTTCTACTTATTATCGTATTGTAATTAATTTAGTATAAACATGCAATAAGTCATCTTGTCATATTGATGTTATGTGTAATTTAAATGTAAATGTGAAAGCTCCCACACACAGGATGCTACATCCTAGGTGGGTATTCTTCTACCTTATCTTTATAACAGTAAACATAAGACCAAACAAGTACATTCATGTGTAATATTTGTGTAAACAAAACTTGTGTTTTTATTAATAACAAAATAAAATAACAAAAAAAATGTATGCAAGGTTTAAGAAGAATAATAAAGCAAAATTAAATTGAAAATTGAAAAAAATTGCATTAAACTAGAAGGAATATACATTAAACATTTCCGTAAAAAAATATAGAAAAGTAAAAATATTTTAGAACGTATATTAAATATACTTTAAATCTAAACAACAAAGAGGTGTTAATGTCATTGAATCAAGCTTAGACTATTGAACTTTACTCGAAACCACGCAGTGCGTTGTCAAACAGTAATAATATCAAAACAAATTATCCAGAACAAACACGCAATTTGTGTAGCACTACTAAGTGACGAAGCATTACTGAAGTAGAACTACTCATACCACTAATAATCTGTTTATACGTCATTGTGTTTGTCTTAAAATTAAACTAAATGTTTCATTGTATGCGACCAGAGTATATAAAAGGTGATTTGCTGCAGTGAGCTACAGTTTACCAAGTTCAGAGCTAACAGCTCCAGTAGAAATGAAACGTTCATTACAGGTTATTTATATTTTAAGTTTTATATACCTTCTTGATCTACGATGCTATGGAACAGAGGTAAGTACTAAGTAGTTCTTTAAATAAAACCATGAATATTTAACAACTATTGGTTGTTAGATTTGCCTCACAGTTTAAGTAACCACTAATACTAATGTTGATTGATGGCATTTTGTGAGTAGTATGTGTAAGTTATTACTGACTCAGAACATTTTGGATTTTGTTGTCCATTCTCAATAGCCACTCGTAGTAACTATTCATTGAACACTTGTTAAAAAGATACCATGTGTATGTGCGTAATAAAAAGTTAAGTATACCTACCGTATTGCATCATTTGTAATTGCAAATACAGATGAAAACGAATGTTGCTAAATGTCCATATACATATAGTACAATTAGAAGTTAAATATGGAGCATTTACCAAACCGCATAGTAATAAATGATACCTTCGTGTAAGTCCACCACGGTTTAATGAACAATGTACGTGTAAATGCAGCGGCGACCTCAGTGATTTTATTGTCTCGAACATAACACATTGTGTTTGTTGTGTGTGTGTTATGTACATTGTGTTTGTTGTGTGTGTGTTGTGTACATTGTGTTTGTTGTGTGTATGTGTGTTGTTGTGTACATTGTGTTTGTTGTGTGTGTGTGTTCTTGTGTACATTGTGTTTGTTGTGTTTGTTGTTGTGTACATTGTCTTTGTTGTGTGTGTTGTTGTGTACATTGTGTTTGTTGTGTGTGTGTGGTTTTATTGTGTTTGTGTGTGTGTGTGTGTGTGTGTGTGTTGTTGTTGTGTGCATTGTGTTTATTGTGTACATTGTGTTTATTGTGTTGGTGTGTACATTGTGTTTGGGTATTGCAACGCGGGTATATTGTTGTTCACTTAAAGTAGGCCAGTCGTGACTTTTAACCTGTTCTGTATGTACAGGCTATTATATGTACAGAACCGACTCTATGCAGGGTCATTATCTGGGGATTATTTTGGAGTATGGTCTAGGTTATAGGATCTAGTATTAGGCACAAGTGCGAAATGGGGGCGTGACGCTGAGTCAGAGTGTGGGGGGGGGGGGGGTTAGCGTGTCCTCGGGCGTTTGGCTAGGGGACAGTGATATTCGGGGCCCATGGAGGCCGTTGGTCTGTTATACAGGTCGCCCGGCTGGGGAGCGATGGTGGAGAGATGGCGGATGTACGGCTCTTTTGCCTTGCTTGCCGTGGAGTAGAACTGTCGTGCTAGTTGTCGGAGGTGCGTGGCGACTTCGGGGATCCCGACAGCGCTATGGAGATCTGCTGTAGATGTGTCTCTTGGCGCCCCAGTGGCGTATCGGATGGCCCTATTTTGCAGTCTTTGAAGTTTTAGAATATGTGTTTTTGCGCAGCTGGCCCATATAGGGGCGGCGTAGGTGAAAGTTGGTCGGATGACGGCTTTGTACAATAGCATTTTTGTGGCTGCCGACATGTTTTGCGATCGTAATAATGGGGTAAGCGATGCCAGTTTGCAACGGGCTCGAGTGAGTACGGATGACGCATGGTTTATCCAACGTAACTTGTTGTCTAGGATAACTCCCAGACACTTGCTCTCCGGGGTCCATACTACAGCTTGTCCTCGTATTAGAAGCGGGGGCTCACGATGTTTCTTAAATAGGAACGGGTCTCGGTGCTTAGGGTGTCTCTTGCGGGTAAATATTGTGGCTGTGGTCTTCGTCGGGTTTATGGCTATACGCCACTGTTCATACCAGGGTAGAACTCTCGCCAAGTAACGTTTAAGGTGGCGCAACGCTATTGCGGGGTGCGCTCCTTGTGCCAGAGCCGTGAAGTCATCGGCGAATATACTCGCGATGATGGGTTCATCATGGGTAGGCAGTGGAATGTCGTGTGTATAGATGCCGTAGAGGGAGGGTCCAAGGACGGATCCCTGTTGTACCCCGGCGTGAATAGTGTGTGTGGTAGAGGCTGCGTCCTTCCACGAGACATGGTATGTTCGTCCCGTCAGGTAAGATCTAACCATTCCCGTGAGATGAGGGGGCATGCCTAGCCTGCACATTTTGACTAGGAGGCCCTCGTGCCAGACTCGGTCGAATGCCTTGGCCACGTCGAGGAACACGGCCGTGGCTACCCTATTCTTGTTGTAGGCTGTTGTTACAAAGTCGGTGATGCGGGCTAGGGCGTGCGTTGTAGAGTGGTGTCGCCTGAACCCGTATTGGCAGTCTGGATGCACGTTGGTGGCTGTCATCACCGGTTGGAGGCGGGCCAGTATTACTCTTTCGAAAATTTTTCCAAGGGTGCTCAGTAAGCTAATGGGCCTGTAGTTTGCCGGGTCACGAGGCGACTTACCCGGCTTGGGGAACATGACCACCTTGGCGTGCTTCCATGGAGTCGGGTAGTGTTCGAGGTGTATTGCGGCGTTAAATATGGTGATCAGCAGGTGCACCGCATCTATTGGTAGCTCGCGAACTGCCGAAATGGTGATGGTGTCGTGTCCCGGGGCTTTCTTAGCTGGTAGTTTGGCAACTATAGTGGCCACTTCTTGGATTGTGCAAGAGTGTTGTTGCTTGCTCGAGTCTGGTTGTTGTTGTTGGTTGTTTTGAAATAGTTCCAGCTCTCGGAGGAGCCGGGGGGTGTCAGCAGTAGCCGGGTTGGGGGAGAATTGGATTTCTAGGTGCGTGGCTAGTGCGTTTGCTTTCGCCAGCGGGGTCTGCGCCAGTCCAGTAGCTGTGTCTAGTGGTGAGTCAGTTATGGGTTTCGCTAGGAGTGAGCGCGAGAGCCGCCAAAGCTGTGGAGCTCCAGGGGTTATTTTGCCCGTGGTTTCCTCCCAGAGGCGTTGTCTATGGTCTGCAACTTGGCGCGTTAGTTCTCTTGTCATGGCGTTGTAAATCCGTTTCAGGTCGGCCGTCTGGCTTCGCTGCCACAGGCGGCGGGCAGCATTCTTCAGTTGTACAGACCGCTGTAGTCCCGGCGGCAGGTCGTACATGGTAGTTCTATTATTGGAAGTGAGCGGGATTGCTGCTTCGACGCCTTGTTGAATAATTTGCGTGAGCTTCTCCGTCTGCTCGTCTACGGCTGCTGGTGTGGTCGGTGCAGGCGGGAATTCTTGGATCAGGTCCGTGATTGTTGCTCTATATTGAACCCAGTCGGCTTTGGTATAGTTGCGCCTGGTGCTCGGAGCCGCAGGGAGGGAGTCTGTGTTAATGCGAAGAATGATTGGGTTGTGGTCCGATGTCAGCGCTGCTTCCGCCACCAGGGAGTAGTGTAGATGGATGTTTTTCAGCAGGGCGATGTCCAGGACATCCCCCTGGCTCGTGGTGTTTGCCGGGAAGTGAGTTGGCGTTGGCGGTCCTGCGACATCGTACGCGTGTGCGGCTGAGTGCCGTGCTAGTAGTGTACCCGACGAGTTCTTCTTCCGCGAGTGCCAAGCCGTATGTTTAGCATTCAGATCTCCTGCGACTATCCGCATTTCGTCTGTGATTAGGAGAGCGCTGAGATCGGCTGCCAGCAGTCTCTTTTGCGGGGGATGATATGCGGCCACGATGTCGATTGGGCCGACCGGCGTGTGCACTGTGACGCCCACTGTCTCGATGGAGGGGGTTTGCGGGAGAGCAAGTGGGGTATAGCTCGTGGCGCTGTCCACCAGAATGGCTACTCCACCTGATCCTCGTTGTGGGCGTGCTAGGCCTGGTTTGGGTGGGCGATCGGCGCGATGAATTTAGTAGTTTGCCATAAGAAACTTGTCTTCGGCGCGGAGATGCGTCTCGGAGACAAGCAGTATCTTGATTGAATGTTGGCGGAGAAACGTTCTGAGTTCTTCGCGCTTTCTGGTCGCCAGCCCATTGGCGTTCCAGGCAGCCACGTTGAGTCGGGGGGAATCACGGTGTGCCGCCATTGGTGTTGAGTGCTTGTCGCGCTACCGCGAGGAGAGTCTGAATGAGGGTTATAATTATTGGTGACTGGTTGAGAGCCATGATGGTGGTGGCGAGTGTTTCAATTATCGCCCATTGCTGCTGGTCGGTGGTCGCCGACTGGCTGTTACGATGGGTGTTTTGATATGTTTGTTGCTGCTGTAGAAGTCTGGATTGGTATGTCTCTTCGTCCCGTGAGTGGGAATGTCTCTCTTGCGGGGGTTCGTTTTGTTGCTGGTGGTGCTTCTGTCCTCTGCGGGGGAGTGGGGGGAAGTCACTTGACAGGTGTTGTTGGTCTGGGTGTCGCTCTGAGACGGTTGTTTGTCGTTTTGGCATGGCATCGGCCGTAGCGGATGGTCCATGCGAGTAATTTGAGGTGTGCTCGGTGCTGCGCGTGGTCGTGCGGGCGGTTGCGGGCATCTGTTGATGGGCGGTGTTGTATGCACTTGGGTTGAGTCGTTGTCCGTTCATGGGTTGGTGTTTCACGGGTCTAGGATCCTCCACAGGGTGGGTGGAACTAGCTGCCAGGTCGTTGTGGGTTGTACCGTCCGGGGTGCGTGATGTACCGTCCGCCTGATTTTGGCGTCCGCCGATCTGGCGGGCGATAGTCTCCTCTGTGGTCATGTTTCTCGGAGTCGCCACGGCGGTCGAGTAGCTGACCCCAGACTGCCTGATCGCCGACTGTTGGCGTCCTGGTCCTTCCTGGGGGGCGTTCCCTCCGGGTGGTCTGGAGTTATTTGGGGGGGGACGTTCCCCTCGCTTTTGCGCTATGAGCGCCTGTTCATATCGTGGGCAGCGGCGGTAGCTGGCGGGATGAGGTCCCCCACAGTGGCAGCACAGTGGTGGCTGGTCGATGGGTTTGGTGCACTGGGTGCTGGGATGGCCCCCAGCACAACGGAAGCAGCGGGGGGGGACGGCACAGAACATGCTGGAGTGGCCGAAGCCCTGGCAATTATAGCACATTCTGGCCCCCTTCCCCTGGCGGTAGTGTTCTGTCGTTATGCGGGTGGCACACACGTATCGGAGGTCAGATGGGGGCTTCCGTGGGGTCCCTGATTTGGTCGTGATTACGAATAGCGGCAAGGGGCGCTTCTGCCCGTCTCTGCTGAGAAGCTGTCTCGTGGCTAGTGGGGCAAATCCTTGTGCCTGTAGTTCGGCCGTGATATCTTCGACCGGCGTGGTGGGATGGAGCCCCCGGATGACGAACCTGGACTGTCGGTCGCCCTCTCCAGCGTAGGTGTGGTAGGGGACTTTGTCAGCTATTAGGCTGCGCATGCAGGCATCCCTGTCTGAGCGCTCGTCGATCTTGATTGAGACGGCGCCTGCCGAGCGGACAATGAATTCAAGCTTGCCTTTACAGATGGCGGCAACAGTTTTGCGTAGAGAGGTGAAGTTTGTGACGTTGTGGATGACCACTGGGGGGAGGTGGGGGGTGGATTTGTTAGTGGCTGGCTGCTGGCTTAGTTTCGCCGGCCTGGTTGTTACGTTATCATCGGAGTTGTAGTCGGTGTCTTCGTCCCCTTCCTCCATATCCGAGAGTGCTTCAAAGGAATTGCGAAGTGGCACTGCGGGGGGGGATTGGTTTACGTTGTTATCAAGTCGCAGTTTGCGTTTCTTCACTACGACGAACTGTGGTTCTGCGGTGTCTTGGCGTGCTGTGACGGCGGTGGTGGCCTTCGAATGGCTGGTTTGGGTGGCGTGTCTTGAAAAGTTTCCGTCGATGACGTCACAGTCTGATTCCTTTGTCTCCAGTTGTTCTTGGGTGGGGAATATTGTACGGAGTGCGGGTGGTAGCAAGTGGGTAGTATCCATGTCGGGGTCAGTGTGGGGCAATTTATGGGCAACAATGGGGGAAAGATGCGCACAATGGGAACAATGCAACCAATGCGGGAACAATGCACAGAGTCAGTAAAGTATTACCCTGGCTGGACCGGGGGGCTTGCCCCTGAAGGATTTCTCCCGAACCAACCTAGCCTGTATCTACGGTTGTTAGCACTGAGTGATGGTGTCCTGGTCAGGATGGCAAGCAGTCCTGCTTTGCAGCACTGTCACTGAGTTAATCACACAGCAATGGCACGAGCGAGAATTATACGTCTTGACAGAACGAATGTCTACGCGCGGCTTGGCGAAGCGGGAGCGATCGTGAAACACGTCCGCTCGCGACGAGGTCTGAGCGGAGGCCATGACAATTTTGTATTCACATACAACTACTGCCTTGGGAATGACATTTCATTTTAGAAATATTATATATTTCGTTTAATTGTATATTTTGTATATATATATATATATATAATATATTGGGCATGAGTTACAGAGTGCAGACATTTCTTTCAACTGCTATTCTAACTTAATACTTTGGGCCCAAAAACTAATCATCTTATGTCTCGGATTAGTTGACACATCATATTCAACAGGAGACTTACTTATTTAATGTCTACCACATTAAGTTGTAAAACTGATTTATAACGGACAATAAATGCAATTTTAAAAACGAGGAACGAAAAGTCAATAATAATTATAACGATCGAGATAACAAAATTGCTATTGAAACAGAAAACAATAACAATTACAAATAAAATACAAAATGAAAATATAAATTGACCTATAAATGAAGTTTTAAGGAAAAAATAAATTATAAAGTTACCTAATCAAAACGAACGATTGTAAAAGAGAAAGCTATGTATCAATTTACAAGAATAGAGAGAACAGTTTAAAGTGAAAACAAACTGAAAAGAAGGCATATATAATCATGATTATTGATGCACCTATAACATTTTGCAGACAAAATCCTATAGGTTATTTGGTAGTTCCAGCGAAATCACCGGACTTTACATTCCCTTGATCTTCTTTCAAAATCATAGTACTTAGGTAGGACTATTCCTATATTATTACCTTTCCGCTCAAAAAATATCCTTAAACCCACGTTTGCACTTGAACTGATATTATATGAATTAACCGATTATGTTTTATCTACATGATTACACCTAACTCCCACTCTCTTATTTGCAGGTAGCACATTTCAATCCTGACCACCTCTCAGACCACCTCTCAGACCACCGCGCAGACCACCTCTCAGACCACCTCTCAGACCACCTCTCAGACCACCACGCAGACCACCGCGTACACCACCGCGGACACGGAGACTCGGAGACCTATTATAAGATCAAGCTACCGAACACCTGTGGCTGTAACAGTCACGACAACAGTGACGACAGTGACAGTGACGACAGAAGTGATAGAAACGAGATTCTGATAGAAAACAACAAACACTTCCATGAACACAACAATAATTATCTCCTGGTCGCTCTGAAGAAGAGAACAGACCTGGGCTCGGGTGAAGAATGTTCAAACCTTGTAGAAGTCCCCGATTCATACAACTACGTACAGACATATGAGCACGGGCAGCGAATAAACCAAGAAGAATATCTGGGTGATGATAATGATGATGATGATGGTGATGATGATAATGATGATGATGATGATGATAGTGATGACGATGATGATCGTAATAGTGAAAGTGATGATGATGGTGATGATGATGATAGTGATGACGATGATGATGATTATAGTGATGATAGTGATGATGATGATGATAGTGATGACGATGATGATGATGATTATAGTGATGATAGTGATGATGATGATGATAGTGATGATGATGATGATGATTTTAGTGATGATGATGATGATGAACAGAAAAAAGATCCCGATGTACGTCGCTTTACAACATATGGACGGAGGTTTTACTCGGCTCTTAATAGGAACGATCTGAAAGATTGTCAAAATAGAAACTTGAAGCCAAATACATACCGATACCGGACACGATTCACTGCAGATGACCGGGGATTTGACGAGTTAGAAAACACACTGACAGGTGGTCGTAATGGAAACTTGAAGCCAAATACATACCGGACACGAACCACTGCAGATGAACGGGGATTTGACGAGTTAGAAAACACACTGACAGATGGTCGTAATGGAAACTTGAAGCCAAATACATACCGGACACGAACCACTGCAGATGAACGGGGATTTGACGAGTTAGACAACACACTGACAGGTGGTCGTAATGGAAACTTGAAGCCAAATACATACCGATACCGGACACGATTCACTGCAGATGACCGGGGATTTGACGAGTTAGAAAACACACTGACAGGTGGTCGTAATGGAAACTTGAAGCCAAATACATACCGGACACGAACCACTGCAGATGAACGGGGATTTGACGAGTTAGAAAACACACTGACAGATGGTCGTAATGGAAACTTGAAGCCAAATACATACCGGACACGATTCACTGCAGATGATCAGGGATTTGACGAGTTAGAAAACACACTGACAAAAGGTCGTAATGGAAACTTGAAGCCAAATACATACCGGGCACGAACCACTGCAGATGAACGGGGATTTGACGAGTTAGAAAACACACTGACAGGTGATCGTAATGGAAACTTGAAGCCAAATACATACCGGACACGAACCACTGCAGATGAACGGGGATTTGACGAGTTAGAAAACACACTGACAGGTGATCGTAATGGAAACTTGAAGCCAAATACATACCGGACACGAACCACTGCAGATGAACGGGGATTTGACGAGTTAGAAAACACACTGACAGGTGATCGTAATGGAAACTTGAAGCCAAATACATACCGGAGACGAACCACTGCAGATGAACGGGGATTTGACGAGTTAGAAAACACACTGACAGGTGGTCGTAAAGGAAACTTGAAGCCAAGTACATACCGGACACGATTCACTGCAGATGACCGGGGATTTGACTACGAGTTAGACAACACAGTGACAGGTGGTCGTTATGGAAACTTGAAGCCAAATACATATCGGACACGATTCACTGCAGATGACCGGGGATTTGACGAGTTAGAAAACACACTTACAGGTGGTCGTAATGGAAACTTGAAGCCAAATACATACCGGACACGAACCACTGCAGATGAACGGGGATTTGACAATGCGTTAGATAACGCAGTGACAGATGGTCGTAATGGAAACTTTAAGCCAAATACGTACCGAATAGGAGCATGTAGTTGTAAATGTGAGCGTGGATTTGACGACGGGTTATAAGACACACTGAATGATGCACCACTGCAACAGGCACCTCTTGCATATTAATGCATCTGACACATGACATCTGCCGTCCTATAGCCACAATCCATCCCTCCCCTATCGCAAGGCCCGGAATATTTAGCCTTCAACCTCTACAATAAGCTAATAAGCCTAATTAAATCATGGACCACTATGTATTCTTTTAAACATCGCTTGAATTATTTGTTCCTTACTGCAAAAAGTGTTTATACGATTGAAGAATACATTAGGGAGTAGGGCCTAAACATAGTTGTTAGTGCGTAGACTTATTGTTGATTACTCATTTACTAATGTAATCAATGTATTTAATGGTACCTAGCAATTAGTAAGTAATGTTCTGTTATGTATAATGAATGATCTGTATGTATATTTGTGTATATTAATATCGTATAATGTTATATTTTAGTCAGTTGGCCTACCCTGGTGTTAACAGATTTTTTAGTTTGCCTATATATGTGTTCAATATACGGATCTAATGGCTAATAAATTACTCTACTTTACGCCACTCTACTCTACTCTACTCTATTCTTCTCCTCTCTACTCTACTCTGTATCCCTAACACTAACACTAACATTAGCACCACCACTAGCTCTTCATCCCTTGATCCCTTGTTACTCTCTATCGAGATGGGGTTTTTCAACCAATAGTTCTTAAATGGTTTGTAATATAGGCCTATCATGCACCGACAAAACATTGTTGTGTAATAAATTATGCAATCTTGCAAGTACGTGTAATACCGAACTACAATGTGCCAATTAGTTATAGGACAGGAGTATTGGAAGATCAACGTGGATATGACGACTACGGGTTATTAGTTATGCTATTATGATACCAATTACCAACAACCTTGGAAAATACGATAACCAAGTTTGATTATTTTATAAACGAACATTGTGTATTAATAAACTTGAACTTGGCTTCCGGGTATAGCCGCGTCGATTATTGCTAAAAAGCTGACGTTTGGGCAGGTTCCACTGACCTTCTTCAGAGCTAAGACTTGAAGAAGTCACCGAATGAAACCATCAGTCACAGAATAGAGCTGGACCGAGTAGATTTCATTCTGTGACTTCTTCAAGTCTTAGCTCTGAAGAAGGGTAGTGTAACCTGCCCGAAACGTCAGCATTTTAGCAATAATCGACGCGGCTATACCCGAAAGCCAAGTTCAAGACGTTTATTAATTGACTCGGGCCGCGAAAGCCTACGTGAGTTGTTAAAACATTGTGTACTAGCTATAATAATTTAAATTTAATTTAAAAATTAGGAATAGAACAGCAGAAAATGAAAGTTTTGTAAGTTAAGCCTTTTGAATGTTACATCTGACATCTGGTGTAACAGCAGTGTAATGCAGGAAGTTACGCTGATGATGATGACAGGAGGGAAAACCCAATATTTCCGTGTTGCGGTTATACGATAATTGTGCCATCCATTTATCCTCATCTACTGGCCATGACACTCACGCTGATTCAACTAAAATCAAACAAATTCCTAGCGTTCTTTCACACAATCGTAAATATAGTATTCCGCTCACACAAGCCTTATTGGTCACGGTCACTGTTCCAGGTAACCAACCAAAGGTCGAAAATGATCCCTATTGGACCACTTTCAATTTGATTGTTGGAAAAGTAGAAAATTATGTTGGTACCTTTGGTCTAGGCTATTTTGTATAAAAAGAGAATAGTTGAGAGATGTTAAAGTTCTCAATTTTACCAATTAAAATAAGATAAAACCATTTTAATCTGGAATCTGGAATTTGTGAATATGATGCCGCGCTGATTCAGAACGGAGCTAAAATAAAAATGCTTAGGGATTGCCGATTGCTACTAAATCCTGCTAGGTACAAAAATAAATAAACACATTCGTATTTATAGTCTACCCACTTAGTAACTTATAAAATGTGGCCACTTTTCACTCAGAGCGAGCCACAGCCTAATAATATATTGAATATTATAAGTAATGATAGTATATACAGATATTTGTAGACTTTCCTTTTCTCAGGTATTCTATTACATTTTTATTTTTTTGAGCACCGCGTTATGTATTTGAAAACAAACGTTTCGAAAAAATTACATCTGGCCTGATTTTCAAGGTGAAGTTCATTAACCAATAAAAACTCAACAATAATAATTTGACACATAACTCGTTATATCGAAAAACAAACATGTTTTAATTCAGTTTAATGTTTTAGTTATCAAATTCACATATAGGCATAGTATTTTTCTCAGAACTTGCTACCCACCCACTTTGTTCTTTTCAAGCGGCAAGGATGATAGAGCAACAAATAATTTCTTTCAAATTGGGCACGCTTTCACGATGCTCATGGCCACACTAAATTTATTTCTTAAAACATAAATTATTCACTTAAAAAATCAAACTATTAAAAACGTTAATGTAGAGAATATATATTCGCACAAATTTAGGCATAGTTGTCAGTGCATAGTTGCCAGTGCTTGCATCGTTGTTTATAATCACTTGTTATACTGGGCAGTGGGCACTGTAAAATGGCACAACATGCTAAATGGCCAATTCATAAATAAATATATAAACAAATAAATAAACGGTTCTCTCCTTCTCTCACAATAGTTGTTTGCCAATGATGATCTACGTTCTTATAAAAAATAATTGCGAGTTTCAAGATAACCTTCGTATCGAAGTGGGGTCATCACGCCTATGTTATCTCGTCCAGTGTAGAATGCGGGAAGCCGCAAGCTCAAGTCAAGGCGATGCAAGAGGAAGCAAATATATAAACTAAGTGGCAGTGTTGTTAACAACATCTTGTTTCAGTCATAATGCATTCGTTTCGCTTCGTTTTTATTATCACAGTTGTTTGGCTGGTCATCGACGATTCTTGGGGGCAGCTATTCGAAGGTACGAGAGTCCTAATATCTACGAAGTGTTGCTACTATTCTAAATAAATATTTTCGCAATAATATTATTTAAATTGTAAAGAAATACCAAGTATATGATATATTGTGATACCGTGCGTATTATCAGTGTACTCTATTTATTATCACAGTGACAAAAACACATCCTATTTGTAGCATTTCTTGTTTAAACATTTTTACATTATTCATACAATTTTCTGTGTGAAACCATGGCGTGTATATTTTGGTAATTAATAATATTTGGTCAGTATACAAATAATATGTGTGTATTTTTGTAAACTTTATTTATCTAGATAAACATGTGAAGATCGCAATAAAAAAAGCATCAAAAGATAAGGTTGGATAACCTTTATTTATCTAGATAAATGCGAAGATCACGATAAAAACACATAAGGATAAGACAAGAGCTAATACAAGTTCTCTAGATAAGCCACAACATCGTATAATGTATCATTTCTAGGTGACGAGTGTCTGCTGGGTGAAAGCGGATTCTACGGTGAATGTAAGAAGCCCTCTGACTGTCCGGGACTAAGCGGCAACATTGCCAGTGGTCGTCAGCCGACAATCTGCTCCTTCAGCCAGAGGGATGCAATCATCTGTTGCCCCGTTAGCCGCAGTCAACGAGCCAACAATACTGCGACGTTGCCAAGTCAGACAAAGACCGACGCCACCTCTAGCGGTGAGAATGTGGAACTGCGTATATGGCGGCCATTACATTATGTTCCTTTCCTACTAAACTCTTTGCACTTGGTTCGGTGTGATCCTAGAACGGACTGTACAATTCATAGTTCCCACGTGACGTCACAGCGGCCATAATTGCGACACAATTGATGCGGACCAATCCTAGATCATTGGCAAATACTGTTCAAATTCGATAAATAAGCCTAATTTAGAATTTAAAAAGTAAACATAAGTAATAAAACAATTAAAAATTACGACACATGATAAATTTTATTTTAAAAAAACGCTGAATTTTAAAGAACTTACAATTTATGTGTTCTACCACAACAGCCTTCAATTGTTTCTCCATGGCAACGTCAAAGTTTGATCACAAATGTGGCCGCCACGCGCAAAGATGTGACGTACGTGCAACCTATGATTGTAATTGGAAATATCTTAGCCACAAATCACAGGAACCTAATTCTTTCACATTACAAATTAATTAAACATTAATACAAATCTACAAGCAACACTTTACTGCTTTTGTAACCTTTTGTAATGAGTGACTCTTATAAAAACGTAAACTACAATATACTAGCCCCAAGATTATCTTACATATGCTTCCGTCACAGGCGAGGCACTGGTAGCCAACAGCGAACCGCCCGAGACACACCTGCGCAAATGCCGATCGCTGATTGGCTACGAACCCGTCGCCTGTGACGAAAGCATGTGTAAGGTAGTCTTGGGACAACTATATAACCAAACCCAATGATAAAACTAATGGTTACTGTAAGCTATTGCATGACGATATTTCCACTACATAACCTACCATAACTATAAAATATCAATCAAGTTTATTTTGATTCGCAGGTACTTGCATACAGCGTAATGGGGCTCAAGGGGAATGTAGGAGTATTCAAGACTGTCCGAGAATACACACCAGTATTCGGAATAACAACCAACCGATAATCTGTGGCTTTAATCAAACTGTACCCATCGTATGCTGTCCTGTAAACAACCCGACAACGACGATAAGGCCTCCGAACCGGACGCAGCCGAGGAAGGGCGAACAACGCCGAACAACGCAGTCGACCGTTGCTAAAACTACGTCATCTACGACGTCATCCGCTGTCGGGGAAAAGAGTGCAGCAAGTAAGAACGAGATTTGGTTTGATAAAAAAGAAACTCTAATTATACCAAAACAAACCTATCCTCAAATAAAAAATCCGGCGCAATTGGCCGAGGTCGATTGGCCGTTGGTCTAGTAAACCGCGGTATCTGCATTCCAGGTTCGAATCCTGGCATGAGCATGGATGTCATGTGGGGTTTTTTCATCCTCAGTATCACCCACTCATCGTCTCGATTAGCCTCGTTGCAAAAATATAGGACGTAAAACCCCAATCATCATCATCATCATCAAATAAAAAAAGTTGAAATTTAAAATTAAAAATGCAATTTTGTCACGGTAGTATAAACCAAGTTATGTTTCTCGCAAATATTTCTTTCCATGAAAGAAAAACCATCGCCGTGGTAAGACATTATTCTTTTCACTTGGAGTTGACATTGATGTTTACCTAAGGGATTTGTTGACATACCACACACATGACATTAAAGAAATGCAAAGTTCACAATGAATCAATATAATCCACTCGCCAGTCACCGCGGCGAGTCACACTAACACTACTAACATAACTTACCTATGACTGACCTCCTCCCGCACGACGTTTATGTCACGTAGAACGTATACATATTAGTATTATGTTTTTATGGCATCAATCCGTCAGATTGGTTGAAACAACCCTCTATTTATTTCTCGCTGCCAGTCAATTGTATTACATTTACAACGCACACCGATTTAGTCTCCAACGCTTCTGCTACAGCCAGACTTCTAAATGTGTCACTTATTGTGTACAGTGTGTGACTACTTCTCGCAGTTTGTCTACCAAATCATCCAGTCTCCAACACTTCTGCTACAGCCAGACTTCTAAATGTGTCACTTATTGTGTACAGTGTGTGACTACTTCTCGCAGTTTGTCTACCAAATCATCCAGTCTCCAACGCTTCTGCTACAGCCAGACTTCTAAATGTGTCACTTATTGTGTGTAGTGTGTGACTACTTCTCGCAGTTTGTCTACCAAATCATCCAGTCTCCAACACTTCTGCTACAGCCAGACTTCTAAATGTGTCACTTATTGTGTACAGTGTGTGACTACTTCTCGCAGTTTGTCTACCAAATCATCCAGTCTCCAACACTTCTGCTACAGCCAGACTTCTAAATGTGTCACTTATTGTGTACAGTGTGTGACTACTTCTCGCAGTTTGTCTACCAAATCATCCAGTCTCCAACGCTTCTGCTTCAGCCAGTCTTCAAAATGTGTCACTTATTGTGTACAGTGTGTGACTACTTCTCGCAGTTTGTCTACCAAATCATCCAGTCTCCAACACTTCTGCTACAGCCAGACTTCTAAATGTGTCACTTATTGTGTACAGTGTGTGACTACTTCTCGCAGTTTGTCTACCAAATCATCCAGTCTCCAACACTTCTGCTACAGCCAGACTTCTAAATGTGTCACTTATTGTGTACAGTGTGTGACTACTTCTCGCAGTTTGTCTACCAAATCATCCAGTCTCCAACACTTCTGCTACAGCCAGACTTCTAAATGTGTCACTTATTGTGTACAGTGTATGACTACTTCTCGCAGTTTGTCTACCAAATCATCCAGTCTCCAACACTTCTGCTACAGCCAGACTTCTAAATGTGTCACTTATTGTGTACAGTGTGTGACTACTTCTCGCAGTTTGTCTACCAAATCATCCAGTCTCCAACACTTCTGCTACAGCCAGACTTCTAAATGTGTCACTTATTGTGTACAGTGTATGACTACTTCTCGCAGTTTGTCTACCAAATCATCCAGTCTCCAACGCTTCTGCTACAGCCAGTCTTCTAAATGTGTCACTTATTGTGTGTAGTGTGTGACTACTTCTCGCAGTTTGTCTACCAAATCATCCAGTCTCCAACGCTTCTGCTACAGCCAGACTTCTAAATGTGTCACTTATTGTGTACAGTGTGTGACTACTTCTCGCAGTTTGTCTACCAAATCATCCAGTCTCCAACACTTCTGCTACAGCCAGACTTCTAAATGTGTCACTTATTGTGTACAGTGTGTGACTACTTCTCGCAGTTTGTCTACCAAATCATCCAGTCTCCAACGCTTCTCATTCAGCCTGACTACTACAACGAGTCAGTATGCGCGACGCGAGAACACGTGACCAATCAGGCTCCACTTCGGGATGTTGAGGAGTGTCTTTACAGGGAGTTTCCTCACTTGGTAAGTGCATATTTCAAGCGAGCTCTTGTCCTGCCAACACTGCGGCTTACTCAGTTCGTCAAACATCAGATAATCGGTGTGTGACACTGGTTTTTGAAAAGTTGTAATGATGATTTATAATACTTACACAATATTATTGTTATTATTATTATTGGTGGTGTTTAACGACGTACTCGACAGCTTAGGTCATATGACGTCTTCCGAATCAGGTCCATCTATATCGCGGGAGTCGTCATAAGGGGAGTCCAGCAAGGGAGGGTGCAGGGCCAAGTGGGAGGAGAAATCTTTAATGGGACAGTGGGGGGGGGGGGGGGGGGGAGAGTAAGGGACAGGGTCTCCTTTCTTCGCCTCTTACGACTAGCAGAGTCACTCTGGGCCTATTCTACCCCGGGCCGAGACGGTCTCTTATATACTAAACATGGGCGCGCTATAGTGAAAATAATTATCAATATTATATTTTTTCGTACCTTCGTTACATATTATGTCATGGAAGTTCATGTTAATGGGTAAAAAATCGTCTGGTTGAATGTTGTTGAATGCGTTGCTAACTAATATGACGTCACTCCCTCAGGCCAGCCTCGGGTACGGCAACGAGAGCGACATTCAGTGGTTGTGTGGGGGCAGTCTCATCAACGAGCGGTTCATACTCACCACTGCCCACTGCCTCACTTCGCCCACCAGGTAACTACTCAAACTTTTAAATTATCTTGCTAGTGTCTATATATTTCCACACACTTCCAGAGCTGTAGAGAATTCATGCACATATCCTATTGCATGCGTCAGTTGAGAGGCACACTAAAACATGTTTGGGTAGGAACACCCAGAGCGCTGCTGTCAAATGGTCTCCTGTATTTCCTTGGATGAAAGCCAACGGTTTCCCATACGGACACCGAAGTTAAGCAACCTCGGGCTAGGTCAGGAGGTGGATGGGTGACTTCTCTCCTCTGAAACACTAGTTACCGTTGGTTAGAGCGGATTGGAGGGTTCGAAAGCTTGTGTAACGGCTTCGTTCTTCTCATCAACTGCTCGGCAGTCCATGTTAGTGGAGGAACCTATTCATAGTTCCCACGTGACGTCACAGCGGCCATGATTGCGACACAATTGATGCGGATCAATCTTAGATTATTGCCAAATACTATCCAAATTTAATAAATACCCCTAATTTAGAATTTAAATAGTAAACTTAAGTAATACAAAAATAAAAAAATACCACAAATACAAATTTTACTTCAAAAACAGGCTGAATTTTAAAGAACTAAAAATTAATATGTTCTACCACAACAGCCTTCTATTGTTTCTCCATGGCAACGTCAAAGTTTGATCACAAATGTGGCCGCCACGCGCAAAGATGTGATGTACGTGCAACCTATGAATATTCGGGGTCATAAGCTACATCGTTCTTTTGGATGGGACGTAAAGCCGATGGTCGCCTTCGTACTTTTCGACAGGAGCCGGAACCAGGCTTCCCCTCCTGTCTTTCTCATCATCATTCATCAATCATCTCTCATCAGGCTTAAGAGGGCATTGTGCATACACTGGCGGACTGGCCTTAATTACAATAAAGTAAAGTAATAGTGTTGAGCTCTCTGTTCCAGCGGCAAAGTACGTTGGGTCCGCGTCGGGGACCTCAGCCCGAGGGTGTTAACGGCGAGCACCCCCGAGACGTACAACGTGGAGGAGCGCATCAAGCACGAGGGTTATCGCGAGACGGTGCCCTTGTTCCACGACATCGCCCTTCTAAAGCTCGAGAAGGATGTGTCTTTCTTTAAGGGGGCCGCCCGCCCGGCTTGTCTGTATACACAGCCGGGCAATCCGCAGGGGCACAGATACGCCACGGCCGCTGGCTGGGGCCTCACGGACTGGAGTGAGTCTATTTAGTTCCGTTCCGTTCCTTTCCGTTCTGTTCCGTTCACGCACGCATACGCCACGGCCGCTGGGTGGGGCCTCACGGACTGGAGTGAGTCTATTTAGTTCCGTTCCGTTCCGTTCCGTTCCGTTCCGTTCCGTTCCGTTCCGTTCCGTTCCGTTCCGTTCCGTTCCGTTCCGTTCCGTTCCGTTCCGTTCCGTTCCGTTCCGTTCCGTTCCGTTCCGTTCCGTTCCGTTCCGTTCCGTTCCGTTCCGTTCCGTTCCGTTCCGTTCCGTTCCGTTCCGTTCCGTTCCGTTCCGTTCCGTTCCGTTCCGTTCCGTTCCGTTCCGTTCCGTTCCGTTCCGTTCCGTTCCGTTCCGTTCCGTTCCGTTCCGTTCCGTTCCGTTCACGCACGCATTCGTCACGGCCGCTGGCTGGGGCGTTACAGCCTGGAGTGAGTCTATTTATACAGTTCCGTTCCGTTCCGTTGTGTTCCGTTCCGTTCCGTTCCGTTCCGTTCCGTTCCGTTCCGTTCCGTTCCGTTCCGTTCCGTTCCGTTCCGTTCCGTTCCGTTCCGTTCCGTTCCGTTCCGTTCCGTTCCGTTCCGTTCCGTTCCGTTCCGTTCTTATTTACATTTCTAGCACAACTTTGTTATATAGTTGAGCGAACTACTACAATGAGAGCGTTTTAGAACGGCTGGGAAGAGGGCATGAACTGTATATTGTGTTTATTATATATTACAATTTTAAATACTCAAAATCTTAATTAATATACTTTTGGTTTTGAATTTACATTTACGTGTTACATGACATATAAATAGGCTACATACTTCATAAAAAAAACATAATATAGACAGTAACAGCACTCAATGGTAAACGAAGAAATCCCATGAGTCGTGAAGTCTTTGTGTGACCTCCCTTTGCCATTCAGTTATTTAATTGTAAAAATTCTCTGAAATTAACGTTAGTTGTTACGCGTGTTCACAGATGACACCACTAAGACCAACGCCCTGATGAAGAAAGATCTAACACTCGTACCGGAAAGTGAATGTGCAACACCAAGTCAGAGCGCAGAGATTTCTGTTGTCTGTGTACAAGACCAATCCCCCGAAGCTTCTTCGTGTGTGGTATGCTGACACTTGACATATTTCATTGTACTAGCACAGTAGCACGCAAGGTCCGTAAATCCCCTGGCGGGGGCTCGTCGAACTCCCCGAGCCTCCGCCACAGGATCGACGGATCTTGGGTAGCACGAAGCTCTTTCTTGTTTTTAGCGGCGACTAACACAACAATATTAATAATTGTTGTATTGTAATTAATTGTTACTAATTGTTGCGAAAATGAGTTGACCGGGCCAAAATAGCTTAGAACGCTTTGATGATAAACAAATTAATAGGGGTTGTGTTTTCATTAATAGATATAGCATGCAATACAACAGGGCGGAATATTATTTATTTCAGAAGTCAATTTTTCAATTTCAAAGTTTTTTTTCAAAGTTGTTTATTGTTCATATTTTAGAAAACTAAAAAGGGGGAGGTGAAACAGACATCTATAAACCTCTAATTGCAGCGCGCTCAGGTGATTTTGGGATACTTGCCCATGCATGCAATCAAAATAAATACTCTTCTTACATTATACCAGATTCAAATGTGTTTATGATTTATTTTATTTTTCTCTTCGTGGGTATTTATCCAATCAAGCACGCCCCTAATGTTGGTATGTGTTGTTTGTTTCAGGGCGACTCAGGAGGCCCCCTACAAATAGTGCTGGACACACCTTACTGCATGCACGCCATAGTGGGTCTCACATCATTCGGTCCTCGCGCATGCCCAGACCGATCGAAGCCTGCGTCTTACACTCGCGTATCAGACTACATTGGCTGGATAGAAAGCCATGTCTGGCCCTGATCATCATTTTATACTTTTAAACGTATTAATAAACTAATTATGTGAACAATAATATAAAATATAAAATAAATAAATTATTATATAAACCACGTATTCGTGCACGTATCTAAATTTTAAATTAGTTATTTTGCCTAGTGTGTGAACCGATGTCCTTAATCCTGTAGCGCACCCACCCTGTTCATTGTTCATTTTTTCGTAATCAACATTATTATCATATGTTTTTCTTATTATTTCATTATTTCATTTACTTTTATACTTGTGTGTACCACGAACATTGCCCAACATTACCAATGTGAAACTGATATCTCACACGTGCACATTCGATACAATAACGCACTGTTCTCCAAAAGTGAACTAGCAGGCGATCTAGCGGATGTGCGTAGACCGATACAACAAAGGGTGGCCTTGGAGGACTCGGCCATGTGCGACTTCACGAGCAAGCTGATGTCGAAATGCGTGAGGCGCGCGCAGCCAGTAATTTTCCACTGTACGCGTCTTCTGGGCACCAACAAAGACATCAGCTGAAGACTTCAACACCCTTCCTCGACCGCAGCAGACGTACTAGTGTTTCGTTCCTCGGCGAACAAAGGGAATGGCTAGGTCAACTACATCATACATCGGCGAGACCTAAGCCTCTCTTTTCGCTTCATACAAACAACAACTTCACCTGATTATCCATCAACAAGTCTTCGAACCAACTAAGTACCGAGACGATGGGGGACGCTTCATTGTTCCGGGACTTCTAGCAGCCAACCGTCAACACCGTCAACCGTCAACGTCAACAATGTCAAAACCGTAACGTATACTTGCGTGTGCACATAAATTCGTTTCAATACTTTAAAGGCCTAAAAACACTTAGTTAACAAAAAGAGCTCTCGGAACATTTACGTCATTTAACATTTCAACAATAATTTTTTTCTTTGTTCATCATGTCTATGTTTTGGTACAATATACAAGTGCATTTAACCTAATATCATGTGTTACATTTAACCTTAGTTCCTGAAGGTCATTCACTCTCATTCATCACCCTCCTTTTTACTTTTTGGATTTTTATTTCACCCTTTTTGGTTACATTCATTAATAAATTCATTCTGCTGACTTGAGCTAGTCAATTTACTCCAAGTATGGGTTGGCGCCCTGAGCCCACTTGTCTGTAATGCTACAATCCTAACGATGGACAAAACCCTCTATACTCCTAAAGCCGCATTCACATAAATGACTATTGATTACTGACTATTGACTATTGACTAGTGATTATTGACTACCCAAAGAAAGATATGAACACTACACAACTAAGTTCTTTGACACGTATGATCTGCCACCTAGAACAAATGAATCAAACTGATTGACAAACAACGAGCTGTCAAAATAATAAAATTGCAACATTATGAAGAAAACGAGGTATGGCGATAGTAACTGTTCACCAGTTAAAACGTTTAATGATGGGCTTAACCAAGTTGTGAAGGTTTTGTATGTTTCTTGTTTGTTTTGAAGATTTGTTTTCAAAATAAGAATATTTTATCGTATGACAGCTTCATAAAAATAATAAATAAATAATATTCGCCGGAAATAGTCAAAAACAAATATACACTTGACAGTAATTGAATAGTGGTATTGACTTCCGTTGCTCCACATTCATTGGCTGAACGCGAACGTTGTGATTGGTTGTAACTATGACTTCCAGATATCTTCAATTCGTTAGTCAATAGTCAATAGTCATAAGTCAAAAGTAAAGTTGTGTGAACGTCAGCACGTATCGCCTATGGTTCAATTCGCTTAGTCACTAATCAATAGTCAATAGTCAATAGTCAATAGTCACTAGTCATTTATGTGAACGCGGCTTAAAGGGTCATCAACGAACAATAAGATTCGGTGCTGCCGAACGCAGCTTCATTCTGATTGGTTCTTTGAGATGTGTTCGGCCATTTTGCGCTCATTAACGTCCAGGTCGCAAATCCGCCATTAAACTCACAGTTGTGTGGACCGACTGTAAAGGGCCCTTTAATCTCTGGCGCAGTTTCATCGAACTCCAAGCAGAGAGTGGCCATAGCGGTGATCGTTTTCTATTGGTCGGAGATGTTTTACTCTAGTATCTCTTTGGAGTAACGTCACGTTGTCCATCATCAAACGTTCCAGCAAACCTTAAACAATCCACATTTTTAAAAATCGTCCACTACCAAAAAACAGACATACACATCAACAAAGAACAAAAAGTAAAGCATAAGATATAAGAGGTTTATTATTTTAAAAATCTCTATACAATTAATTTAGGCTATTTAACTGTTATCTAGCAAGGTCCGTCGATCCCCTGGTGGAGGTTCGGTAAACCTGGAGTTCGACGATCCCCCGCCAGGGGATTTACGGACCTTGTTATCTAGCACAACCGGCACGCTCTGGGACGCGACATATGGCGTCATTTTTACCATTGCCCACTCTCTTGTCCAACTCCAAGCGCACTGCGCACACTACTAGTGGCGATTCAGTGAAACGTAGATATCATGGTAATATCAGTTGGTAGTTCGACGAGCCCCCGCTTGGGGATTTATAGCTTGTTTTGATCGAAGCGTGGTAACAACTTTATTTTCAAAATTTTAATTGTTTCATGTTGGACATTGGACGAACGTTATGTGAATTACAGAAGAAAACCAGAGAGATTGTAAATGTAATATACCTTCCAATCGAATTCATGTAAGTAGAAATCAGTTAATTTGATTGTAATTGTGTTATTGATATTTATATTTACCTTCATAGCTCTTACCAGTGTAGAAAGTCTATTCGTCCCACTTTTAACGGGACAGTCCCTTTGTTTAGAACCTATCTTGGTGTCAGTTGTCCCCACAACTACAAGGCTCAAAGTCTGCTGACTCACGGCTACTCTGTCTCGTTTTCACTTTTAAAAAATGGACACCCTAAAATAGCGTTCGGTAGAGGCTATATTTATCACAATGAGTAGGATTCCTTGTAGGGAAAACTAACCTCAAAACTCTGAGGTTAGTGACAGCGACTGAGACCACCAATCAAGGTAGGTTTTATTTTGGTTGTTTTGTAACCTATTAGCAAACACTGTGACCTGGTTGTCGACCAAATAATATTAATAATAATATACATTTTAAACTTTCGCGGCCCGGTAATTGGGAACCAGCAACTGACGTCACAGCCGAACTACGACAATGGAATTGGAAACTGATAACAAGCTGTCAAAGTAATAGCTTTGCGAATAATGGAGCAAAAACAATTAGTTTCAACGATAGTAAATGCTTGCCAGTTAAAATTTCTGTTCAATGATGGACAACGACGATCTGAAAGTTTGTAAACGATTTGAACATTTGAATTTTTCAACTTCAGAACATTTTATTTTTTGACGGCTTGTTGTTTGTCCATCGGTTCAATATATTTGTTTCATTGTTGCGTTTTGGTGTTGTTCGTACCCTATAATGAGATGACTCACCTCATCACCCATGACGCGGCGAAACATCCCGCTGCGCCAATAGCTTGAAATGGTCTGTCTGTATTGCTTTATGTTCCAGAAACATGGTGAAGTTCACCAGCTGTGTCTTCGTACTCCCCATCATGCTGATCCATCTAGTTGTGCCTTCAGATACAAACATTGCGATCCGCAAGTGTTGCCCTAAGGGTTCCCGTCTCCTCTCTGGCGCCAAGATAAGGTGCACGACATTACCCTCCCTGATTATATCGAACACCAGCACTGAGGGGGAGTACCCCTGGATACCCACCCCCCTCGAGGGGGCTGACGGCAACGCCACGGAGCTCGATACCTCACTCCTGAAAGTCTCTTACGGACTCGACAAAGCGTGCGCAGCAGAACACAAACTACAGGCGACGTTGTATTATAATGTAAAAGATCACGATTTTAAATTATTTGCCAATAACGGTTCGTTGGTCCAGATAACAAGATTTAACGGGAAAACATTTCGTATGGGATACTTTTCGTCGAAGTCGTTTTGCGTAGATAGTGTCAGGGATGAAGAGTTTACGCACGCTGCGAAGGTCTGCTTTTGTGTGGAGAAGATGTGTATTCTAAAGTGCTGTGGCCACGGCAAGTATTTGAACGCTGTTAAAAATATTTGTTTCCCTGCGAAAGAAACTCTGCCAAACTATTCCCCCGTGATATACGACAAAGATCTACTGCCGATGATGGATCCACCGAGCAACATGTACTTAATGTCTTCGCTTCCGGTTTGCAAGTCACGTGGTTTCTAGTAAGTAGGCCTATAGGCACGGTAAGTTCACCACAACATTGCTTGGAAGTGAGCATTATAACGCCAAAGTTTGCTATGTGTTATGTATAACTAATGCCTTTTCCCACCGGGAGTAAACGTCACAGTATAGTGGACCCAAAATTACTTTACACCTTTTTTCGTCACATCTGGGGCAGTCGTAGCCAACCGGCAAACCGCCCGAGACACATCCGGGCCAATACCGATCGCTGATTGGCTACGAACCAGTCGCTTGTGACGAAAGCATGTGTAAGGTAGTCTTGGGACAACTTATAACGTCAATGCATGGCAGTTAGACCGCCATGTTTGCATTGTCTAGTGAACTGGGAGCGACTTGGTGCTGATTAGTGTGTGGGGACAACACCTTTGTCTCGCTGGACCGCATGCACTCATAGTACAGTGCTACCAGTAGGCGACTCACTGGTTAGCCCCCTGTAGGCACACACAGAGGTTACAAGCAAGCCCTTCCTAAGTGAGCGTTGCTAGTGCTACTGGTCTTTTGCCAGCCTCAAGTCAAGCCCTCAACCACTACAGCATCTATCAAAGAATAGTCTTATTTACTAAGCTGTTGTTGGAGGCTTTCACGACAAATGTTTCAAACGGAAAGTAGTGAACATTAAAATCTTCTTCTTCTTTTCCTATGCCCGCATTTTTGGCTTACTGGGCCATCATGCATTTTCTGGTTTTCCATTAAAAACGTTTCCTACTTTCTCTAGAGCAATTTGAATATCTTCTTCTTCTCAAATGCCCACATTTGGCTATTATGCCATCATGCTGGATCTGGTCAACCAGTAGAGACACGCTTCTTTCTCCACCCTCTTCATGCCGCTCGGCATTGCGTCACGTTCACCTGCCAGTTTTGGACATACAAACAGGTGGCTCCTATCCTGCTCCCCATTTCCACACAGCCTGCAGGTACTCGTCTCAAACACCCCTATTCGGTGGAGATGCTTCCCTAGAAGATCATGCTGCGTTTTTAGCCTGAACTGGGCCGTTTCAATTTGCCGTGGAAGATGGTTGGTGGGCCTTTTTGAACTCATGGTATATTCCTGCCATGGCTTCTTATGCAGGGTAAAATATTGGATAATCTATACTTTAACACATTTTTAGAGTGAATACTGATAACGTTTAATAAATATACGTTTGATTTTAGCATTTTAAACGGCGTCGATCAATCAGCGGTTTCAACGTTCTACATTCAAAGCAATGGCAACGCTGTTTTGATCAACGACAAGACTAATACGACCATCTCGGCGTTCAGCTATTGTGTTGACTTGATCGAAACTGATGCAGAGGTAGGTTCATGCTGTATGTCGTAATATCCTGCGGAACATACGATTTATGTAGGTTAAATAGCTGCAAAATGTTTTACAACTGACATAGGCGCCGACTTGTTAACATTTCAGGGGGGGCTCAAAGAAATGACTCGCATACACATTGGAGACACAGTTAGTAGTTACGAAGTTTGGATGGATTTATAGAGGTGCTATAGTTCAGAGAAATATCCAAATCCTCCTTGAAAAAAACGTTCAAACTTTTACGTCAATTTTTGAAGTTGCAAATTGTTTCATTTTGGCCATGTGATTGATTACTTTTACCTGAAACCCATTTCGAAAATTTTATCACAAACTTGAATACGTACTTACTACTTACAGATATGTCGTTTGGTAATCATGAGCGTCACTGCCATCGTCAAGTCGACGGGGTATTTTCTTTTTTCTGCAGAAAGGTTGGCTCTACTAAATAAAGCTTGTGAGCTCGACTGTGATTTTTCCCGTCGCTAAATATCCGTCACGACGTAATACTAATACCTCGATTGCCGTTGTATTTGTGGCGATCTTAGACTGTGACATTTAAAAATAGATTCAAGTGCTTTGAAAAATTTTGACTTTCACTGATCGTCAAGACGTGAAATAGTAAGTCTCAAACTGGAGAGTTTTGACAGAAATCCATTGGCTTTTCCAGCCCCATCGCCCTGGCCTGTAAAGTGAACGTCTTGCAAAAATGGTAAAATGTTTTGAAAGTAAGACTGGGTTTGATACCAAACACCATCACCGTGTTGGGCAAAATGGCCGCAATGGCTTGTGAATCGTCATCTTGAAATTACTTGGATTGCTAAACTTCTTGGCGAGTTTCGAACGAAAGTTATAAGTTCGCGCATCAACATGAGGAAGTCTCGTATTTTGTCTATGCGTTGCATTGAATCTCAGGGGGGGCTCAGGGGGGGCGCTAGACCCCAAGCCCCCCCCCCGTAGTCAGCGCCTATGAACTGACACAAAGTAAGACATAAGTGTATCATGTCATTGAATGTTCTTTCTCATGAATGTTTCTCTGTTTCTATAAATTAGTTTCAGTTTTCCACCAAACCACTAAGTGGAAAGCTTCCACTACAGATAACAAATTCACTACCTGTGCTTCCACCTAAGTGGAAAACGGGAATAATTTACTGGAACAGAAAAATTCATGAAAGGAGCACTAAATTATCTAAGACATGACACATTTTGCTTTGTTTAAAAAGCATTTTACAGATATTTCACTGACAGAAAACGGGGATTCCGCAGAAGTTGGTGCATGGTACATGTAGTAAAGATAACTTCACATCACCACATTTTCGGGCAAGGCTTCAGTTGCTGTACTACGTGACTGACTTCGTTATTCACATAGCTCATGCATAAAAGCTTCTTCTTCTGGAAGGAAGCTGGTTACAAATGGAAATGGTACATTTGGGTACATGCTATTTTCCATGAAAAGAACAACCTCCATAGCAACCATAAAGAAATAACATACTTAACTCGACTGTGTATTCCAATCTTAGGTCCGAATTCACCAATTTTTAAGTATTCTCGGTTTGGTAACCATGGTTTCAACAAACCTACATACAAAATGCATGGCAGTCGTCATGTTTAATTCTTTGTAGAAAATATCTTATTGCCGGTCAATCTCGGAGGAAAAAAAGTTCGGGGAAACCGCATAGTTCGTAATTTTCAAGAAAAATATTTCAAATGTGTGACAATGTTGCTTTCCTGTTCCAAGACCATAAGCCCGAACCTGGCAGTGTGCCAAACTGCTAAGCGGTCCATCGGAAAAGGTTCGCCCATGTTTCGATCCGTTGATGTTGACGGCTCGTCTGCCCATCGAAGTACATCCTCTTCAATGATGCCTCGACCTTTCCGGCGTCTCCTTCTTAGCTTAAGTATAGTTATATTGTGCGTACGAAGTTTCGTTTAGGTGATGTCAATTTGTCAAGAAACAAGTTCTGTGAATAAGCACAAAATGGAAATAAATTAAACAGTTTGCATCATCTTGTATCTTACAGTTTCACTGGCCATCAGCTGTCTCGAATTATACAATGCATGTATGGAAATGGTTTTACCTGAGTCAATTCGAGGGCACCTTTCAATTATTTATAATGATTTAAATTGTGAAAATAATTACTTTTAAAATAGGCTGGAGACTACTTTTATTTTGAATGTTGTTCATTCAAACCAAAGTGATTTCTCATTGAATTAATTAATTAAATTAATTAAATGATACTCATATACACAAATTTGTATGATACTATTTATTTACACTTTTTAAATTTACGGGCTGGCCCCATTTTACTGTTGTTAATGAAGAAACGTCATATGGGCTGGCGGTATTAGAGTTTTTGCCATCAACTTTACCAATGAACCCATGCGTCAATTGCCGAGTTTGTACAGAATCTTCAATTCTAAACGCAACTATGGGTCTTCTGGTATGCCAATTGGCTGAACATCTTCTAGATTTGGTGAAGAAGAAGTGACCACCTCAAAATCTTGGTCCCTGTTGCTCTCATCGTTATCGTCTTCGTCGTCGCCAGTGTCGGGGGTGGTCGTGGTGGTCGTGGTGGTCGTGGAGGTGGTGCTGGGGTGGTTGGCGAAGTCACGTGGTCGTATCATCATGCGGGTAGCTCGCAGTGACACGTTGCCCAGCCAGTGTTCCCAGATGAGACCGCGGAAGAAGTCGCGATCTTGCGACGGGGAATAGAACTCGCCGTTCAAGTTTGCTTCGAAGCAACTGAAAAAGTTGAACATATAATATGTCAGTACTCGTCTGTTTTGAGATGTTAGATTGTACAATACAATACAATACAATACATCTTTATTGTCTAGCTGTTGTATAGTTCGCAACGACGCATCTCGCGATCGCAGAGCGTAGAAACGCTTCCTAACGGGAAAACTTGTTCAAGCTTTTTTGTGCGGATTGGAAGATGTTGCCTAAAGACCACCACAAGTACTCCTTGTTGCCGCCATATTAGATAGTGACGTCACGAGATATTGAATACTCATACACTAGTTCTTTTTTAATTTCGTATCCTAAAAAAGGCTTTAACACAAATTGTATTTAACACGAACTAATCCAGGAATAAGCCAATGAAAATCAACCAACTGAAATATATACCTCCAAGGTAAGTTACTATTGAATGCTCACCTGTAAAACCACCAGCCCCCTCCGTAGGCCGGCGCGCAGGGGCAGCAATCGGGTGCGGCATCGTTCTTGCGGTCAACGGTGCTGAAGGCGGAGGCATCGTGAGCTGTGAGGGAGTCCGTAGCGTTGCCCGAGTACCCGCCCACCCGCAGCTTGTACCCGGCTGACTCGGGTCCGACACTGAGTAGCACAATACAGTGTTGGTTATATACAGTGTGTCCGTGGCGTTGCCCGAGTACCCGCCCACCCGCAGCTTGTACCCGGCTGACTCGGGTCCGACATCCGTGGCGTTGCCCGAGTACCCGCCCACCCGCAGCTTGTACCCGGCTGACTCGGGTCCGACACTGAGTAGCACAATACAGTGTTGGTTATATACAGTGTGTCCGTAGCGTTGCCCGAGTACCCGCCCACCCGCAGCTTGTACCCGGCTGACTCGGGTCCGACACTGAGTAGCACAATACATAAATACAATAATAGGGTAGTTTGGAAACTACGCGACAGAGTAAATGTCCTCCCCCCTCACCCCCCCCCCCTCCCCCTCCACTAGGAACAATATATATGATGACCATGCACACACACATTATGATCCATATGTCCGTTTCCTTCACATTGTGTCAACGAAATCAACAGATACTTGGGTCGAATGCAAAGTCGTTCCTCACATGCTCCTCAACTCAGCCTTTCCTCAGGCTCGCCCAACCACCAATCACAGAGCAGCATTGCCATGTGGACTGCTCTGTGATTGGTGGTTGGGTGAGTCTGAGGAAAGGCTGAGCGCGTGAGGAACGACTATGCATTTGACCCTAATCACTCACATAAAGGCAGTATTCCGGTAGAGTGCACTAACTAGTCTTATAAATAAGTCCCACCTATTGTGTTTGGTATTCAGAACTCTAATACACGGCCGATAGTGTCACTACTGGGCCAGTTGCAAGTAGATGTAAACTAGAGAAGAGATCGGCATGGAAACAGTTATAGCTTTGGACAAGTAACTGAGAGTCAATGAGCTACTCACTTGAATACTGTGTATTGGGCCCAAGCGGTGTTCCCGTCAAAGTCTTCTAGTTCCACTCTGAGGATAACATCTTGGTCGCTCGTAATCCTGGAAAGAAAATAAAACATTATATTGACATAATTTATAATAATGAATATGACTGTGGCGTAGCAACATTGTGCTCGCTTATCAACGCGTCACACAGAGCGTTCAGATAGTTAAAGCTTAAAAAACGGAAACATAGTAGACAGGTAAAACGTTGTAAGAACCTAGTAATTGGACTATATACACTGTTCCTTGTCACACATTACCCGTTGAAGAGCTCTGATCGGGGTTCGAAATATTGTGCTTTAATTTTATGTGTGACGAGGAACAGTGTACAGTCAAATTACTAGGTTCTTATAGTTATAACTTACGCGTGTAATTCATCGTTTCCAATCCAAAACTCTTTCTCTCGGTTGCCGAATCCCCGTTTGTATTGTTCCCACGGCAGGGAAAAGTTCTGGCGACGTCCCGGAAAATCTCCTCGTCTCTGTATCACGGTCCATCCTCCGCCCTCCGTGGCCATATCACAGTAACGCACCGCCCTCTCGTCTCCGGCGCGCGACAGATCTATCTCGCCCAGTCTGTAGACGCCGCTAACTGCCCCCGTCCCCACCAGCCGGTCACACGAGGTGTGCGGTGACGTCAGAGTGACGTCATCTCCGTCCCAGTCGCTACCCTGCGTCGCTACCGTGACTCCGTCGACGTCCTCGACGGGGGGCGTGACGGCGTCCTGCACGGGCGACGACGCCCCCCTATCCAGATGCCTCCTGAACACAGACTCCAAGTACGACGTCTGCTCGTGGAACTGTTGAGCGATACCGTTGCCAGTGTCGCGCGAGCTCAACAGGTAGTCGACGCGCTTCAGTGACGCGTCGGCGTTGGTACTAAATGAGTGGAGATTTTGTTCGTTCTTTGTGCAGCATGCGAGTATTTGATCTAGCATCGAAGTCTGGTCTTTCCAAAGTGCGGTAGTTGTGTTTTCCACAAAGTGGAGTGTCTTTTCCATTGATTCTAATACTCGAGCGGTCTTCTTGTTTGGTCCCGACATTCGTTTCAATAACCTGGGAAACACAATGTTACTATTAGTAACACAGTGGACGTCGTTATCGTTGTTTCAGCGTTTTGTGTGACTATTTGGCTACAAATGAGGAAGAACTTTATTTCATTATAATCCAAAATATTACATTCAATGTGGCCCTATTTGTGCTCACAGGGGTCAATGCAATATTTTTTGGGGTCTTTATTGCCCCTTACTAAATTTTGTCATGCTAATATATTTATTATTGCAGCTCAATATCCATGTCTCTACTGTCCAATGAATATATCGAATACCTACCTATCAAATAACTCGGTCTCCGCAGATTCCGTCTTGGGTTGTTCCATGCTCACTTGCTCGTCGGAAAGTTGCTCTTCCGTCCGCAACTCGACACTATCTTCTTGGCCAATCTTATCGAAGATGACGTCAACCTTGGAGGCGACGTCTCTCAAGAGTTCCTCCACGATGACGGGGGTGTTACACTTGATCACCAGTTTCCCGTTACCGACCACCGACTCTTCGCCTCCCTCGATGTTGTCGTTGAAACCGCTCTCGTTCCTCTTGCCGCCGCAGTTCTTGGACGACTTTGCTTGGGAGTGTGAGAGACTTCCCTCTATGTGGTCGACCTTGCGCTCGATGACCTTCAGCGTGCTCAGGATACCCCGCGTCGCGAACTCACCGAATAATGGATCGTCTCGCTGATTATCCAGCGCCTTGCTGATCACCGCCAGTTTGTTGTCAGATTCGTCCATCTTTCTAACCAGCCGCTCGACCTTATAATCTAAGTTGACTAGTGTGCTCACTTTACTGTCCATCAACACCAACTTTTCTTGACCCCTAATAACAAGATAAACCGTATAAAGGGACGGTCTTACAATCTCCTAATAGGAAAGTTATTTGTAGCAATAGCACAAGACTCAATTCCAAAAATAGCCATGTATGTGGCCGTGTTTTGTTCGGACAAACATTGGATGTGCAACAATCAAAGAAAGATACAACAATGTAGTTGCCTAGCAACACATTGTGTTTACGTCTGTGATGTCACAACCACCTCAATTGAGTCTTGTGCTATTAAGCTATTTGGAGGATTTCAAGAGTTTTGATTGGTCGTTGCCATGGAGACAACAAACTATTCGACGAATGAGTAGTTATTGGGACATTGTAAGACTGGACCTAAATTAACTAATAATTTGTACATACAATGATGTTCATATTGGCTTGATTACCTACATGTGGTTGTCAAAGATTGTTTGTATACCTGCTGAGAATGTCGACCTTCTTGTCCAACGTGTTAATCTGCTCGTTCCAAGCGGCCACGTGGAGCTGGAACGTGTCCCACACGTGCGCGCGCTCCTGTAGGTTCTTCACGTTGCTGTCGAGGTTGGCGAGAAGAGTCGCCATGGAGATCATTCGCGTCTCCAGCTTGCCCAGGTACAGCGTGTTAAAGCGTTCCAGCTCGCCTAATAGATTCATACTTCGGAATTTAAAACAACATAACATATATGGAAAACGTGTGGCCAAAGTATTTTCTAAATAGGAAACACGCGTACGATTGTTTTTGTTGTACGTACTTGTTACGTACGTTGTTGTTGTAAGTACTTAGTTTAATAGTATCAGATACAAAAAGTATATTAATGCAAGTCCTAAGTAAAACATACATTTTTAAATAGCTTTAATGTGGTCGCATTTATTGAAGTTTCAACTCGGGAATCTGAAACGCGTACAAGTGGCTGTGACGTCATGATTCAGTAGACGAGGCGTAACAGACCAATCGCTGAAGCGGTGAGCGTACACAGACACAAACCATGACGTCAAATCCCATCAAGATGGCGGCGGCTAGTTTTTCGCGCCCTTTTATTTATCGTTATAATAAACTGATTTTTTGAGGCATAGACTGATTTGTTTTTCAAAATTCAAAGACACAAAATTATTAAATGAGAGACAAAATATTTAAAAATCGATTAGAATTTTCATACGCGTGTTCCCTATTGTCATTTAATAATACACACTATTGTCCTATTTATATATGTATAGTTATTTCTTACAATGATAGCCTACGATTTTATATTGGCGTTTTCTATGAATGAAACATAGGCAAATCTAGAATTTTTGAACTTTGGTATAACAATCTGAATCATCTCAGTTTCAAGACTATATTATTATATTGACTAGTTTCGGGTATTCTATGGGAAGAATTATTTGTTAATTCAAACCTGTTTTGTATGAAAAGTTTCTATTTCGTCATTATCGAAGGTAGCACAGCTTATCCGGTATTAGAAGGGCTGTTAACTGGAGATGAGCATTTAATAGGACGGAATCAAATTCAAATTAAAACTATTTAGGAAAGTGGCGTGATCCAAATCTAACATAGGATGTTCGTCTTGCAAAGCAATCTGCTGCCTCTAATTCTGTGGCAACAAACAAACATATTCCTCTGTCCTCGTGTAGGTCTAAATTGTTTGATGAAACACAAAGTACGCGTCTGAAATACGTATATTTCAATAATTTTGATTAGGATTGAAAATAATCTGAGTCAGGTTGCCATGGAAATATATTTTATGCATTTACTCTTTCGCTTAAAAAAATAAATATATTTTCCAAATCAAAATCGAAATTTTCTTGGAACTAGGAACATTTCACATTTATACAAACCAATAGCTAAATACAACCATCATCTATTTACTTTTGTTTTGTTCCGTCACTAAACACGAAAGTATAAAACAACTCCTACTTGATATCGACGTCATCATGGTTTTCACGTTGGCTATTTCCTCCCAAAACCGATCCATGGGACTGGCGGGTACCTGCGCGCTTCGCTCCACGCACGCCAGCAGCAGGACGACTCGCAGCACGGCATTCAGGTCCTGAAGTCAGGACACACGTCATGGATATCGGCTTTTGTAGCATATATTTAGTTTTTTAGCATACACAGTAATCCCCCTTTAATTCAAATTTCAAGGGACTCTAAAACTCCAATTTGAATTACAACATTTTGAATTAAAAGAACTTTAACACTAAGCACCTAAATCTTCAGCTTGGACTCCATCAATAGTTTGGATTAAACATAATTTTGAATAAACCGAGTTTGAATTAACGAGAGACTATATAATGTATTTTTCTTTTAATCATAACCTTATTTAAGAGGTGGTTTCTTGCATTTCTAATGGAAATTTCAATATCAATTCAAATTCGAATTACTTATAAAGGGTTAGAATTAATTCTTAAATAAGTTTCAATAAGAATGAGAACACATTTTCTGAAAAACTATAGCATTTTATAGAGGGTTTCAAAAATATAAGACCCTAGAAAAACGTATATATCTTAGTTATTTGCGGCCAACTCAGGCGCTGTCTACAGTTCGGTTGGCACGAGCTGTAAACTGCGCTATTTCATGTCTTTGTTATTGTGTCATTAAACCCTGGACTCATCAACTTAGTATTACGTCACGCTTGTCGAAACTTTCGATTAGCATTACAGATGTCAGTTTGAATGAGTAAGCACTTGAGTTAACACTTTTAATTGCCCTTGCCAATTCCTAACTACCCAGAGCATTTCATGATTGGGAAGGCATGCGTTATCAGAGTAACTCCACCAGTCAATATACACTGTTTGCATTCTGGTTGGTCAGTTCGTCTAAGTTGCCACTGCACTTCTTGACCACAGCTCTCCAGTGAAAGGAAAGTCAATTCGTTAACACACTATTAACCTATAATTGAACTGAACTGAAGACAGCTAGAACGGATGCGTATATTATTCTGTGGGCGACTTTCACTAGGAATTGAAAGGTCACTAGGTTCACTTGATGAAATGCAAACTGATTTATCGTATTATGTCGTGAATAACTAAACAACAAATACCCAAAATTTTAAATGAAATACTCCTTTAATTTGTTTGTGTTTGTTGTTTTGCTTTGTAATTTTGTTTATAATTGGTCACAATATAAAATATAGACTAATAAATGAATAATTATCTCAACAACATAGTTATTGCCAACTATAACGTCAAAGAATTGAAGAATAATAAAAGAATACATAAATTCTTCAATTAGAATCATCTGCCATTGTGCATACATCCTTCCATACACGCAGCAGTTTTGATATATGACGTAGTCCACTAGTTACTGAAAATAGTACTAGGATTATTATAAATATTTACCTTGTCATCTACGTATAGGGCTGATGGTAAATTTGTGACAAACCAATAAAAAAATAATAACTACATCATTAATTTATGCAAGTGAATTAATTTCGTCGAAATAATACGAAGAACCTGTTCAAAAGTGTGCATATTATTTTTTAATGTAGCCCCATGTATGACATCTGTACTAGTATGTAAATATTGATAATACTCGTGTTGTTAGTTTAAAGCAAATCAATCATCGATCGTTAAAGTGTCAGTGTAGTACAAACACTCTACTTCAGTCGCCGATAACTTTAAGCTTTGGGTTCGAGTAGCGGGTAAAATACCTTAAAAGTGATAAAACTTCGTATGTATGAGATATATGAAATAAAATGAATGTAGCTTTATGACATCCGTTCAAGTATTCGGAATCGAATTACAGTTTGTTCGATTGACAAATGCTGCAGTTAAACCATTGCTTACAGAAGTAATTTCGTTATTTTAATTAATAATTAGAACTACGTATGAATCAAACAGTTACTGCAAACATTCAAAGTGGTCTATAAAAAATTGATCGACTTGTAAAACAAACATATAACAAAATAAGGTCCGTAAATCCCCTGGCGGGGGCTCGTTTACCGAACCTCCGCCAGGGGATCAACGGACCTTGATAACAAAAATCCCGATGGCCTTTTTCTACAAGAATATAATTTACACAAATGACAATACTATAATATAATTGTGCTTTTGCAAGATTACTGCTTCGAGACAAGTCTCATACAGTACAATATAGCATGTGTTCAATTGCTACCAAGCTGTGCAAACAACACGCCTGTTACTGTGCCATGTGTCAGCTGAAGCCACACAGCGCTATAACTTTATACATCATGCTACACATGACATAACGTTACGCGTGTATATACTCATGATTAACACAAATGAAGCTCACCTGATATAGTTTCATCTCCATACAGTCCTGTAGACAAGCGGCTAAGTCCGTGGCGCCATCTACACGGCTGAGTAGCAACTGATTTGGGCAAAGCGACTCGTAGTGAAACTGGTCAAAGTCAAGGCCTTACCAATTGTTGTTAATTAGCGCGACCCGACCCGAGTTTGACCCTCGACGAGTCTAACCGTTCCTTCGGCCGGTCCGCCCCGTGACGGCGACAGGACCAAAGATTGGCGCACCAGGGGTGAACCATCCCCTAACGGTGCGCCCTCCAAGGAACAAGAAACTCGTTATCTTTTTATACTGCGCTTATAGTGAGCACGAACACTAGACTTGAGGTTTCCTTAATTTGATGCTCCCCTCTATCGCTATGTGACCATCCGATACCCATACCCCTGTGACAACCCGACAATCATATCATATTTATTAATTTTATATTATATTATTTATTATCAGTCATATTTGTTTTGCTAGGTAGGGTCACATAACTATAGGGGTTGGAGCTCCAACAAACTATGTCAAACGTAAAATATACCTTCACTATAGAAATAGTACACACGCATGTTACACGTCGAGTTCCTGTTGCCGGAGTAAGAAACTAATATGTGGGCCTAATCTAATCACGGTCAGCCGTAATATAACACCTTCACGTTGCTCGGTCTCAGCAGTCATCTCCACTTTCCACACACGCGTCGCTGCAAATACCACAGTGTTCTTTCTGCTTGTAACGATATTAAGACAGGGGCGGCTCGTGCGTAAGGGCACACGGGCACGTGCCGTCCCTTCCCTCCCGCCAACAATCACTCACATTAAATTCTGAGTTGTGGACTTGTGATATATTTACATAAAATCGAAGTTTGTATTTTCAAAATGTACATTCAAATAAAAGCGCGCTGGGCGCTTCTCGAAGTCTGCAACAGAGTGTGATAGTATGCAGAGTGCAGATAGTGCGCAGAGTACTAACAGTAACGACATTGCGTGTGGAGTCATTCATCTACCCAGCGCAGGCGCACTTTCATTTATCCAAGAGAGTGTGAGGGAAACTCCCGAAACTAAATGTAAACGGTAGGCAAGGTAGAGCCTGTGTTTTCCTGGCCCAAGTTGTTAGACAGTTGGACTGCTGTTATCATTGAGTTTGTCACTCAATGCTGTTACCACGCGATCCGAGTGTGTGTGATAGTGTGCCGATTGTGTGCTGACAGGTGGTTGTCTTTGTGTAGGCCTACATTAGTGCAGTGAGTGATTTACGTGGATTTGACTTTGTAATGTGTGAGTGACAGTAGTGTAGCCTCGTCACATAATTATGGACAGTGATAATATTCCGTGTTACACCAAAACAAAATGAATGATGTAAGATACTTAAAAAAAAATACTTAAGTTACGAAGATCAACTGTTAGCGAAGAGATTAGGTCCACCAAGACCAGACTTGTGCATTAGTTAGGCTGTTCTGTTAGCTACAGGTGCAATGGTGCATAATGCATTCTTCTGTTTTACATGCATTTTGTTTGACGGTGATTATACATGCGTAGGGATTTGTCACATATAGCCTACATAACTTCACATTAATACAGCTGTTGCTGTTGTGGTTGTTGTATTTATCAACTAGCCCAGTTGTCATACGTAGATAGTTTAGTTCTTAAGTTGGTCATACTGTTTAAATCTAGCCATGACTCGACGCGGGAGTCGGGTGTCCAATTTCAAACATGGTAGGTTTCTTTACGTGTTATTTAAAGTGTTCAATAAATCTATATTCATCCTGAAGTATTGTGTACATATTTTAGATAAGACATAACAGGATTGGTGTCAAAGATTTGAAACACTTGAGTGAGAAAACCAAAAAAACATGGAATATCCAAAGTCATTTGGACAATAAATGAGTCTACCGTTGATAGGTAGGAATATAATATCAGATAACAACTATAGATGTCGGCTATAGAATTTCTGTTCGTAAACACAATGACACAGACGTTAAAATATTAGGTAAGTTTGCATGTGCTGTCATTTTATTAGGTCTATCTTCTGTATCTGTGTCAGTGTCTAAATGTAACTCTAAAATGCGACTAGCCTTTTTAAATGTTAACTGATTTGTGCCCTACCTATTTCAAACCCCACGAGCCGCCACTGCATTAAGAGAGTCGTAATTGAATGGGGTGCGGGGTGGGTGGCCTCAAGCACCAAGTCGGAAGTTTAGGCTGACCGTAATTCGGCCGTAGCCACGGCGAACCAGTACCGAAACTAGATACAAACGCCCCGCCAATTGCGTTCAGCCCAGCATCCGTAGCGTTTCGAAAATCAAGGCACCGTTTTGAAAAGGTTGAGTTGGTTTGATAACTAATAAAACACTTCAGGCACGATGTGGAATTTGACCGCTATCTTTCATTTCGCCTTTACTTTTAGATTTTTGCGCTCATTTTCTCAATGCGCCCGTTGGCGCTAAATTTAAAATTAATCGCAATTTTGTTGATGAAACTAAATCGTACGATTATCGCAACTTGGATAATGAAATCGCATTTCTAATTTTTACAATTTATTAATGTGTTTCATTGTAATGAGCCTTTGATGACTGCAAAGTTACTTTTTACAAATTTTAGTATCAACATGATATCATTTATCACATAATATTATTTATTAAAGTTCAAAAGTTAAAAAAGCCGATCTCAAACCGGTAATCGAAACCTGAACCTTCTCCATTGCAAGCAGGAATAAACCCACTAGATCAAACGAGAGGAATGTAATAATTGTATTTATTATGGTGGATACAGACACACACACACACACAACTATTTAAGGTCAAAATTAAACAATGCACAACCATTATGACATTCACACAGATTTCTAATATTTCTTTTAATATTCATTGTTTAACTTTAACGACGAAACGAAAAAGTAAGTAGGTATCCTAACTCCAGACAAAGTGTTTTGTCAAGGCACAACAAAGTTTAAGCTAGAAGTAGCTTGCTTGCATTTCCTTGCCATTTACCATAAAAAATGGGACCAATTGTTAAATAGAAAAGTAAGCAACCATGTGATATGGAGGATAAGTTGGATGGTAGTAAAATAAGAAGTAATTTAAATAAGAAACAACATTTTAAGTTTCATAACAGATTTATTTGTTTAGGTTATTTTTTAAGTGCAACCCCAAATTATGTATGACACTACCAGTGTATGCAACTATGGGAAATTTCGAACAATTAATCAGTGACCCATCTCCCATAGCCACAACAAAAGGCGACACTCGATTAAGATTTTATTTCATAAAAATAACAATCTATGGTACTCAACAAACATTTGATTTCAATGGGAAAGATTAGTTTCATATTGAAGATGTTTACAGTATTACTCAAATGCATGTTGCACCATAATAAGCTTCATAATCATGAATCAGTGTATTGTGCTCATAAATAACAAGCTGATTTAAATGCAAATGTACTGTACTAAATAATGTCGCAATGCCAGTTTTTATACCTTCGAAAATTTCTTTGGCCATTATGTATTTCATTAAAATAAATACAGTTGATCGCTTCGGTCTATGTAGGCATTCACATTAATTTCACACTTTACACATCATAACTATACTGTAGATAGAAAGCCAGCTTTATCTGTTCTACGTGATGACATAACTTCAATGCTTGTTCCATCTTGAGATGCATATGTTCACGCATGGTTGGTAAATTTAACAGCATAAATGCCTTTCCATCGATGAGCTGTAAAACAAAACAGGCGATTAACAATTTATTGTTTATGTTAATTCTATTAATGCTGCTCTACAAAAATGACTAGCTTACAACAAACAGTATAATACATATACATATGTAGATCATATTGTACAGTACATCCTAATTTATTCCAACTAAACAAGAGCTCTTTAGCTAATATATCTAAATGAAATAAATAAAGTATAAGATAACCTCATCTCGGCACAGGTGTGCAACGTTGGCACAATCTTCAGTTTTCTTCAGGTACTGAAACACGTCTTTCTCCGTCCACGTTCGAGGGTCCGATTCCAGTTTCACCACATCGCGAGAGGTTTGCTTACGCACCGGCTCTCGAGCTTTTACACCGGCCTTCCTGCGTATCACCGATGACTGTTCTTCAGAAGTGCTAAAAACAAAAACAACATAGGTCTATTGGACACAGTTAGTGCAACAGTGAAGGCGTGATTGGCGATTGATTGATTGATTGATTAAGGTCTTTTATTAAAAGGCGAGATTAAGGCTAGCAAAACCTTATCTTCTATCCAACCCTTTTAAGATGATACAGTACATTAGTGTTGGAAGTCTTGAAAGTTTCAACTTGAAAGTTTCAATTTGAAAGTTTCAAATTGAAACTTTCAAGGAATCAAGTGAAACTTTCAAAAAAAACATGAAAGATTGATATTTTATAGCTACATTGTTACTAGTTAAGTATTTATTACTTTTAAAGTTATTCAGACTACAGTAGCCTATATTGATTGGTCACATAGGCAGTGACAGTGAAGTTGAGCCTAACTTTACAGAGTTTGAGACTCCAGAGTCCGAGTAAAAGAGAAATATACTTCATTTAGTACGCAAGCCGAGTCTGTACGATTCGGTTCATACAAACTGCATTCGTACGAGATTTTCCTGGTAAACACGTTTGTATGTAGGCTACCGAGAAAGTATTCGAGCCAGCACGCTCTGCCGATCAGTAATATTTACTACATTTAGACAATGTACAATCTCAGAATCCGTGGTAAAGTAAACGGAAACTGGAGCTGATTGTGGAGTACGTATAGCACAACTAAGTACGGACTTGGTTCGTGTGGTAAACGTATATTCAGATTTCTCTAATAAAGCTAAGAGATGTATATTGGTACGTATCTGTATATATACCTGCCATGAGAGTGACAGGTTTTCAAAATGTCTTTTCTTTATTTTTATACATATCCTATTTTATAGCAACCTAATAAAATGCATTGAATTCATGGTAATGTGTCAAATTTTCATAAAAATCAATCTTTCACAAAATTTCAATATTTCATGAAACTTTCAATGAAACTTTCAACGAAACTTTCAAAAACATAAATTTCATGAAATTTTCCAACACTACAGTACATGATACAATACAGTAAGGTGATACAATACAATAAGGTGATACAATGCAGTAAGTACATTATAGAGATACCTACATAGTGTGAATATTTAAAAGGAATAAACAAAAAGAAATAATTATGATGGTAATAGACGCATGGAAATTTCTCATTTCGCGCGTGAGTGCGTAAGCACATACGGTCTGTGCGCGAGTGACTTACCAAATACAACGTAATTGAGCTTGTGTGGATTGAACGGAAAATGGTCGTGCGTAATCGAGTGCGAGTGAAAAAGTTAGTCAGCATGACATGATGTGACACTACTAAAACAGTGCTCACTCACGCGACCATCTCTAGTGGGTAGCTTTGTAACAAGTGGTAAATTGAAAATAGTATCCCTTAACTGAGCATTGATCGTTTTGGAAAATAATCGTACCGATCGACAGCAACAGTAACGAACAGATACCTGCGTCTTAACAAGCTGACGTACCTGAACACCGTTGTGACACGTTTTCGAAGGTCAAGTCTCTTCCATCCACCTTTTCTTGACCAATGTTTGGAATAATTTGGTAACTTTGCTCCCCGAGTCTTGATCTGCGTATGAGGAACCACCTTCTTCTTGTACCTTCGCTTGATCTTAGTGGCAGACACAATGCAGTCAGTTGAAGCCTTGGGTGTTGGATTGCTAGTTGGCAGATCATTACTTACAGTGGCCTGATAACCTAGAAAACAACATAGTGGCAATAAAAGAAAACTGAAGAATAGAATATCAATCATGTATAATGTGAATTTTCACTAGTGATATAATAGTACATTAACATAGTTTATCTGCTGTGTACATACCGGTAGCATACTACAATATAAATTAATATACGTATACGTAACAAATACATACATATAACCCAAAAGTGAGAAAAGGGTAATATGACTAATATGTAAAAAATAGTAGAGGCACTTTATAAGTTTATGTCATTGGGCCAGATGTCAACTTGATTAGCAGCGTTGGATAAATATGTGCAGAATATCCCCAACCAAGCTTCAAGTTACTTACTTTTGGTGATGCCCGCCAGAGCTAGGAGACAAGTAAAGTCTTCTTGACTGATGGGCAATTTCTCTAAGCTGTTTGGATCATTGGATGCAAATAGTTTACGCCCACGTTTCTTCTTCCGTGACCTCACAATATTACTGATATCTCCTTTTGGCCGGCCTCGTTTGCCTGTGGCTACATACTGAGCTGTACACAACAAAACAATTGACAAAACATATTGTTCATTTAATATCAATCTTTGTTTATGTGTGTAGCCTACTGCGTACAAAGATCATGTATGGTTGCTAGCCATGGTTAAAGAGGATTTCTCTTTTATTCCAAGACCGGCCTGAATTAAACACCTCTGTTGTGCCATGGCAGTTTGCAAAAGTCCCAAATTATGCCTATACTATAATACAATACACAAAAATGGGAAAATAAAATACGTACCGAACCGTGACTTGGAGAGTGAAGTACATTTCTCAGGGCAGTTTTCCGAGTAAAGTGAAAGTCCAAACAGATTAGGGCAGACCTGAAGCCGTCTGCAGACATCTTTGCAGAAAGCTGGGACTTTGTCGGCAGATGTGACCATGGAAATATTTGCCGAGTACGCATTGGTTTTGAACCTGGCAAACAAACAATATGCCATAATAATGTGTAACAATGTTACTATAAGCAAGTATACCTAAAATGGAGGAAATATTATATCCCCACGCACATTGTAAAGTTGTACATAATCTATAAAAATGTTCCCCTTGGAACATAACTTACTTAGCTTTGAAAGCCTCGCAGTGTAACCCTCGCTCTGGCATCCCGTTGACCTGCAGCACTTTCAGTACACGACTGGACTTGTAAGCGATGGATATGAGCATTGACAGCACCTCTCGCATTACCAGTGTAACAGGACCTGGCCCCACAGACTTGGGCAGTTTAGCCAGCTTTCCTTTACAGAGGAATCGGCCAGAAAAACACCGGTGGTTGAAGTAGATTTTTGGGCACCAAGTAGAACGTCGAGTAGTTGAACTTTCGCTAGAAGGAAACAGGTTAAGGATCCTTGAGTACGGTATATGCACATCTACTATCAACCAGCTGGCCACATATTGAATATCTAAATGTTTGGTCGTCACTGCTCATGCAAACTGATTAATTTCACCTTTCAACTTCTACATTCTTCACTGGCTTGGCAGGTATCTGGTAAAACCGCGGAGGCTGCAACGGAAACGAATTGCTCTCGCACCATCCTACTGGGAAAATGTCCATCGAATCAATGCTTATAATGTAGCCAGGATGGGAACTGAAACATAGAACACAAATTAATTCACTGTTCCATCCAGTTTATGTGTCGAGTCCGATTTACATGTCGGTAATTGAGCCAATTCAATTAAACCATACTGAGCTTCAATGTCGTGTCACGCCTTACACGACATCAGTACGACGTTTACTCGAGATCGCAAACACGAAACCCGAATCGACTCACCTGTCATTGGACTCGATGCTGACCCACATCAAGTGTTCCATAGTTTTGACGATGGTCGCCGCACATATCTGGTTCTGCTTTTGCGGGTTGACCACTTCGAGCTTCATGCCCTGCTTGAAGCCGGCCTTGCGAGCGGTCGTGTGTTTGAAGAAGCAGGACTTGGGCGCCGCCTGACTCACAGTCCCAGACAGATACTTGGTCCACGTGAATTCCGACGTCCAGCCTGGCGGATGCACCAGATGGAGATCGTGTTCCTGGGCCCATCCTAAACCAGGTACGATACATAAAAATCCACAAAGCCCAGTAACTTGCCAATACCGTTTACCGATGAAATTAACACTTTCACACGTTGTCATAAAAAGGCCTACTAGACTAGTTAGCCTATTTTACAACGCTTATACTAACTTGCCTTGTTTGTCTGGACGAAATCTTTGAATCGATATTCCACCTACTTCTAGATGTTCGATCAAGCTGAAATTTTTTACACAGACGTATTCCTGATGACAATACATGAATCAACTGTCATATTTACTAAATTGTCAATTAATTCATCATAATTAATTAATTAATGTTTTACATGGAAATCGATGAATCTTTGAATCGATATTTCACCTACTTTTAAATGTCCGATCAAGCTGAAATTTTGTACACAGACGTATTTCTAATGACAATACATGAATCAACTGTCATATTTACTAAATTGTCAATTAATTAATCATAATTAATTAATTCATGTTTTATATGGAAATCGATGTTTAACCCACTTTCCAACGTTAAATCGAATTGAAAGTTTTCACACAGACGTATTTCTAATAACAATACACGAATCAATTGTCATATTTACTAAATCGTCAATTAATTGATCATAATTAATTAATTAATGTTTTATATGAAAATCGATGTAGGCCTACAGTCCACTTCCCAACGTCAAATCGAGTTGAAAGTTTTTACACAGACGTATTTTTAATGACTTCACACGAATCAATTGTTAAATCAACTAAATAATCAATTAAGTCATCATTATTAATTAATTGATGTTTTATATGGGAATCGATGTTTAACCCACTTTCCAACGTCAAATCGAGTTAAACGTTTTCACACAGACGTGTTCTTAATGACAATACACGAATCAATTGTCATATTAACTAAATAATCAATTAATTCATCAAAATTAATTAATTAATGTTTTATATGGGAATCGATGTTTCACCCACTTTCCAACGTTGAATCGAGTTGAAAGTTTTCACACAGACGTATTCTTAATGACAATACATGAATCAATTGTCATATTTACTAAATATTCAATGAAGCCATCATAATTAATTAATTGATGTTTTATATGGGAATCGATATTTCACCCACTTCCGAACGTCAAATTGAGCTCAAAGTTTTCACACAGACGTATTCTTAATAACAATACACGAATCAATTGTCATATTTATTAAATAATTAATTAAACCATCATAATTAATTAATCGATATTTCACCCACTTCCCAACGTCCGATCGAGCTGAAATTTTCACACAGTCGTATTTTCTAAATGACAATATATGAATCAATGATCAGATTCACTTATTAATTAATCCACCATGATTAAATTATTAAACAATTAGCTTCATATGGGAAATTAGTCACAGCTAGTGAGGATGGGCCAACCACATGCAGGCATGGTTCGGGACTCAAATATCCGTGACGAAAGCATCGGATTTGTTTCTATGCAGCAAGAATGTCAACACGCTCCACTTGTAAGTATGGTACAACCCCGTGCGGTGAGTCATTCACCATGTACGCATAGGTGCGTTCCCTTCGCGTGGTTCGACCTCACAGTTGATCGTTGGTGTTAGTTTAGTTGGTGGTAGTGCTCTCACAGTGCTCTCGGAGCACACTCTAAAATATAAGGTCCACTGATAGACCATCGGGTCTATCCTTTTTGCAACTCCCACAAATAAAATTTTACAAGTATACACTCTATTGCTAAAGGCAGTGGACGTGTCCGAATTCATCGAAAAATGTATACTTTTTATCTTAGCTCAAACTTGACATTGTGAAAAGTACGGTAGTGACGTAATTTCCAGTGTCTGAATTAGAAGAATTTGCAAGTAGAAGTTAGCGAGACTGCGAGAACACAGATCATTCCTGTTCGTGCACTCAACTTGAGTACTTAAAAAAGTCATGGCAAACGCAAACACTACACGTGAGAAAATATGGAAACGTAAGTAACCATGCATTTAAATATTATGTATTGTAATAGGCCTAGATGTTTTAATGTTGACAAAAATTGCGTTTATGATCATTATTAATAGAATGTGTAGCCTATAGGCCTAGTTACTTTGCCAAATTCTCCCATAGCCACATAACCCCACTTTTCATAAGCATTATTGGCCGATCGCTGGATCGTGCATGAACGGAACTGTCCGAAATTCAAGTTTGCAATGCGAGCACGCTAGTTTGCGAGTGAAGTTAACAAGTACAAGTACACAAGTATGCATTCATCTAAATTCGGACACGTCCAGTGAGCATATATTCGATTGCAAGATTCTTTAAAACTAAAAAGTATAAAATAATATTACATGAAAACAATACTTTTTTTTAAAAACAACGCTTATATATTAAAATGCACTAAAAAGTAAAAAGTAAAAAATAAATTTTCGCCCAACAAATTTTTGCCTCACTCGGAAAATAAAAGCGTTGGGCGCTTTCGGTATTGACATAGATTGCAGTATTCTGCTGTTTATGCAGGGAAAGCGCCCAACGCTTTTATTTTCCGAGTGAGGCAAAAATTTGTTGGGCGAAAATTTATTTTTTACTTTTTAGTGCATTTTAATATAAGCATTGTTTTTTAAAAAAGTATTTTTTTCATGTAATATTATTTATTGTACTTTTTTGTAAAGAAGTTTTATTACTGAATAGGATAGACATTAAACAAATGAAATAAATTTAAATAGTTTTACATTACCAATAGGGAATAACAACCGTAATTATTAAAACATGTCATTTTTTAGAACGAAACCATAACCACAAACCGCAATTTGTGAATTAATCCTTTTTTACTATGTAGCGTCCTCAAAATATTACCAAAAACCGTTAATTTTGCATGGTTTTTGTAATGAGAATACCATTTGCGTTAAGGAGACAAATACATGGCCGAAATATCGACCCACGTACGTACACTTCATTTGATTTTATTTCATTTCTCAATTATTTTTTCTTGTTCTTGATTTTTATTTTATATAGGCCTAGTCAAGTAGTTTGTTTTGTTTTTGTCGCTTGTCATTTATGATTTCATTATTATTAATTGTTTTGCATAGCCTAGTTTTATTTAAGGTCCTCCTTTGTAAATCAGTTTTTATAACTGAATAGGATAAACATTAAATAAATAAATAAATAAATAAATAAATAAATAAATAAATAAATAAATAAATAAATAAATAAATGAATGAATGAATGAATGAATGAATGCATAAATAAATAAATAAATAAATAAATAAATAAATAAATAAATAAATAAATAAATAAATAAATAAATAAATAAATAAATAAATAAATAAATAAATAAATAAATAAATAAATAAATAAATAAATAAATAAATAAATAAATAAATAAATAAATAAATAAATAAATAAATAAATAAATAAATAAATAAATAAATAAATAAATAAATAAATAAATAAATACGTACCGACGGGAAAGACGTACGGGTGTCGTATCGTACACAGCCACGTCAGCGTCTCGCCGTCCCCGTGCGAGTCTATCTCGACGAGGAAGCGGAACGCGTCGTACACTCGGGTGACGGTCGCAGGACACAGCTCGTTCATGTTGCGCGGGTGGAGCGCCTCCAGCTTCATACCCACCGCAAGCGTGTGAGGTTCACAGGGCGCGGCGTGCTGGCCATACGGAACACAACCAGATTAGATCAGTGAATACGGATGGCATGGTTTCATGTTCGTTTTCATAATGCAGACGGCTTACGCTTAGTTCAGTACATGGACGTCGACAAGCGCCGAGCGCCGGAAGTAGATGATCCGAAGAAGTTGGAACCAACCAATTTTTGCGCTTGCAAGCGCCGCTTCGCCCTGATTGGTCGGATCATCCACTTCCGGCGCTCGGCGCTCGTCGACGTCCATGTACTGAACTAAGCATTACTCAACATATATTTGAGATATACTGTATTACTCACTATGTATTTAGTATTTACTTAAATTTAGTTACAAATTGAATTGATCAACATTTACAATACATAGTTATTACAGTGCCTGTCTTTAGACACATTTGTGTTTTCAGTGGCGGCCCGACCCCCTTGATATGCCCGGGGCCAAATTCGTAGCATATACCACCCACCACCGACTGCGTGGAAATCGACTTCGGGTGCGAATGAATGGGGGGTGTGGGGGGGATGCTCCCCACAACAGCGCCGCAGGCGAAAATTTTGTATAGAGTTTTTTTAATGTGGATTTAAGCGTTTGTACAGGAGTAGAGGCAGTCTGGAAGTGTGTAACTGGTGTTTGCTTTTCAGGTTTTCTTCCATTGTAAGTGTCATGCATAGATGCATGGCTCTTAAATAATTTCATATTTTTGATTCTTTAAAATTGAAGAGGATTAAGAGGGAGGGGGGGGGGGAAATGTTCATAACACGTTATTAGTTTAGAATGAGAATGATATAAAAAGAAAAGTTGTTCCAGTAAAATTATGTGTTGTTAATTAACACAAATGTGTTATGAAAAACATAATTATAATTGAAACGTTGGTGAGCCGACAGTAAGCAAGCGCCAAATACGATTACTGACTTCACCAATATACATGGTAATATTTAAATTCTAAATGATGAATTTAATTCGTGTTATGTAATATTGACTATTCATTTATTGTAGACAATTAATATGGGATTTAAAACAAGATAACTGGATTTTATCAGTATACGCATTTAGGTATTCTAAACAGTATTCATAGAGGCGTAATGGGATGGGGTGAAGAGTCGAAGTCAGGAGGGTTGTGGGGCGATGCCACGGCCACCAGAGGTGGTTATTTCACGTTTTATACACACCTTTTAACATCAAAACTTGAGTTATCGGCGTAACAGAATGAATATGTTGAATATTTACAAATGCCATTGCTAAACTTGAATCTGATTTTACCTGATTATGAACAAAGTTAATGGTATTTTATAAACATAATGGCACTATGCTTATGATAATATTTCTTTCATGTTGGTGCAGGTCTATATTTCGTAATGTTTAACGCAGGTTAAAAGTTCACTCATGAAAACTCTGATATTTTCATAAATATGGCAAAGTATACTAGTTGGCCAAACTTGTGGAGCACTTGTGATTTTGACACTTATTTAACTTCACAAGATAGTATAATTTGGGTAGTCCATTAGGGGTGGACAGTAATAGGGCGCTCGCTACAGGCACGGCCCTCTATTTTCTTTTAAGCGCGCAATTAGAATGTTTTGTTTGTAAATCGTTTTGGCTTTTAAGTAAAGATGATTTTGTACTCTATTTTACGCCGAGTTGTTGTATTAGAAGTGTTTCTGTAGTAGTATTCTGTAGATACGCATTGTCATATTCTTTATAACTCATTTTGTTTCAATTACCTTTTTAATTTATGGTTTCGACCAACTATACCTACCTACCCACCCACCCAACCACCCACCCCTTAACGCTCGCGGGGGGCCATGGCCCCAAATTTGTATGGTCGGGCCGCCACTGTGTGTTTTCCTTGTATTTTTTTCCTTCTCTACACAGATATTGTCGGGTAAGCAATTAAAAAGGTTACGGTTGTCATGCAGGCATAAGTCTTCTTGGTGTGGTGTCGTGTTGCATCTTACTACATATATGAACACTGCGAGAATTAGTACGTATTTTTAAAAGAATTTACACATTGTCTTAAATTTTATATTATAGGCCCCTACACCCTAGACATCACTTGTAATATATGGTATGCCCACCTGGAACATGTCTGGGGGCAGTGGTACACGTCTCGCATCTTCTTTAGCCATTTCCTCAACTGCAGCCCATTCTTCATCGCTGTAGTTGATAACGAGAGATGCCGGTCTTTTCAGCACCAATGGTAACCCTTGATAGCAAAATGTAAAAGATCGAGTTAGTCAAATGAATTTTTATTCACTTCAAATGACAAAGAAACAAAAGTAAAATTCAGGCTTTCTCACCAAAGTACAATTGTATTATGCCTACAATAGTAAAAAAAACTTTGAAAATTATTTGACTAGTTGACTGAAAGTTATTACAATATGAGCATAACATACCCTTTTCTGCAACCCATCCTATAGGATAGAGTCTAGGAGATGCATAAAAAAGCCAAAAGTCTGGCAATGAAGAGCCAGGTGTGTCATATCGCAGAAAGAGACGTCCACCTATGTTTTCAAGAATCTGCAAAGTGCAAACATGAAATTATCAGAAGTGTTCAAATCAATATTTCTAATCTCATTAAAAAATAAAAAGTAATAAAGTATGCCCATCTTTAGTATAGGGAGTATTCACATGACATCACAATGGCCAATATGGAGAGGAAAATGTGTGTTGACATTTGTATTGTATTAATAGGAGAAAGATATATGCTTACCACAAAACATGAGAATATTAGCAACTATATATCCCCCGATAGAGTTTACGAAAATCTTTATTTATTACACATTGATCGTTTTTAATATACGTATACTGTACATACAATACACATAAATAATGTGTGAAAAAGTGTCCCTAAACCCCAATTAGGCTATACCTGGAAATGGTAATGATAACAAAAAAACTAGATAAAAGCACTCCTTGGACTAGGTAGGCCAAATTGTTGAGGTTTATATTTTATAAAGGAAGCTAGCAGAACTTTGAAGTTTAATCACTAGTGTATTTGGCATTGACATTGTGTAGGCTACTTATTTGAATAATCAATCTCAATTATTATGAAATTAAAATAGCTTGCCTACCGTAGCAATCCAGAAATGGTATGGATTTACTTCGTCTTGAACTTCAAGTTTCATTCCTGGTGAAATTCGCTCTATAGGAATCAGTCCTCCCTAAATAAGAAACAAGTACATAATCAAACATCACTCATCCCTTTGTTGCCATTGGTAACTCCAAATTTTGATAAAACTACGTAGCCTTAGCATACACACCCCATTTAATACTTCTGCAGGTGCACGAATAGCTGAATGAAGCACAGTTTTTACAAAGTTCTGTGGATCAGGGAGTTTCTCTTGAAGTTCGTTGGGTACCGTGTATTGTATACCGTGCTCTTCACACCATCCTATAGGATGGGTGGTAACCTTGGTCAGATCACACCAAAACTCCCACTTTCGATCGTCATCTTGGCCAACATAGCGCATTCGAAGCAACGGCCCACAAACCATTACGATTGAAGCTATCCAAAACTGGTCGGGTTCTTGAAGAGGTACTTCGAGAATCATGCCGACTTGAAGAATGCTTGTGAGACTATCTTCAACCTAGAAGATTTTTAAAAATAAATTTGTCCTATCCTACTAGAAATAATCATGCACTGAAAAGTGAAAATGTAGGCCTACATATTATTTGCTTTTTCTTCTATCTTGGTATAGAAAGTGTGAAGATATTTTTACTCACCTATTTTTTTGCCAACCCTGTATTTTTTGTAAAAGGAGTTCCTACATAAAGTTGTATTTTGTTGGGATAAAACTACAAATTTATTATTTACAGATTTATTAAGTCTTGAGTTAACGATCGCCCATCTCACCGTTTCACAATCTGTTACTAAAAGCCCCCTAGACTACTTAAAGCTGCTACATACATTGGCAAGTTGATCAAACTCTGTATCCTAATCTAAATTATCCCAACTGAAATAAAGTGCAATACAATACAATACCAAAGTGAACAGTTCCCGCCATACGAAATTGTCTGGATCCATGTCTTTTTTTGTTGAAATATTGATCTTGGATTGGTTATCGCTCACTTGTCGATGGTGTTCAAAGCCTACAGGGTTGGTTTAGTCACTTTAAAAATTAAAGTTCCCCACTGCAAATCAGTTTAGTTACTGAGTGGGTAGACTCTAATGTGAATTTATTTTATTTTATTTATTTATGCCTATTAAATGCAGTTTTATTTTTTAACATCTGGTAAAATCCTAGATTGAACTAGAACAATACAGTAATTAAATATGAATACATACATGAGTAAACAAAATTTGTGGAACTTCAGTAGTGTGAGTTACATCTAAATAGTCCTGCCAGATGAAAGTATCCTCTGAAAAAGAAAAATCAGTTGGTAATTGCTCAGGAATGAGTAGGAAAATGGGGGAGAATAAGGAAAACCACTTGATTAGGATACGTATTATAACGAACTCCAAGATAATATTTTGCATGTCTATGTTATGCACATGTCGAATAGTTTGAATAGATGCAGTGTTCGAAGTGGAAATAAAAAAGTAGCAGGATGGTAGTACTGGGTAGCAATCAGGGGCGGCTCGTGGACGATATTTGTGGAGGTGCACATATTCAAATCATAACTAGAACACGCAACGAGGTGGCGCGGAATAGCTGGGGTCTGGGGCTAAGCCCCAGCCGCCGGAGGTTTACAGCAGTAGGCTGACAATTTTTGAGACCTGCGTTATGTTTGATCTCCTAAACGCGATATCTTACCCTCAACACGTTCTATTAGAATGCCAGTGGTATACTTCAATTCAGATTGTCACAGATAAAATTTCCTCGATAATACATCAAGTTGTAATAAGTAAAAACTAACAATACTACATAAAATTGTAAAATTACATACCCAAACATTTTCTCGTCCACTCCTTCGACACGCGCCTTGCCCACTCTCTACAATATGTGCGTTTAGCTGTAACCGCCACTTGAACCAAATTTAATTTTGGGGTTGGCCGAGCTCGTGTTTTTATTTGTAATATTGTTCCTCTAATGTTTATCTTGAAGAACTGTTTTTGATTAGATCACTTATGATTGACGTAATTATTTAAAACTACATGCATTGATTGATTGAACAAACTTACTTATCCAAATGATAGCTGGCTACTGACTAGTGTCCGCATGTCGCGCGGGGGCGATGGACCGACCGCAGGTAGCCTACCCTCCTCCTAGGGTTGGTTGCAAGCTACCCTGTTCGTTCGCACGTGCGCCAATGTGGCTATTAGAACCATGCTAGTTCAAAAAAAAAAATGTCAGGTTAGTTTTAACGTCTTTAACATGGGCCTTACGAAGAGTTGTGTTCGCACACGGGATAGTGTGCGCGTAGAGGGTTTGAATGGGCAACAGATACCTCGGGGCGGGAACGGACATTTACTGCAGAATGTCTCCTGCCGAATATACATGCTCTGGCCCGGCCATAATAAAACATTAGTTGGAAATTGAAATTGGAAATTGAGATTGGATTTTAAATTTACTTTTTGTTTATTTATCGCAAATATTTTGGGGGTGCGCGTGCGTATGTGCGCATATGCACGAGCCGCCCCTGGTAGCAATGCAAACAAAGTATTACATGCAGAGGCTGAAATCATCCATAGGCCCCTACATACCTAATATTCAAATGGAGTATGCTACACTTATTCCTAGCATGTTAACAGCATGCACACACTCGCACATAAAACCATCACAGACCATGAGCAGCCGTTTGGCCAGGGATGATGACCATATATCAACAATATCAAGCATGTTGACAAACTTTCAAAACATTTCCGTGCATCTGTTCAGTATTGGTTTAGTAAGTCCTAAATGTAGACTAAATTAAATGCACACCTTCGTGGGATTCACATATTTCCATGGGAATATATGATGTGAAATGATCTGCACTGCCTGCAGAAATCGGTAAATTCTGTAAGTCTTGGTTCTTCAGTGCATCATCGTCATCATCATCACCTGCCATATTGAATGAAGGTGGACACTTGACTTTTCTGTAAAGAAAACATAATATTAGTTACTGTTAGCCTCTTAGCTAGGTTAGTTAGCCTCTGTTCTCTGATCCTTTCAATACGTCACAACCAAAACCCAGCCATTGTACTAAAATAGCCACGTTTGCCTCTTACACACCACTACCCTCTCATAAGTGGTAGGCTAGCGGCTAGCCCATACTGAACTCTGTGTAACTTGCCTTTTGACTGCAGCAATGCCGCTGACAGGATTGCAGGAATATGTGTAGGTCTACTAAAGCTCTAGAGGCAAATACAAGGGCGTAGGCTAGTCAGCATATTATTTAATCACTTGACAGGTGCGCTATAAGCCTAACCATCTAATTCTAACAAAACTCCACAATTTGATAAGCCTTTTCCATGCATCAGAAAAGCTATAAAATATAATTGTGCGAGCTATGTTGCCAGACATTCTCCATTATATTTAGGAGACGATTAGCCTATTCCTCCAAACGAAAGGCAAGCTAGGGGGAGGCTATAATCTCGTCAGTCATCCTACATGGTTGATTGATTGGTCTAGTTTATTATTATTACATATATATATATATATATATATATTATGTACATAGATCCTGAGATAAATACATGAAATTAACAATAACATCTACTTCACCAGCAGCAGCAGGTTCGACCATACACAGACGACACAAACATAGGTAGGTAAGCCTAGGCGCAAGATGCTTATAAATACATGCATACAAAGTACGGCATTTGGGTTTGAAGTAGTACCCTAGGCTTAGAATATCCAGCCTTGGCTGGATAGACCTATTCTCAAATCTCTCTCAAATCTCAAGCCCAAAACTTTTGGAGGTTAGGTTTAGTGAAATACGAAAACATAGGCGAAGTGCTTGTATAACTTACAATATTCAAGTAAAGGATATAACACTACACTTACAAAAATGGCTCTAATACGAGTCTATGATGTTAATGACACATTATTGAAATACTCTCGCACGTTGTGAGTAGGTCTTCTTCCCAGTGACATTTACAAACACCTGCACCATTTGTGTCCAATCCCTTACGGGGTGCCTGCACTACAATGCACAGTAAATACGTTCTGATTGGTTCTCCACATCACGTGGGACTAGTAGGCGCCCAATCCAAATTACTCACTCAAACATTACAACTTTCAGGACACATTAGTTGTACATGAAAAGTACAAGATGGTACAAGAATAACAGAAAAAAATTTAACGAAAATTGATTGAGGAATATTACTAATGTAACCGGACTAGAAAGTAAAGTATACAGTAAAAAGTTACTTTCTTCTTTTTGTATTTAATGTGCCGCTGTGTAAAAATCCGATTGTTGGTGAGAGTGATTATGATGGGCAACAAATCGGCATTATGAAAAATCAGGTCTTATATTATTGTAACGTTACTAATAAGTTTGTTTATAATGTGGTAAAAGCCATGCATTGATGAGGTAGGCTGTCAAGAATATAAGAAAATCTTAACATTAATATGTTTGTTAGTAAGTTGAGACTTGAAGTGAGTTGGCACTGTAAACCATGATGTTTGTGCTTTTAATAATAAAAATAATAAAAGTTGAAAAGAGTAGGTGATTAAAAAAACAAAATATAGATTAAATTAAAATAACTTTTGTAAAACTCTGCAAGGAGTTCTCTGCAATGAAAACGTTACTACAAATACCCACCCCCACAACTACAATGCGTTGTTTCATAAAACATACATTGTTTTTCCACTCTGTTATCCTCTGATCGCAGTTGCACATTGTCGCACCACGTTCCACTGGAACTTTTGAGTGCGCATGCACCGGTGCAACAATGTCGTGTCGTCATCCGCTCCCATCGAGTGCGGCGTCTCTTTCTCCCAGTTGTTGTTGATGTTGTTGACGGAACAACCGTTTCAGTGCAAAGTTGGCGGCCAGTAAACCTTGAGACAGCCACCAGAACATGGGTTCGAGTCCCGTGCCAGTGTGGTATAAGGACTGGTAGGTCAACGCGTGAATTCGCTACATGACAGATTTGGTCGAGGAGTCGGGTTTATTATTTTTATTATTATTAAATTTTCTATTGTTATTATCGTGGCGTATATTGCCGTAGATGAAATTTGATGATACTTCAGTCAAAATGCTGACGGATAATAATGTTATAGTGAAACGTCGTAAAACGAGGTATGTGATAATCACAATATTTACTCGATACTAGTGTGATACTGACACATGTGATACTCAATCACAATATTTATTTTATTTATTTATTTATTTTGCCTTCTTTTCTTTAACAAAATCATATTGTTGAAACACATCTTTTATATTAAGACCACAGATAACTAATTTAATTAGTTATCTGTGATTAAGACTAAGGTTGGAATTCATAGTCGGCTCCTACACCTAGGGGCGCCCATTGTTGCTATGGCTTTGTTTCCCTGATGGGAAATAACATGCAAACAATTGTTACCTTGGTAACAATGGGCGCCCCTAGGTGTAGGGGCCGACTATGAATGAACTCTACCAAGTAAATCCACTCTGTTACTCAATATTGATACTCGATACTGATGTTATAATCACATGTGATACTGATTTACAATATATACTCGATACCGATGTGATAATCACATATTGTGATACTCAATCACAAAACGAGCCCCAAAACAAGAAGTCGAGCAAGAAGTATCATTATTATGTAGTGTTTAACGACGTTCGGTTTTAGATCATATGACGTCGGGGGGGGGGGGGGGGGGTGAACAAAATATTATGCTGGTTTGATATGTTATCACAAGTTTCTTAATTACCGTTTAAAATTTAAATGGTTGTATTGAAAATGTGGCTTTAAATGTCAGCTTTTTATTTACATGTTAAAATGTTATAGATTATAGCATACTAATTGAAGTTCGGGAATATGCATGTTAATTTCTTTTGTCGTTACTAAATTAATGACGATTTAATGACGTCAAAAATATTTAATTTTCCCATTTTCGTAAATATTTGCATTCAAGAAAGTGAGCTGAAAATTTCACAAATAATTATGACGGGAAAAACAGGTCATGACGTCAGAACTGACTTATATCAATCAGCCTATCACGCAAAGATAATCAAAGATCGTATTTATGTCGAATATCTCACTAAAATGAGTGTTTTTATATTAATATTCGGTTCCAAAATGAATAATAATTGTGTCCAGCAATATTAACACCACTGGTATGATTATTTGTAATAATGTAACATTATTTCAGTGTTGTGCAGAGATCGGACAACAATGAATACGTTGTTTTTTCGATAATTGTGTAGTGTTGCAAGGCGGTGATTGGCAAATTCATTCATAAACAGTGATGTTTAGTCAGTTATGACGTAACTATACGTTTCACGATTAAAGTCCGGGAAAGGAAACATGTCGAACATTGAACTGTGACATTTTGAAATGGGAAAAGTATGTTGCCGGTATTTGTAGATAAGGGCCTATCTATTTCATATGATCGAACCAATATCGGGAAATGTAGATTAAATGTTAGCATCTAATTTATACACTTTGTACAATGAATATTGTTGAACATGTCGAGGATATATATTTTATTTATGATGGGTCTACATTATTTTGTATCAGTGTGTATCATCATCATCAAGTTAGAACTAACAATTCAAATACACTTCTGTAAGCAAGGATATCGTAGCTCATGGTTAATGGAATTAAATAAAGAACGAAGTTGTTCCGTATTTTCCCAGTAACTCTCATCACGAACAATGTTCCGAATACTCTCGCGTGCTTCTTCTGCTTCTCGCAATATCCTGCCAGGATGTTTGGCTAGTACTGACACGTCATCACCAGTCCCTTTCATCACTCTGGTAACTTCTTTCCTGTGCTCGGGGTCGTCTTCTCGCTCAAATGCCGTCCAAAGCACTTGGACAACATCTGCGCCAGAGAACTTGAGAAGACCAACCACTCGGACGGCTGCCCGGCGGACTTCTCTCTCTTGATCCAGTTCGACTGCTGAAAGAACGATCGTTCGTACCTCTGGGGACTGAACCCCGATACAACCTTAGGGCAAACATGATTTCCCTTTAGTATACTTTATTTAGTATACACGAATAATTTGGGATATAATTGGGTATGCTTATGTCATAAGCAATATCTGTATACTCATATGTTTGATGCATTGGTGGTGCTGTCATGACCAATTGAAGGTCGTTGTTTTAGTACATGGCATTATATTTGTTATCAGTAACTCTGAGACTATATCAAAATCTAGATGCATATTATTTAAACTGCTTACACTATGTACTGATGAATAAACTGAAGTGTAGCGATTTATCAGTACTAGCACACGATACTCTGTTTTAAGAGCTCGTCAGTTCAGTACCCGCTACCGGCACTCCTGACTGAAGTATTTCCGAGGTTTTCTTCAGTCACAAAGTCAATACTGAGATTGAGTCATACTTACAGCCCTCGAAAATTCCTTCCTAACCATTCAAAATACCACCATACTGTCCAGGAGCAGATTTCTACGTAGAATTATGATTAAAAATTGAAACTGCCATTAATTAAATTAAAAATGACGTGTGTGGTTGACGTAGAAAAAATTGTTATGCAAAATTACAGATAAACCTAGACTGTTAAGAAATTGTCTTTACGCTTTGTATGTATAAAATCTATCCCACTTTTATTTTATCATTCCCATATTTGTTGTACAATTTAAAAATTAGTTATGCTTTTTTTTAGCAAGACCTCATCACTCTGAAAACCAGTATGCCTCCAGCTTTTGCTGTCATTGCAAGTAAATATAATTACCTAGTGCTTGTAGAGCGGCTATGCGAGTGGAACTATCACCATCCAATGTCATTTGACAAATGACTGAGGTAAACTTGGTGTTAGTAATCTTGAGGCGTGCAACAATTTCGAGGGCTGCCAACTGAACGGTTCGGTATTCAGTCTTGAGACATGGCAACACTTTCTCCAATATAAGAGGACTTGCCACACCTGTACCACAACCACAAGTATATTGATTGAGTTTGAAATATTGTCACTCTCACTTACACGTGCACTTGATTGCATATACATTTGAAAATGCTCTTCAATTCTAAAATATTTAAATCTATTGCACCATAAATCTAAGGACATACGTAGGACGATCAGCAATCGACTCCAGAAGATGGCAGGAAGGTAACTGCCAAAACGTCGAGAAGATAGATTCTTTTCAAAACCAAACATTCATCCGAGAGGGTTTTAAACCGCAAAAACGTTATTTTCATAATTTTGATCGCATGGAAGCCCTGAAAATCTACAAAGCAATATAATAGAGTTTAAAGCGTAGAAACGTACGAAGCATAAGCACCAGTCGTAGTCCCTCCAAGATCCTGTGTGGCTGTTTTGACCCGATTAGATCCGTGATGTGTCTGTGGACGATCCCGCCCAATCCCAGACTGGCAAGAGAGTGGGCTGCAGAAGTGCGAACTGAGCTGTTCCAGTCCTTGTCTAATATCTCTCTCAGACGCATTTGAACATCCAGCGTCAAACTGCACTGAAGCATCATTGCACAATGAAAAATAATTACGGTGTACACAATACGCTCGATAGACGTAGAGTTACTCAACTCAAATCATATTTTGTTGCATACTGAGATAAAATTAACAAGAATTGATAAGTCCCACACTGTTAATTTTGATAGACATGCAAGGTTCAAATGTATGAAATGCACCAGCCGTAGGCTGTTGTTCCAGTTCACGTTTTTTTTTTTTTTTTTTGTAAAAATTGTGTTTTTTTGCATAAACGACGTTGACAAGAAAGGGGCATCTTGTTGTGAAGAGTAGTTTGCAGAAAGAAATGCAGAAAGTAATGCTAAGTAAGAAAGTAATGCTTCCTATAGTATAAAAGTATAATTTAGCATTCAAATAAAACCACATGTTCCATTTAAATAGATTTATAAAGTTTAGTGATGCACCTACTTACTTTGAGGAAAGGCAGGGTGAAGCAAGCCTTGATTCGGATGTTGTGCTCAAGACTGTTCAAGCTTTCTGCCACAGCTGATGCAGTGAGGGACCCGTGGTCGCTCAGCCGTCGTAAGGCCAGCAGAGTATGGAATAAGTCATGCTTGAAATATGCTAACTGCCAGTATGAGACAACACTTTTCAGTACTTCCCAACTCATCTCACCAACATGAGCCTGTGACGGAGCAGATGAAGCATACCACATATCTAGACTAATACCACACAATAGGGAATGTGCATGATCTTTATGGATATGAAATAGATATACAGACACAAGAAACGCAATTTTAAAGTAGGGCCTATCTCAATATTGTGTTGTACGTGCTTATCGAATCTAATCGTATAGATATTCAGTTATATATTTAATTTCGTCGCTATTAAAACTCGATAAACAGATGTCGAATCTAAAACAATCGAGATATTTTGATCGATTAATTGGCTAAATTATCTATAATAAAAACTGTTTGCAATTTTATGCCGGTACAGATAATGATGGAGGGCTCGGTTGCTCTTTCCCACTCAGCTGTTGCTTGATAGCAAATTCAATTATTTCGCAGTAGGAACGGGCTAAATAATTAGGGGATGACAATAGATTCAAAGGTAAATAATCGGTACTTATCGTTTGTTACTTAACCAATCTATCAATAATTTTAAACTTATCATTTACGTACCAAAATAATCGCCGCAAATCTCTCTTCCAAAATAAATGTATCGAGCATAGCTTCGTACAAAACGTTGACTGCCTTTTGTCGCTGAGTGTTCTCCCAGTCGAGTGCCAGAAGTGTCATGGCGGCGGCGCGTCGCACGGACCGGCATGCACTGCGGTTGAGAGCGTCGGCAACTGCGCGCGCAATGAGACCCGGCTCAGAGACCAGACGCTGGCCCAGTTTGGCCGCAGCTGCTTCGTGGAGCTTCACGTACTGGGAGACTCGCCCGAACTTGGCCCGGACACGCCCGAACTTGGCCCGGACATGGATCACTGTCGCAATGGCGGACAGGCGGATCGCGTCACTGCACGGAGTAGCTGTCAGGACGCGGAGTAGACTCTTCTCGCTAATCTTCATGGACGTGTACGCACATTAATTATTGAGTTACCAATTTGATCGAATTATTGACCTACCTTTGGCCGATGCCTGTGGCCCAAATGCATTGTTCACACTCAAGCCCTCTTTAGCTCAGTCTCTCCTCAGCATCACCTAGCCATCAATCACAGAGCCGTCCACATGGCAATGCCGTTCCGTGATTGGTGGTTAGGCGAGGCTGAGGAGAGGCAGAGTTGAGGAAGGCTTCAGTCTGGACTATGCATACGGACCCATATCTTTATCGTGAGTAGGCTGAGAGCAACAAGGGTAGTGGTGCATAACAAACGGGATAGCTTTTACTGCTGCTAGCTTTTACACCTACATAAAACTGCGTGTGTTTAAACATAACCCTATAAGGCATTTAAAAATAACATATTCCACTCACATAATACACAGCCAAAGGACAGTCCAATATCCTGCATACCCACAAACACTTAAAAAACATTGACATAATTAGGGGAGAAGCAAACTGTCTGTATTACCAAAAAACTATAGGCCCTACCTATATTTCAGTAAACTTCAAGAGTAAGATTAGGGATATCTCTTTGAGAATTCGTTTTAGAGCACTGATGAGTTTGTCTCCCAATTTATAAACTATAACCTTATTACATTGATGGAATCATAAGAAATTATTTGTATTCCCCTGTTATTATCACAAACTTAATACCATTCACATTCATTAATCTACTGTATAACTATTTGCATTGATTTCATAAATTGCACATCAATATTTAATATGTAAGTTGATGTATAATCTATCAATCCAGTATTCCTGTCAAGTACCATGGTTTGGCTTGACATATAAAGGAAAGACAATGCTTTACCTGCTCCAAGAACATAACCTTGTGTCCCGCCTGCCTCCTCCACTCCTCGACCGCAAGGATCGGATGGTACAACTCTGCTTCCAACTGCTGAGGTGACGAGGGGAACTCTGGAACTCCCGTCCATCCTGCCCTGTTGTCTTCGATCTCATCGTTAATATCGTAGCGAAACTCTTCTTCTGCTTTCTCCAGACGCAACAGTAGTTCATTACCATCGCCCCAGTCCTTCGTGGAGGAACCAATGTTGACGGCATTAGACAGATATTATTCACTTGCTTATGTTTTAACTTTGAGTGGGTAACGCGAGAAGAAATGGTAGCCAATGGGTATCCAAGTGGTAGCCATTAGCCAACTGCTCGACTCGACACCAATAAGTTTAGTCTAGACTCTGCCAAAAGGTGGACACACATGATCTCTGAATTAAGCAAAATTGTTACCAAGTGGTTACCAAATTATATACCTTCTTGGCAAACTATTGGCTGCCATTTGGCCCACTTTTTTGCAATCTTATAAATTAATTAGTTATTCGCTTATTTTTGTATGTCTAGTGGATACCTGTTGGTTACCTTACCATTATGTGCCAAGGGATATCCCCATGACAGCCAAAAGGTATCCAAGAGTTTGCCAACATGTATTAGTTTGATACAGAAAAGGCCAATTGGTGTCTATTTGGCTTCATTTGGCCACCTTTTGGTGGACTCATGGCTATCTATTTGTGAACAATACCTCTGGCTGACCATTTTGTAAGCAAACATTTCTACTAGGGTATCGATTGTTTGCATTTGTATATTAGTGGGGTATACTGTCGATCAATATTATTTTGTGGCTTTGAAACACGGCGAGGCGACACTTTGCAACGAATAGATGATGAGAGGTGCTCTAGTTGGCTCAATGAGCATCACACATTGTGCTTATCACGAGACTTGTAAACATAATGATTAATAATGACTAATAGTGATTCCACAATCAGTGGAAAGTAGCAACTAAACTAATTCAATTTAACGTTTAATTACGGGACAACATTACACTCAAGCAATATTTTGCTACTTTGGTTTAGCTTCTATACTTCATGGAGTTCAAGGGAGAAAATCAAGACATGTATGTGCATTAGGTGATGTGATCTCAAGCTCTAAATACTTAACACCTATAGTAATAACAATCAGTAGATTTAGGCTACCTCGATCATCTCATAATACTTCTGGTCGAGAGGCAAGGCCATCATGTGTTCGCTGTAATCTGCGACCGGAAGTCCAACCCACCGCAGCTTCCTCACAGCGAGGGGCTCCAAGGGATTCCCCATCAGAGGCCACACCGTCTGCAGCTGTTTCTTGAACACGTGACCGTCTGCTAGGGCGATCGCGTGGCCACTCTCGGTGCTCCTATTGGTCACATGCAAGCATTGTTTCTATGGTTCTTATACCACAGATTAATTCTTGTACCGTTATCTGTGCTTGTACATATCAGCAGGGAACCACCACACGAATTTAAAACTGTTTCCAAGGTCGAATTACTTACCCTACTTCCTTCCTTACTTACTTCCTTACTTACTTACATATATATTTACTTACTTATACACTTACTTCCTTACTTACATACATATTTACTTACTTACTTTTATACTTACTTACTTCCTTACTTACTTACTTACATACATATTTACTTACTAACTTACTTACATACTTACTTTTTTTAAACAAACTTACTACATTTTAATTTGATCAAATTGTTACTCTTACCCAGGTACGGCCTCCGCTACAGCTTCTTTCTACAGAGCTACTTTCCAAATGTTACTACAAAGACGTTTTCAGGCATATTTTAAGCAATGCTTATTCAATTTTGCTTCGAGTGGTAAGCGGTCTTCCGGAACCCTTTATGTGTGGGACATGTATTCGCCCCCCCCCCCCCCCCCCCCCCCCCCCCCATAAACTGACAATTCGCATCCTGCCCGTGCACGATACGAGCTCCAGTGGATAAGCATATTATACTCTAATACCAAACTTTATGTAAATATAGAGTGAAGTCAACATTTGAACTATAATATGTTGATGCGGGTCAGGCATTGAAAACACTTCCTCCAATCCAAAACCGACGCGCATTGCAGGAGTTAGCTAACTAAGCTAACAACAGTCGGGGACCATGGTATCATGGGTTTAGTATGGCTACTTAGGTTGGTAGGAAGGTGTTAATTAAACTATTTTTATACTTTTATCAAAGTTAAAATGGGCGCCATCTTGTTCTAAAGTGTGGATAAGAATAGTATGTTAGCAGATGGCTTTTATAACCGGGGGTCAGGATAAGAATCAGTTACATCATATCATATGTGAATGTATAACGTTATTATGTCGCTGTATTTCCAGCTGAAAATATACGATCGTCTGATGACGTCACTTAAACGAGGGCGACTGACGAGAACGTTAGTAACTATAACTTATTATATCGGCTGTCAAACACAAACACGTATCGATATGAAGGAATAGATATAACATATGTAACAATAACAGGTAGAGTAAAAAGCTATTCTTACATTCTAAAGTTGTGCACAAATAGTGTGCACATAATAATTGTAAACCAAAGAAGCCCAGCGTTGTCCCTGTTCCAGTCGGACCGAATGGCAACATCGCAAAGCGCGTCTCTCACCTGTACGCGCATTTAACATGGTCAGTGTTGAAAACTTGTTGCTTGGGCGCCGTAATCAGCTCCTGGACAGATGTTTCGTACGGTCCATCCTCGGCCAACACAGTTTCCATATTGATCATCTTGTGGATGCCGAGTAGACTCGGCGTAACATTGGTCATGGAGCGACCCGGCCGTTCCGCCCTTAATGTAACACAGTAATTGGTCATTAAAACATAAATAAATTTTAAAAAAAATCACATTTAGAGTCTACCCCTCAGTAATGAAACTGATTTGCAGTGGGAGACATTAATTTAAAGTGACTAAACCAACCCTGTAGGCTTCGAACACCATCGACGAGTGAGTGATAACCAATCAAAGATCGATATGTCAAATACGAAACATATGAATCAGTGATTGGACAGTGCGAACACCTGCGGACAAATGCCAGAATCAACAAGGCCGATTCAGAACAACTTTGAATTTATTGACTGCTTTGTTGCTAGGACGGCTCCAAAGTCACCGTTTACTTATTGCTAGGCTAGGGCCACACATTGCGTTTTTGTGCGTTTTTTGCGTTTTGTTGTTTTGTTTTGTTTTGTTTGTTATCAACGGTCCGTTTTCAACGGACAATGTGTCAGAGACTACACATTGCGTTGTTGCGGGTCTGTTGGGTTTTCAGTCTTCATCGAAATGCCGACCAGTGGACATGTTTAATAACCAGTTGCCAGTTACATATTATTTGTGTGGCTGAAGCAGCTGGTTTGCTTAATGAGCCGGTAAAAAGATAGCATTGGGTTCACCCTTTCTACACTAACCGTGAAAAGAGTGATCGATTTGGAAAATTTTATAATATCATAAGAAAATATGAAAGTAAGTTTTTTGGAAATTATCGGATGTCTATCTCTTCTTTCGACACACTTTTGGAAATAATACGCCCTCATACAACAAAACAATTCACACATATTGACGGATGCTTTTGTACGCACTGTATAAATTTATCGATATCAAACATCCTACGAAGTGTGTAGTATAGTACGAAGTATCGCAAACGAGTGATAGCGAGTGAATGAATGTTATCTGTCCGCACCGGACGCGTTGCCAACGGTCGTGTGTGACTCCACTCATTCAGCTACATGTGTTCGCCTTGCCAATCCGTTGATCCGTTGATCCGTTTTGACCGCAGCAAACTGTGGGAGCTTCCGTTGGCTGCGTTGAAAACCGGAGACAACGGATGTGTGTGGGCTCAAAGATTAAAAACAACGTGTTGCCCTCTTTCCGTCACAACGGACCGTTGATAACGGTCCGTTAAAAACGCAATGTGTGGCCCTAGAGCCTTGCTAAGACAAGAAGTAATGGAATTGAATCCACATTAGAAGTTAAAAAAACTTCTGGCTGAAGCGGGATTTGAACCCGGGACCTTCTGCATTGGAAGCAGGGATGCTAACGACTGGACCAACGAGCCACGTCTACATCGTTTTGTTTTTTTCATTTATTGGAGATTCAGTCTCAGGCGGTAAATTAACACTGAGGAAAGTGTTATACTATATTTATCTGGTACACTCGCATTACTATACTTCAATGATTACTAATAAGTAGAGCTAACATTTTCCTTAAAGTGGCTTTCAGCTTTCGTTTCTTGTCTTCTTGTGTAAGCGGGGTGAATGTTTCAGACCATGGGAACAGTTGATCTGTCGTATTAGGCATCGTTGGTGTCGGTACTGCCTTAGTTGTCGAAGAAGCCACCTTAGAAGTCGTCGTTGCTTTGCGAACTATGTTATTCTCGCTGACCACTCTTGGTCCCTCCATATCTGGAAATGTATTACTAAACTTTAATCAAAATTTATGTTGAAAACTTGAAACGTATAATTCGCATATCAACAGCAAATTCCTTATGAGACAAACCAGACCTAATTGCATGTTTTTATTTATATGTTTTCTGTATACGCTTCTGCGTAATATTGTTACACAAATGTACTAGGGCCTATTCATGATCTTGTGGTATTCCAACGTCCACACGTGCAAAGATGTATGCAAATTACACGTTTAAAGCATGGTAGATTCACTATGCATAACATCAATAGAAAATGACAAGAAGGTTAAAGAATATTCTGGAATACCTGCTTGTTTATGAGAACTAATGTTTGTATGCGGTCCGGGTTCCCACTTATATGAGTGTTGTAGGTTGATGATAACAACAAGAAATATTGGATGTCGTTCTTTGTACACCACATCACGTTCGCGTACGTACAAAGTGAGTGGATACTGGATAGCCCGGTGAACAACTTGGAACGGATTTAATTTTAATTGAAACAGCTTCGTTATTTACAACATTGCCATTGGACATTGAGATGATTTTAAAAAGGAAACTAATTACAATTAGATAGTGCCAACTGGCGAAAGAATGTCGACTATATTGGTGGCCACCGTTCAGGCATAGATAACTGTATTTAGACAGTTGTGTGGGTGTTATAAGTGGGAAGCCGATATCTTTAGCCTAATACTGAGCGGAACGTAAAATGAGGAACTCAAACGTCTGGCATTCTGCAGAGAAATCGACTAAATCTTGGGGGGAGGAGAGAGGGGCATTGAACGTTCCTTATCCCCTAGAAAACTTGCAACATTCGACTACACTTACTAGCGTAGGTCAAGGATTGTATATTTTCTGCTTTGGATACTAAAAATATCATCAATATTGATTTCTGTAGACTACCTTCTGGTTCTCAAAGCGAAACAATTTTATTCACACGATTACACTGTATACAATAGAAGAACGGATCAAGCAGACCAATAATCTTGAGGGTTAAATTAAAGTCCCCTACTGAAAATCAGTCTTGTTACCGAGTGAGTAGACTCTAAATGTGATTTTTTTTTTATTTAGTCAAGTTTTAACGGTAGCAAAATACGTACCTTTCACGCTCTCGATTCTTTCCCGTATTCTACCCAAATCATAATCATCCTCAAGCTTGCCCATATCCGTGGGGTCCGTTTCTAGTCCACGGTGCTTTCTGTAGACGGGAGCTTTGCATAGATTTCTCAATCTGGTGACGACCGGAACAGTGTGTATCATCTCTAATACTTTCCTCTGCATCTCAGTGTGAGCTTTGATCTTCTCTGCTTGAAATCTTTCTTGGTTTATATCATGGATTTGTTTCTCCGTGATCTGTCTGAATCGAGCATGAGCGACCGCTGTCTTCAGGCGCGACTTAGCCTTCTTAGCTTGTTGCTGCTGGGACAGCTGTTCTCTGTCCCTTCTCCACAGGGACACGATCTGGTCCGTGTCCCCGTTCTCACGGACGTACGCGTGAGACAGGGGTGTCACGTTGGGTGCTTCTGAGCCACGAGGGAGCAGGGCGGCCAAGTCGCTGGAGACAACAGTTTTCTTGAGGCCAAGAAACTCATTAATGCCTTCGTGGTTATCTCGATGTTTCTTCATCGCCACGTTAATCTTGGGTACGTCTATTGGCTTCCAGACAGTATTTGGAGGTCTGCTGTCATTGTACCTGCCCAAGAGAACACAACTAACACAGACGTATGGGCATAAAGAAGAATACTACGTACTGGTAACGTAACAATTTTGATAATTTTTTAATTATTCATTCGCAGGTGTTCCCACTGTCCAACTCCTGATTCTCATATTTCATATTTAAAATATCGATCTTTGGTTGGCTCCGAAGAAGCGACTTTTTTATTTATATATTTATTTATTCATCTATCACTAATCATAATAATAACTCATTTCTTCATGTCCCGAGGAGGACGTGTTACTTCACTAGAGCTTCAACATCATCTTGCTTGGCTATGTGAGGGACAGCTAAATAATAATCACTGCCACGAAGCAAGAACGTCAGTAAAGTAAATCACGAACTATGACAAGTCTTACAGTAGCCTCTCGATTTCCATCAAAACCGAATGGAAACCAAACGTATTTTGGTCATCATTTGCAATTATTCTCTGTAAATTTTCCGAAATCTAACATAATATATATGTCACCTAAAAACAATTAAAATGATTGTTTGTGGTACACTAATAAGTATTAAGCCCAGATTACCAGACACCATAACGTCGCTGCATTCCGTGAGAGTTCGGCATCATTCAACGAATCTAAACAAATATTCAACCTTCTGGTTTACAACAGGACTTGTATAGAGTTGCATGTGTAAATAGAAGCAGAGATGTGAGAAATAATGGTACTGAGAACAGTAACCGTAGAACCAACTTGAGTATTATTGTAATATTGTTATACTTTTCTAATGTAACTCTGTTGTTGGGGTCAGATGTTTTACCTCCGACTCTTTCATTGTCTTCTTCGTCTCATGTTAGCTCATCTCCAATAGCTAAATCGGTGGCTTTGGAGCCGTCATAGAAACGTGGCACATATACGCGTAAATCGTATACTATCCGATATTGAAAATCCGTCTCTGTAACTAGTGGATATAGACTATTAATACACATTTTTTTTATTGTAATTTCATATATGAATAGCGAATGTGAGTCCTGTCAACTCTTGGTATTACAGCCCACGTTCCAACTTTTGCTATGTAATTACAGAAGCGCTCTCATCAAAGTAGATAATACCATGGTCATGTGAACAGAGTCTTGCATTTATACAGTAAAACCATACAAGTAAAGCTGGAATTAATCAAAGGGTTCGGGTTATTTTGACTGAATTTTGTTTAAAAGGGATACGTATTGAAATTAAGAGTCACGCTGGTCATTTTGTTGAACGTACTCATGAAATATCTGGATGGTGAGCGACCTACAATAATCTACAATCATTCTTCAAATGATTTACTATTTAATTACTGATTTTAATATTGCTACCTCAATTTATTTTTAAAGTGTGCATATAGATTTAATTATTTTATTCAATTTTTTAATTTAAATTATAATATTAACAATAAAATAAGATACAAAATTGCACCTCTAATGAAAGTCTGTTAGCCTTAGCAATGATTTTTGGACAAGGATCATTGTACAATAATTTACAAATCATTGAGTTCGTTGCAGAAAATGCTGATGCTTTGAAGTTATCTGAATAGGAAACCTTGGATATGCACGGCAGAAAAGTTTTGCTAGCGGTGCAGAAAACAAAGTATAGATGAATTAGATTTTCAACCCTCACAGTGAACAAAGGAAACAGTATTAGCCTGGATAATATTGTGAAGAGCTGGGTGTATAAGGATTATTCTATGCAGATATCTACTAAATTAACCTTTTTTTGTATAGATATATTATTACAGATGAATGATATTTTAAATTGCGTAACTGATTTGCAACAGTTGCTGGAAAAAATAACATCCCTTATTATTATTGTGTAAAACATTATTAATTAAAAAAAATAGTTTTGTGAATAGTGCAACAATAAGGTCCCAAAGCAACAACTTCGTTAAGCTCCAATTTAGTAAGCTCTGTTTGGTAACCATGGTTCCAACAAACATTACATTCAAAATGGATGGCAGTCGCCATGTTTGTTTGCGGGGACTCGCCGCTTACCGGCTTATCGGTGTTTAAAGAGTTGGTGAAACCGGTCCTAATTACACGTAGATACAACGTGCTCAATTGGTTGTACAATTTTATGTCATCACGTTTAAAATAACAAGAATCAGAATTATAATAGACACGATACTAAAAATTATCTGAGTGGAGAAAACAAGTGAGCCCAGCTGCAATTCCTTGAAGAATATAATATAATATTATCATAATTTTCGTCTTTGATTTCCTTTATGACCTTTTGTTGTCGAATATGTACGAACTATTTTTTAGTTTCACGATATAGGCTAAATCTTATGGATAGATTATTTGGGTCAAAATCTCCTTAAAATCTGTACCCTTCGTAGAGGTCGTTACTAATGCACATGCATGCTACCAATCAAGAAGTCCCCCTGCAGACAAACTATCAAAGTTAACATGCTTATATAATAATAACAAGAAGTTAACGCTAGAAGAGACATTTATGTACGTGTACATATTTCTGTCTCCAGTCTTCTCTTGGGGTTGATGTGTGTTTGCAGCGAAGTAATCAAGTTAGTGTGAATGTGATCCGTAAGCTCTCCCAAACTCTAAATAACTTATATACGTAGATGATGCAAATGTTGTAACTACTTCTTCGTACAGGTTTAATCGAATAAACTGAGGAAATTGCGACCGTGAATAAACGTTACCAATTTAAAAATACGTAACAAAAACATACGCGTGGGTTCAGAGTACTCCAACTGTGTACCTTACAACATACTACTTAATCACAAACGTAATAAATAATTCTTATTTGTTTTAAAAATAGGTATTTGAACAAAATATCTGTTTATACATCGTTTTAGTTACCGTAACCCCACGGCTCGTCTGAGTGATACTTCTAACGATCAAACAGCGATATAGCTTTTAACTAATTACAGTCAACCTATTACATGATTATTAAAACATGTACACTTTAAAGATGGAGGAACTTCCAACTTTTAGCAAAGTCTGACTTATAAGTTTAGTCATGTAATGTGATTTCAGTATATCTCAAAGTTGTGGTACGAAGATCGATGCTCGTAACATGAACGCTGAGCACGTCTGTCAAATGAATTAACTCTAACAGGACGAGCAACGGCAAAAGTTGAAATAATATTTAAATGAGTTGACAACTCGTTTGCATCACGCGTGTGTTTGCTGACGAGCTGTTTCATTCGAACTGTGACTAAAACTCGACATTTCTGGGGTAAAGGTCACAAAGTTATCTATACAAGTTTTGCAAAAAAAAAATAAAAACTGAATACATTATAAATCTCGTTTACGCTATATTTTAAGCAGAAAAATTATTTTAAAACTTTCTTGTGACATAACAATTTTTATATGAGCAGTCTGTTAGTGTAAACTTTATATTCACTTTTTTCTTCCTTACTTCACAGATAGTGGAGTTACCGAATACCTAGTAATTGTTATTGCCAGTGACCTGATTACAGACTTGTTACAACTAAACTACACTAAACTGAAATTTCTCTGCCACATGGTAGTGTAGGTGTAGGAGCCAGATACTCGCCACATGTCTTGAATTGATTGTCAGTAACGCATGGTTATAAATAATCCTCCCTCGTCGTCTTTCACCCCTTGAATCCACTTTGTAGAGTCGTGTATTCTTGTCCGCCTGTCACACGCACGTAGCACAATTTATCTTCGTTAATTATTAATTTTGACTATATACCTACTCAAAAATGTGTCCTATGTTAAACCTTTTTACCATGTTTGATATAGTAAGGCTCGGTATTATGGAAATCTAATGCGGAAGCTAATATGAGCTAAAATGCAGCTAGGTGGATTTTAAGGCTTGTGATTGGTATAGTTACTATGGTGAAAACAAATTATTACCTACTAACTTTCTTACTAGCTGCTCGTAATGCCGGCCATAAGCCTATATTCCATCTCTTAATTCTATAGAGTATGGAGCTTCGTATTCGTATCGTTTTAATTTCATTCCAATGGCCTACTTAACCGTACCCACTTACAACTGTAATGAACGGACCAATGCGCAGCCATTAAGTCAGTGATTGAAGAACCATTTAATCGCAAATAATGTGAGTCTGTTATTCTTCAATACTTGTAGTCTTCTAATAAAACTAAGATCTACCATTGCACGTGGTAAACTGACTAAAACTGAGTTTTGTTAAATTATTCTTTTGCCTTTGGGTAGATCATGTTCGCCCCTCCCCCTCCCCCCCCCCCCCCCCATTGTAACCATTGTAATCTGCGCCGCCTCTCGACAAAATCCAACAATATTGATAGAAACAAAAATTGCTACTATAAATTTGAATTTGAATTGTTTTCCTCACAAATTCACTGATTTTGTGACAAATAAAGGCGAAAATATTTAACTAATATTTTTGCACTCGTATATTGTTTCGTGTTTGTGTGCTTGTTTGTTTATGTCTCACGATAGTTACGCAAGCGACAAGTCCCAATACATCACAGTGCAAACTACCATGCACTTATTGAGCATATTGTCATGCTCAAACAGTGCATGTTGGGCCCCGTGTGACTCTACCAGTCGTAAGAGGCAACAAAAGGAGACTCTGTCCCTTTATCCACACTGTCCCACTTATGATTCCTCCTCCCTCTTGGCCCTGCCCTCTCTTACTGAACTCCCCTTATGAAGACCCCCGCGATGTAAAATGGGTCTCATTCGGAAGACGTCATATTTACTAGCTGTCGACTAATCAGTAATCACATAATCAAAGAGTGAATGGTGGAGGAGCCGGGTAGAAAGCCATGACAATGGCGCGGGAACGAACGGAGCCCCGAGTAGCGATTGCCGGGTAGAAAGCCGTCACAATGGCACGGGAACGAACGGAGCCCCGAGTAGCGATTGCCGGGTAGAAAGCCGTGACAATGGCGTGGGAACGAACGGAGCCCCGAGTAGCGATAGCCGGGTAGAAAGCCGTGACAATGGCGCGGGAACGAACGGAGCCCCGAGTAGCGATAGCCGGGTAGAAAGCCGTGACAATGGCGCGGGAACGAACGGAGCTCCGAGTAGCGATAGCCGGGTAGAAAGCCGTGACAATGGCGCGGGAACGAACGGAGCCCCGAGTTGCGATTCAGATTGTCAGTAACTATGATATGTTATATAATATAGTGCTTTAAAACTATTAATACTTAAACTATTATTATCTGTCTACACTGTTTGATAATAAACTGAAATACCTGCGCCCACGTAAGATGATATGTCAAAGCCAGGTGTCTCCTTTTAGAGGCTATTTTTATCATCCGAACAAAAACAAGCCCGTCTGCCGTTGACTGGGTCCTGCGTGTATGGGTCTATGGGCGCGAGTGTCTACGGCATATTCTCCTATACAGATGTGTCAGAACCACTCACAACTTCCAAGCCATATGTGCGCGATGGCAGCCACAACTCAAAACGCATAATGATCAATTGACTATCACCAAATGCTCTCAAACATTGTGTCGAATAGGAGAATATTGTGAAAGGCTTCTCGATCGTTCACCCTGTTGAGCCCCTGCTGTACAAACTCAACTTGTGCATTGCTCCCTGCGGCGTTGAGCTATTTCTCTCGGAGAGCGATTCTAGATGTTTTTAGAACGTTATTAACCATCCAAGCCCTTTCTCAATAATATTCATTAGCTGTTTTATAAACACCGAAATAAACAATATGTTGATGTGGGGTGATGGCTCGATCTGATCTTCCATTAACCATGGACTTGCAGTTACTATTATAAGTCCATGCATTAACTAAATAGACATGCATATTGTCTTAACATTAATCTACAAGGTATCCGCATATAAGAAAACTATGTTCTCATTATTCATGGCAGCCAAAATCCTCAGAATCCCAAATTTGGGACTCAAACCAGACACCATTTTACTGGACACCGCCCGGCAAGAGACATGAAAATCGGCCATAAATATAACTATTCGCAAGAATGTGCGGCAAGAGATATGGAAACCGGTCATAAAGATAACTATTCGCAAGAATGTGCGGCAAGAGATATGGAAACCGGTCATAAAGATAACTATTCGCAAGAATGTGCGGCAAGAGATATGGAAACCGGTCATAAAGATAACTATTCGCAAGAATGTGCGGCAAGAGATATGGAAACCGGCCATAAAGATAACTATTCGCAAGAATGTGCGGCAAGAGATATGGAAACCGGTCATAAAGATAACTATTCGCAAGAATGCGCGGCAAGAGATATGTAAACCGGCCATAAAGATAACTATTCGCAAGAATGCGCGGCAAGAGATACGTAAACCGGCCATAAAGATAACTATTCGCAAGAAATTATCTGTAAATGAGGCGTTGTGGAGTAGGCTTATTGTTGTCGGTACTTTAAAACCATCTCAAATAATTTTCTTGGACCATGCTTTTAAACCGTCACAAATAATCTTCTTGGACCATGCTTTAAAACCGTCTCAAATAATCTTCTTGGACCATGCTTTAAAACCGTCACAAATAATCTTCTTGGGCCATGCTTTAAAACCGTCTCAAATAATCTTCTTGGACCATGCTTTAAAACCGTCACAAATAATCTTCTTGGACCATGCTTTAAAACCGTCTCAAATATCTTCTTGGACCTTGCTTTGAACGTCTCAAATAATCTTCTTGGACCATGCTTTAAAACCGTCTGAAATAATCTTCTTGTACCATACTTTAAAACCGTCTCAAATAATCTTCTTGGACCATGCTTTAAAACCGTCTCAAGTAATCTTCTTGGACCATGCTTTAAAACCGTCTCAAATAATCTTCTTGGACCATGCTTAAAAACCGTCACAAATAATCTTCTTGGACCATGCTTTAAAACCGTCTCAAATAATCTTCTTGGACCATGCTTTAAAACCGTCACAAATTATCTTCTTGGACCATGCTTTAAAACCGTCTCAAATAATCTTCTTGGACCAGGGACCATGCTTTAAAACCGTCTCAAATAATCTTCTTGGACCATGCTTTAAAACCGTCTCAAATAATACTCTTGGACCATGCTCTAAAACCTCGGAGATGCAGCGTTTGCAAATCTGGCCCCAGATCTCAAGATGATTCTAACCAAACTGAATGTGTTAGTTTTTATGTGTAGCGTATTTTTGGAGTACCATTTTTTCTTCAATTTCTCGTTTATACTTACCCGTGTTTGTGTTTTTGAATGCAGTACGATATTTTTTGTAACAACGTGCAATTTAGAGATATGTATAATGTTATATACCTATAGCCCTTATAACCCTCTCGAACCTTACGACGCACTCGAATCCCTCTGTTTCTGACAAGTGGGCACTGCTAGTGATGTTCTTGAAGGCATTAGCATACGTGATCAGGCTTTCTGTATGGGAACATATGTTGACGTTTTATATAATTCTCGAGCGAAAATCTATCTAATAAAAAATCATTACGTAAAAATGTGACATAAAATTTGTATCCTACATCTGAAAACGTGACTTAAAAATAGGGAAACATGTTGACAGTCTGGTAGTTTACTCTAGCAGAATATAATATTTTCCTTAAATAGAACATTGCAGACCAATGGTTTTTGTCTGCTCCACATTTCTGTGTTTCACTCAATATAGAAACATTGTTTTATTTTGGGTTTCAATATTGGACGAAATAATAGATAAGGAAACTTTGGCTGTCACTGGCACACCATCATTTGGCACACTTGAGAACCATATGCTACCAACATATTATATTTTCACGATATGTCAGAAACAAGTATTATTTTGCACAATCTTCTTATTAAACAGGTAGATAAGTTTAATTTGTTGAATTCAGTGTCAAGTTCCGAGTGGCCAAGTAGGCCTACTACACCCCCACAGTGTCTATTTAAATTACCTACCCTATGGAACCCCCGAGTTTTGTATGTACATTTATTTTGTTTGAAGTTTACAGTTATTATACAAAGCATAGTAATTTAAATTTGTTAAAGATGCATGAATATTGACCTACCCTGCCAAACGTCCGATTTCTAACGGTTGAAATTGTTTAAAGGTTTTTAAATTGTCTAAAGTAAAAAAAACAAAAAAAAAATCCATCTTCTAGATAACTGAATGCCCTTTCTTACGAGTGTTTCTTTGTTGTAATAAATATTTCCGATCTCAAACTAATCTTTTATTTTCAAAGGTGTGTTGGAAGTGGAACTACACATTACAAAAGATAAATAAGATAATATTAAAAATGGAAATATTTTTTGACATCACGGTTGAATTTTTTTGAAATGTTTTGAATTCGAAAATATTGTGTTCTTCATCTATCACCCCTCATAGTCTGGAGTACCATGATTGCAATAATAGAAACGTAAAGCAATAAGTTTCGGTGTAGTAATAGATAAATCACTATATTCTTGTCATTGTGGAAAAAATCTCGCCTTTGTTTACCAACAACTTTATAACTACATCCGATTAGAGAAATAACCACACCAGCTACGTCCGTCTCTAGTTCTGCTTTCTCTACACACAATGTTTGAAGATATTCCATTTGCATGCTCTATTATAGTAGTTCTAAACTAGCTGGAGTTATTATTGTATCTGAATGGGTAGAAATAATCCTCGAACGTTATTATTGAATGATGAAAATTCACAAACACCACACCATGAGCTAAGAACGCTGCTCGCTTCTCTTATAATTAGTAACACCCACCAAGCATTCTTGAGCCTCACAATGTGTCATCGAGCTGCTATCGAAGGCCAACCTACGCGTATCGAACGAGCTCTTAATTAGCTACCGCGCTTGCTGTAAGTGAGTGCCAGATAATTTGCGGTACTTTCTGATCTCAGAGAATGGAATTGAAAACTTGAACATTCTTAGATATTTCTTGTGCAGTTATGTTGTGAGAAGGCGTCGGCTTCACTTGATAACCCGAGGCGCCGTAGCCGATGCGATGCGACAGTGGCGGCTCGTGTTAGGAGCTGCGGAGATGCAGCAAGCCCTCCAAAAATTAAAATTAACATTAGTATTATTATCTATATTCTTATTTTATTGAATATATGATAACAATATCGGTCAAAACCGGCGTTGACATGTTGTACGGACGTAATGTCAAGTATTTCCAAGTAAATAACTTATTAAACGTCCCTAATTACTAGTTTTTTAGTAATCAATCTCAGTAAAAGCCAGAAGACGTACGTCTTCAACATTCTCTTCAAATCTTGGTCTGTAAGACGATCTCCAAATTCTTGATCTAAAATAGAAGGAATGCTATCAAACTGAAGAAATAGATTCAGTTCAGGACGATAACCAAATGTGCACCCCCGGCAAACGAAAAACCAAAACATCGTTGAGTGATTATTATTACAAGACAGTGATATTAAAGGAGGAATCAATTTTATTTTTAACGTACGTTAATTTGTTTACGCGTATATTTTGTTGGCAGTTTATTTCACTTCGAGACCAATGTTGCCCCAGCCCAGCAACATGTTGCTTCAAGCTAATCTACATATTATTTTAGTCTACACTTCGACCCTGAAGGCAAAATACGAGCAACGAAGTGTGTCACTGTGGAAGCTTGCCATGTGTGTGCATGTGACACTAGAACAAAATTTGTTTGGAAAATCCTTTCAGCAAATTATCTGTGCTTCTTCTTGTGCGTTTGTCATTTTCATCAATGTACCTTTTGTTTGAATGGAAGGGTTATTTTTGTGTTGTGTTCTAAATGGATTCGTAAGTGAGGCCTGAGGGACAACCATCAAAAATAGCAACCAGTATAATAAATATAATAGGATATGTATTGTTCAACTAACAAAGAAATCGAGAGTATATTATTACCATGCAATACCAAGATAAAATTAACTTGATAATCTCGTGTTAGAATGTAATTAACTGAAAACAACACCTGATAAAATCATGGACATCTACGGAAGCCGATATTCAATCTTTATTACTTAACTCAATCGAACGTATTCAACGAAAAAACGAGCGGTCTCGAATGTAAAGACAATATTTATTATTTAATCATCATCGTGATAATGCACACATGCCTCAGAAAGGAGCTGCAATTGAAAAGGGTAAAGTTCAGATGATAGATCTACAACAGACAATTATAATAAAAATTAATAAAAAAAACCGTTCCTGTGATGGTGGACTCATTGGACGAACGTATGATGAAACCAATGGACACAAGCCAGATCAAACATCAAAACCACTTTGAAGTTAATAACGAAACATAAAAAAAATCATAATTTAGAGTGTACCTACCCACTCAGTAACAAGACTGATTTTTAGTGAATTTAAAGTGACTGGCTCCGAGCACCATCGACTAGTGAGCGATAACCAATAAAAGATCGATTTTTTTGTGATTGGACAGTGCGAACACCTGCGGACAGATGCCAGAATCAATAAGGCCGATTCAGAACAAGTTTTGAATTTATTAAGTGCTTCGTTGCTATAGGACGGCTCCAAAGTCACCGTTTACATATTCCTAAGAAGTGGATCCATAATAGAAGTTAAACACCTTCTGCTTGAAGCGGGATTCGAGCCCGAGGCCTTTTGCATTGGAAGTAGGGATGCTAACCAGACTAACAAGCCACTCGTGTTTATTATATTGTGTTTACTGTTTATTGTAGTCTGCATATTTCATGCAACTCATGGAGAAGATGAAGGGGGATGCGATGCTTAGGGAAGATAACGATAGGTACATTTCCTTTTTATCTTTTATCCAACACTTATCTATATTTTGTACAATGATTTCCTGCAAAACCTGTGATCGAGTCATGTCCATGTTTTTAATAGGACTATGCTTGACATCACTTGCCGACATTAGCAAAACGTTTTTTTTATTTGTTGCGTCCTACATCCACACCCTCTCCGACTAGAGTGAGTCATTAATATAATATTATGTTCTCTCTCGACCCTTCTTTACGGTGCATACTTCACAATTTACATCCCCGTTAATACTTCTAGGATTCACTACAAATAAATAAGTGTGAGAGGATCGAGTAATCTCAATAGGGATAACTACCTTCATAATCACAGCCGAGTGGCCGTGTTAATAAGCAGTACATTTTACGGACTGTATGAAAGATAATATTTGTAGTATTTAAATCTGCAGTAGAGTTGTTACTTTGTAATTATTTTATTTCATCCTTTAAAAAAAGTACTATACTGATTCAATATTAAAAAAAGTTTGCATCGGTTACAATCTGTACGAGACCAAATTGACTAAGGTCCAGTCTTACAATGTCCCAATAACTATTTATTCGTCGAATAGCTTGTTTTCTCCATGGCAACGACCAATCAAAACCCTTGAAATCCTCCAAATAGATGAATTGCTACAAATAACTTTCTTATTAGGAGATTGTAAGACCGGCCCTAATTCGTTTTTAGCTTTCATATTTTTAATGTGAAATAGGTTTCTATAGTAACTCACAATATGAAAATAAACTAACCCTATATCCCAATATCAAAATATAACCCTATAACCCTAATAAAATACCCTATACAAAAATAGTGTTCAACTGGAAAAAACAAAAATTTACAAATATGTACGTTTTAATCTTGATTTTAACTACTTCAGCGAATTGTTAACTTATTGCAAGTATTGTTAGAATAAAAACAATTTCAATGTTCAGTAAAATGAGTACTATAGTCTTTGTATTATTTACACCATGTTTTATGTATTTTTAGTATTATGTAATGTAGGTACCTCTGTATGTATTTAACCTTATGACTTATATTTTTATAACCTAATGACAACTCGAATATTCAATGTATACTATTGTACAAATGTGAATTTTAAAGAAGCAAAATAAAATAAAATCTAAGCTAATCTAATCTAATCTAATCTAATCTAATCTAATCTATCACTGGGATCCTACCAAGGTCTCCCACTTGCCCACGAACGAAACAGAAGACATTGAGGTTATTCAAATGTTATTTCTTCATGTCAATCTCAGATTGCTCGAGATCGTTCTCTTATCTGTGTGTAACGAGATGTTTGTTGGGGGGGACAACGAGGTCCTGGTTGGAGGGGGTCGCGCGCACCCCCCTCCCCCCCCTCACCGCGCGCGGGGATATAAACGACAGCTCCTCTCATCCACGCTCACTTGTTGCCACTACGAGACCTCTGACATCGTCATCCAACGCAAGGAAGGTAAGAATCATTGCTCGTTATAGGCTCAACGCTTGTACTTGGCTAATAAGACCGTTACTATACTAAAGTCTCTCGATTTAGAAGAAAATAATGATAAATAGTGCAATATAAAATTAAATGTTTACAAAACAAAATTATATTGCTGTTTTCTTAAAAATATATCTAAATTGAATTATTGGTCTTGTTGTGTGTTATTGTTGCAACTAAAGTTCGATGGTAAACTCTAAAAAAACACCACTCTTAATTGGTAGGGTGCATCACATAAATTTATGCACTTGGTAAAGTATTCGAACAAATGTTTAAATATTAATTGATAAATAATGCTCTACTTTACGGTGGTTTTCCTCTAGCACTATTAATTATTTGTATGGAAATTTTATAAGTCGAGATACGCATCTTTTTTAATCCGATATAAGTATTCTAGTTGGTTTTGGACTGATTATTTATTTTGTCTTGATGGTTATGCAAAAATACTATACGTCATACTTAATTATCTCTACCTAACAATAATAATGGAATTGAAAAATGTTATGGACAAAAATAAATATAGCGATAATTGTGGTTTTTCTATAGATTAAAGGCCCACTGTTTAGATAGAGTGATCCTCAAAAAAATATTAATCTAAATTGTGTAACACATTATGATATTTTTTATAAAATGTACCTGAACAGGGCAGACCATTTTGACCAAAGTGTTAAACTAAATGTTTTCAGGTATTTCAGCTTTGTTTTTATCATCTTCACAAAATGATAACGTGATACCAAACATCCGTGTACGAAAATATTTCATTTAACGGTTGCCACAATAAAAGTTCTTAAACTGAACGTTCGCTCCGTCAGCTCTTAATAATGTTTTGAAATTTAAGCTTTTGTATGTGGTGTCTTTAAGGTACCAATTAAAACGGCCATATTCAACACAAAATATATAGGAAGATAGGATTTACATACATTGTTGAGCAGACGCTAAATGATCATCTTAAAAGAAACAAATCTAGCGTAAGTGGTAATCGACCACGGTTCATGTACATTCTCAATTATCTTTTCATTCAGGTGTTGTGTGAGTTTAATAATTGATCAGCTTTGTGGGGACTAGTGGGATAGAAAAGATTCTATTCCTATTGAAATTTGTGATTAATTCCAAGGTCCGTCGATTCCCTGGCGGAGGCTCGGTAACGTTCGACGAGCCCCCGCCAGGGGATTTACGGACCTTGGTTATTTCTACAGGATCATGTTACGGTAATTTTCTGAGAGAATCTCAGAAGACGTCTCAGACTGCTGCACGAAACTCTTGAGTCTAGTTTTATTGGTACGCCTTACAGACTGAATATCAATGTATCTTACATTATAATCAGTGTGGCTCTCATTTGTATTTAATTTTTATTACGAATTATTGATTGAACTACACTGCTTAATTGATACATCTGTCATTCAGTCTGTAGTGCTTACCAAACAATAGTTGTCCTATGCTATACATACACTTACATTTTCGATTGTATCATTCTTGAGATATAATTTTAAAAATGAATTTTTCGTGCGATGTTTGTATTCGGAATATCCCTCATTCCTCATTCTTCACGGCAGTGGGTTTTGCTCTCAATACTAAACCACGCATACAAATAACATTATTATATTAATATCTCAAAAACGCTCGAAGATGTTATTGGAACAATTTGATGCCTACGCGGAATTTGGTTTTACATTAGCAAATTAATAATGAATCTAAAAACTTTCAAATATTTTAATTGTTATGGCTTTTATTTATTTAAATAGTTCAATAATTAATAATTGAAATGACAATCGTAACAATTTTACACGTTTTAAATTTCCTTGTTTAGCTGATACGAAACCGAATTCCGCGTTGGAATCGCGTTTTAAATGACTAAGGCCCGGTCTTATAATGACTCGCTAAGTATTTAGCCCACCGCTAACTTGTTTTCTCCATGGCAACCACCAATCAGAAAAGTAGTTTCAACGGAGAGAACAAGTTAGCGTCGGGATTAATATTTAGGGGAGGTTGAAAAAACCAACAAGAACACTCTTTTAATGTATCCCCTTTACCCTTATTGTACAATGTTAAAAACTCAATTACCTCGTTTCGATATTAGAAAATAGCTGCATCATGATAAAACTTCCATGATCTGATTGTTTGCTTAAACCCTCCACGTGCTTATTTTAATAGAACGTAGTTGAGCATTCATCAGTATAGATCAGTTGAGGAGTTTTCTTTAACTCAGAAGAAGATACAAAGTCAAGTGTATCTCTTTGTTCTCTTCAGCCTTTGAGTTAAACAGACAGACAAGCTTTAATTAGTAACAGTTGTCAACCGCCAAAACCCTGCTTACAATGCAGAAGGTCCCGGGTTCAAATCCCGGTTCAGGCAGAAGTTTTTTAACTTCTAATAAGGATTCAGTTCCATTACTTCTTGTCTGAGGAATACGTAAACGGTGAATTTGGAGCCGTCCTTGCAACGAAGCACTCAATAAATTCAAAGCTGTTCTGAATCGGCCTTGTTGTTTCTAGCATTTTGTCCGCAGGTGCTCGCACTGTCCAATCACTGATTCATATGTTTCGTATTTGAAATATCGATCTTTGATTGGTTATAGCTCTCTCGTCGATAGTGTTCGGAGCTTACAGGGTTGGTTTAGTAGCTTTAAATTAAAATCCCTCACTGAAAATCAATTTCGTTACTGAGACTCTAAATGTGAATTTATTTTTTTATTTTTATTTATGTACAACTGAATGAGTCAGAAAGTTTTGTCCCATTTTCCATCGTAGTAAAACTGCTTGTACGATTTCAACAGGGGTGGTTCTAAAACCTTCCCATCCCCTTTTTCTCGGCGCTTGGTTAGAATCGGTGGAAATAACTTTTGCGCTTTCGTTTGTTTGAGTGATGGCGCGGATTACTCGATACATTCATCCCCTAATAGCAACAGCAAAGGGGGTTTCTTTTTAAAAATAACGTTTCCGCTGAACACAGCAAAACTATTATCACTATAGTCGGTTATGGGCCCAAATATATCGAGTATTAAAGAATTTCCACTTCAGCCAAATATCTTTGTTTCAGTAATAATTACCCTGTACGTTGTATACAGTGTAAATACACCGTTGATGGAAAACACAATATGCAATGTCTTGAAGGTTTACTTTTGTAAGCATAAATGTTTTCTGTTGCGCAGACGGCACTTTTATGTCATTAAAACACAAAAACCTAAACGGATATAAAACTACAATATTAATACAATATTAAAAGTAACAACATAATACATTTAATTATATACTGGCGGTGGTTGTTACTATTTTCACAGCTATCGTATTAGCAGGAATATAAAATGTTGGCATAAAATTATCCGAAATTAATATGCCATCCTTGTCTTGAATTATCATTTTATTTGATTCCTCTTCGCTATACAAAATTTTAAATCAACACCTTAGTATATACATATGTGTTGTGTAGGCTGGCCTTCTGTATTTAACAAAGTTTTTGGTCATAAGGTCGTTGTCTGGGTTGAATGCTGACTGATACAAACAGCAGAGCCAATTTCGCGATGAATGCGTCTAGAGAGTTCTTCCTAGGAAGCGCATGTTGCATCCTTTCATCGGCAACCCATGTAATATTTACACCCTAGTTCTTTCATTTTCTTTATAATATCTCTGGGCGTGACACTTTTGACAGGTACCGTAGGTACCGAAAATATTGGTTGCTTGTATTCTGGGTCTCCCTCATATGCTAAATAAGCATATGAAGCTGTATAAAAGAACATAATTGAAAAATCTTGACGCAAAAACAATGGGGTCTAAAAAATAGACATGCTCAACTACACCATTTTCTCACTAGAGTTATTTTATTCCCGCCATCTTTGTATTTTTAAATAACTGTGTAGGCGCCTCTTAAGTATATTGTCACAAGCAAGTTTCCTAATAATTTAGCTGCATGAGCGTATTCTTTCAGCCAATACCATACCTTCATATGTAAGAATATTGCCATATAATATGTCTGTCAAAAGAAAAATTGGGTCAGCAATGTTAAAATATTTATCTATTTCGTCATATCTTTCATAAGAAATTCTAGAAAACGTTTAATCATTTAACATTCAACAAAGTTGCTTTGTAGGTTTTGAATAATCAAGCTCTATTCAATATTGTGTTTCTAATACAAATGGCCAAATGGTGTATCAGATCAGGGCAGGTTAAGTATCAGAGTAGTAGTTTGTCTGCAACACTATAACAGGGAAGAGGTTTCCATGGTGGAGGCGCCGGGTACAAAGTAACCCGCACGAAATTAATGTATTTTAATTTAATTAATTAAAAGTTAAATAAAATTGATACATTGATAAATCTATAGCTTGTATCTAACTTTAAATGTGTGCACACATCTTTTTAGTTTTTTTCAGTTTTAGTTTAGTGTTTTGCAAAATCATGCATTACATAACAAATAAGCTTATTCTTTATTTAGATGCCCCCGTAAGAATAATATGTATGCACGATACCTTTTTATTTCATTCTACATGTGAAGGTTTGCAATTATGACGCGATCACGTCTCAACACACAATGACTAGACAAACCTAGAAATATGAAAATATGCTTTCCATAAAAATTAAAATGAAATGTCTAGATCAAAGAAACACATAATGAATTACAATGCAAAGTTACTTACGTAACGTGCATTATATACTTTCACACACTTACATAGTACTACGAGAGAACTAAGCATAATAATTTAGACTATTAAATCTCATATTTGATCTTAAGAACCGTTACATAACAATTCAGGGGCGGACTGGCAGGTACGGAACTACGGAAACCCGTACGGGGCCCCCCCGGGTGGGGGCCCCCTTGAGGGCCACCACCCAACACCCTGAAAATATCTTACGCTATATATAGATTATGAAACAATAGTAAGAAGAGCATATGTATCTCAAAGGGACATAAGCCATCTAGAAGTACTACAAAGATTTCCGCTTTCCTCCTCAGAGCTTACTTTATTATATAGTTTAGTTTGAAGTAAAAACATGCCAGTGCTGGAAATGTCTTTAATTTATTTTTTAAAGTGGTGTTCACAGTTCAGCATGTTGTTGCACTTGCAGATACTTACCATCGTTAATCGATTTTTAAACGTGTTTATATGCGTTTTAAACAAATTATAAGATACAATATAGTTTGAAATATCCAACTGCCAGTGGTGGGAAAGTTCTTTCATTAATTTAATTGGTTAGTGGTGTTCACAGTTCAACATGTTGTTCGACACACCTATAATCATTTGTCGATTTATACACGTGTTTATATGCGTTCTAAACAAATCAATAGGATACAAGAACCCTCAAGATTTCTGCTCGCTAGCTCGCTACTTGAGGGTGACTCTTGATTGTTTTCGAGTAAACTTTGGTATATCTGAAAGGACTATTTTGCCAGGCTCAGTAAAAATGAAATAAAGGAGTTTTCAAGTCGTTTGTCGTACAAAACCACTTTCCATAAAATAGCTGACTGACAAATCGGGCTGATCGCGTGTCTATAAGCGTTCAAAATTTAAAAAAGCGAACTTTGTGGCAAAAATATATCGATCCGCGCCAACTGAAATCCGATCCAGCGCAGCACTAGCCATAAGATTAATTATCAAATGTCAGGATCGAACTCCTCCTAGACCTATATGACGTAAGGAATTATCAGTGCAATATTACTTTAGTTTTATTGTTTTTCATGACACGATTTCGCCTCAAAACGCGTTTTAAACCACTAAACATCATGCAGGGCCGAAATTTTTTTCGCCTACGGCGACATTGCCTCCGACGGCCGGGGCTTTGCCCCAGACCCCAGCTACATCCCGCTCCCTCGTTGAGAGTACAAATAACACAACGCGAGTGGACAACTAGTCTAGTAGTCAATATTTGTAGAGGGTTGGGAAACAATATAGTTTGAAATATACAACTAACTGCCAGTGGGAAAGTTTCTTCTTCAATTTCGTTTTTTAAAGTGATGTTCACAGTTCAACACGTCGTTGTTTCACATAACCATCATCATTTATCGATTTTTAAACGTGTTTTATGCGTTCCAAACAAAATAATAGGCTGAAAATTTTTCGCCTCCGGCGGCTGGGGCTTCGCCTTAAAGCTTCGCCAAGTCCCGGGGCCCCTAAGATCCTTTTCCGTACGGGGCCCTTACCCCCCCAGTCCGCCTCTGCATAACATTTATATTATTATTATATAAACTACAAACAAACAAAAGTTAAAACTAATGAGACCCGGCATTACGAGCAGGTTAAGAAATTCAATGGTTTGTTTTTACCATGGCAACCACCAATAAGAAATAGAACAAAGCTAATCTCGTCTAGGCATGAGCAATGATCGAGTTTTGTACTGAACGGGATTAAATACTTCTATCTGTTGACGATATTGTTAATGTATTTGATGGGATATGTATAAAACTACTATTTTAAGTTAAGTTTGTTCAGGTACGCATTTTTTTATTTGAGTATACGAATTGGTGTATAGAAATTTTATTTGAGAAAGATCTTGCAAAGAATCACTATATAGATTGACCAGCGATCGAACTCAGACGTTCCAACGTTCACGCAGCGTCTGCTTCATCTCTGTGTGATGTGTCAGTATTCTCCAAGATTCACAAAGTCAATTCGTTTACTCTCAATAGAAATACCTCCCGTTTTCTGTTTGCCGTGATCGTCTAGAAACTTGCTGATTGCGTTCATCTAACCGCTGAAAGGAGCTGTCGACAACGTTATACTCTTGAAAGCGCAAAATAACGTACATCGTACGCGTGCATATTCGAATAAAAACAAGATTATTTAGCTTGAAGTAAAGATGAAAGTGTTGCTTGATATCTTGTCGTTAAAAACATGTGCCTATCTTGTACTGTTCAATGAAATGGATCAGCCATGCAGACTTGAAATCCCACTCAGTATACTTAAAATCAAACCACACGATATTTTCATTTTTCATCGCACCTGTCTCTTCTGAACATGATTAAAACAAGATGTAGTAGGCCTACCTCTAGATCATTGTACAAAGCAAGAAAAATACAGCTGTATTTTAAAAATGTATATCAGAAAAGCAGTGTAATGAAATCAACCAAGCGTTTTAATTGTATTGTAGTTGTTTGATTGTTTGAAAGGAACAATAAATAGTCCTAATAGTAGTTGATATTGCTCTAAAGCCTGTTCTACGAAGTTTCGTTTTTATAGTCTGTTGAGTTTTAATTTTTAAACAAACATTATTTTTCATCGATGGCGTCATCCCCTCAGGTAATTGGTTTTATTTTTACCCCTCATCCACGCCTAGTCAACGAGTCAATTTAAAAAATAATCGGGAATATTTATTCGTGCGAAAACGTCCCTTTCCGTAAATCAAGTTAAACAAGTTCCACGGAACAGAGCGCCAGAAATCACGGCGTTGCAACGGATATTTAATAATCGGTTAAAATTCAATAACCAGCAACCGCGTTATCTTTAGTCCTCACTGTCGACCTCATTTGCCTGTTGCGAGGGTCGAGGGGTGACTGACGTCATTCTCCTCCGAGTAATGTTTGCCCTTCACCCGACCTTCAACAACCTCGCTTAGCATGTTCTAGCGTCTAGTGTTTGGACTAGAGAGCTAATAGAAGTGTGGGCATGTCGAGGCCAGCCGCCATATTGAATCCACAGTGCCACAGGAAGAGTGTGCATGCTCTTTATACTTTTTCCGAACGTATCAAATGAGAAAAACAGCACGAAAGAGAATGGAAACTAATAATGCTGTGCTGGTGGCCGTGGATTCAACATGGCGCCCGCCCGCTCATGGCCACACTCTTATAACCGGTTTCCATGTCTCTTGCCGCGCGGCAAGATGAGACGCGGTGACCAATCAAACCGTTTTCCGTCGTGATGGGGCCGGGTCGCGGTGAGTTGATGCCAAGCTCTGATTGGTCACCGCGCATCATCTTGCCGCGCGGCAAGTGATATGGAAATCGACCATTATACCTGAGCTCTCCAAAGAAAACGTTATATCGAATTCTGGACTTATACCGGTAGGTACGCAAGTAAATGATCTGTTTGGAGCTGTCATAGCTACGAGCAAACTTGACGTTTTCAGTCAACTAGCTCTCCTAGCTGGCTAACGCAACAATTAGTTATGATACGAATAAATATGTTGTGTCAGCCATTATAGCGCGTCATCAAAGATTACTGACGGGTTAATTTCGATAAGAATATAGCCACATTATTAAAAAAAAAAAATGAGAATACAAATATTGCCGTCCCTATTTCATAAAATGTTCATTATCGTCTCGCAAATTGTACGCATCAACGTGAATGAAGAAACAAGAGATCGACACATATCCATGTCGACACTACATTTTCCAATAATTAAAATAAGGATATTTCCCAAGGTATTTGTCTGAGCTATATACTGTATATACTCCGTGGAACGGGGAGGGGAAGGTAATTATTGTGCAAGGGGGTGTTATTTTACAGCTACCACTGTTTATTGTTTATTTCATCCTTATAGCTCGTATTGCTTAGAGGTTTGCTCGCCTTAGTCTTCCAATCTCACATATGGAGAATATTTAACAATTATAATCTACGTGTTACTATATATCTCCTGAAAATATCATATTCATCCGACTAACATCTTCAAAATGTCACCGAGTGTTTTGATATCAAGCACTGGTTTCATTTAAGGTCTTTTCAAATGTGTTTTGTTGTTTATACATAATTGTTTTTCGGGTCTTTAGTATAAATAATGTAATGTATTTATCAACTTTTAATGCTAAAAATCCCTTTCGCGTTCCAGATTATTTTCTTAAGACACACTTTAATTGATTGCATGAATAACATCATTGCATTTTCCAAGCTTTTTCCAAAGGACGTACGTTAATATTTTAGACCACCTTTCATCCCTTTGCTCATTCTTCATGGTCTAGTCTTGCTCACTTGCTCAACCACCTTTATCAACCACCTTTCGTCTGTCTCTGTTATTATTTCCGTTGTTTTAATTTGTTTCCGTTTGTTGTTTCCGTTGTTTAATTGTTATTAATTCCGGGCCTCCTAAACCCAATATAGTTAGCTCCAACGTAAGTAGTCGCATACCGACACCTCAGATCATTATCTCATACCCATTTCATGCACGCTAATTCCAACCCGATCAACAGATACCCACGGCGTTATTTCCCACATTCATAACTGCAGACGAGAGTGTACAAGCCTAGTTAGCCACGCCCACTGTCTCAGGTAACCAATACATATATCCCTAATGGACCTGTTTCAACTAGATGGTAGGAACTAGAGAAGTTGGTACCATTGGACTCCTATGTCTATGTCATAAGCATGAGAATATTTACGTTGGTACAACTTCCATAACCAACCCAAACCTCTAACTGGACTGAGCTCCTCTTATGATAATTCAGGCTATGTTTGATGAATCTGCTTCGGCCGACGTCATAATTATTATCTAATTTTCGAGTACGTCGCGTTAAACAACCAATAATAATATTAAATCGTAGAAGGGTTAAATTGTAACATATAACATTGCGAAGACATTTCAGGGTTGTATAATTTCCAACGACTTATAGTTACTTATACTCTGTTCACTAAGTAATAATATCGTTCTAAATGACCAGCGCTTCGGGCTGTTCAGTTGTGTGTACCGAAATAGATATAAATTGAAGGTATAAACGTGTAGCAACGTTAGTAAACGTTACACTATTTTCATTGTCGTCATATACCCATAGAACAGAATCCGTAAAGCGCGCCTGGCAGCCATATCCATTACTCCAAAGAGATTGGATAGCGGCCCCTTGACAATTAAATACCGAGTGAGTAGAAAGCCGTCCGGACACAATCTGGTAACATAGCTATATCTGTGACCAAGCCCACCCGTAGCATTATAGTCTTATAGGGTGGAGGGATATCGTGGATGATTTACTTTGAACTGAAATATTTCACCAAATGCTTTAGTTAATGCTAGTCAAGAACAAAAAACGTCATTTAGACCCGAATGTGTGTATAGGGCCGCGTTTTGGGACAGTTTTTCATCCCTATGATAGAAGCATATATATATAGCATATAGCTATAGCACCAAATGAAACTACTGTGACTAGAAAATGGGAATAATTTAAAAAATGAACTAATAATAATAATAATAATAATAATTATTATTATTATTATTATTATTATTATTATTATAATTATTATTGTAATAATTTACCCCTCTATCCACCTGACTCTTTTTAAAAGGACCAAGTCCAGCTATAGTGAAATAGCCCAAGCAAATACAAATTAGTATATTGCACTCATTCAAAGATCAAAGTTGGAACTGGTATGAAATTCGTTACATTTATAACTCTCAGATTAATGTAGAATGTAGGTAAGATAACATTATATAGGCCCTAACAAGGGTTGGCGACCACTTGTCGCTGACACTAACTAGCAAGACAGATAAAACGCAGCGTCGGGCGGTGGTTAAAACGCTAACCCATGGTTGTAATCTGCCATATCGTTTACGCAGAGTAATATAAGTAAGGTCTGACGGACATTGGTTGCACTTGCATCCGTTTCAAAGCGAGTTGCAGCGAGTGTCCGTCACAGCGAATGTCTCGAGCGAGTTTATGTTAGTCAATCGGCCAAGACGTTCATATTTATACATGGGAAAGCGAATCAGCCGGCCTATCAGGAGTAATGATCAAGGAAACGCGAAATTCTGTGTATAGTAGAGGAGCAAAAGGTATCTCGTGCGCCTTTCGTGGAAGAGTATTGCGGTAAACGGTATTCTGTTACGGCATACCATACGAGTATTTTGCACCTACCTGGCAGATCCTGGCACGCTGCAGAGGGCGCCAGGAGCGTCGTGACGTCATATACACGTTTTAATTAATTACTTTTGAACGGTTTATGTCACAGAAAATATCAAGAGGACAATTTTATGATGTCATACTAGATGAGAACTTATAACCTATCTGCCACATTCTGGCGGACTGCAGAGGGCGCCAGGAGCGTCGTGACGTCATATACACGTTTGAACTAATAACGTTTGAAAGGTTCATGTCACAGAAAATATGTAGGGTACAATTCTTCTATAAAATACTATACGAGTATTTTGCACCTACCTGGCACATCCTGGCACGCTGAAGAGGGCGCCAGGAGCGTCATGACGTCACAAACACGTTTTAATTAATAACGTTTGAACGGTTCATGTCACAGAAAATGTCAAAAAGAACAATTCTATTACGAAATACTATTTGAGTATTTTGCATCTACTTGGCACATCGTGGCACGCTGCAGAGGGCGCCAGGAGCGTCGTGACGTCATACACTTTTTCATTAATAACTTTTGAACGGTTCATATCACATAAAATATCAAGAAGACAATATTATAGAGTATTTAAATACCAATCGTTTGATATGTACCAATAGGGTAATCATGTAATATTTAAGGGAGAAATTGCTAACAAATAATAATAATTAGATGTGTATATGAAATGCAGGGCATCCCTCATCGTAATATCTATTTATTACTATTTCGGAGTTATAATTGTATCACTGTGAAGGACTTAATAATCGTAGTCATCCCAACATACCCATGTGTATCTGTTGTTTAACAATAATAATAATTATTATCATTGTATACTAGTTACTATTCATAGACTGATTAGTAAAACTCACGTTTGCTAGAAGTTCTCTTCATCTTCATCATCGTCGTCTTCATCCTCATCTCCCGTGTTGTCGGTATTCAAGCACTCTTGTTCCTCGTCTTCAGTAGAACAGCCACAAAGCTCGGTGCACCTCATGTTATTTGCTTTGCAGCTGCATCTTAACGCACACCTTGATTTTAAGCAGTTGCATTTAACTAGTTGAATGACGGCAGCGGCAGCCGGTGCAGGTTCGAGGGTTGTCATGACTGCCACATACTCGTTGCTCTCAAGTAGCCATCCGTAGTCTTCGGGTAATAAGTTGATAGGGTTGGCAACCTGGTCATTATGCCACACCCAGCATTGATGGTGAGCACCTAGTATGGCTTGGAGATATGTGGCTTTGCTGGGTGAAAGCTTTTGGTGGGTGCTTGGCAAGACTTTTTGTGAAACATGCGCCATCGAAGGTCAGACACTGATCTCAGTTTAGTGAATGGACAGTACAGTTTGCAAACAAACTTCTCTAGACCACTTATCACGGAGTCTTTTAGAGCAACAGTTAAACCTAGTTCTTTAAATGCTGAAAATATTTCATAGTCGGATTCTTCCACACACCAGCACTTGTGAGGATCTAGCCAAACTTCTTGTCATGCGCATTGACAACAGTTATAGTGAGTTTTCAGAGGTCCACGTGGTATTTGATAGATATGACATTCCTGTTTCATTAAAATCGGCTACTCGAAAGACTTGCAAGGAGGAAAAGCTGCTGTAGCTTATCGCATTACAGACAACACGCCAATCGGGCACTTGAGCATGTCACAACTACTTGGTCACACCAAACCCAAGTATGAGCGGACAGAATATTTTTCACAGAAGATAATTCGAGCCTCACAGGCCATGGAGCGACAACCAGTTGTCGCATGGAGTAACAAGACTATAAGTACAAAAACACTTCTATCACACTTAAATAGTGAACAGGAAGAAACCGATACTAAGATGTTGCTTCATGCATTAGATGCGACAAAACGAGGAGCTACTCAAATATCTATTTTTTCCCCAGATACAGATGTCCTTATCCTGGTACTGCGACGTTACACCGATCTCTGTAAAAATACTGTGTTCATTACAGGTAAAGGGGAAAATAATAGAAGGATAGCACTTGGGTCACTATACAACACACTTGGGCAAAATCAAGTTTCAGGACTAACTGGATTTCACGCTTTCAGTGGTTCCGACAACACTGGGGGATTTTCAGGAAAGGGGAAGCTTTCGTGCTGGAAAGCTTTCAGAGAATCCGACTATGAAATATTTTCAGCATTTAAAGAACTAGGTTTAACTGTTGCTCTAAAAGACTCCGTGATAAGTGGTCTAGAGAAGTTTGTTTGCAAACTGTACTGTCCATTCACTAAACTGAGATCAGTGTCTGACCTTCGATGGCGCATGTTTCACAAAAAGTCTTGCCAAGCACCCACCAAAAGCTTTCACCCAGCAAAGCCACATATCTCCAAGCCATACTAGGTGCTCACCATCAATGCTGGGTGTGGCATAATGACCAGGTTGCCAACCCTATCAACTTATTACCCGAAGACTACGGATGGCTACTTGAGAGCAACGAGTATGTGGCAGTCATGACAACCCTCGAACCTGCACCGGCTGCCGCTGCCGTCATTCAACTAGTTAAATGCAACTGCTTAAAATCAAGGTGTGCGTCAAGATGCAGCTGCAAAGCAAATAACATGAGGTGCACCGAGCTTTGTGGCTGTTCTACTGAAGACGAGGAACAAGAGTGCTTGAATACCGACAACACGGGAGATGAGGATGAAGACGACGATGATGAAGATGAAGAGAACTTCTAGCAAACGTGAGTTTTACTAATCAGTCTATGAATAGTAACTAGTATACAATAATAATAATTATTATTATTGTTAAACAACAGATACCCATGGGTATGTTGGGATGACTACGATTATTAAGTCCTTCACAGTGATACAATTATATCTCCGAAATAGTAATAAATAGATATTACGATGAGAGATGCCCTGCATTTCATATACACATCTAATTATTATTATTTGTTAGCAATTTCTCCCTTAAATATTACATGATTACCCTATTGGTACATATCAATCGATTTGTATTTAAATTTTCTATAATATTGTCTTCTTGATATTTTATGTGATATGAACCGTTCAAAAGTTATTAATGAAAAAGTGTATGACGTCACGACGCTCCTGGCGCCCTCTGCAGCGTGCCACGATGTGCCAAGTAGATGCAAAATATTTAAATAGTATTTCGTAATAGAATTGTTCCTTTGACATTTTCTGTGACATGAACCGTTCAAACGTTATTAATTAAAACGTGTTTATGACGTCATGACGCTCCTGGCGCCCTCTTCAGCGTGCCAGGATGTGCCAGGTAGGTGCAAAATACTCGTATAGTATTTTATAGAAGAATTGTACCCTACATATTTTCTGTGACATGAACCGTTCAAACGTTATTAGTTCAAACGTGTATATGACGTCACGACGCTCCTGGCGCCCTCTGCAGCCCGCCAGAATGTGGCAGATAGGTTATAAATTCTCATCTAGTATGACATCATAAAATTGTCCTCCTGATATTTTCTGTGACATAAACCGTTCAAAAGTAATTAATTAAAACGTGTCTATGACGTCACGACGCTCCTGGCGCCCTCTGCAGCGTGCCAGGATCTGCCAGGTAGGTGCAAAATACTCGTATGGTATGCCGTAACAGAATACCGTTTACCGCAATACTCTTTCACGAAAGGCGCACGAGAAGTTAAATGTTACCTTTTGCTCCTCTACTAGTAGGCATACCTATTAATTATGTCTCACGGGTCATCCCACGTAACGCGGGCGGTGCTAACAGATAATTAGCTATAGGAACCCTTTCTAGTAGTCCGTTGCAGTAATGTAATTCGAACTAGTCTGTCATTAGGCCTAACGTTAACGCGTTTATCCAAACAACCTGAGCTAAACACAAGTAACGCCTTGCAACGAACGAAGGCCCACCATGCTTAATATTACTTGTTTACAGAATAGGTTTTGAAATAATTGTAGATTGTGGTTGTGGGTATTAGAATGGTCTAAATTTTTATTTCCAAATACGAATAGAAAGGAAAAAAAATGTGAAATGAGGCATTTTAGTTGGATGACTGAATAATATCAAGAATATAACGACGAGGACAACAACATTTATTACTGCTACAATGATCAAAATTATGAGATTAACAAAAAATAAATGTATAGACGGTAATTGCCCGCAGTTTAAATGGAATCGAATCAGGGACCTCCCGAATGAGAGTCGCACGTGTTACCGCTAAGCAACCTCTACCGGTAACATTTTCTTTCCTCCTTAACTTCGTGACAGAGAGCAGATTACATTTAAAGGAGATTCGTTATTTAGACAAAAGGAAATTAATGTGCGTGCATTCGCGACACTGTAAGACAACAAGTTAGGCGTCAGTTTCTTAAGCATTTAGCCCTAAGTATGTCAAGCAGGGTGGGAGCGTGGGGGGTGAGGGGTGAGGGGCATGGACACGGTACACAATACAGGACTTACGTCACTAATACCTACTTTCGTTACGTTTTGAATATATTTACTTTCTCCTCGCGAAAGTGGGGCTGCAATATATATTTTATATCGCCGTTTCCACGCAGGTTATTTTTGTCTTCACGGGTAACTGCGTTTTCGTGAATTCAAGAACTGCCTTTAACATCTTTCACGTCGTTTTTGGTACCAAATATTGTATACAACACACAATACCACTGCCAACAATACCATTGTCACAGAGAGGGACTTAGAAAGATGCGAATATGTGAATCTCACCGATAGAGTTTGTTTATTCAGACTCTTGTAACGATAACTTTATGCTCTTGTGTAGTGGCTGATGCTATTCAATGCACTACCTAAATGTTGATAAGATAAAGACAATAAAATATGATCTGTTAAATGGGTATAAGGTGGGATGAACATACTTTGTAAATATCTGCTTTGAAGTGACGGACAATTTCGTTGAACCACTGACCATAGGATAAGTAACACATTATTCCACTATCATCTCTCATTGAAACAAAGGATTAAGGAACGTATAAATAAATAAATAAAATAAATTCACATTTAGAGTCTACCCACTCAGTAACGAAACTGATTTTCAGTGGGGGACTTTAATTAAAGCGACTTAACCAACCCTGTAGGCTCCGAACACCATCGACGAGTGAGCGATAACCAATCAAAGATCGATATTTCAAATACGAAACACATGAATCAGTAATTGGACAGTGGGATATTCTGGTGAGTCCTAAAGCTAATTAGTAATATTAAGTTGATTGTGTCGTAAAGTATTGACTCGGTCACTCGATCGTTTAAGGCTTTAGGATAGAACTCATCCTTGCCCATTATTAATTTTCAGTAAGTCTATATTGATCTATTTACCAACGCAAACATTGGATGTCATCCCATCCCCTGAGAGAGTAGGCCTAAACCTTGAGAACAAAGGGATTTAAATCGATCGTGGAAGCTGAGGCAAGGAGCAACAGCACCAATTAAGGTTAAACAGGAAATCTCTAAAATATGATTATATCGCTGATCATATCTTCATTGTTGAAACAGCTTTATCTGGAATCAAATCAGTTTCAAACAATCTATTTTAAATCAAATATTGCTTTCTGTAATTCAATTAAATCCGATTATTAAAACAATTCCTATAGCTCAGTGCGAAAAAACAACCATGCGGAAAATAGTAACTTAATTAAATCGTCCAAAGATCCGAAGAAACGCTGTCACTTGAAAACAAAGCCAGTTTGTTCTAGAAGAATTTTATTATAATTACAAGAATATTTGTTTTTAAACTCGCGTATTCTTTGTTGACGAATGACGAGTACGATAAGAGATAATTACTGGAAAGCCCAGCACAAAAACAAACAACATCCGAATATGGTGATGAGCAGAGATAAGTTCCCATCAATGAGAGGTAACAATTTAATTTGGAAATTTGAATAATATCAAAATCAATGCAACCACATTTTTTTCAACTTGGGATATTGTAAATGAAATCAGCTCTCATCTTAAAGCAGTCCCATTTTCTAGAAAAAATAAATTTATGTATGTAAATTAAACCACGCTTTAGGTAGGAAATGTGTGTGTTCGTGCCTGATAGCAATTTTTCTGCGACATGAAATGATAGATAGATAATAAGAGGCGACGCTTTTGGGAGTTCTAGATACGCCAGATATAATGCAAAGAACGAGAAGGATACTTTCGGCTTTTCCTGCGATGTACGTACATCGTACAATTCAACATTCAAATTCCCTTCCGTACGTTATCTTGGCAATTTACATACACTTACGTACAACATCTCTTTTTTTTTTGAGCTCACCTACCAGTGGCTCCATAGCAGTCCTAACATTTGAGAAAAATGTAATAATATGAAACGAACCTTAAATCGGGCATTGATCAATTATTAGCTATATTAATGATGTCTGCTCTAAACGTCAAACTGTGAATAATTGGTATTCAATAACTGTATAAGTTGTACCGGGTGAAACCCTAGATTATACCGTACACACAACATACTGTCACGCAGCTGATAAGAGCCCCCCCCCACTTTTGAACCGACTAGATGGATGAGTAGCGATGTCATATAGAACGTAGCCTACTGAACAACATGTTTGTTTTGCAGATAAATATAAAATGACTGATTTCGTTTCGGTTGTGAGTGGGATTGCTTTAAAACCACGCGAATGCGCATTAAGTGCAAAATATTTAAAACATGAAATGATGAAACTATTGTTGCTTTATATAATAATGTGTTACATGAAACGCTCAAACTTTTAGTCCCGCGAGATTAGTCGTTAATCGGGGATTGTCTCCTAATAACAAACAGGGCATGTTTTATGTGATGTTTGTTGAATTGAAACCGTGATAATTTATAACCAATCCCAGATTATCAAATCGGAGAGTAACAAACTTTGGGGAATTCGTACCTTAGCTACGTACGGTACGGTGTAGCACTCACACAATTACCACTGTTGTAATTTTGGAAACCATATTGTAGAAACGTAGATGTATAATAGAAACCATATTATTAATTCTTTTTTTCTATTTTTTTTCCTTCTTTCTTTTTTTTTCTTCTTTCTATTATTAAATGATACTAATTTTTGTTTTGACTTCTTAAATAACAACCGCTTAATTATATAATGTTCGCAACACTTTTAATCCAATGTTTAGCTATTACAAAACTAAATGTTTGACCCTGTTTTTCAATGTTGTAGCGTTATCAAGATATTTCTTAAACAGTTGCGGTTTTAATAGTGAGTTGAGTTCACTAACGCCTTTCTTGATATTATCCAAGGTTGGTTAGTTCTTGAATGAACAAGATTAGCTGGTCTTTAGCAGATATGTATTACAGCCGCTGCCAACATGTCGACAACAAATTGAAACTGTCAGAGTCAGTCTTTGAAGTAATTATTATAGAATTAAGAATCTTGATTGGATTGGTTATGTAACGCCGGGATCATAAAAAATATGACGGTGTAAAGGATTTTCCATGCTTGTCCACTCACGATAACTGCGAATATTCAGCTCGATTTACGGCAGAAGAAAATAACGAATTAATAAAATGTAGAAAGAATGTTCATGAAGAAATAAGTATTAAATCTTTATTGACCAGTGGCGTGCGAGGAGAGGAAGCAATAAGTTACAAAATTCTCAACTAGAATTTGGCAAACTTGCGAAAGGGACTGGGTTGTCACCCCTGTCAGAGGTCCTCAGTTTTAGGTCACATATTCCCAGTGCAGCTGTACCAACTTCAAATTATTCAATTATTGTTTTTTAATTGATCGCGTAAAAAAATGGCATTTTACACAAATTTGCGACAAATATACAACGATCTGCAGAACTTACACGGCACGCGCTTCTCTCTTTTCAATGAATGCTCTGTCCTTTTCTATTTTTTTTTTTTTTTTGTCGCGGTCAGACCCGACCCTCCGACGCACTGCTTTTCGTCCCATCTATAGGCTAACTTCAGAGCTATTGGTATTTCTTCGGCCGAAAGTCCAAGGAGGACGCACTGTTTCTATGGTCTGTTAGCTGTTTCACGACAGAAAATCATCATTGAACCTGGTTTATTTAGAGGAACTACAGGTAGAGCAGAATATAAGAAAAAATGTTGACAAATGGGTGGATTTTGACTGGGAATACGTTATAAGCGCTTAGAAAAATGATATTTTGGTGACAGTAGTAATGATGTTGGGAAAGCATTGCTTCCCTTGCTTCCCCTCACCGCACGCCACTGTTATTGACCTTATCAGAATGTCGTTGATAATAACTTTAACAAATACATTCCTGCACAATATCAAAATCATTGCCTAAAGCCTGCGCTCGACAAATATATCGTAGCCCATAGATGTTTTAGCTTAAAGGGTAACGTATACCACAAAACTCCATACATTAGAAAAGCGTAACGTGTCACTTATTTAACAATTATTTAGGAAGTCGTAGTCGTAGTGTGCTGCGTATTGTATTTGTTGTTGTTAAAGGCGCACTCAGTGCGGTCCAGTGCAGCCATTGAAAAACGTCAAGATCAGTTTTTTAGTCTCTCCAGTCTCCTGAAAGAAACACCACTTTTTGGACAAAGCGCCTTCTTTATCCTCCGTTATCACAGTAACATTTTATTCCACAAGGTGTGGGTTTCATAAAGATCTGGGTCATCTATCTATAGTCAACAACGGTATGAACATATAGAAGGTTGTTCGTTGATAACTTGTTCCCAAAACAATAAGATGTAGATAGTACCCCCCCCCCCCCCCCACCCTTCCCAACCCCCACAAAAAACAAACAGAGAATGTTTCCAACGGACGCCTGTGTGTTCATCGGATGCAACGATGCATTATTAATTTGTTAATTTCAGATAAGCGTGGATCGGCAAGACAGACACTTGAAGGTTCCAACATGCAAGTGTGTCACGTGGTCCTAGGTTGCTCCGTCGTCATCGTCCTAGTAGCCGTCATCTGTCTGCCCTCGGCGGCGGGAGATGACGTCATCATTCAAAAGAGGGTGAGTCTGTTGTGTGATTGGTCGAGAGTATAACCCAGCTTGCCGGTATGAAAATGTACATAAAGTCGCTCCACAGCAACTTTGGTGCTGGGGATGTCACAGATGGGCGTGTCGGAGCCAATCGGCGGGCGGCTTTCACCAATACTCACATTTGGTTGACCAAGCCTCACTCATCTGTGACGTCACCAGCCCAAAAGTTGCTGTGGAGCGACTTTATCGTAGTGTTTTATTTTGTAATACTATAATATATTTTGTTAGCTTAGATTTTTGAATGTAGTCTATATTTGCAACAGGATCGATGTCCCTCTAGTACGAGTTTAATATACTATATAATGTTATCATGATTAGGGAATAATGAAGAGGGAGGGTGGAGGGAAACCCTGGTACCGGGACGTAGCCAACAAATTCTAAGCGGTCCCATCCGAAAGCCGGTGTAACTTTAACTAGTCGAATAGGTTGACAAAAAGGAAAAAGCAGACAACCAGTTCAATAATTCAATACTGGCTAGCAAGGTTTGGTAATCTACCTATTTATTTATTTCCATTAAGTTCAATACAATCATTCTAAAATCTACGTGACATTTTGCGTGTCGTAACTAGGTGTGTGTATGTCTGCTACACTGAAGCTACATTATATATTTTCGAAATCTTGATAACATTCTGAAACTCAAAACAGTCATGATTGCTTAATAAATGTATTGAACTTGTCGGAAAGCAGTTTTCTACTTAACTTTTCAGTTCGATGTAGAAAGAGCCATTCCATAAACAAGTATGGAAGAAAACGTTTTACTTTTAGTATTTGACCAACGACAAGTAGTGTTTAGTGTTTGCGTGTGCACAGAGGCGGACTGGGGGGGTAAGGGCCCCGTACGGAAAAGGATCTTAGGGGCCCCGGGACTTGGCGAAGCTTTAAGGGGTCTGGGGCGAAGCCCCAGCCGCCGGAGGCGAAAATTTTTCACCCTATTATTTTGTTTGGAACGCATATAAACACGTTTAAAAATCGATAAATGATGATATGTTGAACAACGTGTTGAACTGTGAACACCTTTAAAAAACGAAATTGAAGAAGAAGCTTTCCCAGAACTGGCAGTTGTATATTTAAAAACATATTGTTGCCCAACCTTCTTTCTACAAAATATATCGACTACTAGTTGCCCACTCGCATCGTGTAATTTGTACTCGCAACGAGGGTGCGGGATGTAGCTGGGATCCGGGGCAAAGCCCCTGCCGCCGGAGGCAATGTCGCCGAAGGCGAAAAAATTTTCGGCCCTGCATAATGCTTAGTGGTCTAAAACGCGTTTTGAGGCGAAATCCTATCATGAAAAACAATGAAACTAAAGTCAATATTGCATTGATAATCCCTTACATCATGGGTCTAGGATAGGAGTTCGATCCCGTCATTTGAGAAGTAATCTTATAGCTCAGTACTGCGCTGGATCGGATTTCAGTATGCGCTGATGGATATATTATTTTTGCCACAAAGTTCGCCTTTTTAAATTTTGAACGGTTATAGACACGCGATCAGCCCGATTTGTCAGTCTGCTATTTTATGGATGGTGCTTTTGTAATGACACACGACTTGAAAACTATTTCATTTTTACTGAGCCTATAGCTATTATATGTGGGCAAAATGGTACTTTCAGATATAACAAAGTTTACACGCAAACCATCATAAGTCACTTTTAAGTAGCGAGCTAGCGAGCAGAAATCTTGAGGGTTCTCGTTTCCTATTCATTTGTTTAGAACGCATATAAACACGTGTAAAAATCAATAAATGATGATAGGTGTGTCGAACAACATGTTGAACTGTGAACACCACTGTTAAAACTAAATTAAGGAAAGAACTTTCCCAACACTGGCAGTTGGATATTTCAAACTATTATGTTTCCTATAATTTGTTTAAAACGCTTATAAACACGTTTAAAAATCGATAAACGACGATATGTTTAACAACGTGTTGAACTGTGAACACTACTTTAACAACTAAACTAAAGAAATTTCCAGCACTGGCATGTTTTATATTTCAAACTAAACTATAAAAAAGTAAGCTCTAAAGAGGAAAGCGGACATCTTTGTAGCATTTCTACATAGTTAATATCCCTTTTCACTGACATAAGATACACATTCTGCTCGTATTACTATCGTTTCATAATCTATATAGCGTAAGATATTTTCAGAGGGTTGGGTGGTGGCCCTTAAGGGGGCCCCCATCCGGGGGGGCCCCGTACGGGTTTCCGTAGTTCCGTACCTGCCAGTCCGCCTCTGCGGTGTGCAACACCCCACGTGTGTGTGTTTGTGTTTGTAGAGAGCGACTGTGACCTCTTCGGAGAAATAACCTGTGGGCGCCGGAGGTTCAGGCCCACCTGAGGCCACGTTATGTTTGCCCTTACTTGCCACAACTCTACACCGAGACCCAATAAAGCACATTATGAGCAATGAAACCCCCAGGACAGATTACCGTGTCCGGTTCCGGCTCGTGGTAGCATGCACGAGTACAAGCATACAGTCACCGTTCATGTGAGAGGTGTTTTAGCAAGGATGCGAAATTAAGTGTTTCTAGCGTTTCATAGACGAATGCGTGGGAGTATTATTATACATTAAACACCACTTTGTAGAGAAATCAGTTGAGTTGAGGACTCGTCCGGTCGCGGTGGCTCTTCCGCCGTTAGATGTAACGGGAAGTGCTGCAGGCAATGTGCTCTCTGTATTAATAAGGTATTAACAATGGCGAACTAAGGTAACTTCACAGTGCAATAGAATCGGTCAGCTCAAGTATTATGGCAAATGAGTTAGAGTCTAAAACATCAAACATTTATCGAGAAGTTATTGGTTTTCTTAAAACAATATCTCAAGAAAAACTCCGATGTCATAATTATGATCACAGTTGTCGAGTATGTCGTTAAACTCAAATAATCAAATCGGAGGACCAGTAATTAGACAGTACGAGAAAGTGGACTATGAGATTTCATAGGTGAGATGAGAATTGATGGACTTACCCAAGTGATGACTTGACAGCGTGCCACTGGATGTATAAGGTGGGCGTATTTGTAAGCCCACCATAGACAGTAAAAGAAGAAAGATACTCGAGTATAGAAGGAAAGTATGAAGTATGAAATGCCTGGAGCGAGAGGTCGAACTCAGAACTGCAGAAATGCAAGGCGCTCGACTGACGTTGCGTGGAGGTCACAGGCGACAGTTAGCAGACACAGCGAGATTGGCGGTTTAAATATACGGAGAAAAAGTAGAAGAATTGCACTTGTACTTGTAAGAAACACTGTATGATAGGCTAGGTTATTTGAGGAAGAACACTAATGCAGGCAGGATGCGCTGCACGGAGGAATATGGTGAAATGTCACCACGAGACACGAGAACTATGAGCTACACGAACCGTGCGTTGCGAGGCAAAGACAGAACAATACTGACAAACAACGAACTCTGACCGGCAGTGCAGCCGATAAGATAAGAGAAGGGGATGGAGGGGTGAATCAAGTGACGTGATACTAGAATACACTACAAACTAAACATCGGCGCGAACACAAATCAAATCAAGAAAAAATCAATACATTTGTTTGGTCGTTCCGTAATGTTGGAACGGCAATATTGTTCGAAAAGTTTTGAACCTGTAGTGTTTCACCATTTTTGTACCAGTTTCGCACATGATTATTATCTTGCTCGAGGTGTTGTAACGCAAGGTTATTAGATAGGTAGGCAGGTCCACTATCCTTGGTTGTAACGAACCGGCGTTATTCTATTTAAGTACTGCTACATTTTGAATTAAAATATAATAATATTGGAAATGTTAAGTGAACTTTTTGATGACACTTGATGATGAGTTGGAGAAATGAAAAGAAAGAAAAGAGAAGATATGTACTGAGTACTGAACCAGTCAAAATCCGACAAAGTGTATTTAAATATGACTCGTTTATTGCACTATGGTTAATTGCCTCTCACTAAAGCCATTATCTCACATACTTAACAAATCTACACATGGCTTCCAGATAAAAGATGGTAATAGGATTTGCCACACTATGTCACATTTATTCTACATAGACGACCTCAAATTATATGCATCAAATGCGACACACATGACGAATTTACTTAACTCAACATTAGAATTCAGTACAGATATAAATGTATGGAATTTTGAATCGATAATTTTGATGGCAACGGAAAGATAACGAAGTCAGAAGAGTTCGAAATTGACAATGACAGAATTGGAGTAATGGATGAAGAAGACGTAACACAAATATCTGAGATTAACGCAAACTAAACGAATAGAACATAAAGCAATGGACACTACATTGATAAATACATACACAAAAATCAAAAAGAATCACTTTTTAACACGATTAAATGTTTAAAAATAAGATCGAAGCAATTAACACCTATAATACCGTACTTACATATTAATTCAGAATAATTAACTGGACACAGACAGAGATTCATGCCCTGGAAATACTTACTTGTACAACAAAATGAATTAACCGATGAATGGTATATTATTGGTAATCTACAATAGGATAAAATAATAATATTCCCGTTCTATCCCAGGTCTATCCCGCCGAAATGGAACGTATGCTGGATCCGAAAAGGAAGAGGCCTTTCTGCAACGCATTTACAGGTAAATCCATAATGTTTCTTGTCGCTCACACGAAATTGGATATTACACGTATAATACCCAGCTGCATTTGGAACTCCCTGCCTAATCTTCGTCGAATGAATCACTTGAGCTGGTTTTAACTTGTAATAACCCTAAGCAGAGCCAGCATAAGTTATACTTTGAGATAAAACTGTCTTCTTTCAACTACGCTTTGAATTGGCCTACACATAGTATACTTTCAACTAAGATGAGCGATAAAACGCTTTCTAATGAATTAAATATTTCTTCGGTTTCTGCATGCTCCAATAAGAGCTTATAAAAGATTTTGAGGTATTTTGATTAAAAATAATTTTACCATATACATTTTCCTTCTAGTAAAAGCAAGCACAAGAATATTGTTGTGAAAGTTTTTAAAAACATCCGTCAACGTGGCAATTTTTCTCTCTTCCCTGTAGACGATCATAGGGGTTATTTTTTATTATTTCTTAGCTCAACATCAACCAAAATGTCTTTGGAAGAACTTGATTCTCGTACACATTCAGCAGTTTTGGTTTTTGGTTGTGCTATCATAATAATAATACTAAAAAATTAAACTTTGTTTTTAATGTTTGATGACAGCAGTTGTAAGAGACACCAGAACTACAATTTAATTGATATGCAGACTGTTATAATTCTATCTAGAATGCATTGGAATTTTACCCTGCATACTACGCTAGATTCCTGATATTTTCTACATATTAAAGTAAATTGCGTAATATTCTTGCTTGCTCCTCCTAGGGGGGGGGGGGGGTAGTATTCCCCCCCCCCGACAGTTATGGCGTGAAGACAATACTTGTGTTGTGTTCCAGGCTGTGGTAAGAAAAGGTCCGACGAGTCTATGGGAACCCTTGTGGAACTGAACTCTGAGCCGGCAGTGGAGGAACTCAGTCGTCAGATCATGTCGGAGGCGAAGCTGTGGGAGGCCATTCAAGAGGCCCGTCTGGAGTTGCTTAGGAGGCGGCAACAGCAGGTAGGACATATTTCTACTTCCGACACCATAGCTAGTCAAAATTATGGGTACTTTATTATCCTAAATATTTGTTAAATTAATTTAAAAATTTAAAAAAAAAATGTATTTAAAAATTAAAATTAAATTAAAATAAACATATTGCCACAAATAAAAGCACTTTCATTTGTGTGCTTGATTTCAATACATACCTTATTACAGTATCCATAACGTCGTGTATAATAATGTGAAAAATGTTTGAATTTATAATGACTAATGACGACGAACTCTTATATAGATATACTAGAGCAGTTTATTGTGCTGATCACAAATGTCTCCCCACTATTTCTTGTACCTTGAAGAGAGGAATTGTACTCGAAATAATAGTGCCTGCGTGGAGCATTTTACCAATTTAGCACCTTTAAGCTGGAAATAGAATTTATGATAGCATGGTAATGTTTATCTATCTCATGAGTTACACAATCTACATATTATTATGTGAGCAGCTGTGCGTTGTCAGAAACACAATACATTCAATGTAACCACTGTCAGACGAGGAATTCCAATAACGACAAAACCATGGCACGAGTAACTTGAAACTAAGGATTAACATACACAGAATAATCACTTACCGGTTGGAAACAGTTTATGTATAAAACTGGGTTTTGTTTCTTGTATTCGGAAATAAAAAAGTAACAAGAGTATTAAATTGAGGTCGCAATTGCACTGACAGTGTACGTCGCGTCATGACACTGCTCTCAACCCATGTCTCAACTATCATTACTCTCCCACTCTCATGGATGTCAAGAAGTGTACATGATGGACAAGCTATCAACCATAGGCAACACGCGTACGATTTTTTTTGTTAAACCAAGCACTTAGTTTTATACATCAGATACAAACAGTATATTAATGCAAGTCCTAAGTAAAAAATAAATTATTTAATAGGTTTAATGTGGTTGCATTTATTGAAGTTTCAACTAGGGGATCTGAAACGCGTACAGGTGGCTGTGACGTCAAGGTTCAGTATATAGTCGTGGCGTAACAGACCAATCGCTGAGGCGATGAGCGTACACAGACACAAACCATGACGTCGTTTTTCGCGCCCTTTTATTTATCGTTACTAAACCAATTATTTTGAGGCATAGACTGATCAGTTTTTCAAAATTCAAAGACACAAAATTATTAGATGAAAGACAACGTATTTAAAAATCGATTAAAATTTTCATACGCGTGTTCCCTATTCATGCGCTCAGAACACTCAACACTTGCCGTGATCTAAATGCGCGTTATTTTATTACTTTTTATGATATAGAACTAATTTAAAATAATATTTAGTAAACGTATGAATGTTTCTTCTTCCGGTGACGGTTCTTTCAAAATTATACACACAGCTGTTAACATGTTGAAAACAATTACCCCGTCAAACACAAAAAATTCAACAAATTGTTTTCTCAACTTAAATTGGCGAAAAACTAGCTATCAGAATTCGACGAAAATTCCTTAAAAACCTGTCATTTTATACAAGAAATTAATAAACTTCTAGATAGAAAGTGCCCGGACAAAAACTAACAACATTCACTAATATGAAATGCAAGGATGTATTACCACAATCAACTGCACGTCTAAAACATACGACGAGTATGTTTGGTTTTTATGAAATAATCCCCAGGTTCATAAAAAATATGTATTTTTGAACGCATTACGAGTCTATTGTAAACAGATCTCAGCAGTATTGGCTTCATTATATTTTCGAAAATGTATTTGCCACGCCAATTCCATTAAAAGAGTATTAGATATAAGATGTACATTATACTCCAGGCCTCCATTATAAAAATTCGAATGTAGAGGTTTAAGATTGACACTGGCTGGAAAATCTTTTCCTTTCTTCAGAGAGAGGATCATCGGATTCTTGATCCGACGGAAGTAGAACCAAGGCCTATAACAAGATCACACACCCACGCACATGTAAGGGGTGTCAACTTTGGTTACGCAACGCACCCAAATAGGTCAACACCCACTAGTCTAATACCGCATATATGCCAGCTCGGATGACGCGATATATATATTTTTTTTATTAATCACGATTTGAAATATCAATTTTTTGGAGTTATGCCAGGTATCGATCTAATTGCAAATTATCTTTAAAATTGATAAAAATGTATTCAATACAAAGCCCTTAAACTTTAATCTCAACATCATATGTATTTGAAGTGCTACATACTCGTTTTATATGCCACTCTTTAAAGAAATACTCATTTTTGTTTGCTGTCTTGCTTTATCACAAGAATAACTTTATTTCCTTCGTGTTCACTTCACGGAAAATTATCGTCTATATATTATATTATTATTTACTGTTCGCCGTGTTATATAACATGAAGATGTACTTCTCTCGTACACCACTTGTGCAGCGTTCAGTTCAAATAACAATTGACAGTCTTATGTGCACACCTCGCAACGCATGTCACAGCTCCAGGCAATATTGACTTGTCTCCTTTGGTCTACGACAATGTTCATTGCTGCATCGTCAAAGTGGTCCGAGTTGCAATGTTTGCTAAACTAATTGTGATGCTCAAACGTTCACGTTGGCACCCTTGGTAGATCCCCGCGCTCAACTGAAGTCGGTTGACTTAGTTAATGAACTGTGGCGTTTCAACTATAACTACTGTGGACACGTTTCCATATTGGTAATACAGTTATCTTTAATTCAATAAAGGAAGGCGTCAGTACGTTAAGTTTGAGGCTTGTGGGCAACAGAATACGCTGTGATCTACACATTCTAGATCATTAATGACGTAATATTCGCGGTTAAAATTTAACCAGATAGCAGCACGGTCGTAAGACACCATAACTACTACGTTTACCACGCGAGCCGAATCCGTACGATTCGGTCTTGGGTTCGTAAGGGATTTTCTTGATACACGTCGGTACGAACCGATGATCGTGTTAACCGAGCTTAATTTAACGTGTTCCAGAATTATACCACATTAATTTATCTCAATCTGCATTCAATTCAATCACATACGTGTTTAACGTGGGGCATGGTTTCCAATCACTTTGCAGGGTAGTAAAGTAAGGGTGGTTCAGTCTGTTACGTTTAGTGACAGTGAACCGAAACTCTAGTATTTAACTAGTCTGGGTCTGATATGCAACGTGGGTATATCGATGCAATGGCCGCTGAATAACTAACTATTCCATTGCCACATCTTTCTAACGGGAAGTAAAATCCTTGAATTGATCTTGCTTGTAAGTTGTAACTTCCAATGCCGTTTCATTTGTCTCGATCGACGTCGCCACGATTAGAATCGTTTCCAAAATATGAAACGTTATTCCCACATATTACAAAATATATGTATAATAATATAAAAGATAAATATAGTTAAATATATAAATTGATAAATAATAAATAAATATAATAGCAAAATATGAGATAGCCATTTTATCCGTCCCATCACAATATGTTACTTTAACGCAATCTGATAAATACTGGAAGTAGAAATTAGCACAAGACTCAATTGAGGGGGCTGTGACATCACAGGCGGACAAATAATGTGTTGCTAGGTAACTCCATTGTTGTGTCTTTCTTTGATTGGTGCATATTCAATGTTTGTCCGAAGCAAAACACGGCAACATGGCTATTTTTAGAATTGAGTCTTGTGCTGCTGTCTATAAGCGAACTTACTATGAGAACGAAAAACCCTAAGCTATGCACAATGGTGGGAAGTTTAATAATGAATAACAACGAAAAAAATTGTGCACATTCTTATTTTAACTTGACAATTTTTGTTTTAAAATAAACATGGACATTCTTACATTGAACAAATGCCGGTAACTTTTTATAACTATTGGTCAGATTGTTCGTGGACGGACTCGGACACAGAGCGTTTACCATGAAATAATCTTTACCAACATTCTTTTTGTCGACAGCAACTGCAGCCTAATAGCCTCGCTGACCGACCGATGTCTCTCGCTAGTTACCGGAAGAAGAGGGCTGTGGGACAAAAACCCGATACCAAGGTAAGAAAATAGGGGAACGGAGATGTACTCCCGTTTTTGGCCACTTAAAATTAAGACGTCTATAATATATTATTGTGGACTTTGAATACATAAAAATATATTATTGTGGAAATTTCAGTTATTTTTAGTTGTGTTTGTTGTATTCTGAATTAATTTTCCAGTTAATTTTTCTTCCAACTGCTGGATTGCAAAGTATATTATTTCCATATCATGTACGTGTTCTTATTTAATGAAAGTATTAAATAATACATCCGTAGATATGGAGGAACCTAGCACTGACAGACATCCTTCCTGCGAATTAAACACGTCCTGTATCATTTTAAAATGCTTTTATTACATTAGAACTTCAGTTTTCAACAATTTGTCAACATTATGTTGTTCCGTTTGTAGATCTTAATACGTTTGATTTATTCTTTGCAGAAGCAAGTGGAGAAATCGATCGCCTGGGCCCGATAAGTTTGAATCTTTCCCCGTAGCAGTGCAACAGGTCAAGATAGCGCATACTCTTCGCTGGACCTAGTCGATTCACCCAGTAAAACCTTCTTTGTACTCAGTGTAAAATAATATTTAAGTCACTTTAAGTTGCTATTTCATTTCGTTATCCATCACAACAATTTTCTATGATATGGTTTCGACTTGCAGTGAAATCATTTATCAATTTACAACTAACATATTTGCACAGCCGCGGTTTCGCTTGCATTGAATTTCCAGACTACTTTTAATCTGAAGGCTTGATAGAAAACAATGGTGGGTTTTCTGCTGTGTTTACTATTAATTGTGTTCGTTGGTATTGCTCTGTTTTATGTATGTCTCAGTTTCTACTCTTTTAGTTGAAAGTGCAAACTAAATGCTAGCAGACAGAACCGTGAGCCCATACACCGAATATGAAGTTGGTAAATACTTCTGGAAGTATGGTGGATCTAGAATTTATGTCATTGATATTGTTTTTCTTTTCATCTTTTATGGGTGATTAAAAGCAGTTGCTAACCTGTGCAATATTTGTATATATTATATTAAATTCTTAACATACTATGCTCAGTTATTTTAGTAAAGGATTAGATTTGTTAGATGCCACGTCAATAATTTAACATGTAAACTAATTTTAAAGTAATGCTATATTTATTATATTTTATGTATATCGTTTGAAGAATTCTGACCGATTACCTCATACGTAAGAAAACAGAATGTATGTTTGTTGAATCCACGAAAACTAATTTGGAGCTTATTTAATCTTCAAATTAAAGTCTTCGGTGAAACCGGGTCTCTGAAAGTATAGTGAGCATTATTTTGTAACCTTTATTTTCGTATTCTTGCAGATTAACTTATCAATGTCATATATATTAAGTAAGCATATATTTATATTTTTACTGTATACCATTCAATTATTTTGTAAATAAATCATATCATAATACTTCCACCCAAATCGTAGCAAATTAAATGTTCTACCAAGTTTATGGCTCACAGCATATTAATAATGTTAACTTGGCAGTTGTAACAATATAGTTGTGTCTGTGCTGTATCTTCTTCATAATGTGTTGGCTACAGCGCAATGAAAATAAAGTAGTAATGTGCTCAGAGATTGCTGTTGGCTATTATTCCCATCTATTACTTCCATGAGTTCATGTGATAGCCTAGGCGCTAAATAAAGTTGTCCCAAACCGTTCTCACATCTTTATTTCATACACGCTGTTTCAGTAAAACTGAACAGATTCTTGGCGTTCTTTCGAACGTAAGTCATGGCGATCTTGCGCAGTAGGAGTGCGCGTACGCCCCACCAGTTAGTCAGAACAGTCACGTTTGCTGTGTTTGGGGTTTTCAGATATTCATTATAACTGAGCAGTTGATGCTGCCTATCCCACCTCTTCATTTAAGATTGTGATGGTGTATGTATGAAACATCCTGTATCTCAGTATCTGAAATAAACAACTAGGGTTTAGAGAGAGGTCCGTTGGTAGGACAAATAAATCTACTCTTCACTTCACAGTGGAGTATCGGCTCAGCAGTAGCTTCTACCGTCACTAACCCCTGGATTCTGGAAAATATACTAGAAATGAAATTTACCTAACTAGTCTCCTTTAGAAACGTACTGTACCAGCTTGTTACAAGCTGCCAACATGGCTCTTACTATAGGAGTATGTGTTTCCTACCTTAAAAACAATGTTGGCATTCTGAAATTTTACGTTTACTACCCCAAACATTGGAACTACCCTTTTTATACCATATTTTATATTAAAAATTGCCATTTACAAACTATTAACTTCTAAAATTTGAAAAAAATCTGAAAAATACAAGACGGATTGAGGTATAAAATGGCTAATCCAGAAATAGTCCACTATTGAAAAATATGGGGGTAAACCCTCCCGGAACGTAATTATTTCCCTCTTTTGTTGAATGTTAAAAAATATATCACGCCGTTTAAGGTAGTATTTATTTATAAACTTTTACGAGTTCTGATTTAACCAAAAACTGCGCGCATCCTTTCAGCCCACGATCGTATCATCAAATTATCAGTGGCGCTAATTAAACGTACTGCAATTATAAGTTGAATACCACGATGTGCCCGTGCAGTGCCCTCCGCTCGACCCGCGCGACCGCGTGGGACACAGCCTGGCAAGAGCTCTCGCGCGTCCTGATTGGTTCCCGGGCTCTGACCCTCACCCCCTCACACTGCCTCCCGCTGCTTCCTCAACAAATGGTCCCTGTGTTTCAACGTTAAATCTATGATGTCTGCTCTCACAAAGCGAATGATTTTACAGTCAGAAGACAATGATGTGATTCATAATGAGTCTACACGCAGCAGAATCGCACATGATAGAACAACAGAGTCAAAAATTCTGTCCCTGGTTGATCGTTACAAAATATTTTCTCAAGATAACGAAAATCTCACAATCTTACAAAATCCTGTAACTAAAGATTTGGCCACAGATGAAATCCAAGAGTCCTTGATAAATGCTTATGCAAAGGGCAAAAGTCAACTTTTGTCGACACAATTACAAAAAATAAAGCCCCGACTATGGCAACACTATATCAGGTAGTTACAAGAAATCAAACAGATAAACAAGAGATTATTGAAATATACCGAAGCGTTCTTCATCGTATACTTACCGTACATCATACAAGGCTGGCCGAAAAGTTGACTTACAAAATATCCTCAAACATGAACTGATGAAAGTACCAATATCACTGTTCGAAATGAACGGACAAATTCGCTCGGGGTCAAAAGGAATATTAGCACAAGAACTAAAGAAAAATGTTGATTGTCCCAATACAATTCCTTTGAATGGCTATTCATGCCTCATAATTGATGGTCAGGCTTTAGTTATGACTATTGGAAAGCCACAGTCTGCTAACACATTTGGGGATATTGCTGATTGCTTTGTCAGAGCTGTGCAAATACAAGCGACGGGATATGATAGAGTGGACGTTATATTCGATCGGTACTTAGCAGATTCTATTAAATTAACAACACGTCAAAAGCGAACTAAGGGTTGTATACCAAGAAGACGCGTAATTGAAGACAGATTAGTACCAGGTCCAGCTAAATGGAACGACTTTATGGCTCTGGCAAAGAACAAAGAAGATCTTTGGCGTTTCCTTGGAGAGCAACTACTAAGCAATTTCTCTCAAGATAAACTCTAAGTTGTGGCAGGAGCCTTTACCGACGAAGAAGTAAGATGTAATAAAGACATTAACGTTGATCATCTCGCTAAATGGCACGAGGAAGGTGACACGCGTTTGATTCTTCACGCGCTGGATACTGGATTTGAAACTGTTGTAGTCATGGCCTACGATACAGATGTATTTTTGCTTTTGTTGGCATATTGAAATAAAATATCAGCCACCTACGTCGGGCTTATGACAGGGACCAAACATAAACGATGCTATGTGCCCATTAAACTTGTAGCTGAAACACTGCCATTTGGCTCTACTGATTGTCTACTAGCCTTCCATGCTATCACTGGGTGTGATAGCACCTCTTTCATCTTTAACAATTCAAAGAAAACATCATTGAAAGTGTTTTTGTCACATTTCTCGCTTCTTGAAGGGTTGGGTGAGAATGATCTTACTACAGAGAAACTTGAGAACTCTGAACAGTTCATCTGCAAAACATACAAGCTACCGGATCACATTGGACTGCTGATGAGGGAAGGTGTAATATGTTTTCTAAAACAATAAATCCTGAAAATATGCCACCGACGACCAACGCCCTAAGATTCCACATTAGAAGAAGTCACTAACAAACCATGATTTGGAAAAATGTTCAGACACCCGAGGTAATAATTCATAATATACATCTCAAACACATGGCTTTCTTAACACTTTTTGTCTTAGATTGAGGATTATCTGTTTATTATGTTTGTGTTTTAGATTCATAAACAATTTACTCCGGTTCAGTTGGATAGGAAAAAACAGAAGATGGATATGTCCCTATAACCATGTCTCTACCTGCAATACCAAAAGGTTGTAAAGAAATAGTATCTTGTGGGTGTAAAGGAGGCTGTAGAACATTGCGTTGTGGATGTCTTAAATCTAATATGACTTGCACTGACATCTGTAAGTGCTTTGACCAACAAGACGCGTGTTGCAATTCATGTTTGCCTGATGCAGGAATAAATCTAACACTAGAGGAGGACGAATAAAAGGTACAGTAGCTTGTCTTATGAAGTTAATAACTGGAATATGTTGGTACATAATCATAACGTATCATTCATTTTCTTTCAGTGATCGTCTCGACTATAGTATCGGCGTATAATTCTTCGTTACTTACGCGCCCGCTCGGCACTTCATGAGTTAAATCATTCTACGTAATTACCTGAGTTAATATTGTTTATTGAAACTGTAATCTTATGTTTAATTATTGGCTTACACTCATTACAAAACGGTTTGTATGCATGTATCAAGATGATTCGAGAAGGTTGATTAGCATAAAACATATTGAGCTTTGATTAAGTTAAACAATGTTTGCCGTTTGTACAACTTTGAGGTATGTCGTCTCGTTCATTAACATTTAGGGGTTAAAAATGTGATGCGCACAATCAATATGTGAACGATCATTTTTAATGTGTTAGGAAAACATTGTTTATTATTTTAAAACATGTTCCTAGAACCAAAAATAACAAAAAGTGTAGTGCATTTAGCAAGCAACGCTAATCATCCCTTCAAAAGTATTTTTAGGGGTGAAAAAGTGATTTCACAACTTGCTTATATTGGTTTTAGAAATAAGAAAATTTAAGTCAGTAAATACAAGCTTAAACATTGCTTGTAACAAGCAAGGGCATAAAGCTTGAAAATTAACCAAATACTTAGGGGTTACAAATGTGATGCGCACAATCAATATGTGAACGATCATTTTTAATGTGTTAGGTTAGCATTGTTTATCTTTTTAAATCATGTTCCTTGGGCAAAAAAATCCAAAATTGTAGTGCATTTAGCAAGCAACGGGCATCATCCCTTAAAAAGTTGTTTTAGGGGTGAAAAAGTGATTTGACAATTTGCCAACATTGGTTTTTGAATTTAGCACATTAAGGTCAGTAAATACAAGTCTTAACATTGCTTGTAACAGGCAAGGGCACAAAGCTTGAAAATTAACCAAATATTTCTAGTCTAAAAGCCGGGGACCTCTAGTGTTGAACCTGTCACAACGATGTGTCTCAGAATGATACTGACTGATATGTATGATCGGCGTGACGAGAGGGACTCGAGAAGGTGCATGACGTGTGGCTCCCAGACACAGTCGTAGGCTTTCGCGGCCCGAGTCTTTCCTTAAACTTGGCTTTCGGGTGTAGCCGCGTCGATTGTAGCTAATACGCTGACGTACGTAATTCTTACCCAAACGTCAGCGCTCTAACTAAAATTGACGCGGCTACACCCAAAAGCCAAGTTTAATAAAATGTTATCTCCAAACAGACAATCTCGTTGATTCAGTAGTTTCAAGCCTTACCGCAAGGTGCGATAAAACGAAATGTGTTACTAGCCGTGTTAAGTATTTTTATTTCACACATACTACGCTAAAAGGAGTTCAAATCACGTCGCAAAATAAAACGAATTTTGAGGAAGAACATTTTGAGCACAGATAACACTCGTAGTTAATTTGTTATCTGTGTTTTGATGTCTAGAAAACGAAATAACAACCAAATTGGTATGTTAGAAATAATTATACGGAAATTCCCATGGTATTTTTAAATCAAATATTAAACTACTAATTTGCCGTTCATGGCAAAAACATTAATATGTTTATATTGTAGGCCTGGCCACAACGAATGATCCCAAAATGTTTGTTGTTGGACTACATACAGTTTGAATATAATCATTATATAGTGTTTTCATTGCATAATATTGATTATTTCACTGTTTTCCATTGCGAAAACAAAAATACAAAAAACACAGCACGTTTTCTTTTTAAGAAACGAAACTGAGTAAAAAATAAAACCATTATCGAACTACTCTAGCCATCAGGTACCAATGAAACTAATCTATTTTTCATCTTGAGAAGTAGAGCGGCATATAATTACGACACGGATATCTAACTACGCTATCTTCAACTACTCAACTCTCTCTTTCGGAGAGAAGAGCGAGAGAGAGAGAGAGAGAGAGAGAGAGAGAGAGAGAGTTTAACTTATCTTTTAAAACTTCATTTTTTCGGGGAACTTACCCAACACTATTCCACGAATAAAATATACAGAAACGTTTTGTGTCGTATAAAAGTGTAACAACTGTTATTAGGCTTCGCAACTGAAACCCATAACATATGCTTTTCTTTTCCATTTCTTTCATGTCAACATATTGTTATGTCTCTCTAATTTCATACTAGGGAAGTTTTCCGAAGTATTTTCCTTGAACTCTATGTAACATACCTACCACTTATATCTCGTTGACCTAAAAGTAGAGGGTAGCTATCTTAATTTAACATTTATAAAGTAAATTATATTTTACTCTTTTAGGACTTGTTGGGACGTATACCAGAATTTGTTTATGTATTTCCATCACGCAATACTTGAATCTTTTATACCGTAGCAACCGAGTGTTGTAGAACCATAAGAGGTCACGTCACAGAACAGACAAGACGATATTACGTTGCACCCGTTCATTTCATTGCCCTGGAAACTCTTTAAGAAGGTCATGACATCGATTGAAGCTCCAATGTCTGTGGACCAGACTGTCGAAGGCAAGGTGTTTGATCTCTCCAGGATGATGTTTTACTTGGGAGGTGAGTGAAGCTCCAATGTCTGTGGACCAGACTGTCGAAGGCAAGGTGTTTGATCTCTCCAGGATGATGTTTTACTTGGGAGGTGAGTGAAGCTCCAATGTCTGTGGACCAGACTGTCGAAGGCAAGGTGTTTGATCTCTCCAGGATGATGTTTTACTTGGGAGGTGAGTGAAGCTCCAATGTCTGTGGACCAGAATGTCGAAGGCAAGGTGTTTGATCTCTGCATGATGTACTTGGGAGGTGAGTGAGGTTATTCGATTGAAGCTCCAATGTCTGTGGACCAGAATGTCGAAGGCAAGGTGTTTGATCTCTGCATGATGTACTTGGGAGGTGAGTGAGGTTATTCGATTGAAGCTCCAATGTCTGTGGATCAGAATGTCGAAGGCAAGGTGTTTGACCTCTGCATGATGTACTTGAGAGGTGATAGTGAGCTTACTTTTAGCTTACAAAACTTCCTATTGATCCACCAAGTATTATAATTTTAAAAAAAAAACAGGAAACTGCATTTTAGTATGTTTTACAGGTTGCATCTAGTATTCTAGTCACGATTGTTAATTGGCTGTATCTCCAACTAGCTTGCGTAACTCCCGATGTCAGTCGGTTGAGATTGCTTTAAAATGTGTCGTAATTGTTTCAAATGTAAATCCAAATATATCATCCTTTATAAAGAATGTTTAATGTTTCTTTGTTCAATCAATATCTCCGTTTTCAGATCTTCTTAATTACCTTTTGTAGCATGGTTTTGTTGGACCCCATTCACACCTAATAAAGAACATCTGCAAAACAGAAAAATGTATTGGAATAAAATACAATTAATAAGAAAGAGCATTAAATTCTCTATTGGATGACATATTTTGATTGTCTTATGGGACAACTTAAAAACCATCTTAAAATATTTTTAAAATACCGTAATTGGGTGTAACGCTCGGTAGGTGAACATAGGCCTACAACAATTTAAAGTTTAGTGACACTCGTCCAACCGTTTGACCCGCACGCGACGAACAACGCACAAATATTACAGCAGAGAAAAAGCAATTTTATGTCAATTGAGAAGTCACCACGCTGGCTAAATATCTCGCCCATCCAAAGACCAATGTTATCGTAGACCTATGCTTGCAGGTTTCTGGAAGGATGACGCCGAGCCCGGCCTTGAGTTGTACCTCAAGTACTTCAGCCCCCGGTTTGCTCACCTGCTCGTCAAGCATCGCTCCCTCCGTCTGGCCCTGAGACTATTCCGCCGATTCAACCCTTGGTGGATAATGATCACCCTGTTCATTCAGGTGTTGGTCCAGTTCCCGACGTCAATATTCGTGCACAGAAATGACACTGGTGCTGTTATTGTTCTTTTATTCAATATTATTTTTTCCGGAATATTATTGACGATGACCGCCTCAACGTTCTTCCAGCCTGAAACGGTGAAAACAATCTTTGCAGAGATGGATGTAATGTTAGGGGAAGGGCAGTTGGACAACAAAGAACAGAGGGAAATATACCTTAAAACGCGGAAATTTTGTACCAAAATCGTTAAACACTTCCAACTACCAATATCAGTTTTATTGAGCATCGTACTTACTTTGGATTTCTGTTTCCATTTATTGCCTGAAAGAAGATTTCTTTCCAGGTAGGTAAAGTAGCGATTCCACATAGTTCGCGGTTTTGCACTAAACTTACATTTACAGATACCAAAACAAATACCTACGACTACGAATCTATTGCGTTTCTCTTATTTTAGGGAATGGTTTCCATGGGACACGACATCTTCGCCGGCTTTTGAAATAACTCTCTTTTTCCGGTGGTTTCAAGCACTATGTGTCAATATGCAAACACCGACAATGTTGTCGGCAGTATTTATATCTATGACCCTTATTAGGAAGAATTTTCAAATTCTCAACAACAAACTCGAAAACATCCGTCCTATTTCAATGGAGGGAATAAAGGCGAACAAGCTGAAGGAGTCTGTTCGTCTGGCAGAGGTCCCGACTGTGAGCATCGAATTTGAACACAGCCAACAGGTTTATACACCAGGCCCGGCACTGCCAGGTGGTCAGCTCAGAGCTGCACCAGCTGCTCTCAGTGCAAGGAGGATTGATAACCTGGCTTTGCCAAGACCCTTCTATGCAGCGGGTCATACTAATTCTAGCTGTGGAAGAGATAAAATGACACTTGAGTGTGTATCGCGAGAAGGTCAGCTCAGAGCAGGACCAGCTGCTCTGAGTGATAGAAGGGTTGATAGCTTGACATTGCTAAGACCCCTCTATGAAGCAGCTCATGCCGGCTCTAGCTGTGGAAGAGATCAAACTCCAATAGATGGTGCATTGCAAGTAGGTCAGCTCAGAGCTAGACCAGTTTCTTTCAATGCAAGAAGGGTTGATAACTTGGCATTGCTTCGGCCACTTTATGGTGCTGCCTCTGGCTCTGGAAGAGATCAAATGCCTGTAGAGAATGTTTCCCAAGACTGTGATGGTGCAGCAGTGAATGCGTTTGAAGGAGTAACTGCTACAGAACTACACCAGGAAATGGAGAATGCTCTAGCTGAAGATATTCGTCTCCACGTGAAACTGATTAGGTAATGTTGTTTAGTGTGACGTATGGATAGGACGTGTTATTCATTAATATAACTTATTTTACATTTTCAGATGCTTGGGTCTATGCGAGAAGTTGGGTAACGTTACCATGATGGTAGCGCTCGTAGCAAACACGTTGTTGTTGGGAGTAACAGCTTTAACCATCAGTAAGGTATGATTGTATTACATTCATTTATCATTAACATATACACTTGGGTCCGTATGCATAGGCCAGACTGAAGCCATCCTCAACTCAGCTTCTCCTCAGCCTCGCCCAACCACAATCACGGAACGGCATTGCCATTTGGACGACTAGCTCTGATTGGTGGCTAGGTGAGGCTGAGTTGAGGGAGGGCTTGATTGTGAACAATATGCTTTCGGGTTACTAGAAGAATCGAGAGTCGAATGACATTATGAAAATGTTTTCCATTATAATTAGCAACTTAAGAAAGACAGAGTATAACCATTAAGTCCATGGTATATCGATGTATCCAGTAGCGAAACTCTATATGGCGCATAAATAGCTTGCACACGGCTCCTCCCTCGCGACACTAGCGCGCGTAGCGGTCAGTAGTTATTATACTTTGTAAGCGAGATATCTTTACCATTATTAAAATTAGTAACATTAATTCTTAAACTGTGTAGCTTAATTCAGATCAGTGCAGTAAATTCAAGCGCGTAGAGAAATGTTTGTTCTAATAATATGTGGCCAAACATTACACTTCTTATTTGAAAATCATAAATGAGATTCATGATGTGATAAGATATTTTCTACACAATCGTTGGGTTTTAGATTTACACATTTAAGCCCTTATTAAAGGTTAAACCCAAAGTCGGCCATACGAACACCTGTGTAATAGCTCATTTCTGCACAATGCTACTGCATGGAATGTGTCCTTATTCTGATTGTGTCCCAAATAAAATTGCTGACATTTGTGCTTTGTGGCTTGGGGGCAGGTTCATCATTGTTCGATGGTTTCTTTACACGGTAAAGGGAAGTCTCACTGTAAAAACCGCGCCAAATTAACGTTTTTAATTTATATTTTGAGAACACTATACACACTATTTCAAATAGATACGAAATTTCAAATAGGCCTATTGTTATCATTACGGTTGTTATTTAAAAAATCAATTAATAATTAATTCCTTAATTGGTTTCTCAAATAACAACAGTAATGATAAAAATATTTGAAATTTTGTTTATCCAGATTGTAGCTCTTACGAAACCAAGTTTCGCTCAATCATCACTTTTTCAATATTGTGTAGTGTTCTCAAAATATAAATTAAAAACGGTAATTTGGCGCGGTTTTTACAGTGAGACTACCCTTTACCGTTAACGCACATGTTTTAATGTTAACTTACAGTCTGGCGTCTCGAATGCCATCGGACTCGGCCAACTACTGGTCTACACCACTCAGGTGTCTCTTGGCTATCTTATCGTCAACAACGTAATGGAACTAGTCTCCGAGCAAGTGAGTATACATCACATCACCAGAGTGACTCTGCTAGTCGTAAGAGGCGACAAAAGGAGACACTGTCTCTTTCCCTCCCCCCCACTGACCCACTGAAGATTTCTCTCCTCCCACTTGGCATGCCCTCCCTCGCTGGTCTCCAAAAGTAGGGCAGTGGGTACTATAGGGAAATGTGAGGAAACTAAACAAAGTAATAAATATTCAAACTAAATGAGAACGATCAAGTGACTCCCAAAGGTAAAATGAAACATAAAGTCTACATAGTAAAGTTAGCTCAAACAATGGAATTCATAGTCGGCACTTGCACCGATTGTTACTATGGATTTGTTTTCTATATGGAAAAAACAACATGCATGAAACTGCTACCTTTGGTAACAGCCAAGGTAACAGCGGGCGCCCCTAAATATAGGGGGCGACTATGAATAGTGTTATTGTAACTAAAACATTTCCAGCACGACGCTGTCTGCGTATCGATGTACAACAGCGACTGGATCGAAGCCTCGCCGAGCTTCAAGAAGTCCATGCTCGTCATCATGAGCCGAGCCAACGTCCCTCTGCAGATGAAACCCACGGGTCTCGACCCGCTCTCACGCAGGAACTTTGCTCAGGTCAGTGACGCCATCACAAATGTGATACACTGTGAAGGAAGTTTTTACAGGAAACTGACAAGAAGTTGGGATACATTCAGTGGCGTCACTAGGGGGGTTTTGGGGGGGGGGGCCTGGGCCCCCCAATCGCAATCTGCGCCCCCCCCCCCAATAATTTCCATACTAGTAATGCATAGGCCTACTAATGGCAATTAATCAAGCCTTCATTGATTAAAATATAACCGTTAATCAGCATTTATCTCCTGCATATGAAAGGTATTTAATATTATTACATTTTGTACCACAAAGAGTGGTCAATTTAATGACAGATGTTTTTTAGAAGGAGTTTTGAGACAAGTCTTATTAGTGGATAGTATAATATGTCTAATCTTTTGTAAAATAATTGAGGAATGGCTGACATATCTTATAAATTAATAATTAAAATACTTTAACAAAATTACCATGACAATCATAATATTATTTCATGCAATCAGCCTTCTGGTATACTAAAATAGTTTTTTGTGTGTGTCTAAAATCCTTTTTAGGGCCGCTCTATTATCCTTATGATTCCCTTGCTCAAATCCCTGTAAAGGCTGTTTTGAAGACCCCGTACGTGTAGCCCGCGCAAGTCCAATCAACTAGTTACTTGCGCCCCCCCCCCCCCCCCCCCCCCAATCCCAGAATCCTAGTGTCGCCCCTGGATACATTTTGTTATAACCATGATGGATTCTTTATGGTTCTCATGGATGGTTCTCAATCTCACGTCCAAATAGTACTACGGTACCCTCACTACTTACGGACAAACTGATAATCTCTTGTGTTGTAGGTGATGAATAAAGCTTACAAGATGGTGAACACACTAAACACGTTTGTTTAGTGACTCGACACTGCGAGGTTTCAACATTGCGGTTGTCGACGATCAGTTCTGGCAAAAAAACGATCATCACATTGTTCACTTTTTAATAGGGTATCGTTCTCAAGAAACTCGTTCTCAATTCTCAATTAACAAATATTCACATAATCACAAATACTAGCACAACCTAGATTTGATATTATAATAAACGTTAATTTTGCTAAAAATTTCAATATTTTGTATTAAGATATGAATAGATTTTGTTTAATATATTTATATGGTAATTTTACACCTTGTTACCTACGCAAATATTTTCCACTCACCTCCTAGAAAAACTAAATTTTAATTGAAACTGCCCACACTCAAGTCCCTCCGGATTTTGTGGGCTTCCTACTGTTTCTATTTTTGATTGTACTTTTGAATTATAGTATAGATTGATACAATATACTTGTTTATTTTGTACTTAATAAAAATTGTATGTAAACAGTATGAATAAAATGTAATTGAAACTTGTGCAGTTTTCCTAGTGGAACTCGCGCGAAGATGTGTTGTTATTGGACTGGGCTCTCTTTGTAAACTTTGATCATTATCTATGGTTCTCTGTTCGGCTCTCTGCCTCTCTCTTTTCTCCCCTCGTATTATGCACATTATTTATTTTCCTTCTACTCATTTATGTGTATATACACTGTATAGGCCTACTTGTTATAGTTGTCTTGTTGAAAGTTTCTGTGTATTTGTGCACAACTCATTAATAAATCTATCTCGAGTAAATTTACCATGTGTTCTGTTATTTACGTGGATTACATTCAATTTGTTATGCTTCCTTTGCATAACTATATAATACTTCATTTATCTCTTGTGTCATGACTACTTTGTTTACGAGAGAGCTACAGCTGTCTAATTAAAACTACTTAGTAATATTGATCATTATTTACTTTTCTGCTAATGTTCAAATTATTCTTTTTCACATTCGTAGCTATACCTATCCTACCTATTTGCTTTGTATCGGAATTGATTGATTAATGGGGCTTAACGTCTCATATTTTCGCAACTATGGCCAATTGAGACGATGAGCGGGTGATAGTGAAGATGAGAAAGATGATGATGAAGAATAAAGCCACATCCGAATCAGATCCATTGTACGTCGCGTGGGTCGTCATATGGGAGTCCAGCAAGGGAGGGCAGGGCCATGTGGGAGGAGAAATCTTCAGTGGGACAGTGGGGGGCGGGGGGGGGGGGGAGGGCAGGGTCTCCGTTTGTCGCCTCTTACGACTAGCAGAGTCACTCTGGGCCTATTCTACCCCGGGCCGAGACGGGTCTCCGTTTGTCGCCTCTTACGACTAGCAGAGTCACTCTGGGCCTATTTTACCCCGGGCCCAGACGGGCTTTGTAACGGAATTCAATTGTAGAACATCTGTGTTAAGTGAACACTAGCCTACATTATTATTATAATTATTTTCTAGTTGCACACAAAATCGCTACATTACTGATAACTTTTGTAGCTGTATTTCAATTGTAATTCAGTAAATTAATACCATTTAAATAAGTGAAATGCACAGATGCTCTGCACGAAATATCGTCAGCATGCGCAGTTGGCCACGGTTAATTAAGCGTTGGTCTAGTAAACCGCGGTCACATGCGTTCCATTCTAGGTTCGAATCCTGGCTTGGGCATGGATGTCATATTTGGCAGTTTTTCGTCTTCATAATCACCCACACATCGTCTCGATTAGCATCGTTGCAAAAATATGAGACGTTTAACCCCAAATATCATCAGTATTATCATCAAAGATCCTCAGCCCTGATACAAATTTGATAAAAACAAATTGTAAGTTATTAGACTGTTTTTTTTTTTGTTTAGAATTACAGAAAACAGTGGTTTTCAAATTGATTACAATAATTATAAAACCTATGTTTTAAAGGCAGATTTGAAACAAATCAATTAATAAACAAAGTTATTATTACATTACGATGATGGTCACATAACATTTCAGAAAGAATGAAAATACAGGGAACATCTGAAGAAATTAGACGATTAGGCTACATAGACGTGGTAATCTTGCAAATCAAGACGGTGTGCACTTGTTGTGCCATCTCAATGTAATGATAAATCTGCAAATAAATTATAATTATAATTACAAAGTAGCATTCCCTATTTGCGTGATTTGTTAGCCGAGGACCAGATTAGCTGACACCACTTGGCTTGTTTCATGTCTCATCACCATCCCGAGCAGATATTAAAGTAACGACATGAAACAACAATGTAACACTGGCGTTCCAAAACTGGCAAACTTAGCTTTTATGAATTGTGTGCGGTTTATCCAAGAGATACGTACTTATTTCTGATTTATGTTTTGATGTGATCAAGTATTTTTCTGATCTGAAGTGTGCTAAAATTCAATTTTAATTGCATTCAAATTGAAAATTCAATCTTTAAGTTTTTTCTTTTAAAATAAATACATTTCTTATTTTCCAAAGTTCACACTGTTACTAATTCATTACTTTTCGTTTTGAATAGTTACCAAATGGTAACACGTGGTTTCAACAAATACAATATAGGTACTAGATTGCTATTTTTGATAACACTTATCTTATAAGAACTGCATTTCAATATAGTATGATTAATTGATTATGATTATAACCACAAAATAAGTAAACTCAAGTTTCAACAAATGCATATCAATTGTTTCAAGCAGAACACAACTGCTTGCCAAAATTTAAAAGTATGCACGTATGTAATAATGAAATTAACTTAATTACCTTCTCAGTTAAAAAGTAATGATCACCAGAGAAAAGTAATTGTTCAAGCAGATAGAGGGAACAGAATTAACTGTATTTCTTTCATATAGAAGTACATGTAATAACTTAATAAGTAATGTTAAGTCATTCACATTATTATTCAGAAGTAATTTACCCAAGACTGATGTAATCAAAGTATGTGGGAAAAGTGATTGCCGCAGGATATATCAAGTTAGGGTATGTTGGAAGAATGATTTCAATAACACAAAATACAGTAAAAATATTATTTATGAAAAACAATATTTATGTATGTAATTACATTTGTATACAGTTTTACATATTTGTACACAAAACACTATTAAAGAGTATGGTGCAAGGAGTAATAAAAAAGCACTCATACAACTGATGTGCAAACAATTAAGTAACAAACAAGAATAAAAAGTAAATATGTATTCGATATTACATAACTTCTATTCACACATTTGACTTTTCAGTCCTGAAGTTGTGAACAGTTTTGATTTAATTACCACATGCATCGCTATTGCAGTAACAGTAACCTATTTCACACATCAATAGCCTTAAAAATTAAAATGTGTTTTACAAGAAACTGCACAGAATCCACTGCTATCAGACAAGCCCACACAATGACACGCTCTGGTAAAAAACAAAGTAGAAAAACATACATATATATTTATATATATTTTTAGAACAGATCTACTGTCAGTATGAACAACCTTGTCATAACATTCAGACTTTTACCAACATAATCACAGTTGGTAAAATGTTTGTCAGTAGCCAATGGGAATCACTTACATCATATTCAAAATCAATTACCATGAAACTAGAAAGTACTGCTGCTCGCAAACAATATACAGTAAATCCTTCTTTGCTGGAAGCCAATAAGAAGGGTCAAGAAATGCAGGGAAGGGTGTTTACGAGCATGTGGACACAGTTTAGCAAACTATTGATCAATCTGACTACTATTCGTATTTTACACATGTTAATCGATATATTTACAGGCTGGTGAAAAAATACACTCATTTACAAAGAAATCAGTTCAAGAAAGCAGGTAACATTTGCATGGTTGAACTGTTTGTTAATGTTTACATGAATAAGTATCTCAGCTAGGTTAAACTTACTGCAGTGTTGATTGTAGATATGGACATAGTTTTACGGATTGAATACGAGCAAGTATCCAATTCAACATAAAAACACAAGCCTTGATTATAAAAAACAGATTTACGATTGTACCTACAAGACATCAGCAAGAGCAGATTCACCCATCCTTCCTATCCTATGGTGTACGCAGCAAAGAATTATGTCCTAGTCTGTTTGTCCTCACATAAACAAAACAATGCACTCTAACAAGCTTAATGTATTGAGTTATTTGATCTCCACAGAAAAAACCAAGTAACAATATCAGCTACAAACTTCCAAGTGATGTTTACAATTGTAACATTTTAAAATCATCTTGGAAAAACATTGGCAATCATTAACAAAGAACAAAAAACTAAGGAAATTCACAGTTGAAGTAGATGCCACAGAAACAATATTGTTGGTACACTTACCGGTTAGATATGCAAGCAATTTCAAGAGCAAACATATATATTATATCAAGTACCCTACTTTATGACTGTAGTGTTCTGAAATAGTAATTCTTCTAACCACATTTGTTTCATTTTGACTTTCCAAGTTCTTGGCACAACTTCTAAATCCTGTTATGTTGCTAAAGAAAATGTTTGGATACAATTTACTTCTGACTATAATCTACACCTAACTACTTTCCATTTATTATTATATGATGATGAATGATGATGATGATGATGATGATGATGATGATGATGATGATGATGATGATGATGATGATGATGATGATGATGATGATGGTGATGATGGTAGTAGAGTACTTGCCCAGTACAATGTACGATAGAAACAATGTAAGTTTTTGTTGTGTTTACAACTTCTCAAAAAAATAAAAATATTCCCCTTGATATGACTAACACACTTTCACTAGGGAATATTCTACAGTTTCCAATATTGGTTTGAGCATATGAAAAAAATATAGTAGTAACTTCATCTAACAACACCATCAACATATTGTTTATACTTCAAAAGGTCATGGTGTGATCATTTAGCATTACAAAGTCTGACATTTTTCTTCCCCCAGCTTTTATTGCGAAATTGATCGTTACGTCATATCTTTAAGAATGAATTTCACCGGTTTGCTTAGCTTTACATAACTATCAAGAATAACGTATTGTCTGTAGCCGATATCTTCAGAAAATTAATTTAAAATACATAATTTAGCCTACTGAATTTCAATTATGTTGCAATAATACACATTAGGCTTAAAGAAAACCCTACTTAAGGTTTTTCTTATTATTATGTACAGTGAAACTTCTTTATAATGAACTCCTGGGGACCAGATTATTATTTTGTTATAAATAACCTTTCTTTATAAAGATAGTAGGCTACTTTTACATGCACAAGAACCTTTTGGGACCTCAAACGCAGTTTGTTATATAGATTATTTTGTTATAATAAAGACGTTTATTGTAAAGAAGTTTCACTGTAGTACAATCTATCTATTTCATTCAACAAGTACTAGTTAAACTTAAAACACTCTTTTATTTTATTTCATTTAATCATTCTCTATAGTCAATAGATGGTCCTGTCAAACACACTGGCATTCTAGCAAGATCGAAGTGCCTTATGCATTATGCAAATTGTATGTAGTATTTCCTACCTTGCAATTTAAAAAAAGATAATCTGATTTAACTATACTATATACATTTATCTTCATTGTTTAAATTACCATTTATAGTAAGTAATTAGTGTAGCCGAAAGGCTTTACTTACAATATCACAGAAAAAACATATAGGCTACCAAGTTTTTATTAGGGATGACACCGATTCCAAAAATTGCGAATCAATCAAAAGTGGCGCAGGAATCAATTGAAAATCGGCAATTGGTTGGGCATGTGAAAAATAAAACATCATTCATACCTAACAGGTAGCTTTACTAAAAAAAAAAAAAAAAAAAAAAAAACTATTCTTCATCCCACTGTAAGTTTTTACATGGGATAAATTCCATTATATATTAATTAAGAATGGTTACAATCGGGGTTGTACCTCGATGTGTGCGAATATTTATACTGCAGAACACGAACCGGGAGGAACTGATTCTTCAAATTTGGAATCTATTGGTAAAGGAATCAATTTGGATTTGATTCCTAGATGTCATCCCCAGTTTTTACTTTTTACTGACAGTACATCTGAACCAATAACTATTTAAGAAAGCATATTGCATTGGTCTAACAGTTAACTGCATTGGTAAGTGTTAGGTTTGTATTCATAATGTCACCTTACATACATAGGCCCTAGTCCCACTACTGTAGCGGATATAGAAGAAAGCAAAATAATGAAATTGTATATACAATTTCTTTTTTTTTTTTTACCCATATGGGCAAATGCGCATAAAGCTTTTGGGTTTTAATTTTTATTTATTAGCCTAAAATATATTGTATTTATTTTTTATTTAGTACTATGATAAAAAATTTCGTTGTTTCTAGAAAAGTAGAAAGTTTCTGGCTTCCAGTACCCATAGTTACTTTATACTTACTTAGTAGTAACTTTACAACCCGTCTATGAAGGAAGAACTGCAAATTAGTCTATTTTATTAATTAATATAGTATGTGCGACTCTTTCAATTTGCAAATTTGTGAAAAACGACTAAACAGTCCTAGGCTCAAACAAATATGAAGTACCGGTAAAAGAAAGAAATCATGCATATTTTAACCAACACTTTTTCTCATTCATTTTTGTCCATTCTCATTCAATGTACTACTTTGTCACAAAAGCACCCATAATCACAGCTGATTTGAGACTTCTATGGCTTTGATATCATCAATATCAAAAAACAATCATTGCCAGTCATATAGTAGGGGAAATGTATGCATCACACAATTTGAGTCATTAGTTGAATAGTCAAGCCAATGAGTATGACGTAAATAAATACATTTTTTGATTTAGTCATCCTGTCAAATAGGCTACCTACGCTATCATATTAGTAGAACTAACGGAATGTGAGGTTGAAAAGCTGAATGGTGTATTTTGTAGGCCTACGTACAACTAAAACAGAAAGAATAAGAAATAACTAGAAAGCTGAGAAGAACACAGTAAGAGAAAGAAGTGACTGGAATCTGTTTAGTTGTCCTTTTACACCTTCGACTAGTCTAATAGGAGTGATGTCACATTTCACTTGACAATCATGACAGTACATCATCACAACTAGTCATAAAACTAGTCATAAGCTACTTCACATTGACAAAATAATAATATATGCAAATCTGAGTTCTAAGTTGAGTTTGAGTTAATACAATGCAGTCCTGATGAGCAGATATATATTACTGTATCTTCTACTCCATGAATGAACCTAAGTAATGATCTACAGCAAACGCGTAATCTAAAACATTATTGTAACGTGTGGATGTGACGCAGGCAGGCCTATCTTAATTTTAATTTCATCATGTCATGTTACAAAACTATATCCACATCATTTGTAATTAAGAATTTTTTTTTGTATAAAGCTGCAATTGGCTATATTATTCAAGAAATGAAACAAACAAGTGTACGAATACTTCCTAATCATTTCTCCACTTCTCAGCGGCCTCTCTCCTGGCATCGGGCACCAGCTGGCTTCGCATTCCGCCGAGAACATTCGACGTTGCCTCTGTTGCGAGAATGATTGGTTTCACCACAGTCGGAGGAATCTGTCTCAAGACGCCACCAACTGCACCCTGTAAATATATTATTGATATGTAAGATTACAGCACTCAATAAATTCAAAGTTGTTCTGAATCGGCCTTGTTGATTCTGACATTTGTCCGCAGGTGTTCGCACTGTCCAATCACTGATTCATATGTTTCGTATTTCAAATATCGATCTTTGATTGGTTATCGCTCACTGGTCGATGGTGTCTGGAGCCTACAGGGTTGGTTTAGTTGCTTTAAATTAAAGTCCCCCACTGAAAATCAGTTTTGTTACTGAGTGGGTATACTCTAAATGTGATTTTTTTATTTTTTTATTTACATACATTTATGTATACATGCATGTTACTATTATTTACTTAGCAATACAAGAGAACACAAATTTGAACGATACATGGTGAGCCCCCATTAATCCAAACCCGGCTAATACGAAGACTCATCACTCGGTTACCAATTGCAACAATATTTGTTCACAACCATTCATAGGACATTCGACGTCTGCTGTTCGTTTGGTTATCGCACTGCCCATTGATTTTTTAAATCTAATCCTAGATGCAGGGAGGATATATTAAAATTAAAACTTGTTACAAAGTTTTGGCTTTGCCAGACACGCTCTGACTTATTTGAAGTCTAGCATGTTCTTTACAGTTGGAAATAGGGTGTACCTGGCCAAGCCAGGAAACAAGGGCCACAGGAAACCCACTTCCCTTGGTCGCTTCGATGGCCTATATAGGAACTCTGAACTATTGCAACCTATGTAGGTATACAGTGAAACTTTGATTTTACGAATGTAACGGAATGTAGGCTAATGTCAAAACATTCCTTCATTCTAGGGAGTTTGTAAAATCAAAAAAGATTGTTCTTATGGGAAATTATTTGGGACCAGGAAAAAGTACTTACCATTTAGAAACTCGTTGCTTCAAGGAACGTAAAATCAAAGTTTCACTGTACATCGGGACGCAGGTACTCACCGAGTATCCCTTCTGCTCGTGCTCCTCGCTGGCGACGCGGGCGATGGTCTGAGCCGTCTCGCCCAGACCCTCTCGTACGAGGGCGCACGCGTTGGCCACGCCCTCCCGTATGTCGGCCGGCTGGGCGTATCGCCTCCTACGCCCGCGTGGGCGGCGTCTCACGCTGGGCCCTGGCGACACCATGTCGTAGCCCATCTCCGCGACCGTCTGTATCGCCTGCACGAGCCGGTTGGTCAGTTCGAGGGCGGCCATCGCTGTGGACGTCGTGAAGGAGTTGGCGCCGCGCCTTATCCCCCTCACGATGCGTCCGTCACGTTGGTACTGCTCCACGGGCAGCCAGAACAGGTCGCGGATCCCCTGGAAGAGCTGGACGAGCGCGTGCATCGGCCCCACGCCCCCGAGAAGACTCGGCAGCTGGTTCTTCTTGACGTCGTTGGTCCACTCGGAGACGACGAAAGCCAGCAGCTTGTCGAAGCCGAGCAGGCCGTGCCTGTACGAGAGACGCTTGAGTCGCAGCTCCGAGCGGTCCAGCTGTCCGAGTCCCATGAGGAGGCCGGCGAGCGAGCCGTGCGTCATGTCCACGCGCTTGCCCTGGTAGTCGAGGCGTATCGGCACGTCGGGGGAGAAGACGACGCTGCGGAAGAATATCGGCAGCGCGGGGGGTCTGTCTCCCTCCTGCGAGGGCGCGGGAGAACCTCGATCCGACCCCCGAACCATCGCGTCGTCCTCCAACAGCATCAACAACGTCTGCGGCTCGCTCTCCGGCTCGGTCGCCCCTCCGCCCACGTTCACGGTCATGACGGGCGCGCGGTGCGTGGGCGTAGCCTGCCTGGGCGTCGCCACCTCGTCCTCCTCTCTCGCCCCGGCCATCTCGCCGAAGAACGCAAACAGGAACAGCAAAGAGTCCTGGTCGACGTTTAGCCGCAACGGCAGCAGAGACACCCTCAGGCAACACTCCTGCGCTCGTAGCCCCACGTCCGGCCTCACGTGGACCGCTTTCACCACCACCATGTTGGCGTGGGACTGTTTCGGCCGAGCCTCGCTCGAGTACTGGTAGAGGAACTTGTTGATCCGCGAGGTGGCCAGACGGTCCCTGACTTCCACCTCGCCAACCAGTAGGACCTGACGCGATGCCTCCGTCGTGTTCTCGGGATAGACCTCGTGTTGGAAGCGGACCTTGTTGAGCTGCAACTCCATGAGTATGTCGTGGCGGCGACCGGGACCCCCCCTCGCCTGCCACGAGAGCTGCGAGCTGGGCGTCGTCACCTTGGGACTCTGCGGACTCCGCGGTCGGAAGTGAACCTCTGACGCGTTGCCTTTTGAATACGACACGCGGTTGCTCAAGGCCACGTCGTTGGGTACGCGGGCGTAGTGGTGACGATTGTCGTCGATCGTGACCTGTTTCCTCGGGGGTTCGCCGCCGCCAAAGTCCTCCCCGCCGTACATGTGCCAGACTACGGTCATCTCCCGCAGCGTGTAACGCAGGACGGCCTGCGGGAAGTGTTTGGGCGCGCGAAGCAGGTCCGTCTTGCCGAGCGGGACGGAGAAGTGATTGTCGACGACGCGCACCGGGTCGTCGGGAGTCAGGAGGCGAACTTCGGGGGGGCCGTCGCGAGACATGATTCCCGAGCCGGCCTCCTTGTCCACCATGCAGAACTCGCTCTCCCAGTCGTCGTCGTCTTCGTCCAACGCGTGGGAGATCTCAGACTCAGCCAGCGGTCTCGCGGGGAGCGGACGATTTTCGTCGGGGAAGAAGAACACTTCCACGCCCCGCTTGTCACATCCCTCCTTGGGAGCTGCTTTAGATTTTCTAGATCCTTTCGTTTCCTTCATTGCTTCCTCCATCAGGTCGTGGACGTGCTCCGTCTGGGACTTCGACAGGTTTGCGTTACGCTCGTTACCGTCTAGCGATTCCTCGCCCGTGTTAATGAGCAAGGGATCTGTGGAGACGTTACTACCGTTGGTCTCGGAGTTCTGGTCCGCCAACGCGAGGTCCCCGTCGGACGCAAAGTACGTCAGTAGCTCGGTCAACGCCCTGCCCGAGTCGGAACAAGTCCTGACGTGTAGGACGTTGTTGGAGGCGCGTAGGTCTACGCGGGGACTCGAAGCGTTCTGGCCGTCCGACTTGTCGCAGAGCCTCAGCGACAGCTCGAACAGTCCGAGGTCGAGCACGCAGACGTAGTCTCGACGCAGGTCGACAGAGCCGCGACGCGACTTGTCCGAGACGAAGAGGGAAGCGTCCTCGGCGAGGAAGCGGAGAGTGGAGGAGCTGGTCTGGGCCGCGATGTTGCTCGACACGGTGAAGCTGCCGACGCAGAGGACGGCCCTGATCGGGAGGTAGAGCGGGCGGTAGTCCACGGCGCAGTCCCACAGGTGGAGGTGTAGTTCCGTGAGTACGCCGGGCGGGTCGTAGCCGGGCACGGGGTGGTCTAGGACGTCGAAGAGGTCTAGGAGTTGCGTGAACCAGCTGCCGGGACCAGGGCAAACGCGATGCCGCAACGTGGCTCCCCTCAGACCCACGGCCACGCGGAACGTCTTGAGAGTTTCGTCCGCGTGGATCTTGACGGCGACCGAGAGCATGTCCAGGCTGTTGCGAGAACCCGTGCCCACGGGGGCGGACGCTTTCGTAACCGCTCCCGCCTCGGACTTGTACACGGTGAGGTCGAGGTGCGAGGGGGGGTCACGATCGCCGGCCCTCGGCCAATCGGACGGCGTCGCCACGGAGCCGTTGTGATGCAACACTGCGTGGTTCACCTGGACGCAGACGTATCCCAAGCCCGTCTTGCCGCCGTAGCCAGACACCGTGAACACGTTGCCCTCGTCGAATTGCACCCGTATCTCGCCGTGGCGGCCCGGTATCACGTTGCCGCCAGAGTCCCGCACAGGGGCGTACAGACTGATCACCCCTTGAGTCACGGCCAAGGTGACCGTCACCTTACTCTGGCCCGCGACGCTCGGTTTTGCCGTTTGTAGTTTCCGCTTGTGACGCTGTTTGTGTTCGTACACCGAGAAGTAAACGCCGTCGTTGTCGTCCGAATCCGAGTCCGAGTCGTATTGAATGCCCGACTTGCACATGCTGAAGGCCGGATGCAACGACTCTTGTAGTAAACAGGAGGCGAAATCACTTCCCCCACTACTCATACCGGAAAACACTTCTCCGGAGAAAGAACTCTTGGGTTTGGGTGCTGCAGATTCCCAGAGTAGCATATCTGTACTAATTCTGTTGTATATTAACTCGTACAAATGTTTAGAAGACAGATGCAGACTGGCACATGGTAAATTGATTTCTAGTTGAACTCGACTGTTATGGGAAGCGTGTTCAATAAACTCCGCCATTTCGGTCTTATCCCCGGGGACAACTAACTCTTCACTGTCCTGGTCTGTGGTCCTTCCATGAGGTGTGTCACTTTCGTGGATAACTTTCTTCGAACTGAAAGGCGACGGTTCTTTATGATTGGAAGTGTCTGCGAATGCATCGGTCGAAGAGTAATGCATCGATTCTTCCCTTCTTTCTAGCTCTGGAACTTCATCCAAATCCCCGTGATTATTCGACGGGAATACCTGGACAACTATTCGTGGCCAACCGAATCCCTCGCCCCCGTCGGGGAGAGAATTGCCGTTTCTGTCGTCGGCAGAAGCGTGGAAAAAAGGCACTGGCACGTCAGTGTCCGCTTCTTGAAACAGACCCTGTATTTCTCGACACTGAAGCTCGTATCTCTGACTGGGCTCCCGGGAATTTAGGGATGTTTGAAATGTTACGTCACTCAGCTCTACATCTAGAACGTCCTTCCTGACGGATCTTCTCCACCAAGGTGGACGATCCATGTCGTGAATGGGGCGGAGATCTGGTGATGGGAAACGTACTTTTAACAAAACGAACGGGGAAGATACTTTTATAGCCGTTTTATTATCTGCATTAGTTGGGTTCTCTACAGCTTGGTAAAAACACTGTTGACTCGAGGTACCTTTCGCCAGCCCTGCTGCGAATCCGAATTGGTTTGTGGTCCTTTTGCACAAAGGCTGCGGATTGAGAACGGCTGCAATACGATCGACGATAGTTATGTCAATTTCCGACCAACATTGCTGAAGAGAAACTCCTATGTCGGTACGAGAGTACGAGTTACTCCTAGCAGAGGCATGATTAACTGCTTTTTCTATGTACTTAAACTGTAGTTTTAGGTCTGGTTGTAATCCCAACGGTAAGGATGGTCGAGGATCGGTTTCGAGTCCTGAAGTTTTAATAAAGCGTAACAATTCTACATATTCGACACTCGCACTATGGGTAGGAGTTTTCTTATCGACTAGACACTCCAACAGTTCTAAACTGGCAGCCGTAACAGTCAAATTTACAGAACTTGCCCGAGACGTCGTCTTTTCGTTTCCGTCTACAATCACTGGCGCAGCTAGTAGTCTGATGTGGTTCAATTGACATGCTCTAAGAAAGACGTCTTTGGCTTGATCAAAGTCTTTGTTACCATATCCCGAAACGGCAAAGAGGCCAAGCTCGGCAAAGAAGTTTTGTGCGAGTGATTTCATTTGTTGAACAGAAGAATGTGCAAGGCTTGTGCCGTCTCTCTCGACACAAAGAGTTAGAACGTCGTCGTGAAGTAGCACCACCGCCAGACTACTAACTCGAATGTGAAAATGACTAACTTCGGCAGTCGGGTCGGAATCGAGCCCCAGGTTTCGACTAGTTTTGTGCGACTTCTTTCTGGCTCGATTGGTATGCGGTAGTTGCGAGTTCTGTCCCAGCGGAACAAACGCAGAATATGGTTGGTATCTGTGAGTGGGTGAGGCTGCCACGGAGCCACACTTACTACTACCGGAACTGCTGACGGACGTAGTCGAGGCATCCATACTCGTTGCATTCGATATTAGACTTTCACTCATGGCACCTCGCATTGGTAGGAACTCCTCATCACTGTCTTCTGTAACAGCAGATACAGACAATTAGTATTTACATTTCTCTGTCACCATAGAATAGCCCATGCTAATTCCTATTTTACCAACATATTGGACTTCAATATAAAGGTGGAATGTGTATAAAACATTGAATAAATTTAACAAAATTCAACATCCCTGGATGCAAAGAGATATTATTTTATTAAGTACCAGAAAGTCATTGGAAAGTTTGGTTTACCTAGCGAGGCCGTCGACCACCCCTGGGCATACTGCAATCCTTTATTCTGGAGCAATGTGTCAGGATTCAATTGGTGGAGAAGTTCCTGTTCCACCCGATTGAAATCCGAAGTATCCATGGGCTTCTCCACACATCGAGAGCGGGGAGCAACGTTGCTGAAATACAACCAAATACAGTCAACAAACTCACGCCTCATTTCTCTGTCAAAATGGTCAATGCATTTCTTGGTTAGAAATTAAACTAATGGACCCGAAATTGTTGAACGTTCACATCGCGAGGCCTACAATGTGTGTAGCTACATATTTTATAAGCAGCAGGATGCTGGTCAGGCACTTTTTCATGGTATTTAGGAGGGAGTCTCATGGATAGAATCAACTTTACATCTCTAAAGGTCATCCTAATGATGAGAATAAAAAGCTTGAATGTTATGAAACTGTAATTTAGTCCAATCGAATGCCCATTCCATTATCAATCATTTTAGTTCTCAGGGATCTAGTGAGTACGTATTTGGGTAATACCTCGTGCAACAATTGGGCATGTAGCCTACTCACCTGGTATCCTCCAGGTCGGGAGTGGCCAGGCCGTGCACCAACTCCACTAAAACGTGGAGCTGCCGCGGCGAAATGAACGTCGTCAGCGAACCCAGATTCACTTCCAGGTCCACCTTGGGTCCCGGCACTCCGTCGGTCTGCTTCACCTTGACCCGGATCTCCTGACGGCCGGACAACTTGCCAAACAAGACGGGATCGGGCTCCAGAGACAGGTTCGAGTTACCGATAGGATCCGCGGCGACGGTGGGATCTTGTGTCGGTGAGGAAGAAGTAGGAGTCACAGGTGCCGTACCAAAGTTGCTCTCCGACTTCTACAGAAACAAAGAAGAAAAACAGAAATAAAAATAGACAAATTACAGTGTCTAATATAAATAAATCCAATAAATAAACCCTATAGCAACGGACCACTTATGGGCAACGTTTTCCAATGGCTGCTCTGGACCGCACAGAGTGCAGCTCATTGGAAAACGCCATTAATAAGTTCAAGGTTGTTCTGAGTCAGCCTTGTTGATGCTGCCATTTGTCCACAGGTGTTTGCACTGACCAATCACTGATTCAAATATTTCATATTTAAAATATCGATCTTCGGTTGGTTATCGCTCACTCGGCGATGGGGTTCGGAGCCTACAGGGTTGGCTTAGGCCCGGTATTGTGAAATGAAGTAAGCATCTAGCCTAACTTGTTTTTACCATGGTAACCAGACTTCCCATTTGTTGTGTCCACGGTGAAAACCAGTTAGAAGCCTTCCAAATACTTATCCGAAGTTCATAATACCGGGCCTTAGTCACTTTCAATTAAAATTCCCCAATGAAAATTTCGTTTATATATATGTGACTGAGTGGGTAGACTCGAAAATAACAATTCATTAACTTATTTTAATTCATAAAACGCACCTTGGAGTCGGGGGTGGAGCACGCCGACATGGACATGACGGAACGCGAGAAGGTGCGTGCTCGCGCGGGGTACTCGTCCGTGTAGACGGTCACGCCCTCAAGACAGAACTTCTTGGTGGAGAACGCCGCCACCTGGTACATCCGGTTGCCCTGCTGCAGCTGGACGTCGGGGGCGGTGGGGGCGGCAGGGGTGGGGGGGTCGGACCCCGCCTCGTCCAGATAGTCGATGCTGAAACCGAGGAAAACCATTAAACACAATTTTTTTTTTTTACTTTTTTATTACACTTTTTATTACTTGACGTTTTAGCTTTGCATTTCACTGTTCAAATTGAAATATTTGTCTTGGCCAAGATAAATATACTTATTATTTACATGATGAACGTTTATTTAAATTATTTAAATTTAAAACATTTAAAACATGAAGTGCTTTTTTACAATAGGACATAATTACGTGATTTTGGAACATAGGGTCTATGTATGATGAAATCTACAAGTTTAATTAGGAATGAGGACATGCATACAACTAAGTTCACTGTTCAGATAAGCTAACAATACTAACTTTTTTATTCTGAATTCAACAGCAACTCCAGAAGTGCTATCTTTCGGAACATGCTCCAACCGTATGACGGTGTCCACAAACTTGACTTTTACTCGACTCAGGACTGTAACAGTTTTCAAGCAGAAATACATTAATTAAATAAAGGAAGGGAAGAGGAAACAGAAAAGCGGGTTTACTGGTAACTCATCTAGTCATCGTGAACTACTGTCAAATCAATCTAAGTACTAAATAGTAACAACAGATTTAAATGTCCACAATGCAGTAAGGCTATAGGCCTATGATACCACTACAACCCTAGTGATTACTGATTAGTTAATTTAATTTATGATCGGAGAGGAATGCAATAGCTCACCTTACTTAAGTAAGCATTATTTTAACAGTAGGGGCCTACTTGTATAATAAGAGACATATCTGTAATTGATATGTTTATTATTGAGGCTTCGCATCTGGCTATCTTATGTTTCATGCCTTGTATAAGTAGAACCTATAATTTTTCAGCAACACAATTGAAATTTTTAATTTTATACTACTATTTGAAAAATACATAATAAAATTTATATGTCGACATACCATGTTGCTGAAACATCACACAAACAAGTGAACTTATCCCTAACTGAAAAACAGGCTCCGATTTCCCATAATACATACTATATCTACAACAAAAACAAAATGTTTTATGTGTTGGCAAATATAATAGGTACGGTACATATAATTGTAGATGTGTACAACCACTAGGCCTACAAACTACTATGGCAGCATTATTAAAGTTGACCTATTACATCCCCCTAGCTAAGACACGAAGTTGTATGCATTTAATAGTCACAAGACTTAAAATAGAGCTTTATTAATAACCGTTTACTCAAACTTCACCTACTTGAGTCGATAGTTTGAGCAAAGAGTTCGAGTCCTTCGAGCGGTTGTGACTGGTCAATGTCCTTGCCGTCGGCTGCCCCTTGCTTCAGGCACTCCTCTGCCAGCTGCATGCTGCTCGTCATGCTGCTCCACATTGACTCGAACATGGACACACCTACCAAACAAACAACGCACACCCAAATAGTCTTCGAAAAATAAATGGCTGGCCGAAATTCTTTGCAAACAAAAAAGGCCAGCCAGACATATTGATTCATAATTATCATCATTTCATTTCATATGCCCACAATTGGTCTATCCGACCATCATGCTGATCTCGTCAACCAATAGAGATTCGCCTCCCTGTCTTATTATTGCCTGCATAATTTTAATTCATATTATTATAATTCATATCATTATCAATCATATAGGCTACTATTAATTCATAATTAATTCACATTCAAGTAAATTCACAAATTTGCATTTAAGATAATACCTACAAGGACTAGGTGGGCAGCAGGTATAATAAAGCCACACTTTAGGTCATAGCCTACAGGTAATTAATTGGTAGTAGACACTGATGAACAGGCAACTATTACATTAGGCCCAACTTGAATATACTGCAATTATTTTACCGCTCTCAGCACGCTGCTTTGGCTGTATCGTGATGACCAGCCCAGATACTTCAACGAAGCTCGCATCACTGAGAAGGGAAGACCACGGGATGGAAACCGACATCCCACAGATATATCCGTCGACGAATTCAATCGGAAGATTCTGTTGCTCTCCCAGCTCATTGAGGGCCTGTCAAAAAATTAATCTTAATTAACACAATTTTTTTAATGAATTAAATATGAATTAACAAACATTCAGTCTGTGTTGGTCATGAAATAGTTTCTTTGAAGCATACAATGCCAGCTAGGTCAAGGTGAGATAAAAATCTCAGTGATCAGGCTGGAGGGGATTTAACATATACCGGTATTGTGGTATGGATTCCTCATTAGGGTGGGCCGAAAAAATTCAGTTGTTGTTTTTCAAGTCGTTATACCGTGGAAAAGTTGGGACTTGGGGAGACTAAAAAGAGGTAAAATAAAAATCGGTTTATATCTTCCGCTCGTGCATATACTCTAAAGTTTGCCAAAATTTGGAAAAATTCACATTTTTACGACATAAGCCTCTTCTTGATACCCTCTTCCAAAATGTAATACCTCAAATAGGCAAATAAAAATGTGGTAAATGTGGTGTAATAGCTCAAGAGGCTATCGGGAAGAGGCTATTATCGTACAAATGTGAATTTTTTGCCAACTTTAGAGTAGGCCTACATGTGCGACCGGAAGATATAAACCGATTTTATTTCTTTTTTTTACCCCTTTTTAGTCTCCCAATTCACAACTTTTCCACAGTAGGCCTACCGGTATTACGAATTGAAAAAAAATTGAATTTTTTTGGCCCACCCTATTCCTCATGTCCTAGACTGCGGGGAGAATTTACAGTCACTAATAAAGAAGGGTAGATAGGTGCCTATCACAAGGGATTTGTAATGTGCCAGGCATAGAAGACACCAGTTGGTGAAACTGTGTCTCGACTATGCCGTAGATGTATGGGACCACTATAAGGAAAAAGATCTCTAGGAAAGGGATTGTGGGGGCTCAGAGCAGTAGAGGTCCTGTGAAATAGTGATATAGTCAAAAACGTAGGGGTGTCGTCTATGCTCCTGCCCCCCCCCCCCCCCCCCTCAAAAATGCTCTTACAATATCAATTAATGTGGACACCCTGATGGGTGTTTGTCCATGAATTGATATTCATGGACAAACACAATGCTGATTTCTTGCAAGCTTGTTCACCATCTAGATGAACAAGCCATAAACTAGTAAAGAACTTGTATGGGAGGAGATGCAAGGCAAGAAAATTAAGCCAAGATAGGATAGGCATCCAAGATGTATGCCGAGGCTATAAGAATTACAGAGCTAAGTATGGGATAGTCTCCACAACTGTCTAGGGAGGATAGGCCTACACACTAGGCTATACAATATGGAAGTATGAATGGATAGGATCAAAGATTACTGAGTGAGGGAAGATAGTTCACTCTTATGGGAAATCGTCTGTGCCTGTCTCAGCGAAATTTTCTAAGTCCGACATGTAGTTCGATTTCTCATCGCAAGAGCTCGCTCTTCCAAAAGTTTAAAACTGAGCGGGAACCTCGGTCGTTCGACTCAGCGCCTTTTCAGCGCCGGGAGATGGAAGTGTCTGAGCCGAATTCTTCTGATGCCAGAACCAAGTTCAAATATATCCCGCCAGACGGCAACGAAGTTCAAACGTGCTGAGCTAGCGCTCCTTGCGGTGAGAATTCGAACTAGTGGTGAGACTTAGAAATTTTTGACAAAACTCGCGCAGATATTTTAACACGGCGATGAAACATCTTCCCTCACTCAGTAATCTTTGATAGGATGGAGGACAGATATCAGTAGGTAGTTCTAAGACATATTCGTTTCTCGTCAAACTGTCGTGGAGAGAAACCACAACAATGAAGGGCTTTCGATTCGTTGTTGTTTCGTTGCCTCGGTTGACTGTGGAATTGAAGGACGACACTGGAGACTAGGATATGAGGGGGAAGAGATATAACACTCGACATAGGGTCGAAGGAAATTCAACTAGACCTTTGAGCTAGGCTATCCCCTACACAATACACAACACAGCCTAGGAGGCTATAGGCCTAAGGTTTACCATACAACAACATACAAGAGGCTAAGATCTAGGCCATCTAGGCCCTAGGTCTAGGCCTGGCCCGAAAATACTAAATACGACTGGTATGACCCTCTAGAAATAGGCCTAGACCTACAAGTGTGTGACCTCGCGCATACAATGCCTTAAGCCTAGGCCTACATCTGGCCTTGCTAGGTAAGGCTCCTAGGCCTAGGCCCTCGACACGATTCCAATTTACCCTAGGCCTAGGCCTAATGTTTTTCTAGACCTGAGAGACCATTTATTTCAGGAAAATACTAGGTCTAAGATAGAGATGCCACAAACGATAGCTCAACTTACTTGCACGTCCAACTTGACATCAGACACAGTGCCCGTGCCATTGTATAGATCCACTGTCAGCTGATCGAGTGTCAATTTTTCTTCTAAAAACTGCCCTAGGTACCTCTGTAACAAGTATCTAGACGCTCGCTTTTTTATGCTTTCACTCCATGGTAAATACCACGGCATCTCGACACTTCACCAAAACGAGACTGAGTATTTCCGTAGTTTATCACACTAACGTCGCATGTTCAGTCATTGTCTGCATATACAAACCAGTCCAGAATATGATTATGACGTCATTTGTTTTCATCACCTAACTTGACACGGAAGTATTTTTACTTGTTGGTCACATCACATATTTGGTTTTCCTATTTAAAAAAATAAACTGTTAAATTTTAAATAGCTGTGATTTTGTTATACGTAAAGAAATGTAAAGTTTTCTTTATTTTTAAAACGGATTCTGATTAATTTTGACTTGTTCCGGGAGAGCTGAGCCCAACCATTGGTCCCTGATTGGTCCATTCTCCAGAACTATCGATAGATCGTTACGTCGTTACCATTTCGATTTCGATTCGACTAGTCTAGCGCAGCTGACATTGACATCACAATCACAAACTGGTCACAAAGAACGCAAAACCAAAACAACAAAGAAGGAAGGAAGGTGCCAGACATAACAAAACGAGGACAGGGCGGCGACTGACAACCGGTTTTTACATTTAGTTTTGAATTGTCTCAAGACGAATCGATGGATATTTGTAAACATGTTGTAGACCCAGGCTTGTAGTGCCTAGGCCTGTATATCCAAGTTTAAGGATTAGTAAATAAAAACTGCCGCACTTGATTACACATTGGACCTGCAAACAAGTCGTCGCCGTCGCCTACTTAAGATCATATTAAAATGGCTTTGGCAAATGTGCTCTTATTAAGCCAAATTGCAGGTTACGTTATTGCCTTAATACTTTCCATGTGCGTGACTGTGCCAATGAGTTTTCACCAAGATGAATTCAAGTAAGTAGCCCTAGCTTAGGCCCTAGACCTAGGCCTAGCACGATAATCGATCATTCTTTATCTTTACTTTTGATAAGACCAAACACACTGACATCACAGCCTTTTATGAGACATCGTTCTAGTAGGGCAGAAGTCTATCTAGCCTAGGCCCTTTGAGCCACACAAATTACAAAAAAAGTCAGATGACAAGCCCTGTGCACCATTTAAATAGGCTAGCCCTACATAGCCTAGGCATATTAACGAAGCGCTGTTTAATAATAATAATAATAATAATAATAATAATAATAATAATAATAAAAATCAGGGCTTAACATTTATGCTAAGCCTACGCCTAGGTCTAGCCTAAATTTTTCCTATGGTTCGATTCAAGATAAGATAAGATAAGATTGTGTTTATTTAGCTTCACCAGCTATTATTGTCATACATACATACAGTTACACTACTATCTTGTTATTACTATCAATTAATATACAATATACTTACAAATTATTTTTACAAGTTATATTGGTCAACAAGTGACGGGCATTAGCCTAGGCCTAGGCCTACATGTATGTTTGTTCATTTCGTAGGAGTTGAGTGTTGACCTAACTTGCCTGTGGACTTCAGAGTTTGATACTTGGCACTCGGCAACAAAACTATGAGTTGAGCAATATGTGATCATGTAGGCCTAGGGGCCTAGGCCTAAAATGATTCACACAAACGCATCATCGCAAAAGTAATAGGCCTAGCCATAGGAAGACTAAAATATTTTAGCTTTTATATTGGGGCCTATGCCACAATCAGACATTGAAAAGTCACTTAATATAATAAATGGCCCAATGAGATGGATCGAATGCATGACTCACTGGCCGCTCTAAGGAGCAGCTTCTGATTGTGTATCAATTTCTAGAATAGAATATTAAGTGGGTTTAGTTTTGTGGTTACTACAATTTTTACAAATTTTAATTTTTCTTGCTATCCAATACAAGACTGCCTACTTGTCCTTTTCTATCCTGCTCATTTTGTCAGGCAGGTAGTCAATGTCCTTTCACTTAGGTCTATACCAAACTGAACTAAAAATAATTGTGGTCAGTTGCCATGGATGCCATGCCATCGCCTTCAATCTCTTGAAGTATTTGCAATAATTTATTATGTCCCTATAAGTAAAAAAATGAACCACAAATTAGTATAGATTGTACTTTGCCCATTACCACATTCACTAGTAAATAAAACTGACTGACTGACTATAAAACTGTAAATAAAATATTTACCGGTATACAATTTGTAATACTGTAGTATACCGGTATTACCGTATGTTTAACATTGTGTTTTGTGTAAAAGTAGTACCATAAATGTGAAGTTTGCAGTGCATCTTACTTGTTCCATGTAGGCTGTGTAGGCAAGTGAATTTTTGTTTTCTGTTGCAGAGGTCATTGCTTACTATTTTCTACTGGAGCATGGCAAGAATCTGATGGTCAGTTCAATGTCAATTGGGCTTCTCAAGCATACTGCAATTACACCATATTTGTGGGTGTTATCCTATTTGTTACGTCTGGAATCCAAATTTACCGAATGTCCATGTTTTTTTACAAAGGAACTGACAGGTAATGAATAAGTTGCTAGTCGCTACTATACTTTTAGCTCCAAGCTTATAATCTTATGTGTATTACTGTTTTGCATGAAAGAATCTGTAGACTAGAGGCAGGTGGTGGTATGAAATACTCGGAAATTAGAATCCGACAAAGAAATGTCACACTCACAGGTAATTTACAGTATCCACAAGGATTCCCCGCAATTTTCTCTCCAGGCCAATTAAAAAATATATATTTTTATGTTATGCTAATAAAGAAGATATACATAATATGAATGATGTATAATACATCTGGAATCCAAATTTACCGAATGTCCATTTTATATAGGTATAATATAGGCCTAATGATATATATTAGAAAAATGGAATAGGCCCTATACAAACTGTAGGCCGAGTCCTCAGAAAACTACTAGTTGCCATGTTCACTTGTTTCTAATTTGTGTAACTAGTATTGTATACTATATAGCAGGGTTGCCACTTTCAAGGATTTTATCCTAATCTCAGGATTTTTAGAGTGTCTCAAAGATAACAGGATTTTGGGCAAAATCTTAGGATTTTCTACTGTCTTTAAAAAATACATTAAATTAATACATTTTTAAAAATTCAGCTAAAAAAGCAATGTAGACAGTAAAAGAACATCAGGTACTAATAAAAATAAACATAAGTGACTGCATAACATTTTCCGCAAGTGGTAGTTATGGTGAGTAAAAGTAAAACGTTAAAATATATTCGAAGAAAATTCCGATTCTTATGCGTTTCTGCACGTAATGTTGACTAGATTCTCGAAAATCAGGCTGGCATAACATATTTTGGCATGAAACCTGAAAATTTTTAACATTCCTTCGCAGTTATAATATGCTAATGCTGAATATAACTGTTTTCAAGGATTTCTCAGGATTTTTTTTAGTTTCTTTCAAGGATAAAAAAATTGACTTGGTGGCAACCCTGCTATATAGATATGACTAAAATAGACCTATTGAGTGGTTATCTATTTATAAAAGCAGGTGCCTTACTGAGTGACTGAGTGACTGACTGACTGACTTACTTACTTACTTACTTACTTACTTACTTATCAACGCCCAGCTCAGCTCAAACCGTTACACCTAGGAACGTGACATTAACACAGTAAATGTTAGGGTGAAAAGTCATCATCGCATAAGAGGAAAAAAAAGGGTGAAGAATGTTTATGTGTCAGTACTAGGCCTACCTATCAAGTGATATCTATATCTGTGTATCTGTGTGCCATATCAAGTACCAGTACTATATAGAAAACAAATTAGCCTACTTGTATACACCTGGTAGTGTAACTATTATAAAAGCTGAGTCTAGGCCTACTGCTTTATTTAGCAGCTTTGTTTTGTTTCAGCTCCTTTCTCTCTGCATTTGGAGATGTTGTGAGTTGTCTCATACTCTGTGCTATGACAATAGTTGCTGCCCTTATGATAACACTTGGCTTCATGTCGTGGTGTCAAGAAATGACGAAAAGATTTCCTTCGTAAGTTAACAAATTACAAATTTTAATTTACTTTATTTTCTACTTAATATGCATTTCTTCTATATGACAATGTACATACAATCTTGTATTGTGGTTATACAGCTGAGAAAAAATGAAATGAAATGCTGTGGCGTGTCCGTAGTCCTATGTATGGAAATTGGTTGTAAAATTTTCAAATTTGTTTGGAACATTTCTATTCAGCTATGTAGTTTTTTTTTTTTACAAGACAGTTTCCCCCTTCCCCATACAAAAGAAACAATTTAAAGTGTGATACTTATTATCATGCTAGCTTACTTGAATTCTGATTGGCAGTTCTGGAGAACAATAGATTGCCACTGTTGCCCAAATGGGAGAATTGTTTCTAAAGCTGGGGATTGGAATAAATTTTGTTACACAATTCTAATTTTGGGATTGGAAACTATGTGTATTTTATATTTCAAACAACATAGGTTATCTAAGGGGTTAGGCAATAGGTTATCAAGACAATCAGGGAGCCGAAACATCTAGGTTTGTCTTCTCATCTTAATGTGCATAATGACCTACGTCTACTTTCTAGTTTAAGGTGTTGTCATTCTGTACCTTTTCCACCACTGTATCATGTTTGTTTGGTTCCTAGTTCCTAGTTTATTCATATATATAATATCTTATCATATGCCCACATTTTGCTTGTCAGGCCATTATGCTAGATCTGGTTAAGCAGCAGAAACAATACATACATACATGTAGGGCCTACATAGTATCCCAAGACAGAGCACACCTTTTTAGGTGTGCCGCACTTCAGAGTGACATTGACGCCCTGCCCAATGATATGGGCAGGTCAGAAAAAGAAGCCATTTTATATTGGATAGCAAGGAATAGGAATGGCTGAGGAAGCCATCTCTGCATAGGAAAAAAAAAAGTATTTATTGTGACTTGTTTGCGTAGTTGCGACGTCGCGGCCGGGAAGGCGATCGACCTAAAGGACAGCATCGATACGGCCGGCTTCCACATCGAGATGGGCACGGCGCAGTTTGGCGCGTGGGCGTCCGTCTCTTGCTGGGTGGGCCTGACGGTGTTCGCGGTGCTCAAGCTGTGTCGCTACCACCAGCTGGAGAACATGCGCGTCAGCATGTTCCTCGAGCGTCAGCGCCTCATCAACGGGGGCGCCGGCCCGAGTCCGTCGTCGACCTTGGAGAGGACGGACGACGAGGGGATCCCCCCCGATCCCAAGGCCACCGCGCAGCCGCAATGATCCCGTCTCGTAGCGGTACCTGCGAGCGCATAGTGTTAAGTTATCTGTAACTGTGATGAGTGCAATGTTATTCAAAAAATGCATAGATATAGGTGTATACTTTATTATAATATTTTTTTAAAAGAAAATTGAGAGCCAAACATTTGTGAAGTGTTTGTTTCTTCACGGACTTTCCACCCAAAGAGCATACTGTAGTATATTAAATAATGCAAATTTTATATGCATAAAAATTCTTCCCCATCGATAGATAATAGATGAAAAGGTTTGGAAGAGTTCTGGAATCAGACTTGTCTTTCATCCAGCACTATTGGATACCTTTATTCAGGCATTTTCTATTGCGACTTCCTAAAAACGCTAATGGAGAAGTGTATCATATACAATCGATTGGAGCCTAATGATTTGGAGTGAAAGAGGAGACAGGTTTAGCCAAGTAGTATTTAATACATACTATGGAATTTGAACTACGTCAAGTGTCAAGTTTAAGTGTGTAATTAGAATTACACATAAATAGCATGATGGTCTGATCATCAGTCACAACAATACAGCATTCACGTCATGCTGCTTGTGATGAATGCCTTTAAATTTACTAGTAGGCAACATACCGGTATATCATCCCTCCAAATCAGGTCCTAAGCAAGCTTTTAAACAAACTCGCTATGTGTATGTCAATATGGTACACATTAAATGTAAGAGTCATGTTCATGAAAGTCAATTCTACTTGTAACATTTTGCCTTTAGGTTGGTAACTTCTCATTTTTAAAAGCTAATTCTCACATTAACGAAGTAGTATTCTATATTAGACTCTAATTTGAACCTTGGCATAGATAAATTCTTGGAAGCAGTAGGTACAGGTTCGTACATACAGGATTTTAAACAATGGGATTATTAATATACGTGTCTCATCCCACTTGTACATCAATCAATTAGGGGCCTTCCCTCTTCATTCTTTTATGCTCGCCCAATGGATTTGTCAAGTTTGATCCGGGAGCCAAGATGCTTTGCTACAAACAAGAGACACTGAGAGTAAAAGATGGAAGGAATGTCCTACACAATTTATTAGCTTTTGTTTTTGTGTAGCCTACTTTAATTTTTCCAGCCTGTAGCCTTTACTACTTAACTTAACTACTGTTTTTAAGGTAAGCGGTTGTCCTGCTATACCTTCTCCATTCTTAAAAATAACTACTGTACCTGTACTGCACATAGACCTACCATTCATTTAGTTGTACTCCTAGTATCAACTAATTTATCTGTCCTATTGTATTGACTTCATCTATCATGCACAAAAAAGCTAAATGTAGTGCACATATCATAGCCACGATGTATTATAGTGAAACTCTTTTCTAACAAAGTAACAGGGAATAACAATGTACAGTATTTTGTTATACAGAATATTTCTTGGTAAGAATGGTGCATTACCATGTACATGTATAAAAACCTTCTGAGATCTCAAAGCAGTGTGTTACATAGATTATTTTCACATCTTGGTATGTATATGAAGAAGTTTCACTGCACTGTATGTGTCTAGTACTACATCATGTATATGAGTATGGCATATATGTAGAGTCCTGTACAACTAGCTAACACCATGAACTTGAAATATTGAATATGAAAAATAATTAATATGTTGGAACTGAAACACTTTTGATGTGTTTTGTGCCCGTCAGATTATGTTCATTTCCACTGTACTTTTAAACAATACTTTTATGCTCAAATGTGTGGTGTCAGCAGCGTTTCACAAAAAACGCAATTTTTGCTAATAAATTGGTGTGTTTACATTTAAGTAATTTTACAAAGGCAACTTTTAATTTTGCATAAATCTCGTGCATGTTCGAGGACAAACTAATAATAATTAGCTTATTATTGCAGGGCCCTACATATGTCACACCGTCATACCTGGTTTCTAGGATTAAATTTGTTTGTAATGTCTTCTTTGCAGCACTTTATACCTATGTGAATGGTTGTCTCTGTCGCGGAGACAATTTATTATTTAGTGAGTGCTACCTGTAAGTACCTACCCTACAACATCAAGGCAACAAAAGAGAAGCCAACAAACCATTGGTTTGCATTGTTCTTCTAACGAGCCTATCTAGAAGCTAATTTTCTTTAATTTCTCAACATTGGGAATTGGCCACTGTAGGTAGGATGGGATGACTAGATAACAGTTGAAAATAAAATATCATTCCTAGAAGGCAGTGATGTAGAAGATGGAGGTCAGAGATATATATCTTCCAGGCAGACAACCCTTTATTTTAACTTGGAGCTATGTAGATAATAATTCCCAATACTGTATTATTAAATTTCATTATTGAAGACAGTTTTGATTCCAGTGACCGGAATCGATGCGTATTGTTATTGTATTGCGATACCCCATAAACCATGATAGATACAGTAGTACAGTTGGGTAACAAAATGACTCGTGGGTGTTCATTATAGGGCCTAATTTAAAGACGTGCCCAGTGTGGATGAGTTATGAGAACTATTGAGGAGAGCAGTTTTTCATTGGCAACACAATCTTCTTTAGATATACCATCCCAAGTACTATTTAAGTGTTTCAAAATGTTGGAGCTAAAATGCACTCACTTGAACACAATAAATTAGCATTGATGTGAAGGGTGTAATGCTACTGTATTTTGGTTAATTAGTGTGGGGTAAATGGCCAGTAATTGTTAATTGTGTGTTATAACTATAGTACAGGTACAGTGAACTATCAATATTCAATATATGTCTTATTTAAATTGTATTTTAATTGATTTCAATGCATTATTAGAGCATTAGAATAAAGAGGTGAGATTGGGTTAACTCATAATTAGGATAAAAAATACAGACACACAACTACTTTATAATTATATTTACTAGTACGTAATACTTGTCTTTGTTATTTTACTTGTTAGGGCTGGTCCACACAGATTTTTTAAGCATAAGATTTAAGGTTTAACGCGTAGTCGTAAAGTTGGATCATAGGAAACACGTACTGGCGTTCACACAAAGTTTTAGTTTTAAGACATTGTTTTCATTGTTGTTTTTAAAACAACGTCTTAAAACCTTAAATCTTATGCTTAAAAAATCTGTGTGGACCAGCCTTAAAATGGCATGTGTAGACAGAATGCCATACATTTAACACATTGTTAAAATTTGTTTACAATAATGAATGCGTGAAATGTTCACAATTTACAATAAAGTCCTATAGTAGGGTAATATTATTAAATAAAATATTTAATTTAATACTGATAATGCACGTTACATTTTAATTTGAATACAATGTGATATTAATTTCCCAATAATAAAATGTATTTATATAATAAACCATTGGTAAATTCATCTATCTATCAGATTAGTCATAATGTGGGTTTTAAGCAAAACTCTTAATAAATGTCATTCACTGAATTGATTAACTTTACTTTATTCCTTCCTTCACTCCTACCACACTACATTTTTAAGCATATAATATTTTTAATAATACATTTTTTTTTTTTTTTTAAGAAATTGAACTTTAGAAGGTGCAGCTGTAAAAACAAACTTCTGTTTTTAAACTCAAATTAACTTTTCCAAAATGTGCCACATTTTGGCATTAACGGTGCGGTAAGTTCCCCAAAAAAGGAACTTTTACTCGGTGTTTAAAAGGGACTTTTAAGAGTTACAGTTCCTCAAAAAATAAGGAACTTCTGAGTTCATATTAAAAGTTCCTTTTGCAAATAAATAATGGGATATATTATTTTACCCGCATGTCGCAGGACACATTGAAGGAAGAATAAATTAAAAATGTAAAGCAAATATAATTCTTTTTATATAATTTATTATTATATCATTAATAATAATAGGCTCTAAAAACTCTCCCAAGGCCAGCACTTGAGCAAAAGACAAAATCAGACTGTTGTCATGGTGGGCCCCGCCAGGATTTTCGAACACCAAACACTGTCCAATGCCCAGTTGATAGTTAGCCCAGAAGGGATTTAAAAAAATGTAATTTTTCCTGAAATCCATTGCAGGGGGGGGGAGGGGGACAACTGGACAAGTACACCCTCTTGAGCCCCCCCACCCCCGCCCTTGTGATTTCAATGACAATTTTACTTCACGTATAGTTTTCTCGGTATGGGAACATACAGTTTGGTAGATATGTTTAAGACTGCACTAACTAGAAAATTATCTAATTGAAATTATTGTCTGATCTGCTGAAGACATCGTCCAAATTTCCCCAACACCACACCAATGACCACACCATACCAACTTCCGTACAACAGCGTTACCAACCACACATTTAATTATTTTTTGTGTGGTTGGTAATGCTGTTCTTCGAAAGTGGTTTGTTGTTTTTCTGTAGATCCACGGACTGTCATTTTTGTTGAATTTTAACTTATAATTGTGATTGAGAATTAAATATATTTTAAAATGAGATATATTTTTGGTAAACATAACAAAGCGTTCTTATAAATGAGTGTGACATACCGTAGTCTTGGACTATATCATTTATATGAGCTCAGTTTTGAATCTTGTCGTCTTTAACCTAAAAACTCGAAATTTATATAATGAGCTTTAAAGGGGGTAGATATTGCTTTGTTCGTGAATGCACAAATTGCGAGTGGAGAAGCAAGCTAGACGTAGCTATACCAGCTACGTCTTTCTTTCGAATTCCGAAGGATGAAGATAGGTCCAAGGTTTGGTTGACCCGGGCTGGCAGAGAGGATTTGTTACATCTCGATAGAAATGTTGTTCATAATTCATATAGAATTTGTTCGATGCATTTTGAAGACTCTGCATTCACGAGACTGAGACAAAGATTGTCATGTAAAGCTGTTCCTACCATTTTTAACCGTATACCTATGAGTAACGGAGAACTCGCACTGAAAGATACCCGAAAGAAGTCTGAATCTTGTTCTGGAAATAAATTGATAATGAAAACTGAACAAGTGGAACTGGACGTGACAAACGAGTGTGAACAAGCATTGGCTCAACAGAACTCATATACCGACTTGGATAAATATACTGGACATCTATGCCGTCTATGTGCAACAGTCTCTAATGATATTTTGGATATATTTGGTGAAAAGGCAACAGGAATGAGTGTGGTTGAAAAGATACATTTGCATTTACCGATCGAGGTAAGTTAGCTCAACATTCCTAGACTTCTAGTAGACTAGTCCTAGGCCTAGATCAGTTCTTCTAAAACTTTTGAATTCAAGCCTTGCTTCTATAATCTTACAAGTGCCAACGCCTCACTATTCCGATACAATCATAACATATGAAAATATAACATGTACCAAAGTAAATAGCCTACACTCCAGGATCGACAAGTGTTTCGTATGTTGTGCGCCGTCCAACAATGTGGATTTACCGTAAAATTAGCGCTAATGTGATATTATTAATCATATTAGCTTATAGGCCTAGGTGTACTCGGTGTGCGTCTAGGATGTCTACACTATCTGGGATCGACCTTTGTCCTCCTTGCTAAGTCATTATATAGGCCTAGATTAGATAAAATTATTATTTATTTATTATTTATTTTTTTATTTATTATTATTATTTTTCTGATCCCATTATTACCATAATCCGTGATGACATCACCTTTCAAGTTGATTTGACGGCACTTTAAATGCAAACATTTAAGACTTAAACATTAATTGTATTTATTTATTTAATGTCTATCCTATTCAGTTATAAAAACTGATTTACAAAGGAGGACCTTAAAATAGGCCCATTACTGTAATCCCAGTTACATCTCCATGAAGCTGCCAAACAATGGTGTTTTTTTGAGTTCATTTTCAATTTCAACTGTATCATTTTATCTTTTCATTACCTGTGAGTACTACATACTAGCTGTTTTTTCTTCTGTTCCCTTAGGTCACAAAAGACGATGACTTACCGTTGCAAGTTTGTTCTTCATGCATTCTCAAGTTGGATGTTTGTACGGAGATAGTCAGTACAAGCCTATCATCGCAATCATATCTGAGAACCTTACTGGGCCTGGAACTACCTCCAAGTCCAAATCATTCTGAATCTGGATCTCTAAAGACACATTCTTTTCAAAATGAGACCATTTTAACTTCGTCTGATATCAATGATGATGATGATGATGATCAGAAAGAAATATTGTTATATTCTGACAATGTTAATAGAAACACTTCATCTCTCGAAATGCAAAAAGATCTTGAACATAGTTGGGACACCCCAAATTATGCAGATAGGCCTACTGACGAGTTACAAGATGGTAGATTGAAACATATTGGTACACAAAAAAGTATTTCTTCAAGAACCGGCATAACAAAACTCCAAACCATCTCTACAACAGTTGATGATGCACAGCATTCATCATGGAACGACGTTGATTGTGCCGTGGTAAGCTTGTGAGTGATTGCTTGTGTGTGACTAACGGTACAGTAGGGGAACATTTGCAATAAATGTTGAGTCAGTTATACAGATCAAACTATATTTGTACTTAAATTTACGTACCGTACCTGTACATATATAATTAAACTAGTGATCAACATTCAACATGGAACGTTGATTGTGCTGTGGTAAGCCTGTGATTGATAAATACAAACAGTAGGCTACAATAGATAGGCTACAATCCAATACAATACAATCCTGTCGGTTGTAAGGGTGAATGCTGGGATTGAGTCGTACTAACAGCTCTCGGACACTCCTTCCCAATTATCTAACCATAAACAAAATATTATTTGTTATTATTGCATGAGCATCTCAAGCACACTGTATTGAATGTTACCAGCTGCATAGGTATCATCATCATCATTTCATATGCCCATAATTGGTTTATCCGACCATCATGCTGGATCTCGTCAACCAGGCCTAGAGATTACCTATCATATTGTTTGTATTTCAATTTCATTTTTTTCTCTCTCTCTAATGACCAGAATATAAACAACGAGCATACAAAAGAAGAAATTGCAGATGCCGCAACGCCCAGAAAGAGCATAGCAGAGTCTCCTAAATGTGATACTATAGAACACCTAAATGGCAGCAACGAAGTTCTCGTTACACAGTCGGATGGGGCCAGCAGGTAAGATTGCATTTCAGCATGTTGCACTATGTACACACAGCTCATACATGAACGAGCTGAAGTTGGGAAAAACTTTACCACCAGTAACTAATTATTTAATTGATTTTAATTTAATCTTCTATGAATGTGAGTGTAGTGAATGCTTCATTGTACATAAGAGAACTGAAAGCATGTATAAGTATATATAGTACACACATAGTAATTACTAATTAGTAAGCATCTAGAACATTCTTTGTTTTAAACAAATTGAAGCCAAAAGGCCAAATATGACTAGAACCCCTTCACATACCACATACCACACACACATACAAGAGTCATATAGACAATAGACATTTAAGCTTGCAAACACATACTGTGCAGAAAACAAGGAAACTTCAGAGTTCAGTATAGTTTCTAGGCCTGCAAGTTTAAAAATTATTAAATTGAGAAATTTTTCTTTCAGCAGACTGCTTCAATACTCTTTTTCAGAAACCAAATTAAACACAAATGTTAAAGTTTCGATAGATCTTGGTTCCCATCTTCTTCGTGATTCTTCAATCCCTTCAACACAAACAGAACTACCAACGCAGTATTCTCAAATCGTAGACTTGGAGCATAAAAAGCAAACCCTTGATACAATTGATAATCAGAACGAGTGTCAGATATTTGATGACTTGTTGGAAAATTTCATTCAACATTCTAAGAATAATGTGATAGTCTGTGACAGTGAAAACAATTCTAATCCACCTATTGAAATTAACTGGCATGAACTAAATGAACCAGACCTGGTTTGCTGGTTTTGTCGAAACATATTTGCTAACTCAGATGATCTCGTTGCTCACCAACTTTCTGTTCATCCTAAAGATGTTTTCTTTTGCTCAAAGTGCAAAGTAATTTTGTACGAAAAGAAAACATTTGATGAGCATATATGTAGACCTATACATGGCAATGGAAACCAAGAAAATAAAAGAAGTACGAAAGAAGAATGTGTCAGTTCTGAGCAAGAGGACAAAGTTAATTCAACACCAGATACTGAGATTCAACAAAACTACAATGGAAAAAAACAATCTGCTAAGTGTTTTGATTTAAATAAAATGGCTGTGCCAATTTTGTCTAGACTTTCCAAGAGTGTAACAACCCAAGTGGCAACAGCTGAAAAAAGTGTGGTGCAGCCCAAAGGATTCCTGTGTATGATATGTGACGCTCTGTGTGAAACTCAAGACGAATTGCGAGCACACTGCAGGACACATCCTTGCCAAACAGATGAATCGACATGTAAATTTTGTAACAAGAAGTTTGCAAACAAATACAAAACTATAGATCATGAACGTATCCACACTCGAGAAAAACCGTTCGTCTGCGAGTTTTGCGGCAAGTGTTTCCGCGTGAGGGCGGCTCTCACTCTCCACGTTTACAGACACAACACAAACGAGAAGCGATACGCTTGTGACTTCGTGGGTTGCGACAAGCGCTATACGACCAAGAGCAGCTACAACAACCACCGAGTAACGCACGATATACCTCGACCGTTCCTCTGTGACGTCTGCGGCAAAGACTTTAGGCACAACAGCAATCTTCAGATACACAGAAGCACTCATTTCCAGTCCGGTAATGCCCAAACATACACGTGTGGCACATGTGGAAAATTATATAGTACCAGGTTTGTACTTGCTGATTAAATAAGTAATAAGCTAGAGCATGTCATGCCAGCATTAATGTAATCAAAATGGGTCTGTCCATATCTTCCTCTCACCTTACTTCACTTTCATCACTTATCACTAGAATCTGTGTCACATAAGTGAAAGCCGATGCACTTCAATTACCCAACCAGTAAGTAGATCTGAAACATGATATGTTTCAGTTATCGTCTAAAGGAGCACATAAGAACTCACACAAATGAAAAGCCCTACACCTGCCAGACTTGTGGCAAGCAGTTCCATAAAGTCACTCAACTTGGACAACACAGACTTATCCATGCAAACGCTCGTAACTTTGCCTGCCAGTACTGTGGCAAGCGCTTCAACCGGCGAGGCAACATGCTCACGCACGCACGTAGACACGAGCGCACACATCCGTTCCAGTGCACAGCTTGCAATAAGCCTTTTCACTCGTTCAAGGAGGTGGTGGCTCACCGTAAGACGCACACAGAGGTGAGTTTATCTCCGCATTATACAGCTGTACTTCATTTTAATGTGGATAGTATTAGTTAGTGGATAGACTATGTTCAACCAAGAATAAGCATGTTTTTTTATCTGTGTTCTGTGTTAGAGAGGCATGTACCTCTCCCAACCACTACTCATTTTGATATTTTGATTTAACAGGAAGAGTTGGGAAATAAACGGAAGCCATCAAAACCGCAGTCCGATGCCAGTTTCAAGTGCGACGTATGTGGGAAGTGCTTATCTTGCAGAGCAACTTTGCAGAAACATTTAATGCTCCACACAGGAATAAAAACCCACCAGTGCTTTAAGTGTGAGAAATCTTTCCTAACCCAAACCAGACTGACCAACCATCTTGCAATTCATTTAGGCATAAAGCCGTTTACTTGCAAGTTCTGTCCCGAAGGTTTCACCTCTAAGAGCACGCTGGTGGTACACGAACGTATCCACACTGGTGAGAGACCGTTCCAATGTTCTCACTGTTCGAAAGGTTTCCGATCCAAGTTCTATCTGCAGCAGCATCTCTTGGTTCACTCCGACGACAAACCGTTTGCTTGTCCGCACTGCCAGAAGGCTTTCAGACGCCGCGGCGATCTGGACATACATGTCGGGCGTCACACAAACCGACGACCGTTTGCGTGCCCCGTTTGCGACCGACGATTCAAACGTAACGCGGACTGCAAGAATCACCAAAAGAAACACGCCATTGAAAAGACTCTAGATGTACCGGTGTTACTTAATGAAGCAAATTCTTTTAATGCTTGTTTCTTGTGCGGACATGTGTGTGAAAATAGTCAGGATTTAAATTACCATTATGAAGATAGGCATACAGAAGAGATCACAAGTGCACCAAATATGATTGTTATTGATGCAGAAAGTCTTCTCTCATTTCCAGAAATAACTGTTACGAATGCTGACGAGGAAAATTTAGTGTCTGTTTTAACAGGCTTTTAAATGTGCTTAGTAATTTTATTTTTCTCCTTGTCATAAATAACTCGAATCCTTACTAGTAACTCTAGAATTAATTGGCTGCGCTCCTTCTTACACATTTGCATGTGTGGTAGAATTATGAACAGACAAACTTGAAAATGTTTCTCAGACATAGTGTTAAGTTAGGTATTCAAATATATAGACTAGACTAGTAGGTTGTAAGTAAACCATTTAAAGTTACCGGGTAGTGTAATTGCACTGCAATCGAACATACATCTGCAATGTGATAAGTGTGTAAGTGTTCAACGAAAATATAGTGTCATTAGGATATCGTTGATTATTATTTATTAATCATTTTGGATTGACCTGAAAAAAATAGTAAGGGCACACCAAAAAAGTAATATTAAAACAATAAATTACTTTCAAATTGATATTGGTTTTTATTAGCCTTTCTTTCACACACAACTAAATGGTAGGGGTGTTTTACAAGTAACATACTTACGTCAAAATCCGAAATACATAGGTGCGTTTTCAAATTACCAACTAACTAGGTTTATATTTATAAATAATTCTTTAGCCATGGTTTATTTATTTATTTATTTATTTATTTATTTATTAATTAATTAATTAATTAATTTATTAATTTATTTATTTATTTATTTATTTATTTATTTATTTATTTATTTATTTATTTATATAGCCTTCCTTAAAACACTCATGTGCACGTCACAGGAACATGTGAGTATGCGGAGTTGTCATTTAGGATTAAAATAATACATATATACACACATACACACACATATACACACAGGTAGTATAAGTACAAGAGTCAAACTTCCACGAGTCATTACCACATTACATATAACAAGCCATACACTATACTAATAACTATATTTCATTTACTACAGTACATTAGAAGTAGTTGGTAAGCTCACTGTGATTTCCACGAAAGTAGTTATCAATTGGGCCGTGTAGTAGGCCTACCATGGATTTATAATAGCACATAAGGTACAGCAGGACTTAGGACCGGTCCTAAGTTAAGACCTCTTGCGAATCCGGCCCCAGGTATTTATATTTTTTAAGTTATCAGGTAACTTATTGTATAACTTTATACCAATTTATTTATTTATTTATTTAATGTCTATCCTATTCAGTTATAAAAACTGATTTACAAAGGAGGATCACTGTCCAATGGTTATATTAAGTTCAAATGTATATTTTAGTACGTACATATACAACTACTTTTTAATATTCTTTCTCAGTAAAGATTCAACGTGTTCAAGGTACTATCACTGTGGTACTATAATAAATCCATGTTCAAATAGCCCGCCACAGTTATCACCGCCCCCGTCCGTGACAGACTTCTCAAGGTGCCCAACGTTCGACAAGGCTGTGTGAGCCGTGACGTCACGACCGTGGTGTTGACTGTTGATACTTGCCCTGTATCCAGATTCCAGAGTATTCGATTTCGATTAGGCCTATACTTTTCAATTTTCGAAGAGAATGGCGTTTGTTTCCGATTATAGGGTATATTTTTCAACTTCAGGAAAGGACCTTCGAGAGTTTTTAAGGGTAAGTCTAGGATAAGCCCAGGGGATTCGTCGTCTCGGACCAATTTTATAGGTTATCTAGGGCCTAGGCCTAGGCCTACTTTTTGACATACGTCTTAATACTGACAAAGGCCTAGACCTAGCTAAGCCTAGGCCTATTGCAACGTTGGTGTTAATGTAGGCCTATTCCCTGTATATTTTACCATCAGGACCTAGATCGAGAAATTTTCGCACATTTAATAGGGTCTACCCTACTAAGCCTAGGCTACTTCTACAGACTCCCTAGCCTAGCCGAGGCTAAACCTATCTGACAGCTCTTAATGTTTTAAATGTTCTATGCTAGGCCTAGGCCCTAGTACAAAATACCAGGAGGTCAGGGAGCCACAATTAAAAAATGACGTGTGATGACTTTTAAGTCAGGTTTTTACAAAGTCACAAGGTTTTGAAATGGTCATACAGTATTGCAAGTAGTAACCTCAAAGTTGTAAACAACATCATACAAAAATATAGGTAATTGTACAGTATCACTGATCGCGTTTCGTACTCACTTTTCGTGGGATGTCAGGCAGATAGGCCAAGATCGACCAGATACAATAGCCCCCCCTAACCTCGGGCAAAGTCACTTTCGAGCGCAAATCGGTTAGGGGGGGGTTATTGTATCTGGTCGATCTTGGCCTAGCTGCCTGACATCCCACGAAAAAAAGAGAGTACGAAATGCGATCAGCGATACTGTACAATTACCAAAATGGATATTGTCCTAGGCTAGGCTACTTCTTTGAGTAGACTTGGCCTTGGTAAATACCTTAGGCACAGCCTTTTAAGACCTATATGGGAAACTGGGCCCATTTAAAATTGAGCGCATGGCGACATACGTTCATGTATAAAGTTCCAACTCAAGCCGCTTCATCGCAAGCCAGTCGATAAAATATTTGGCACTTTGGATGCAGCGAGTGAACTTCTTCGCGTCGATCATTCATCAAGTTCCAAGTCTAGCTGCTGCTAGGCCAGCTGTCGCCAGAAATCGACGGAAGCTCTCTGTATCATTCAGAGCCCATGTTTGTTGACATGTTTCCGGTTTGCTCTCCCGGTGGCTGTAGGCCTCTATGTAGGCCTACAGTTGTTTTCAGTTTCACTGGTGCAAAGTAGCCTAGGTATAGGTCTAGGTTACTTTTCCGGTAGGCTACATCTTGACTTTGACTCAAGTTGGTAGGCCTACCATCTCATTGGCCCAAATTATATTTCAATGCCCAATTAATCCCTTATAATGATTATGATTTTTCAATAAGAAAGGTTAAATATTTCAAATCTAAGACTAGTGTAATGTAGGGATGACTTCGGATCTAATAATTTGGAACCGGATCCTCCCGCGCTGGATCCGGTTCAGAACCGGTTCTTGAACATGTTAATTTTGTTTATATCACATAATATTTATGTGACACTAAGCCTGTTTGTCTTTGACTTTTGTACAATAGTCCCACACAAATGACGAATTCGCTCGTTTCAAGCTACTTGAAGCACTCATTGTCAAGTGTCAACTAATCACTCACGTTGTTTGCGGCACGAAAGACAAAGAGCTACTGGCGTGCAGTAGGGGTGGGTCGACCGGTCAGCCTACATTAGCAGACGACACCGGCGGCGACGATTGTGGTGGCTCGCTGCGCGCTTTTACCAGTGTCGTACCGACAGCATTCGAAAAAAAAGAACCGGTTCCAAAAAATGGAACCGGATTGCAATTGGGAACCGGTTCCGAACCGGTTTCCGGATATCCGAAGTCATCCCTAGTGTAATGTCATGTGAACCATGTAGGCCTACCCATTGTATCTCCTATCTCTGCGTAAATATTTGCTCCTTATGATGTTAAGTGAACCATGCCCTACATGCTTACTGTAAGAGTAGCTACAAATTTACAGTAGACTACCAAGCTTATTACTAGGGGTAGTACCAGCATTTATATAGACCCCTTTTATGTGACCATGCATTCATCACATCCACAATTTGTAAATATTTCTACGCTTTTGTAATTTGCGTTATGTTTTTCCTTTCAGTGTGATGGTCTTCTTGGAGATGACTTCTATATGGTGCATAATGGACGCATTGTTAGTGACGACGACATTGTTACGGAAGGAGAAGTCCACGTCTTTCTTCGACTGCTGGGAGGTAAAGGAGGTAAGTAGGTTGTCAGTAGAATACACATAGCATAATTACTCTAGACTTTATTTAGAACTCGCATGGAAGAAAACATGCATTCTCTCTATTCCTACCCACTGCAGTCTGTCTGCTAGATCATCGAAATTATGTGGAATCCACATTCCGTGAACTACATTCTCGTTAAATGACTAAGATTAGCTCACTCTCCACAGCAGGCCCTACATACTTAGCATGGTAATTTGGTCTTCTTTTGAGCAATTGTTGTATTTGTATGTGTGGAGAGAATAATATACATGGCTTAGATAGATAAATTTCCTTAGCCTTCTTAAGAGAGAGAGTGTTTGTCTGCCCAAACATGTCCGTTTTATTGACCGAACTGATATTCGCCATTATTTTATTTGTCTACGTACTTATATAATCCTGTCATTTTAATTTAGGTTTTGGATCTATGCTGCGAGCAATCGGCGCTCAAATTGAGAAGACAACTAATCGAGAAGCGTGCCGAGACCTGAGTGGTCGACGTTTAAGAGACATCAACGAAGAACAACGGCTCAAGAATTGGATCGCACTGCAAGCTGATAGAGAACGCGAGACAGTCGAGCGGAGAAAGAAACGACTGGAACGCCTGCAGGCTGAACCCAAGCACGAGTTCAAAGACAAGAACTATGATAGGGAGCGTTCTGAAATGACCGATAAAGTTAATGATGCCGTTGAACAAGGTAGGCATGCCTATAAGACGTAAGTGGCAGATCTCGATTAAGTCGCATCACGCTCTAGCTAATACGATATGCGTACAGTGTTTTCCCCATGAGTATTATACTTAAGGTGACCATACGTCCCGGATTTCCCGGGACAGTCCCGTTTTTTTACACTCTGTCCCGGCGTCCCGAAGACTTTTTGAAAAGGTCTTAAATGTCCCGGAATTGTGGTACACGTTTATAATGTCCCGAAAATTATCGATGCGGCAAGTATTAGAACAAAATGCGTGATATATTGAGTTACTTGTGATGGCAGCTGTACACGTAGCTTACCGGTACCATATTAGCTGACCGGCCTACCCTACTCCTACCCCCTACCGTCTCCCTACCGCCTAGGCTTTGACTCGCCGCCTCCCACAGGTTCTGACTTGTTGTATTTGGCTTGTAATTAGTCGCCGTTGAACTTTTATACTGTGTGTGTGTTTGTTTGTGCTGCGATAATGCCGCCACCAAAAAGGAAGTGTAAATTTAACAGTGAGTTACAAAAAGACTTGGATGATTCCGACGTTTATTGCAGTCAGTGTCAATCCACATTTTCTATCGCGCACGGGGGACGATCAGACCATATCAGACATTAAAGAGCATCTAAAAATTAAAAAACATAAAAAAACAACTCACTCTAAACTCATTCTAAAACGCTTAAAACCACATAAAAAACACACTTTTTCAAAAAATGGCCTGCGGCGCTGTTGTGGGGGCCGTCCCCCCCACACCCCCCATTGTTGTCGCCGGAAGTTATGTTTGTCCCGGAATTTCGATTTGTAAATATGGTCACCTTAATTATACTGAGGTATTTTCAAGGCTATTTTCAAATCATTACGAGAGTTAAATGTAGGGTTTTCAACTATTGAATGTGAAAATATGAGAATTTAGAAATTGATGGTAAATGTAAAGGGAAACAGGCCGGGTTCTACATTTGTTTTCATTTTTCAGGATTTAAACTGGCTGCAAGTGGATCAGGCGTTGGTCAGAAGCGAAAGAATGCAACAAGTACAGCAACAAGTAGTTCAAAAAAGAAGAAGTCAGCTCTTTTGTGGTGGGTGTAAATTTTCTTTTTACAATTATTAATGTTTCCACAAGTACGTAGTACAATCCATACCTCAAATTTGTCATTAATCAATCAGGTATTGCTTGGGAAGATAGACTCATTTTAATTTATCATAATCTTGGATTACTAAGTGAAATAATATTGGATGTAGGCTAATTCTTTCTTCAAATTAAATGTAGGCCTATCCTAAATTTCACTGTTAAACAGAAGAGCATAGCCTACTTATCAAAATGGTAAATAAAGAATACCTACGGTATGAATATTTCTCAATCAGTAAGCTGTGGGCCACAAGACCAATATATTTCATCTTCTTTATTAAGCGAGGATTTCCACAGTGTTGAAGGTCCAGGCATTGGGTTTTCAAACCCAATGGTCCAGGGTATGATTCCCAGAATTTCAGGTTGGGTTAATTTTGACTTTGAAACTTCACTTCTCCTCCACCCCACCCCATCCATAATTTTTGTCTGGTATCAGCTTAGTTATACATGCATAACATTGTATACGTGCTGACTTTCAATTGTGTGCTTGTAGGATGGATGCTGATGAAGAAGATCTCAGTTCATGTGACGACAGTGATGACTCGGTCGATGTTGACAAGGTCCCCAAGAAAGAGAGTCCATCAAGTTGTGAAGAGCAATCTGAAGAGGCAGCAAACATTGCAATTAACAGTGTCAGTAGTACTGCATGTGATTCCACCCTACAATCAACACAAAAAGAAAAGATTGCACTGCTTTAAATTGTGAAGGTTTTTGTGAATAGCATAATATATAGATGGACCTATCACTAGTTAACAAACCTATATATTATGTTGTGTAATAATACTGTTCAATGTGGCTTTAAAATGGGCATAAGTTAATTTTCTACAGTTTTGGTTGATGGACTATGGTCCAGTTCAAACTGTCTTTGTGCAAGTATGGCCAGCTGGATATTTAGTCCAATCCAAAATGTCCAGGAAAGAACCCCTTTCGTCATAACACATGAAAATGATCTCTGATCCAGTGTTTAACATCCAAGATATTTGGTCCTATATTTTTTTTTTTTTTTTTTTCCTGTGCAGAGTTGGCCTCTTCAACCATTCTTCTTTCTTGCCATCCAATACAAGGCTGCCTCCTTCTCTGTCCTGCTCATTGAGTCGGGCAGGGAGTCAATGTCCTTCTTGAGGGCGGCGCATCTAAATAGGTGCGCTCTATATATTGTATTTGATGTCCACTAGGCTATATTATTTGTTCTTGTATTGAAGGTCCACAAAATTGTGAGAAAAATGTGCACTTTAAAATCATAGTGTATATTAAATAGTATTCAATAAAACATAGTAGGCCTAGTACCTACTGTACATTTTTATTCCTGTTTTACAGTAAAAGCTTACTGACTATGTGTGATTACTGATTTGTATTTGTTTCCTAATTTCCTGTCCTGTATCCTATTAACATGTATATCACAAATCATCACTTAATTTCAGTACCAGCAAATTGTATTGGTTTAAATGTCCATACAAATACACTTATAGAGAGTGGAACTAAATAAGGTCATACCAAATGTTGAAAACAAATTTTTAGATTTTTTTCGGTGAAGTATTACCATTGTATTACTATTAGATTATGCTCGATAAGTTAAATTGTGTTGTAACCAGGGGATCGAACCGAAAATATTTTAATTTCAGTTCGGTTTTTGGTTGGGGAGAATCATTTCGGTTCGGTTTGAGCAAATAAAAAATAACAGTTCGTTTCGAACCAGCTCAGCAATGTTCGTATTCCACAATTTCAAAGTGAGGAAATAGCATAAAAAACGTCACTAATTTTGTTGTTGTAATACTAATTACTGTTATCGAATCTCTTACCTTCTTGATCACGTTGCAATCCTGCATCTGGCACGAGGACTCATTTGTGGTTGCGTTAAATTTAAAAAGTTGCGGAACACATTTTCTTTTTTCCTACCCATATCTTCGAAACGGAAGCTGAAACGCGACTGACAGTGCATAGTCATTTGCCACAAAAGTTTGCTTTACGTTCGAGGGTGGGGCTTGAACGTGTTCCGACAGCGGAGTCTCGTCTTAACCCTCTAATTATCAGATTAGTGTCAACGGTCCAGACTCAACATAATTTTTATGAAGGCATATTCGTCTCCAAGGTTCTTGATTTTTAACTTCCAGGAAAGTGGAAACCACGTTTTGTGATCTTCGCCGAACACATATTCTAATTATTGTTAACAACATGTCAACCAACTGTCATGGTGCCGAAAGTTGGGACTTGTGAGTTGTACTTGTGACAGGTGTTACCATTATTTATACTTTCCGTTCCTATTATTTCAAATATAAAAGGAACTCAGCCGTCCATCGAGTATTGTCATCACCAACCTTCCAAATGAAGACCTCCCAAATCCCAGTGGAACAAATCGCAGAACTTCCAAAAATAATTTTTCCCTTTGCATTTTTTGTTTTTATATTTTTATTTTTATTGCAATTTTGAGATTTTGATATACGAAGGCTTGTACCGAAAAAAACGATAACCGAAATACAAAATATCGGTTTTCGTTTCGGTTTACGGTTCGACCACTTTTACATGATGGTTTTCGGTTCGGGAAAAATAACGTTTTTTCCGGTTTTCGGTTCGATCCCCTGGTTGTAACATCTTCTGGAGCCAAAAACAAACTGAGAGATTAATTTTATTGTGTGGTGTAAACTCAGCTTTGTTTATGCTACGAAGTATGGAAACAAATATATCTATGATAGTTGTTGGTGTATAGACTTCTACATCCGCTGGTACTAATATGTGTTTTGCGCCGATGAGTGAAAAAAATTCGCACTGCAAAAACTATCACACAGATTTTTTTCCTAACTTCCTAGTTCGATTCCCAGCAGTGCGGCTTATTTTACATCTTATAAAAACTACATAATACCGGTTTATAACAAAAGTTTTCGTTGTGCGTTGGTTTCAAAAGAACAGCCAATACGCACACCTTCCAAGACCACTTTTGGTTTTTCATATCAGTTTTAGTCAGTGTACAGTTTTTACTTTTATCTTCGACTGTGCGAGAATACCATTGGGTGGCAAGGTAAAAACTTGATCGTGAAACTGAGTTGTTAAGAGAATCATTTGAACCGTGATGAACGTTGTTGGAAGTTTTTTTAGCTTAAATCGTGGAGTAAATAGGCAGACTTGTCACATGAGCAGATTGACGTAACTGCTTGAAAACCTTGAGGTTGAAACCTTGTTTTTGTCTGTGATATCGTAGCCGTGTGCAAGTATGTCCGATATAAACAAGGTAAATGCTGCTGTGTGTTGATTGTATCATACAACTATATAACTAGGAAAACGCTCTGTGTGACGCATTGATAAGCGTCAATGTCTACGAAGTTTTTGTCGAAAAGTTCTCAAAGCTATCGTAGATAAAGATAAAAGTGTAAAAACAACAATACAAGAATGCGCATTGCAAAAACTTTTCTAGTTTCTATTATACTTCCCGACATTGTTGAATGCTGTGCAATGTGCGTTGCATAGGCGTGCGAAGGGGGGGGGGGGTAGCAGCGGCCCCCCCATGACTATAGGTGAGCCTTTTTTTAAATAGAATTTGGCCCAGGGTATACCGTATACGCCTGCCGATCGTAAAAGACGAGAAGTGGACCTATAGAACCTTCCTCATATTAAATATATTCCTCAAACTGTCACTGTTGCTCCAACTGCCTTGCCCGTTTGATCCGGTAAAGAATAGGTCCAGAATAGTGCCTGTCGTAATGGGCGACAAAAATGCTGACGCCTGACATAATGGTTCTAATTTTACCTGAAGTCCTAGATTGGAATGACGTTGGAATCAGCTGACCGGCCTCAACATCAACTGTTGCCATACCGCCAAGATTTTGGCTGTGGGACTGACCACTTATCCTTCACTTTGTAACAATGATATCACTGATATCCACAAATAATTGTGTGAAATTAACCCATTGAACAGACAACCTGTACTCCTCCTAATACCCTTAAAAACACGTTTAAAAATGCATGTCTTTAAAAAATCTCCTGCGGAGCTTTTTGTGGGGGGCGTCCCCCCCACACCCCGCATTGGCGCCGCCGTGAAGTACTTTCATTGGGAATCCGAATTTATTGTGCCCCCCCATTGATCAACCTCTGCACACGCCTATGGTGCGTTGCTAAGAATTTTCGTTGTCATTCCACACGGTCCGCCACCGTAATTTCTGCCGCTAATGCGCAGATCAGATAATCAGATCGCGTTTAAATTATGTAGTATCGTGACCGGACAAAAAAGACTGGTTAGTGGTGACGTGCAGGAGTACATCAGTCGGCGTCATTCCACATAAAACTGATGACGTACCGGTACAGTACCGGTACAGGAGAAGGAAAGCGCATCAACACGTGATTGACCTCTGTGTAAAAGAAAACAGATAATCCATGAGTATGTAAACCTTGAAGTCGGTTCCTTTAGTTATTAAGATGTCGCTCATGTTGTAACCGGGACTTCCCCGTTGGCAAGATGGTGGTTTCTACAAGTGGGTCAAGATCGCGGCAGTCCATACACAAGTATTTTATTTATATAGAAAGTAAAACACTCAATTGATGCATGTGGATGAGATAGGCGAAGCATCATATTGATTCATTCTTCGAACAGTCCGACCAGCCAAACGATTCTACACATGTTGGTGTTTGTAATTGTACATATTATGTTTTCATGTTTTTTGTTTTGTATTTTGTATTTTGTATTTTGTATTATGTTCATTTAAATATTTAGATTTTAAGTTATTTTAGTATGGGTTGGCAGTCACTCTTGTGTGTTTGGAGCTGTGCTCTTTTCTGCCAACCCCTATTCAATTCACTTTTGTAATGAATACAAATAATTAATAAATAAATAATAAATAAATATTTGTGTTACTAGTAATAACTTAGTCATTATTAGAGAAAGAAGTTCTTGGCTATAGATACAGAGACATAATGTGCATATACAGATACTGATACAAATTTAGATACAGAGACACAGAAATGTTCAGATACAAAAAGCTGGTAGGTACTTGACTTTGTTTTTGTTCTGTGTTTGTATCTCTTGTAACCTGTAGGTCTTACGTCTGCATTAGGCTGCAGAGGACCCTATTGGCTTCCTCGGCCTCTTCGCGTCCGGGGGAGAAAATATCCATCAATAAAAAATAATAGAATATCTTTGGTGGAATGATAAGGTAATAGGCTACAGCCCTGCGTGTTATGACAGCCAACTAAATATTTATACCGCCGCTAGCTTGTTGTTTCCATGGCAACCAATTGTTACAGCGGCGGGAGCGGACAGTCCTGACGACCTCCCGCTAAGTGGAACGTACCCTATAACTTTCAACCCCTTGTGAATCCAGGAATATATCTTAGAACAGACTTCAAAAATATTATTGAAAATGTTCATTGTGTCCTTGTTCCTACCAGGAATAAGTAACTTTTTCATGTAACCTGATGGGTCTGGTTTTACAAGAGGTCCAAAGTTAGGCCGGTCTTAAAGTTAAGACAAGAAAAAGACTTGGACCTGTAATGTGTCAATGGGGGACGGATGATGATATTTAAGGAGGGTGATGATAGATAACGGGGAGAGTACTTGATGGGTTAGATAACACAAAGCTGAAAGCGGGTATTAAGAAACGGCACTTTAATAGCGGGGAAGGATGAAAATCTTTCTAAAAACACCTCACCCCACGATAACTTGGAACGGCGGAGGTACTCGCGCCAGCCAAATATATTGTCCGATGTCCTTGACAAAGATAACAGGGTGTGTCTTACCCGGAAAGCCGTCGAAGATAGGCAATTGTTGAATTGGTTTGAAGTCCACCCCGCAGACGAACTGTTCTGTTGGTGGTCCAGCGTCGGGTGCAGGGCTCAGCGTCGCCGTAGTTGATGCCGACGCCCCGGGGCTTGTCTCCAACGTGGAAACTCTTGCGGCCAGCGATTCCACCACTGCCCCCAGTGCCGCTACCGACGACGCTACGCCTTCGGAGCCGTGTTGAACCTCCGTTCGCAGCGTTTGTATAAGTTCCATGAGCTGCGCCGTGGACTCTTCCATCTTCGTAGAATTGTTCTCTTTCGTCACTTTCTTCTTCCCACGTCTATTAGCCATGAAACGGCGTAATCATGTTCTTTGACTGCACTCGCACTCGCGTCCCGGAAAATGTGCTATAGCTAACCAAACCGAGTTGGGCGCCAGATGTAATGTGTCAATGGGGGAGGGATGATGATATTTAAGGAGGGTGATGATAGATAACGGGGAGAGTACTTGATGGGTTAGATAACACAAAGCTGAAAGCGGGTATTAAGAAACGGCACTTTAATAGCGGAACGCACAATATACAACTCTTCAGTCAGCAGGCCGCGCCTCGACTGACCCTCCTTCTAGGGGTGCAGGGTGCTCAAGGCCGCAGCCCTCCCCTCCCCTGGCGGGGGTGAGGCAGCTGTCACACTACAGACCTCTTGTGAATCCGGGCCCTGGGTTTGAGTCCCAGTTAGGTTTGTCTTTTTATGCTATTTTTTAAATTATAACATTACAATTTGTCCCCGCGGTCCATAACACTCTTGAGCCCGGACTTCTACGGTTCTACCCTTCTAGTTTGAACTATTGTGGAAGTGGAATATACAACAGGTGTGATCATGACATTAAACTCTTTTGTTGTACGTGTTAAAGAAGTTGTATGTTACCTGTATATCTCCCTTGATTAGACTGTTTTATGTAATTATGTGCGCAGATAATTAGCCACCTTGTTTAGCAAGAAGCGGATGCTACTCGGTGAAGCGGTCAGCGGTCAACTAGTCAAGGGTCAAGGCTGACAGAGGTACGAGACTATCTTTGAAATATGTTTATTCCATATCTGAAAGTCCATAAACAAACACAATTCACATCACATTTAACACAAAACAATTAATAAACAACACACATATACTAATTCAACTTGAAGTCTTCGATACATTTTACTGACCGAAAATCTGTGTAAATGGGGTTTTATTCGATGCAAGAGCAGTTATATGGCATTATTATCGCAATACCTAAAACAAACAACTAAAAGCTATGATGATAATGTACTATTCTACCAGTACAGAGAACTTTTTCCGTCGTAGATAACTCAACGGTCGCGTGGAGTAATGGTAGTGAGAGTACTCTTGACCTAACACACAATGTGGGTAAAAATTTAATGCAAGTAATTAAAATGAACTGGAATATTAAATCACAGCACGTACAAACTAAACATTTTAAATTGTTTTAGTTCTACTTTGAAACATAAAATATTATGTTTTCAGCAAAACAAAAACTATAATACCTTCGTGGCGTCTCATGCTCAACATTATCATGTCCTTTCTTTAGACGGGCAATTCTGTGGTCGTTACGGCCCTCTCTCTAAACAACGACAACGACAACGACAACGACAATATAACAATTAGGGGGTGTTGAAAAAACAAAGCACTTTGGTCATTATCTCGATTATCCTCGCTGGGTTGAATGAGATTGGTGATCTAACCAGTTAGATCTAATGACGTTTCCGCATGAAATTGCATTGACATTAATTACTTAATGCGATTTTTTCGGAATCGCCACAATGACAAGATTCGATCTAGGGCGCGCCGGAACAAGTAAACTAGAGAGTAGTATAGACCTATGCATAAACCGAGGTTGTTAATAGTCAAGTCATTACATCTTTTTTTGTAGCAAGTGACGTGAACTATTTACGAAATTGGGGCAGTGTGCTAAACATGGTCTAGCCCTGTATACATTCTGAAATATAATGCAAATACTAAATACAATATGGTAGACAGCCTGCGCAGGGATAACTTTCATAGTTCGGTTGGGAGGGAATGTCCAAGTGTCATTTTATTATTTTATACAACTCAGTAACAGCATTCGCCTTTTAACGAAACTATTGGAGAACGCTTTCATTCCTTGCCTTGCCGGATGAATGGTATCAAAATCGAACCGACAACCTCTTGAATTAGAACACCACATGTAATTTATTAATTTTATTTATTTATTTATTTATTTAATTAATGTCTATTCTATTCAGTTATAAAATTGATTTACAAAGGAGGACCTTAAACAAAACTAGGTTATGCAAACAATTAATAGTAATGAAATCATAAATAACAATAACAACAAAACAAAACAAACTACTGTACTATATAAAATATAATCAAGAACAAGAAAAAATAATTGAGAAATGAAATAAAATCAAATGAAGTGGAAATTCAACATATTGAAAAATAAAAATAGAAGTATGCAAATAAGAAAGAACATGAAGAAACAAAATAATTGTGGGAAAAAATATATATAAAAGTGAAAAAGAAGAAAAAAAAAGAAGAAAGAAAAAAGAAAAGAAAAAAGAAAAAAGAAAGAAGAAAAAAGAAAAAAGAAAAAAGAAAAGAGAAAAGAGAAAAAAGAAAAAAGAAAAAAGAAAAGAGAAAAAAGAAAAAAGAAAAAAGAAAAAAGAAAAAAGAAAAAAGAAAAAAGAAAAAAGAAAAAAGAAAAAAGAAAAAAGAAAAAAGAAAAAAGAAAAAAGAAAACAGAAAAAAGAAAACAGAAAAAAGAAAAAAGAAAAAAGAAAAAAGAAAAAAGAAAAAAGAAAAAAGAAAAAAGAAAAAAGAAAAAAGAAAAAGGAAAAAAGAAAAAGGAAAAAAGAAAAAGAAAAAAGAAAAAAGAAAAAAGAAAAAAGAAAAAAGAAAAAAGAAAAAAGAAAAAAGAAAAAAGAAAAAAGAAAAAAGAAAAAAGAAAAAAGATAAAAGAAAAAAAGAAAAAACTGATTTGTTAATATATTTTCACGTTCGAATCCTAGCTTAGTTTACAAGGCCAAAAAAGGCAAATAGAAGAGGAAAGACTGCAGAGCTATGAAACCAATCTAAGGATTGAATTGAATGTCATGATAATGAGTGGTACAGTTTGTCATACAGTCACTATACCGTGTGGTCATAGTACTTGCCTCTCAATGCGAGGAGGTTGCATTGTAATGGTGACTGATAAGAAGAACTAGACCTCAGCTTGAGGTCACAATCTGTTTGTGGTTTCTTGGATGCGACGTCACAACGTGTTCAATGCTGAGGAGATGACATGAGGAGAAAAAATCAAACCGGACAGTCTTCATACTTTCGTATTCATGAAAAATATTACATAATTGTGTATGATAGTCTGTTCGTTGTTATTTCTAACCCAGCTACAAGTATTATGTTATCAATTGTACGTGCAATATGACATTCTAGACCAATACTCAATGACATAGAATAGCCAGGTTTAGCTGCGGTCGCTTAGCCGGTTCCCATACGAACACCGAAGATAAGCAACCTCGGGCTAGGTTAGGAGGTAGATGGGTGACCACTCTCTTCTGAAACACTAGTTACCGTTGGTTAAAGTAGATTGGAGCGTTCGAAAGCTTGTGTAACAGCTTCGTTCTTCTCGTCAACTGCTCGGCAGTCCAGGTTACTGGAGGAACCTGTATGACTAGTCAAAGTCACACTGTCCTTTCGGATGGGACTTGAAACCAATGGCCCCCTTGGTATTTTTTCGACAGGAGTAGGCTATGTGCCGGTACCAGGCTTCCCCTCCTCCCTTCCTCATTATCATTCACCAATCATCACTCATCAGGCTAAAGAGGGCATTGTGCCCTTCACTGGCCTAAATTACAATAAAGTGAGTAAAGTAGACATAGAATGAGAGCTCTGGGTCCCCATATTGTGGCGATAGGGCGCATATACCATTTAGAAGCCATTTTGTATCGGACGATCTTGTGGCCTAGGCCTATTTCTGGATACACTTGCTTTGGTCGAATAAGAACGTTTTTATTTTTTTAGTATTAGTTTATAAGAGATTTTGAGAAATCTATTAGTAAATGCATCTTTGTAAGATCTTTGAAACAAAATTTAATTTAATTATGATTGGTTTTAACTTTTAAATTAATTGCACTAATTTGGGTGATCGTACAGCGGTAAAGTTTCTAGTAATATGTAAGTAATCATATAGCACGCAAATTCTGTTAAAAAGAAATTCTGTACCGATTATTTTTGGGCCAAACTGTTCGTTTCTTCTTTCTTGTTCTACTCAAATGCAGAGGAGTGAAAAGTAAAATTGCTCATTCATGTTTATAGTTGTTTTTTTAGATTCTTCATACCACTACCATCCGCAGCCACAACTCACGTCACAACTCGTAATATAACTTCACTAATTTATGCAGAAACTATTCTAGGTGACCAGGTCACCCAGTGACCCGAGGGTTATTGCGTCCCTTTGTCATATCGAGCCAATCTGAGGTCGTGAAAGCATCAACAATATTTCCCCGCATAAAGCATGAATTCACTTCCCATCCTTCACCTCATCATAACCTCGGGAAGCATAACTGTCCATTGAGACCCAAAACCACACCTTGTTTTAATTCTGTGTCCAAAAGGATGATGAACTTTTGGTTTTTACGTCTCACATTTGTGCAACGATGCTAATCGCGACGAGCATCTAAAAGGACAACGATATACAACAATTAACAATGTAAAACCAAGGTTAATCTTGTATGCATCTCAGCATCTGAACTTTGATAAAACATATGGAAACTACTTTACTCGAACCATAGCTGCTCAAATTGCAGCTGAATATTTAGAAATGAAAATAATTATATCCTTCCATTGAAGTCAAAAGTGGTGCTGATCAGTCAATCAAGCTAGAGAAGACTTTGCTCATCAGTCTCATTACTCAGCAGCCAATGAGAGGTTCGAATAGTGTTGTGGATGCAATGGTGCACGGATATTTTTCTTGGCGGTAACCGGTAGTTTTGATTACAATTCTATCGAATGGATGTGATTATTATTGACTAACTTGTCTTTAACGACGTAGTCAACCATTTCTTCACGAGACGTCAGCCTTTACAATGGACCTATTCTATATTCCGGGGCCAAGCCCCAAACGTGAGATATACCGTTTCAAAACGTTTGAAACAAACTCGTATTTTAAGTCGAGTCCGCTCCCCAGAGGCCTCGCCGGTATCCAAGTGCATTCGTCTTCGTCTTCGGCCTTCCTGGCAACAATCACATCACATCACATTACAAAAACCCGCTCTCAACTCACTCCGTCCACACCTAATTGTCTCTCGTGTAGGTCTTCGCGTACTGGGAATTACCACCAAACAGGATGAGTCAGTGCCACTGAAATAGTCGAGGCGGTCGCCGTGGTCAGCTGGCGAGTGTGAACCATAGGTGGACAACAGAAACATTCACTCCAACTACCGTTGCGTCCGTCCTAGCCGCGAACGAAGCGGGACAGCGGACAGCCAGACAGAACGCGCGCGACTCCAACAGACGAAGCACGTTCCCTCGCGAACCAGCCTAGCCTCCTCTGGCATGGTAACTAATATTATTCAACTACTCTAACACGTCAAGTTAATAAACTGTAAGGATCCTGAAGATTATCGAGTGGTTGACAACTGTTCGAAAAGTACTTTGTTCGATTCTAGTAGTTTTTTTGAAACACGTGCGCGCCGAAGCCGAGTTGACGGCTCGAGTTTCGTTTCGTGCCTGACTGGGTTTTGGGTAGTCCGAAGTGAAATGAAGAGTGGATAAGTGCCCAAGATGTATCGTTACGTTTTAGTGTTGGGTCTGGTGTTTGCGCCGCGGTTTCTGGCGATAACGAACGGCAATGGTGAGTACAGTTTACAATAAGGATGATATTTAGAACAATAGAGCGGTGGAAACGTTGAGTGAGAAATATAGGGTATAAATGTAGGAAATATATATATAAATATATATAAATGTTAGAAATATAGGGTAGAAATGTAGGGTATACCCTATATTTCTCACTCAACGGTGGAAACCTTCACAGAAGAAACGGGTTGGCTTTCTTAAGAAGCGATTATTTCAAACGTTTGTTTCTAAATCGTATGATTTTGAACATGTGAATTATAATACCGATGCTTGCATGCCTTGTAAGAATAAAGGATAATCGAGACGACGAGAAGATTAGAGTGAACCGGCATTTAGAACCTGCGTACTCTTTTTGAAGTATCCGTCAGCATCAAGTTATTTGAGCTAACTCGCATTTTTACACATTGCAAAATTATCGGTGTTTTATTGATTTGAGAACGCTTAAAGGTTTGAAATAGTGATTCCTACACGGAATTTGGTTTTGTATCGACGAAACAATATACCTCAATCTTTCAAATATTCCAATCTTAACAATTACAGTAACGAACAGTTTTTTAATCAATTGTTTATCTGATACAAAACAAAACTATGGTAGGAACCACTTTGTCAATATATTGAGCGTTCTCACGACATCTAGCGAGATAGCCCTCATTTACCTAGACCGCAATCAACATAGTATAACATTACCACTTATAATATGAGAGCATAGTATCTATGAGTTGAGTGTGATGAAATTGTCAGGTTACCGCCCAATTGTCTAGAGGGTGGAATTTAAATTGAACGAGTATACTGAGTCCTACAAATAGACGTTGCTACTTGCTTGTAATATTAATGAAGCTCGACCGCTTCTACGAATTGTTGAGGAACTTGAGGAAGGCCTGTCAACTAGATCCGTATTTTATTTTTACAAGTCATTCCAGCTACGATCAAGGGTTCAGGACATACGCAACAAGATTAACGCGATCTCACCCGAATTCTTAACTTTGGAATTGAGTTATAATAATTGCGTCGGTCACCTCAAGGCCGGGGAACGATTGAACGCAAATGGATAATTACTTTTCACAGACCCTTTGCATTCGTGTAGTCGTAGAGCCTCCAAATTCGGCATAAAAACGAGCCTTAAAGCTTTAAGTTTTTCTGTCCAATTTCTTCCAATAATTAATTATAGATGAGCACCATTTAACGTTAAGTTGTTTCCAACTGCAGTTTTCCATATTAATTTGCAATGAAACCGATTTTGAATTGAATTGTTATAAATTGGTGCTTGTAATTTAATATTTTGCACCAAACACATTTTAAATATAACTTGCCTTTATTTCATTTCAATTTTTTTTTTCAATTTATTAATTAATTTAATGTATAATCAAAGGAGGAGAATACGAATGATGATTCATTTGTTGTCACTTGTTGATTTTAACAATGAATTATGACGAACAAAATTGGTAATCTATTTGAAACATAATTCTTCAATCGTTGATGTCATCTACTAATGAGAAACCATGTTTCCATTTAAGAAACACGAACTAGTAATATTGGCGAGGACGTAGGTTTATTAAGGGTTTTTTTTTTTTACAAAATACTATTTGATGTCTATATCAAATTAGAATTAGTGAATAAAACACTAATATCACAAATAGACATATGTCTTTATACAGACTTCGTGCATATTATACTGGCAAGTCCATTTAAAAACCGCGAGCATGTCTTAAGAGTGCGATCATGTAACGTAACTGGTTTGCAAGCGTGAACGCAGTGACCTGTAACCACTGTAACCATAATGACGGAAAAACTATTAGACTTCTCGGTCGGTCCTTCCAAGGTCAAAAAACAAAATACGTACTTTGCAAGTGAAGTGAACAACTGAACATCTCTCACGTTCGCTGAATATGATGGCTTGAACACTAACAGTGCCAGAACCGCCAATTTGTTCCCACAACACCTGCCGCCGCATGAGCTCACACCTGGGAGATACATTGTATTTCTCCAGTAGCTTGTTCACAATACATGGCAATAGCACAGGTAATATTGTGATAATATTGCAATATAACTGGTTTGTATTTCCATTATTTACAATCAATTAAACAAATTTGTATTTCCATTATTTACAATCAATTAAACAAATGAATAGATTACTATACCCACTCAGTAATAAGAACTGGTTTTCAGTTGGGCATGGTAACAGTTTTCAATACCCTCAAATTTTCTTTTCATGAATGTCTGTTTCGGTAACGTATTGAGATGCGAAAGGCTGTTTGACCTTGACCTTGGCCCACGCACTCTACAGGTGTCGATCATTATTCTCACTATTGTATCTTAGTAAACTTCAGTCTGTTATTAAATAGCTAGTTTGTAATGGAAATCTGTGGCTTGAGGTTAGAAGTTGAGCCCACATTTAGGCCACATGTGAGCTCGGCCGTGACTCCATCCACATTTTACTATTTGTGCTCAACTATTACAAATTCAATTTTCAAGGTTTTTGCATTTTCCTAATAAATTAATAGAAATAATACAGGAATGAGTATAAAGAGTGAGTTATGTTTTAATATATTAAGAAGTTGAATATTCAAATCTAAAGGAGAGGTATCAACAAAATATTATAATGCTGTATAATAATGTTACTTTTTGTATAATTTTTTTTTTAAATTGGTTTTCTAGCTAGACATAGAACGATTAGGGTAGAATTATACTTATTTTACAATCGCGTTTCAAACTTTTACTTTCATTTTTATAGCTTTAGCTAAAGCTTTTTTCGTTTTATCCCTGTGTTTGCATTATTTTGTTTATCTCCACACAGCGCTCATTAATTTTCATTTTTTTTATTTTTTTTACTTTTACGAAATAAATCCTCTTGTCAGGCTGGAGCCATATTGATTTGAAAGCGTATACTATTTTCTAACAAGATCTCTGTATAGTTAATACTTGAAACGGGGCTTAACAAGTTAGCATCATAATGTTTTCCTTACGAATAGTACAACGAACAAGTTCGAATAACAATTATTTCTTCTCAACAAAGTACGACATTACATGCGCACAAAAACAAGGAAAGCGATGTTCCTGAATCGAAGTTTATGACGTAGGCCCTGCGTCTCAATGACGTAGGTACACTTCGAACTACCGCTGTCAGAAACACAAAACTTTGAGCATTCAGGTACTTCCTAATTACAGTTTCATGACGTCAACATATCTTTGACCAATCACAGTCTGCAGGATATACGTGAGGAAGTTCAATAGGAAATATGATATCAATTTGGAAACACTTTCTTCAAAATTAAGTTAGTCTGTTGTAGGCGAAGATGACGTTACATATATTTTACAGACGGATAAACCAACTTCGTATAAGTTACTTTGAATAATAGCTCTTCCATCTTAAACAGGAAGTTCCGTTGTGACGTCAATCGGTGGTAATTATTCGCCATTATTAATCTTACCTACCGGAGTTTGTTTTGATGTTCGAGCTACCGGAGGAAGTAGTTACCTTTCTTATCGACTCAACCGTGACAGTTTTCACACCACATTTCAGACGACTGCAGACATACTGCAAGTTATATTTTATAGTGTGGGTGTTGCTTTCGCTAATACACTGACGAGTGCATTTGGCACTGAAATTACGGCGAGATTGTGAGGGAAGTAGGCCCACGCTTTGATTGCGTATATTGTGGCAGACTTGGAAGTAAGTATAGGGTGTTTCGAACAATTATTCGAGTGTTACTTATCTATTAATGCACTGCAAAGTAAAATATGAAATTAAATTTGAAAGTATGTGATAATTTTTTACAACAGCTATTTTTTCCCCCAAATTGAATATAATACTACATATTTTTAAAATGAGCCAAGACCAAACCATTTTTTACATTTTGTGACAAGATTTCACAAATATTATTCAAAATACAATCATCATTTGTTATTTTACATTCGTTAATATATATTATGACACAACCATTTATTATACAAACGTCTATTAATAAACTTTCGTACATATTATACTCATTACTTAGGCCTACATAGTTCTTAATTTGCATACTTATTAAATAAGCTAGTTAAACTGAATTTACATGCATGTAGAATGTATGTAGTATAACTTTTAAAATATGAGAGTAATTTGGAGTCCATCGCTGAAGTGAACGGATATATAAATAGCTAAAGATTTCGTGTTCAGATTTTTACTGCCCCATCTTTTCATTTCGCTCGTGTTCGTTAGGGTGTCTAAGCTCTCATTAGCCAGATAGGTAATAGGGCTCTCGATCGTGAAGGTCATTTATGGAGACAAACGTTAGAATAATAATAGTAACAACCATTATAATAACTATAGAAATTTACAAAAATTAAACAGACACAAAAGCATAACTTACAATATGCAATATATAAAAAATTATACGCGTACATTATTTAAAAGTAGCAATAAAAATAATTCTTCCTACGAATGCTTCTAGAGCATGTACTGCACGTCAACGTTTTAGTGTGCCCCTCTTCAGGTGTAACTAACTAATATGAGGGTACCTTTTTGGCACGCCGCACACTTTAGGGTAATAGTTCGCGTTACAGATAATTAATTACACTCACGTAATGCAGTGTCCAGGAATTATTTATTTATAATGGGCCTATTAGACACGTTTCTAGTTCGATAAATACAGTTTTTTTTTGTTTTACTTTATACGGGTATGGAATAAATGAATATAGAACGTTTTTTTGTAAAATATGATAAAGTATGCCTTGCCCTAAATAATTACTCTACACATATTCGTTTGTATACGACAAACAGACACACAGCACAGTCTGCCCTCTCGCGTGGTCATACATTAACCGTTTCTGGCCTGCCTGTAAGCAGCGTTCTTAGTTTCGTTCGCCTGTCTTACACTGGCCAGTGAAGCAAAGTGTCTTACACGAACTAGTGTAAACATCTCATGCACTGGCTACACTAATGTAAGTTTTAATTACAGGCGAATTCCATAAAAATATTTACGTTGACTTACACTGGTAAAGTTGTCGCACAGCAATCTTTCTCATGCTTTCGTCACAGGCAAGGAACTCGTAGCCAATCAGCTATCGCTATTTGCGGGGGTTTGTCTCGAGCGGTTCGCTGGTTGGCTACGATATCCTCGTTTATGACGAAAGCAAAGGAAAGGTAGTACGACGACTTTACAAAAGCACGACTAAGAAGTGACACTGACTTACACTATAGTGTAAAGTGTAGGACAGGCGAACGAACTCTTGCACCACAGTGAACAGGGGTACACCCAACACACTTTCCACGCACTAAAACGACAGGAAATTCGATTTGCTCCGCGAAATCTGTATCCTCCTCTTCACAAGGTTTTAACCGTGACTGGAGTCACTGAATGCTGTGTATAGTATTCAAACACAAAACAAGACCATGTTCTACTATCGCAACAGCCTTGGTTGGCCACTGAAAGACAAAAGCACATTGATAATTGATCAACGCATGGATGTGCCGAAAAGTTGCGGAGTGTGTAGAATAAATATAATGCTGCGATTTGAATTGATTGGTTGGCTGCTGTGGGATAATTAATCGAATCTTGTTATTATATTTGTGACAGTTTATTATAATGCCAGAATACAGATATCTTTTTTATCGTGGCCATCCAGACAGCCGGAAGAGCGAAAAAAATTGACATTTACTGTCATTGTTATTAGAAAACAGTATCTGTAAGATAGTCGAGTTTGTGTGGACAGAACGCACTAATTTAATTTAACCATTTATATAAAATAGCGTTAATTTATGATACATTAATAATTAAAACCTAGATATAAACATGCATTACTCTAAAAAAATTTGGTTTAAAAAATTGTCATGTAACTGTAAATTCGTGTAATGTAATTGTGCCTTATTTTTTCCATACAAAGGCAGCGATAAATATTTTGTTGAAATTGAACAAAGGAATTCTTTCTAATATTTTATTATAAAAGTATCCGGCTGTTTAGAAGGATGTGCTCAGTAAAAATATAAATATTTTGAACCCAAAATGTACATTCTACTCCATCAAAAATGAAACATCACTTCTTGATCTAAAGCTACGTTGAGATCGAGTGTGGTTTTTATATGCACAGTTCACTTCTGGAACCGCCTTCAACCAAACGTCTATAAAATGAAGCAACCGAAGTTTTGTTGACAACGAACACGCTGGCCGGGCTGCGGTAGATAGTGATAGTGCGGCGTACAAACAATATACCGCGGATACTGCGGCTTTAGAACAAAATCCTAACTAGGACATTGACGTCATGTATATAGTGGCTTCATCTTTAATTGTCTGGCGATCGTGTTGTTTCGTGCAGATAAGAGATGTAACTATTAAAGCGCGCGAATAATGCATAATAATGAGCGTTGGGCGTCGGGATCACTTTGGGGACTCGGCAACTATGACGGGTGCGATCTGAAGGATTAAGATAAGCACGCGAGATGGATGAGAAGGCACATTGCAAATCCCCCCAACCGGTGCAGAATGGTGTGCGCGTAAACAACAGCAATATGAATCTCAAGGTCAAGATTGTTCGCCAATTTGTTCAGTTTAGAATACAACTCCATTAGAGTGTCTCGAATTCCGCTTCAGAAATATTTTATTCTCAACGAACTTGTAAGTGAAAGAAATACTGTTTTACAAAACAGGTACTATATTATATTGCTGTCGAGAGCCCAAATCGACGCCTAACTTCCATTCCAAGAGCTTCGATTTATGAGTAAAACCATTTCGGATCTCGATCCAAACCCAAAATACGGTAAAAGTTTAGTAATGTTCCTATAAGAGAGCTGTGATAATTTAGCGGTATATAGCACGCACTAAACAGCTAATTCAGAGTATCATCATTTAGATACCGGACACCAGCAATCCTGACTTAAGTTTTCCTCTGTCACAAGGCCAGAGTCCTATAAAATAGATCTAAGACATTCTCACATCAAACACCTAAAGTGCCTCTATCTTGTTTCAGCGACTGCAGCGCCCGGCAAGCGGCCTCACGCTGACCCCTTAGTGTTGACACCGGAAGAGCTTCTCCACGGGGTCGTCCCGTGCACGTGTATCGACATCCGCCTCTGCCCCGGCCTCCTCAACTCTCTCAAACACCCGATATCGGCGTCCTCGACAGAACTGAAACACCTGCAGCGGTTCACCTGTGGCTTCAAGGGGTTCACACCCTTCGTGTGTTGTAATGAGATGGCGAGCACCCCCATGGTAGACGCAAGTCCTCATCCCCCCACTCGACCGTTTTACGAGGCCACTTCACCACACCAGACGGGCTACGATGTGCTCAGACCAATACCAGACTTGTTGAGCAGTACGTTTAACCCAACCGAACAAGGGATCGCATCCGTTGCCAACCCTTATGATAAAGATTCTAAAACAAAACCACATTGCAATATCTCTACGAGTGGTGGTGATACAACTGGATATTATCCAACTGAAAGTGTCACACAAATATTTAGTGGTCCCATATCTTCATCCACAAGTTCGCACAGTGTTATCTCGTCCACACAAGCGGCTAGTTATAGTCCTACTGAAGCCACCCTTGGTGGTGGATTTGCCAGTGATACAAACCCACCCACGTATACTATTCCAAGGAAACATCCAGGCAACGGTAACATTCCTACGACCCCTATTCCTGTAAGTAGTAAAACTCCCCCTAGAAGCCAAGAGAAAGACCTGCACAATTCCAAAACCAACAGTACAACCCCTGCAATATATGTTAAAGTGCCTTTAACTCCTGGACCACCTACAGATGCAAATAATGCCGCAAATGAAAAAAGGTTCAAAGAGAATCCATACGAAAGCTATGAAACCACCGCCACGCCATATTTACATGTCGATAGTTCACCAATTACCTCCACTTCTAGTCCTGTTAGTGTATACGTTACATCTTCTAGCGATCACTCATACGATCCCACTAAAGACATTGCAGATGTATTCTGGAATAGTTCGCAACACATTCCGAAAACACACACCACACAAACACCAAAGACACATACACCCTCATATGACCCTACTAATGACATAAGAGACTTATTTGGTGCTGGGCCAAACAAAGGATCTCAACAACCAGACCGTAAACCAAATACACAAACTGAGCATAATTTTCCTTTGGTGACAAAGAAGTTATTAGACAAAGCTCAAACTGGTGTCAGTACCTCCCAGGTCACAGTCACGCCTGGATATGACAAAGTAACCAAGCTACCGGAAATCACAGTGACTTACAATGTACTTGTCAAAAATACAAATATCGAGAGAAAGTATATCGATTTCTTTAATATGTTTTATAAGAACAATTTGAATAAACCTAGCTTAGCTCAAGGAACGCCAAATAATCTTGGAAGTGAACTGGACAAGACTTTCCAAGTGTCACCTTTAAAAGGTATTCAACTTAATTCATTAGGTAGTTCTGGTAAAGACATTCGCGATGGGAAACAAGTTCCTAGTGATAGTGAATACTTCAACTACCAGACAATACAGAAACCTCGTTCGACGTCCACACATCGCTACGTGCGACAGTACAACCCAGACTTCTACTTCGACAACAGGTTTGCTCCACACTACTTCACAAGACACCTCTCAAGTTCCCCAAACTATTACCCTCAGCCATCAAACAGGCCGCAGTACACGAACAACCGCAGAACGAACATATACGGGGACGTTCACAAGACTCAGACTCAGTCGCCGGACAGATGGCTGTACGACGACTACAACACCGCAAGCGACTCCGAGTCCGTGCCCACGTCCGTGGTACAGGCAGAGCCCCTATCCGCGTACCAGCAGTACAACAACTACCCCCACCACATGAGGAACAGGGGGACAGAGTTCAACAGAAACTTTGGGCGAACGCGGCCCAGGGCCCGCAAACCAGGTCCCCCCAACGATGGGTCTATAACGTTTCCAAACGAAGATGACAACGAACGAAAACCATTCGGGCAATATACACCGAATTTGGATTCGTCGTATTTTCCGGGACCCTTCTTCAACGACAACCCTCATCGACGTCCCTATCCAAACAACCCTCGCCCACCCAGTCGTAAACCCAGCCCCTATAATCCGAACAGTCCTTGGGGCTACAACCACCCTAACCACTATCCTGGTTACAACGAAGATGTGCCGGAGCCGGACCCTGTCAATAATCAACCCTTTACTGATCCTCCCAAACAGCCGAATAAAACGCCCATGTTGGCAAACTCCGTGTCTACAGCGGCCCCCCCGGTTCCGACCACAGTTCCTGTTACCCCGGTCACCGCGGCGACCACCGCCCCTCCCACTCCCGCCCCCTCGACGCAGACGGTGCCTCCTGTGGTGTCGCCGGCGCCGACCGAAGTAGCGACGCCTCCCCCGCCCGCAGCGTCCGATCTGGTGGTGAAGCGACAACTCCTGCCAGGGGATGAGTGCGGTGTCTCTGTCGACGAGAGGATCGTGGGAGGCAAAACTGCGACACTGGGCGCGTATCCGTGGATCGCCAGGATAGGATACTTACGTGAGTACATAAGAGAAAACATTTTTCGATGGAAATATATGGGTGAAATACAAAAATCAAAGAAATGTATTTCTGGCTGCGATGTAAACTCCGGGTCATGGTGGTATAGCGGTCAAGGTACCCAACAACATGTTAGCCCAGAAATTAATAAATCGATCAGAAATTCTACCTATTTCAATTTGGCAGGAAGATAGCAGCGATATTTATAAAATAAATTGTGTATGAGGGAATAATCACGATTTCAGTATACAAACTGGACAAAAGTCTTGAAACGCGTAAAAAAGACCGCAGCTTAGCACATTTGTTCCCAATATTACCAAGATAGGTAGCGGCCAATGTCTCACCAGTAGGCCTAACACGGATGTCCTTAGATAGTTCCGGTTGTGTTCCGTCATCTTCCACGACGAGGTGTTTACTAAACTCATGAGCGTGACGTCTAAAACCTATGTTGATTGTTGACTCATCGTGACGTGACCTATTTAACACAATCATCTTCTGTCCTGCTTGTCACGTGCGATAGTAGGCCTACTTGCATAAGATGGCGTCTTGCCTCTAGATCCGTGAGTTGAAAAGTCGTCTCACAATTCACCTTTTCTTGTTTCGACATTACAAGTCAAGGAATAATCTGAGGTTATAAATGATAACTAGCCTGCAATTTAATGAAGTTCTAAACTATGCCTGTGTTTCCATACTTAAATATAGGCTACCCTGCCCGGGGCCTAATTCTGAAGCGTGTACGAGCCATATCTCCCATGCGAAATGACGGTTGAAACTACTTGTATTCGATTCCATACACATAATTATATCAAATTGTACTAGATTCATAACATATATACAAAATTGTAATATCAAATTCTCAAAAAGGATCGAAAACAAAATGTTAAAATCGTCATTCCGCATGGCAGCTGACTCGTACACGCTCGACAATTTGCCCCCTGTCGCAAAAGCCTGGATTCAAAATAGCAACTTAACAACTCTACATCCCAGTTTATCTAACGAAGCAAATCTAAGCAAGACAGTCGCTGCTGTATGTCACTACTTATTTCTAAATATCAAATTTAATCAAACTTGAATATAGAAGAAACTTATGATTGGATGTTTGAGTGCCAATGGGTGCTTTAGTAGGAAGTCTTGGCGAAAGACACACGCTTTAGAATGGGGGGGGGGGGGGGTTCTCCAGCGGAAAAGAAGGTGCTTAAAGCTTAAACTTCAATAGCGGGTTCACTATACACTATGTATACATCAAGATCAAGAGATCAAGGAGGAAAAAAAGGCGGAAAGAAACGACACAAACACACACTGAGTTGTTTGGGAGGCTGTTCCTTGTGGCGATCAAAATCAATCAATGATGCGATCACCATCATAAAGTTTTACTAGACCTACTTTTTGAAAACCGTTACATCAATATTTATGACTTGACTGAGTCGCATTTGATAACGATTTACATTTCGCTTAGATATAAAATGTATTTGCAAATTTAAACTTGTAAGGTATGTCCGTGTGGTGTCAGTAACGCTCAGTTTTGCGTAATTCAGTACACACCCGTCATTGGAAGGTGTCCTTCCCCGCAATGGGCATATGATTCACTATTTCCGGCGTGTTTGGTCAAATCATCGCCACTGCAGCATTAGTTAGTACATAGTACACCGCAAGTACGGACGCATTCGACCTCGACAGTGTTACGGACCATTGCACTGTCTGACAATGGCTCATGACAAATAGCCACTTATCTCTTGTCTTTGGAGAATCGCAGTAATTTATGCTGCCGATTTGTAGCCGTGTTGAATTTATAGTAGGCTATACACAGACACTTTTCAACAGATTGAATTTACTTAGATGTCGTTATATCATCAAAGGAAAACTATTCATTTAGAAAAATGTGTTACCTATAATATTATAAATAAAAAAATAAAAAATATATAATAAAGCAAAAGTATTAAATTGGGACAAACGAGAAAATATGGTCACTTGACTCAAAAAAGAAAAAGAGAGCTAGCATAACAAAAATTGAAACAAATGCGAAAAAGTCAATGAAAAGAGAAACGAATATCCAATATAGGAATTGCAAAAAATCAGAAACTGTGACCAGGGAATAATCAAACTCAACGAAAAAGCAACCCGAGCCGCCGTACCAGGATACGTATAAAACTGAGTATTTTGCCGTGGAACTTCAATGTTTCAAAACGGTTTTAATCTTTCCGAAGTTTAGCCTGAACCAATCAACATCCGTTCTGTGGTTTGTTTTACCCGGAAATTGATGACGATTATCAGCTGCTTCTTTACATTCTCTCTAGACTGCATGGGGTACCTCAAACAAAGTATAGATCAAAAGAAGGCGCCTAAAATACAAGAAACAACTCAAACTGGCAATACAGTTGAATTAAAATAACCCACTGCGAATTAATTAGTATTTACATTGCAATTGGTACATTACAGTAGCTGGGTCCATTGACCATTGGCCTGGTAAACCACTGTCCCAGCGTTCAATGCACGTTTGAATCCTGGCTCAGGCTGTGTTGTTTCATCTGCATATTATGTTGCACCCAACAATTGGACTTATAATGTATATCGTCATTCAAAGGCAATACAATATAATGAATACAATATTAAAAAAACTATAGCCATTGCCATAGTCAGCATACGAACCATACTCTTATGAGCACAGTGATAATGTTGTATCAATGCTAAATATAACCGAGTGAAATCAATATGTATTAGGAATATCTTGAAAACGACATAATGAAAATGCATGTGGTTTTTAATTAAGAAACAAATTTGGATTTTAAACATTTAAAAACCACATGAATTGTTAATTATTTCGTTCTGGTTACACAAATAAAGTAAAAACCCAAACCCCTTCACCTATTCAGTAGGCGTATTGTTTAGCAGTTACAATATTATTCAAACCACGGTTTCTATATTCAGGACCTATCCCTTCGTCGTTCTAGTAGTCAGAGGTTTCCTTTAACCTCTCGTGACTCACTACCAATCGAATCAATGCATTGTTCTTTGTTCGTGCACACATTGTCTTTAGCGGTGTGACATTCTTCCGAGTACACCAACACCACAGCGCGAGGTGTCCAATCTACATGGTTTGAATGGCAAGCAGCGGTTTCCGTACTGATTCACAGTCACATCAGCCCAAGACTCTGACGTCACGAGGCATTGTAGTCGCCGACTTACGTACGTGGGGGCGTTAATGATGGGAACACGGAAAACCCTCAGGAGCGACGTACGTACAAGAGGCAAGGACCCAACTCAAGTCAGGCGGACGCGGAGCAGTTGGTACCTATAGTGACGTCACTAGGCATTGTAGTGGCCGACTTACGTACGTGAGGGCGTTGCTGATGGGAACACGGAAAACCCTCGGGGGAGACGTACAAGGGGCAAGGACCCAACTCAAGTCAGGCGGACGCGAAGCAGTTGATAGATATCAGTCCAAGACTGTGACGTCACTAGGCATTGTAGTTGCCGACTTACGTACGTGAGGGCGTTGCTGATGGGAACTCGGAAAACCCTCGGGGGCGACGTACAAGGGGCAAGGACCCAACTCAAGTCAGGCAGACGCGAAGCAGTGTTGATAGATATCAGTCTAAGACTCTGACGTCACTAGGCATTGTAGTCGCCGACTTACGTACGTGAGAGCGTTGCTGATGGGAACACGGAGAACCCTCGGGGGCGACGTACAAGGGGCAAGGACCCAACTCAAGTCAGGCAGACGCGAAGCAGTGTTGATAGATATCAGTCTAAGACTCTGACGTCACTAGGCATTGTAGTCGCCGACTTACGTACGTGAGGGCGTTGCTAATGGGAACACGGAAAACCCTCGGGGGAGACGTACAAGGGGCAAGGACCGGCGGACGCGGGTGATTTGAAGCAGTTAGTTGGTACCTAAATCAGCTGTATCTTGTCTTATTCATTTGGCAAATACTAGCGAATTACTAGAGATAGTTTCGAAAATACATGTTTTTGAAGTACATTTATATTTTGTTTTGCATAATACTGGTTTGCAAAGTAATTGTATAATGTATTCCAAAGTTTTAATTTTTTTAAATATATATTTCATTTGTTAGATCTTTTAGATTTGTACATGCACATATTATTTGGTAATTAGTGTAATGTGGAAATAATCACAACACAACATAGATACGCAAAGTACCTATGAATTTGACTGAAGAGGGAAAGTAGACCATCCGCAGTTACATTACCCATCGAATTGAATATTTCCATACGACCTAATCACTGTTTATATGGATCAAGTACCGTAGGTCATCATAAAAGCTAAGTTATGACCTAGATAAGAACTCATTACCACAAAATGTCAACAATGGCATGTTCGCTTAGCTACATTATCGCACTGAAAATTATTATTATATGTATGCCAATATATTAATAATTAGGGCTTCCGCTGTGATGACCGTTGAATCTATGATACACTTATAACACAATGTATAGTGAGCTATACTGATTACCTTTGAATACTCGTGTGTGTGGGGGGGGGGGGGGGGGGCTTTTAATCTTTAATCTTTTTCAATCTTTTTAATCTTTGGGCCTCGTAAGAATCACTTAGGCTGGAATTCATAGTCGGCCCCTACACCTAGGGGCACCCATTGTTGCTATGGATTTGTTTTGTTTATGGGAAATAACATGCAAACAATTGTTACCTTGGTAACAATGGGCGCCCCTAGGTGTAGGGGCCGACTATGAATTCCAACCTTATAGTTGGGTTTGTGTTGAGATGGTCTTTTTATACTGAGAACATTCATTTAAAATTATTTAACTTACGTGTAAGAGACTTGAAATATTCTGAAATATAATCTCGAGAAAGACAGCAAGCAGAGATAAAGTCAACTCAAACTGGGACTCGAACCCAGAGCTCCCACTTGAACACAAGGCCCGGCCCATCCATGCAGTACACGTATCGTTTCATCTTGATGGTGATGCAGCTTCAATGCAATTTAGTGAATGTAAGCATGTATACCGTCCATACAAACAAAGATCTGAAATGGTCTGAGTTACAATTGGAATTGGAAGGCTGTCATAAACTGTTACATATTATTCCAAACTATGACTTTTTATGTGATGAAACACTAACTATATACTATCAGCTTTCTTTACATAACAAGAGAAACGTACGGTCACAAATATGGCCTTCACAGATAGATGAGCGGAACCCTAAAATGCAGCACAGCGAGAAGCTATGTACAACTTTTCCTAATCATAATATGAGCTATGTTATGATCTGTGGTTCCATAACAAAAGTTGATTAAGTATGTTAATCAACACGTGTGTCTGTATGCAAGAACTTGACACGCACTCTGTTGCATGAAGCGTTTTGTTGTTTCCATGTTAATTATTTTGCCTGACGTACAAGTTCTGGTTTCAAAATTCAACTTAATTATATTTATAATAACATAATCTGTATTACTCACTACTTTATAATTTTATTATGACTGTAATCCATCCCTTCATCTCTATTATCTGATGAGATAATCTTTTGTATATCATCGACCTTACTTTTATGCATTAATCCTGCAAATTTATATGAATGCAGCAACAATTATTCATTTTAATAATGCATTAATTCAACGAGTGTTATTTACAACACAATGGAATGCAATCCTTGAAACAACGCAATCATTAACTCTAACAATATCTATTTTAATTTTGAGGTTTTCCCGAATTTTTTCCAAGAAAATAAATAAATCATTTTTATTTTACCATTTTTTCTAGTTTTAATTGCACTTTTAAGTTCACCTCAATTTTACATTTAAATTCATCAGTAGAAAGTGCTACTTTATGTTATACGGTTGTAAATATTGTAGTAAGTGTGCATATGTGCATACATTTAAAGCAACATCAAATGAAATATCCTATGCGTTAAGGGGCCAACATTACCATACGCATATGACTGTGGTTGTGATGTGGTTCTTAAATCAATGAAAACATACATTCACCGGGGCTTAGTACATGACTGGGTTTATGTTGGTCGTAGTTTGGCCGGCCAATTCCAAAATCTCTTTGCCGTTGCACTCGTAGATCAGTTTGCAGCCTATTAGGAAGAAGATGGCGCTCTTGAAAATTTGTCGGCTGAACGGATCGTAGTAGCAGTTCTCCAAGAAGGATATCACGGAGTTCTTTGAGTCGACGCCCGCGGTAACGCTCGAGGTGGCGTTGGCATCTTCGCTGGCGCTGGCGTTGGCGCTGGCGTTGGCGCTGCCGCTGGCGCTCGTGTTCGAGGGGTTGGATGAGTCAGACATGTTCCTAGTGTCCTGGAACACAGACGAGCAGACTCTGTCACCGTTGAGAGACTCAGTAACTATGTCTTTGAGAGTGTGTGAGAGATTGATTGAGGTCTATTCAAGGCGGGATTAAGGCCGGAAGAGGAAGGAATAGTGTGCTGGAACTCAGAGGAGCAGACTCAATAACAATGTCTTAAAGACACACAAACAACAACACAAACACACTAACAATGTCTTAAGTTCTTAGAGATTGATTGAGGTATATTCAAGGCGGGATTAAGGCCGGAGGAGGAAGGAATAGTGTGCTGGAACTCAGAGAAGCAGACTCAATAACAATGTCTTTGAGAGATTGATTGAGGTCTATTCAAGGCGGGATTAAGGCCAGAGGAGGAAGGAATAGAGAAATACATTATTACATTTATGATCAGCTTCCCTGCAATGTTGCTCAATACTGAAAGGTGTTTAAAGGGGTATTCAGGCAATACTAAAGAAAATATTATAACAACTTCTATCCATGACAGATAATTATACTTAACTTATATAAAAAGCTAGTTCTTATGTCAAAGAGAAAAATGCCGATGCATATTTTGGGCCAGTTGCTCAACAATTATTTTTGTAAAGTAAAGCAGATTTAAATGTTTGTGGGGGGGGGGGGGGGAGGGCTGTGTTATGAATTAGAAATATCTTCTTTCTGGCGTTGAAATATTGTCGTTGGTTAAGGTGTAGTTAATGTTTTACTGAATGAAATGGCCACTCCGAGCGTTAACCGATGCATTTATTGTTCCAGGGCCCGGGTCTGATCGCGTCCTGTACAGATGCGCCGGTACACTCATCAACAGTCGCTACGTCATCACAGCTGCTCACTGCGTCACCAACCTGCCCGGCGGGCTAGTATTGTGAGTAGTAAGCCAGTATAATCGCGTCGCGTTTACTTGCAGGGTGTTGTCGTCACGGATTATGTAATAGTGACGTGACGCGTGGGACAACTACCAACCTAAACCTAGTTGCATCTCCTTCTCCTGCCTCAAGTATAATTGTAGTGATAATATCGCTCGCATGTTGTCAGACGTGGTGGGGTCGCATTCCATTCACGGTTGGTGCAGTCAATACAGTGGATAATAACAATACAGCTATATCGGGCAATCTCGAGTTCAATAACGTTGAAATAGACCGTGTGGAGCGACCGTCTCTTCTCAGAATTTTAGGGGACAACTTGCTTCTTACGGTGTCGCCAGTATATATACAGGCATAAAAGACTATCATGGTAGTTGATATACCTGTTACATATAATGTTCGCGCCGTTTATTCGTCGCTAGTGATATGTATTTTTCGGTGTTGGTATATCTGTCTATTTATTTCATATGTTTCGATTTCGGCCAATCACATCTCTTACAGTTTTCCGTGCAAATGCACTATCTCCAATCTCGTCAGTATCGTTCGAGCTTCGACCTCGTAAAGTTCAATTATTCGTAGTGTCCCAGTCTCCGACCTCGTCGGTCACGTCTGTATTGTTCACGTCTCGACCTCGTCAAGTCAAGTGTATTTCTCTCTCGTTTATTCTCTCGCGCCCAGACGGCTTCTCCGACGCTGCATGTCGTGGGTTCGATCGCCTTCCAGGCATTTTTCATCTTTCCTTCTTTTCTCTTCTAAACTCGAGTTTCTTTCTTCTATCTCTTTCTCACGACGGCCACTTTCCGCCCGTCGCTGTCATCTACGTTTCGTCACCTTTCAAACATCATTCGGGTAAGTCTACACAAAAATATATACAGTCCACTAAAAAACTCCTCGGAGTGAGCACCCCGGCTCAAACATATGGTCCTCGCGGAGCCGAATTGTCCGGTATTTTTCCGCATTTTTCTCGAAGATTTTCTCAATCAAGGTCAGTCCATAGTTGGTCGCACAATACACACGTCATTGAGTGTTGTGTGTTTCCGCTCTCGTATTCAATTGATTGTGCTATTCAGTGTGTGGCTCTTACGTACGTCGTACATCCCTTGTGTTTCTAACATTGTCTTTTGCATTTCCGATCATAATGGTCGATATTACGGCAGAACTAAACAAGTTAGTTGCTCGACGCGAGTTCATATTCGCGTCCGCCCAACGAACGTACACTGCGTTCGAAAAAATAAAACCTGAACAAGTTGAGTCACATAGGCCTCGGTTCGATGAATTATCTGTTCTGAAATCGGATTTTCAAGAAATTCAAATGTCCATTGCCGATCTCAACACTCAAGTAGTTCTTCCTGCCAAGCCGATCGAAATAGACAAAGTTCAGGACAGTTTTGAAACGTTGTTTTACGCTGCCAAATCTCGGTTTCTCACGGCTGATAAATTAAATCAGCGTCCTGCTGTGACTCAACCTGGGTCTCTACCCGCTTCAGTCAAACCATCCATTGCGTTGCCTGTCATAGATCTTCCCAAGTTCAAAGGTGACATTTGTAAATGGCCCGAGTTCTATGCTCTATTCAAGTCTCTTATTGATGATAACAAGTCATTAAGTTATGTTCAAAAATTACACTATTTAAAAACTTCGTTGTCTGAAATACCGTTGGCACTCATCTCAGAGTTTCAAATAATTGAGGAAAATTATCCCCTCGCTTTGCAAACGCTCGTCTCTCGTTATCAAAACCAGCGATTACTAGGGAGCTTATATGTTCACAAGATTTTAGATTTTGTTCCTCTGAAAACGTCATCTTATGACGGTCTTCAAGCATTTCTCAAAGTACATCGCAATTCTGTCGACTCTTTGAAAGCCCTGAATATTCCTGACCTGGGCGATTTCCTTCTACTGTGTTTGGCATTAGATAACCTCGATACGTCATCTCGCAAGGCTTTTGAAACCAAACAATCGTCTAATTCGACTCCCCAATATAAATCGCTTATTGATTTTGTCGAAGACCAATCTAAAGTAATGGAGTTATGTGCTGTCGGTAAAAACTCAGTCACTTCTGTCAAAAGTTCTCCCCTTGTGAAGAAAGTAAATACGTTGATGGTGTCATCTGATGTTTCGAACTTGAGTTCAAAACCATCTCACAATGACTCATCTCGCAATCACGCTCATACTAACGTGTCCACTTGTCCGTTATGTAAGGCTTCGCATTCATTCTATCAATGTAATGCTTTCCGTGGTTTAACCGTAGACCAACGTTACGACACTCTGCGACAGTTAAAACGCTGTTTTAATTGTATGGGTGCACATCTACGAACCCAATGCAGTTCGACAAAGTCTTGTTCCGTGTGTCATAGTACCAGACATCACTCTATGTTGCATGTAGACTCCACTCAGTCTTCTGCGGACGATACTCCTATCTCCGATCAAGGCCATCAGGTGCCACAGACTCTGTCGTGTCAAGTCCGGGGTTCGAACCCCACTCATCAAACCGTCATATTGGGCACCGTTCGCGCACTCATAAGTGATGCCCACGGGATATTGCACCCATTTCGCGCGGTTATTGACTCCGGGTCGCAAATCTCTGCCATCACTAATTCGTTAGTGCAACGTTTGGGCTTAAAGGTCAAACCAGCCACCGCCCAACTGTCAGGTGTTGGTCAAATTCATGCTCGTGTGCATGGTATCGTTCAATGCAGTATAGCTTCTCGACGTTCTAAGCAACCGGCTATACATGTAAACGCGCACGTTCTCTCAACCATCGCCGGCAATTTGCCTACTTCCTCCGTGTCCACTGAGGTCATAAAGCGCTATCATGACCTTGACCTCGCTGACGATCAATTCAATGTTCCCGGACCCATTGATTTTCTCATTGGTGCCGATCTCTACTCTGACATTCTCTGTAAGACAGGAAACACAATCGTGGGCAGCAAACCTGCCGCACTCAACACAGTTTTCGGTTGGGTGATTTTGGGTCCAGTCAACTCTTCTGAACCTGCACCTGAGTCATCCTACTCTTTTCTCGCCGTGGCCAATACTCCTTTGGAACACACTCTTCGTCTCTTCTGGGAAACAGAAGAAGTTAGTCGACCCCCCTCTCTAGACCCATTGGATTCGCTCGCTGAAGAGCATTTCATTAAAACCCACTCTCGCGACCCATGCGGTCGCTACTCGGTCGCTCTACCTTTCAAGCCTGACTGTATTATGCCAGGCTATAATCGTGACGTCGCGCTCAAGAACTTTGTCAGTTTGCAGCGTCGTCTAAAGCGTGATCCTCCACTTCATGACACCTATCACGAGTTCATGAGTGAATACGCTCGTTCACTGCACATGCAGCCTGCTTCTCAACCTTCAGAGTACATTATCCCGCACCATTGTGTACACAAGGTCACAAGCTCTACCACTAAATTGCGAGTGGTATTCAACGCCTCCTCCCCTGATAAACGTGGAGTTGCTCTCAACCACGTCTTGCTCAGTGGTCCCAAACTTCAGAGTGACCTTCCCCGGGTTCTCACTACATTTCGTGTCTATCCCGTAGCCCTGTGCGCGGACGTGAGACAGATATACCGTCAAATCCTTGTACACCAGGATGACCGTGTCTATCAGCACATATTTTGGCGCCCGGAACCTTCCTCCCCTGTTATTGAGTACGAGCTCAACACAGTGACTTACGGTCTCACGCCCTCTGCTTTCCAGGCCCAAAGAGTGTTGCAGCAACTTGTCAAGGACGAGGGCGCGCAGTTTCCTCTCGCTTCACGCGCCCTCACTTCAAACATCTACATCGATGACATAGTATCCGGTGCCAGTGACCTTGACGAAGCTCTCGCGCTTCGCGCTGAGTTGCAATCAATCACTCAGTGCGCCGGGGTCGAACTTCGCAAATGGGCTAGCAACTCTTCCGACGCTCTTAGCGCTCTTCCCCAGGACCACCTGGAGACTCCCCTGGTATTCTCTAACGATGAGCAGACTCTGAAAATTCTTGGATTGTTGTGGGACCCTCGCTCTGATTGCTTCAGTTTTCACACTCTACCTTTCAAAGGTTGTGTCACCAAACGTTCCATACTCTCCTACATTGCGCGCATATTCGACCCTCTCGGGTTTCTCACCCCTATTCTCTCCTGGATGAAGGTGTTCATGCAGAATCTCTGGCTCTTGCGCGTGGAGTGGGACGAATCACTTCCGGAGTCGCTTTCTCAGACTTGGATCACTGCCATCGAAAGCGTGTCCAAGTTGAGTGATGTCAGTGTTCCGCGCCTCCTTGTTTTGAGTGACGCCACCTACCGGCTTGTGGGGTTTTGTGACGCCTCCGAGAAGGCCTATGCTGCTACTCTCTATTTGCACGTTGAGACGTGCTCGCAATCTCATGTCAGACTGTTGAGAGGCAGGAGCAAGGTCGCGCCCGTCAAGCTTCTCACTGTCCCTAAACTGGAGCTCAGTGGCGCATTGTTATTGTCTCGGGTGTTGAAAGATGCCCTGCCCGCTCTCGAGTTTTTGCACATAGAAACAGTGTTGCTCTATACCGATTCCACGATCGTACTTGCCTGGCTCTCTACCCCCCCACATCAGCTTAAGACTTTCGTCGCCAATCGAGTGGTTGAAATTCTCGAGACCACTTCTCCTCTGAACTGGTCTCACGTTCGTTCCGAAGAGAACCCTGCCGACTGTGCCTCTCGGGGACTTCTCCCCCAAGACTTGTTGAACCATCCCATATGGTTCTCTGGTCCCCCGTTCATGCGTTCGCCCCCCTTTACTTGGCCTCGCTCGGTCCCCTCGCGTGAACCTAGCCACGAGGTGCCTGAGCTGAAGGCGTCTCCCACAGTTCTGATCAGTCTTGATCCCGTTGTTGACCCTCTACTAGCTAGGCTGCAAAGCTTCTCCTCGCTCGTCAAAGCCAAGCGCGTGTTTGGTCACGTGGTACGGTTTTCCCGCATTTTGCTTGCTCGCCGAAGTCAGCTTGCTCCTCCCACTGGTCCCCTGCTCCCGTCCGAACTTGAGGACGCGATGCGTTTGTTCGTACGCATCACTCAACGACATTATTTCGCCAATGAGTTCAAGCAATTGGCGAAACACTCGCCCGTGTCTCACCGCTTCGCCCCCCTCAAACCCTTCATTGACTCCCGTGGGTTTCTCAGGGTGGGCGGCAGACTTCACTACTCTTCACTTCCCGAAGACGCACGTCATCCGCTCTTGCTTCCCAAAGAAGCTCATCTGTCCGCACTCTTGTGTGATGCTTTCCATCTCACGTCATTGCACTCTGGCCCTCGCACTGTCCAAGCTCTCATTCAACAGATGTATTGGATCGTTGCTTTACGCGGTTTATTGCGGCAACGCATTCGACGTTGCTTAACATGTTTCAAATTCCGTGCCAAGCCTGTTCAGCCAATCATGGCTGAGCTGCCTGAACCTCGCGCTAAGCCTTCACGCGCTTTCCTCAACGTAGGCACTGATTACGCTGGCCCTTTCTCCGTGAAGACGAGTCCCCGCCGTAACGCCCCCATCGTCAAGGGTTATTTGTGCCTGTTCATCTGCATGGCCACCAAGGCTGTTCACCTAGAGTTGGTCTCGGACTTATCCACTGAAGCCTTCTTGGCCTGTCTTGATCGGTTTCTCGCTCGTCGTGGCCTCCCCGCTCATATTTATTCCGACTGTGGTCGTAATTACGTAGGTGCTGCCCGTACGCTCCGCGAGATACACGATTCTCTCACCTCAGCTAAAACTACTATCGCTGACAAGCTCGCTCTACGTAATGTTCAGTGGCATTTCAACCCCCCTTACGCCCCTAATTTCGGTGGCCTATGGGAAGCTGGAGTGAAGTCCGCCAAACTACTTCTACACAGATTAATTAAGGATTCCTCCCTTAATTTCGAGGAGTATTCTACCCTGTTTGCACGTATTGAAGCCGTGTTGAACAGTCGACCTCTTTGTGCCACTTCGTTCGACCCCCTGGAAGGCCCTGATTACCTTTCCCCCGCCCACTTGTTGATTGGCACCTCACTTCTCGCACCTCCTGAAACAGCTATCGCCGAGTCCACTTCTCACCTTTCTCGTTGGCATCGAGTCCGTCAGCTGCATCAATCCTTCTGGACGCGTTGGTCCAGAGAGTATCTGCATACGCAAATGCAGCGTGGGAAGTGGGTGCACGCGTGTCCTAATCTCAAGGTCGGTGACGTCGTCTTCGTGTTGGAACCCGCCACTACCCCTTTATCTTGGCCTATTGGCAGGGTGGTTCAGGTGTGCCCTGGTAACGACAACGTCGTCCGAGTCGCGTCCGTTCGCACGTCAAAGGAGTGTTCACCCGACCGGTGAACAAGTTAGTTACCCTCCCCTCTCTTTAGTCGTTCGTTTCGGAGTGTTGTTAGATTTAGGTTTTGTAGTTCTTAGGTTGTTATTTCTCATTGTCCTATCTAAAATTGGTCTATTTTAGGTGGGCGGTATGTTCGCGCCGTTTATTCGTCGCTAGTGATATGTATTTTTCGGTGTTGGTATATCTGTCTATTTATTTCATATGTTTCGATTTCGGCCAATCACATCTCTTACAGTTTTCCGTGCAAATGCACTATCTCCAATCTCGTCAGTATCGTTCGAGCTTCGACCTCGTAAAGTTCAATTATTCGTAGTGTCCCAGTCTCCGACCTCGTCGGTCACGTCTGTATTGTTCACGTCTCGACCTCGTCAAGTCAAGTGTATTTCTCTCTCGTTTATTCTCTCGCGCCCAGACGGCTTCTCCGACGCTGCATGTCGTGGGTTCGATCGCCTTCCAGGCATTTTTCATCTTTCCTTCTTTTCTCTTCTAAACTCGAGTTTCTTTCTTCTATCTCTTTCTCACGACGGCCACTTTCCGCCCGTCGCTGTCATCTACGTTTCGTCACCTTTCAAACATCATTGGGGTAAGTCTACACAAAAATATATACAGTCCACTAAAAAACTCCTCGGAGTGAGCACCCCGGCTCAAACATATAACTTAAGTAATTGCTTATTCAAATCGTGCCGATTAAATCTGCCGATCATACTGACAGCGATTAAAAAAAAGTGGTTGTTCTCGTTTTTTGAAATTTTCACCAAATTGCTTTGTATGGGCTGTTTACACGAACATTGTGTTTCCGCAATATAATATGGCTGGCATGTTGAACGAATACAAAAGATTTAGAGACGACTTTCAACAAATTTACATAAAGTAAGAATCTGATCTACTTTCAGCAACATTCCTCACAATCACGAGTTTGATGGATGGTATAGTAGGACAATTTGAGCGCGATCAATTCATTGAAGTATTATAGGTACCACTGAACTTGCGCATCACAGCTTTTTCTGCCGTGACCATACTATACTACTGTGTAGGCCTATTTGAGAACGAATGTCGGCGGGGCTGTTTCTAAGACTGAAAGTTTTGTTGTTTCCTCAAGGTCTACGATCCGTCTGGGAGAGCTTGACGACACGACGGATCCCGACTGCGTCAACGACGAGTGCGCAGACCCCGTGCAAAACTACTCCCCCACGCAGATCACGGTACACCAGACGTACGACAAGCCGCAGTTTAAGAACGACGTGGGCTTGGTACGCTTGGACAGACCGGTCAACGTCACCAGTAAGCGTTATTATAAGTTAATATATTAATATAAGTAAACAAATTGTTCGGACAAACATGGTTTAAAACATTCACGCACTACTCACCGCGTATGTTTTTAACCGTGTTTGTCCGAACAATTTTTTTTTTTTTACTCAGTGCAAGCAAAAAGACTGTGGGAAGACAGAAGTGGATGGCGTGAGCTAGTGGGAAGAAAAGAGAGTGAATTTGAAGAGGACATGACAGGCCTGGCAAGCCGGTGCTAGGAGCTCTTGAAGTGCCCTAGAATCCTGGTGGATAGCCATCCCCTGACCTAGCTTAAGTTGGAAACAGGAGCCAGAGATACACACACATACTCATATTATCATCTTCCGGTTAATGAGTCCAGGGCCTGGATTCACAAAGATGCGTAACTCTAAGTTGTCCTAAGTTAGGCAAATCCTAGCTAGATAGGCCTAAATCAAGGTAAATCATGTCTAGGTATTAATACACATTCACAAATCAAATATTATTAGTTAAATTGTTCATATTTTACTATATTTTATCTTTATAACATTGCAGAACGACATATTGGGGATTTATATCACTAAGATTTGCCTAAACTAGGACGTCTTAGCACTTAGGCACCTTTGTGAATCTGGGCCCTGGTGTGTGTTATTAGTTTATATATTATTATAGACACTCACTGATAATCAGTGTTGTTGAGATGTGGTACTTGTAAGGGCGTGTATTCTTACAGTGCGCGTGGCGGCCGTACTGAATGTTCACTTCAGTTTATAGGCAGATGATTCAGTTGCTATTTTTTAACTCAGGGCATGTTCCAACTTCTCTATTTTGGCCTGTTTTGCCTACTTTGCTGACTAACACAATAGTTAACAATTGTTGTTAAAAACGTCAAGTTGGAACACCCCCTCCCCCTTAGTATTACTATAGACTGATATAATACTTTCTTTTCTCGTCCACTAGTTAAGCTAATTTATATTGGATAGCAAGAAAAATGAATGGCTGAAAAGTCATCATCGCATAAGAGGAAAAAAAAAGTTCTATGGTTTACAATTTGGCACACAATTATTTTCATCAAGCGTAAATATTATATTATGCTGTGTTAAAACTCTTACATTTCATTATATGATAAGCACATTTGTCTTCTTTAGACAGCTAAAATATAGCTAAACACATTTTGGTAGGTACCCTATAAAATTGCCATCTAGTCATCGATTGGCAACTATTTTTTTACACTACACCTGTATTTGTTAAACAGATTGTTCATGTCGGAGATTAATAATCATTATTATTATTTGGGGGTTCACGATGTACTCGACACCTAAAGTCGGTTTTTTTTTCAAGAGTATATATGAAAATAATGTGGTTCAATTGACATAACAGACTAAATGGTACAAATTTGTTGGACAATATTAATAATAGTGTTATATGTTAATGATGTTAAGATATCAATTAAATATTAATAAGAAACCCGGCGTGTCTGCCGAGGCATAAAAGCACTGGTTTAGCATTTGAAACAGATTGAAGGTTGCCAATTGCATTTCTCGAAGGTCGGAGGAAAGCCAAACGATTCTAGTTCCTCTATGAACCAGTTAAAACCAGAACTTGTTTGCAACAGCTGGGAAACTGATCTTCTTGCGCCAATTAATGTTATTACATTTAAACGCTGGACATAGGTTAAAGACCTCACGCAAGTAGTCGGCTTGAAAGTTAAAGACACCTCGACTGCCCCAGGTATACGTATATATGACGGTAATGTTAGTAATTCCTAAAGTACCATAATATGTAGGCCTACAGAGTTTATTTCCAAAACTACACAACGTTCAAGTAATCACAGAAGAATTGCCTCGGCCACCATGGTTTACAATGATGTTTTGTAAGCGATAAACCAACCAAACAAAACTTGTTGTAAACCAATAAGTCTAGCTAGTAATTAGAAATAAACATACTAGTGTATTCTAGATTGTGACTACCTACATGAATATCACATGTATGTACAGTACACAGCCGAATTCTGGAAATCGACTGTTTGTCTCTCAATTGTTTATTTATTTGTGAAAGCAGTCGAAGCTGCTTGAAAAGGTAAGGAACCATTCATGTTATCACTCACCCCATATAAAAGACAGTGGCAATTAATTTGGTTCTTATTTAGAACAATATCTATACCCTATTTATTTACTGAACAATGAGTTTGCAGAATACTGAGAAAACACTTTGGCGCAACAAATTAATCTGCATTGTCATGCCTCTTCATAATCTCTTCCACTTAGTTTTCACAAACAGCTTTATCTTTTCGCCATTAACAAAAACTTACACTGTAAATAAAAACAACAATAATTGCCGGAAGTTAAAAATGAGCTGGTTTGTTAACGTGTCTGTCTGTGGGGTAATACCGGGTGCCTTGTTAGTGTTTCTCAATGTTATGGAAATAACGCAATTCCCCGAAGCTGACTGGGTAATTGTTGGTATAGGTCGTACTGCACGAGTTAGATGTTTCAGGCACTAAAAAACCGTGTATACTCGGCATCAAACTAGCAACAGAGTAATATTTGGCCAAATCAATAAGTAAAATAAATAAATTCGTATTAATAAAGTCTACACACTCAGTAACAAGACTGATTTTTAGTGGGGAAAACCCTGAACCCCCGCTTTGAACATTGATATAAAATAATGTGTTTTTGACTTTACCACTTGTTAGGAGTAGGCCTATGGGTCCGTAGGCTATAGTTTTCTTGCAGCGGAAACCAATAACATGTTTCTCTGTTGCAGCGTACGTGAGTCCAATATGTTTGCCGTTCGATTCTCTGAGAAGTAAGAACTACACCGGCCTCAAGGCGGTGGTGGCTGGCTGGGGAGCCTCGAATGTCGGTGAGTTGTTTTCTACTGACAATGCAATCCAAGGGATTATAGCAACAGTATTATGTAGCCTACTTTATCACCAAAAAAATAAGAGATCGAGGACGTTTCTCGTACTTATTGCTCTACGGGGATTTTTCTCATAACGCATGGTTTTTTTTTCTAGATTTATAAATAGAATAGTAAATTTGTTACATTTTCCAGCTCGCGCTAGTTTCTCTTTGATAACACTGTCCTGTCTCTACTGGTTGACCAGATCTTACATGATGGCCTGATTAAGCCAAATGTGGGCATATGATAAAAAAAAAAAACTATCCCAGTTGTATTGGATTCTGTCACAACACCTCATATGGGGTGTTTATAAACATGATAATTACGCAGAAAACGTTAATCGCCACTGGAGTGTCGCTTTTATGTACTATATAAATATGGATAGTCCCTTCGTTCTAGCTGTCTGTTGCGATCGTCGTTTCAAACAAGTTCTGAACGTTCCAAACCACTGTCAATTATTGTTTAATTGATTTCTACATCAAGCACGGAATAATTATTAGCTTGTTATTGTATTTTCATATTTTAGAGCAGACAACTGTAACTTTTGGCACCTCCTGCATTCGGTAGCTATGCCTTGTCTGTCTTTAAGGAAGAACTGGGCCTAATGAGTTGCATTAGTATGGTTTAAGAGAGTTGGCAGAATACGGCAGGTCCGAGGTTTAAGCAACTATACTAGAAGTAACAACCTCAAGCAAGGAGTAACAAGCATACACTTGTTGTGTGCAATGGACTTGGCTTGATGATGTGTTAGATTTCAAATTTTGCTAGTTTGAATACTCATAAACCAAATCAAAACAGACCTACGCACGTTGCGTCACCGAGGTTCAGAATATTATACGCTTTCACCTCCCTCCTACTCATGCCAGCATGTAACATATATGTTTTATGACAATAGCGCTATTTTGGCGCTGTATTATACTTTCAACGTAATATTGTATATATTATTATTAATCTTACCTGGTATTTGAGTGTTTATTTCAGTTTCTGATCACAGCTTCTAGAGTGGAAAATGCAGGAGTGTTTTTGTTTTCTCTAAACAAACAAATGCAGCATTTCTCATTCGATTCTTGATAAAATCCAAGGAGCTTTATTTCCCTTTGTTCACGACGTACTAGACAAGAGCTTTCAAATGGGGGAAAAATTATTGAAAACAAAATGGTGATTTTTTTATCCCATGCAACAGAGTCGATAAAAAAAGTTCTCAGGGGAAACTTCTCTATCGACTCTGCATGTGACGACCTCACTTGGGAGTTAAACGAACCTCCGCCAGGCGGAGATCAAGTAGACCTTGAGGTTCGTGGGTGCCCTATGTTCCAGGCACGTCGAGCGCGACCCCTGTGCTGCAGTGGGTGAGTCTGACCGTAGCACCCTTGGCTCAGTGCGTGCGAACCTTCGCGACGCGCACGGGGGTGCAGGTGGGTCCGGGACAGATGTGCGCGGGGGGTGAACAGGGGCGCGACTCCTGCGAGGGGGACAGCGAAATCATGGTTGACGTCTAAATGTACTTGTTGCTGAAAGCGTGGGTGCCCTATGTTCCAGGCACGTCGAGCGCGACCCCTGTGCTGCAGTGGGTGAGTCTGACCGTAGCACCCTTGGCTCAGTGCGTGCGAACCTTCGCGACGCGCACGGGGGTGCAGGTGGGTCCGGGACAGATGTGCGCGGGGGGTGAACAGGGGCGCGACTCCTGCGAGGGGGACAGCGGGGGACCCCTGATGCGCCCCGAACAGCCGGATGCCGACAGCCTCCCTCGGTACTTCCTTATCGGCATCGTCTCATTTGGGGCCAAGCGGTGCGGCTCCGACAACATGCCCGGCGTCTACACCGATGTGGCGTCATACCTCGACTGGATACTCACTAGCATACAGCCGTAACGTGCATCTACCTCTCCACACTGTTCCCGCCTGAACCGGCTACAAAGAAAACAGTGTATCTGTACTCTACCGAATTTCCGTCGAGAACGATCAAGATCGAGTTTGTATGATCTTTCTCGGCAGAAATGGATGTAATTTCGGTCCGAAATTGATTCTGAAGAGTTATAGGATAGGAGTGTCTTGAGACAACCTTACAGATGCTTTCGTCATAGACGAGCAACTCGTGACCAATCAGCGATCGGTATTTGAGATTGGGTATATATATCACATCGCCTACGACGAAAGCATCTATAAGGTTGTCACCGTTGTCTATAGGGACGCGTGTACCGACATAGCATGTGTGGAGTAGACGGCCTGGACCCATATCCTAAAACGTTTCCTATTTCATTTTGTCTATTCGAAAATGTGATCAATATTTTGAAGTTACAATTCGAAATGTGCATTTGAAAACGGGTTCACCGGAAACGGGAGAACTTGACGAGTCCACCAATCAGATTCAAGCAAAAGTTTTTTTGAATATTCCCTCACCATCACAATAAAGCGTGATCTCACCGATTTCGTTGAGGCATCATTTGAGGTTATGTTTGCTACACGATAGCGTTAGTAGGCCCAATTATCTACAGTGGGTTGCGTTGGAAAACGCAAGCATGTGAACTTAGCTTTAGGTGTAAGATAATGAACTGGTGGGACGAAAAAGATCACTGCTTCATTCATCCACTTTGTATCACAGCGTTGTCGTCTTCGGTCGCCATGACAATCAGAGTCGGTCCAATCGTAACAATAGGGGTGGTTAATGCGCATCTCCACGTGTTCGCCCGGAGCGAATGCGTTGGCGAACCGCTCCCACCTGACGAGGCGATCTGTGCAACAGACCACTCACCTGTTGAATCTGACAGGTATAAACATGTCGACCGGAGATTACCGCGTGACAAACAATGAATCAAATGTATGTAAGGGTGCGCGCACGAAGAACTTTACTTTATTGTAATTAAGGGTATTGTAGGGCACAATGTCCTGTTTAGCCTGATGAGTGATGATTGATGAATAAAAACGAGGAAGGGAGGGGAAGCCTGGTACCGGCACGTAGCCAACTCCTGTTGAAAAGTACCAAGGGTACCATCATCTTTACGTCCCATCCGAAAGGACGGTGTAACTTTGACCAGTCATATAGGTTCCTCCACTAACCTGGACTGCCGAGCAGTTGATGAGAAGAACGAAGCTGTTACACAAGCTTTCGAACCATCCAATCTGCTCTAACAAACGGTAACTAGTGTTTCAGAGGAGCACAAAGAAACTCGCTTACTGCACTTGAAAGCATGGTAACATTCATGACGTAGTTCAGCGCTGGCAACCAGCGCAGGCAACCAGCTTTCTTCGTGCGCGCACCCAGGGCCTTGATTCTCTATGGTCAACGATAAGGTGATCACCGGTTTTGGTCGTTATGAGAAGGCTGTGACCCAATCACAGCCGTCCATTCGCCTTCCGTAACGACAGAAACCGGTGAGAAATTTACCACAGATTTAGAGAATCGGGCTCCAGGTCACAAAAATGTTGCTTCTCACGAAATACTCACCACGTCGCAAATGAGTAGTCGACCTACCAAGTTTTTGCAAAGCTCTCTAAAAGTACCAAATCATTTTAAACATGTTGTTACTAGTTTGTACTGCTCAAGATGAAGATAAAATCACTTATATATTTTTACTCTGCTGTTAAACATAGTAGAAAAGTTATTCTTCATTCTTTAGGTAACCATATTTCGTGCATTATGTCATAGACGTACACTGCATAATGAATGTGTGTATTAGGCTAGAAGCCAAAGTGTTCAGTTCCAATGTGGAATTAAATGATTACATGTATAAACTAACACACAATAGCATATTGAACAGTACTATGTTTGAGCTTAGATAAGCCTTGTGTAAGACATTAGGCACCCATCTAGGCTTCAGGGCCCTATTTATGTGTATGTGTGTTAGTGTGAGTACTTATTTAATATTAATGATGCCTGCGACAAAAGAAACTAGAATTTAATTAAATAATAAATTGAGTATACATCTAATGTAGTTTTATAACGATACAATGTTTACGCTTGTAACACTGACAGTAACAACTTATTTTTTCATTGTGTTGGTATTATTTAAGTTTGTAGTTTACTGTCAATAAATCATTATTTTATAAAGAACTAGTAATTTATTTTTCTAATATTATAACCTAATACACATATATCTAATTATCGACGCTAAAACAATGTTCCAGTTCTTGCATTATACCTTAGGGTTTAGATAATTATTTCTCTACATTCCTTGGGAATCCAAGCATTTGAGATCTACCAAAAAGCCATGTGCTCCAAAAAAATACAAACTCATTTTTCTCTAATATGATTCACAATGGTGAGATGTAGGCATACAAACCTTATTACCAATCAAGATTTAGTTCACGTCACTACCTTTAAAAATTGTTCAAAAGGTAGTGAACAAAGAGGAGTAACATCGAAAAACGTTGCCTTGATAACGATTGTACTAGCATTTTGATACTTGTAGAGCACAATTATCTACTATGAAATATATAAGATAATAAGCCGGAACAACCTGCAACCAGTTCGCCACTCATATTGGCCAACACCCATCGCTCTGAAGAGGAACGACGATATTCACATTATTTGTGAGGTGTACAAGGGTACAGTACACACTTCTCCCTTAAAATATACCAATTATTACCCCACTCGCCAGTGTGCTTGAAATGCTAACATCCCTGGCTGGTGGAACAGTGCATGCTCACCCACGAGTCAAGGTTAGTAAATACCTGTCCCTGTCCTTCGTCGAACTCCCAAGGTTTACTAAACCACCGCTAGAAGATCTATGGCAAATCTATGGTGCTCAACAAGTTGGGGTAGTTTCAGACACTGAACACTCCGAAGGGGCCATGCAAGGTATGTGATTAGTTTGATATCTATGCTGCTCCAGGAATCTTCCAGAGACCTTTCCCCTTATCAGTTTCAAGATTAAATAGGTACTTTAAATTAAGGTATGTCTATATTATTGTCAGCCAATAATCCAGGTTGCATGAAACGCAAACGTGTTTTAAAAACGATAGCTTTTTGTTTGGAAGAATCTTTATAAACCCAAGAACAAATATGTAGATTCCTCTTTATAAGGAAACTACCAACATGGGATTGATGTGTAATGTAAGTAAAAATAGAACATCATGCGTTCATAATTCTTCGTCTCCTAGATAACAATGAACCCAAGACTGAATATGACGTCAGTTTACGCGGAACTACTGTCGGAAATCATACGACGAATGCTTCCGTAACTAAAATGAAAGGAAACTAGGAAGAAAACTAAGAAGCAAAGATTACAATCTTTTTTGTGAGTCATACATTCGCGCAAGCTCGGTTGACAGTAATTGTTATCTCGAGCGAGTATTTACGTACGTGTAGACCTACCAGTAACATATAGGGGTAACACGTGATACTCCAGGGAGATAGCTGGTTCGATTCCAGTCACCGGCAATCCTCTGAGGTTTGTCGAGTGTTTTCTTAGTCATAACCAAATTCTAGGGTTGAGTTCTAACCTACTAATACAGTTGTCTGTGCTAATACCCTTCTAAACTATTCCAACACTGCACCTATTTTAGTCACCTGAAGAAGAGCACATCAGGAAAACTGTTTTCACCTACAGCTGGGATTTTTTTATTACCACCGAACAAACTACAGCTATACTGTTACTACAGCATACATTCCCTCACGCTCTCTCACTCACGCACACGCACACTCATGCACACTCACGCACGCACGCACGCACGCACGCACGCACTCGCACGTAGTGAGAGAAAGAAGAGTGTAATGTTGGTTATACAATACATACAACTCCTACTCTATGTCATTTAGTTTGATAGAAATTGAAGTAAATTCCTAGAAACACATAATATTATTGTTTCACTGCATACTGAACACGTTTCAACTTACGGTCATTGTTCTTCTGAACGATAAAACAATTCATAACCGAGAATTCTCATAACGGCCAAAATTAAACACTGATAACCTACACATAAGTAGAAGGAAGTTCAGGGTGATTTGTGTACCAAGAATTTCACGCTATCAGTGCCCCCCCCCCCCCCCCCCCCTTCCTGTCATATCCTCTCTCGGAGTAGGAAACTGATACCGCAGGCTTCATTTGCTCAAGATGCAGCGTTTGGTTGGGTGCGCGACTGTGTTACTGGGTCTGGCTAACGGATTCAACTTATCACCCAGACATGCGACTGTCATTGAAGATCCACAGCGTCAACCCGACAGCTACTTCGGGTATACTGTGAACCTCATAGCGGGGAAGTCAACAGGCTCCAACGCGTGGTAAGTCAACATTATCTAACCTTGGACTTTAATGGAAAATTGTAAATATTGAAGCCATCCTGTTTAAAAATCGCGATCGTCATGATACCGGATAAGCGCAAGATCCAACAATATCTGAATAAGTATTGTTGGATCATGGGATAAGCGTGTGTTTGTTTATGTTCCATATAATTATATCCATGCTATAGTTGTACAACAACTTCGGTAATGCTTCCGTCACGGGTGGGTGAGCGGCAGCCAACCAGCGGCCGTGGCTAATTCAAGTACCTGCTCAGGTTGGCCGGGACCGTAAACACGTCATTGATTGATGACGAAAGCATTACCGAAGTTGTTGTACGACGACTTTACTAAACTCTGTCCAGGATATATGACAGGGGCTGCTTTTTCAAGAACGCCGTTCTTACTCGGAACTTGTTTTGGGAATAGGTCGCTTCTAAGTTGGAAAGTGTGATTCTTCAAAAAGTATAGGATGGTTTAAAAAAATCGGCAACGTTTACTATACAGAGCAGGGGGGTCTGTAGTGGGGGTGTAGTGCGGTGTGGTTTTAAAATGCCGATCTGTGGTTCCTACTCATACTGTAACGGAAGGTTGAGTTATATGGTTTTATTGGGTAGTTGCTTGAAGGTGAGCGGTACAGTAGGGTCGTGCGTTCATGAAGTTTCAACCCCGAATTTCCAGACATTGCCATCTTCTCTTAGGATAGACTTTAGTTTCCTACATCCCTGATAGACCATTTGTATGAGAGAGATGGTGGAGAACACGGTGGATGAAGAGAATTGGTTGGAAGAGGGAGAGTAACGCGAACGAGCTATGTGCTAAGCTTTGCAGGGTGGTACGTAGTCACTTGTGCCCAAGTCTAAGAGGTAACACCCTCCTACCCTTGCAGGGTGATTGTGGGCGCCCCCAAGGCCAACTCCACGGCGCATGTTGGACTCCTGGAGCCGGGGGTGGTCTATCAGTGCAACCTCGCTGAACGGTGGAAGTGCAGTCCCATCATTCTAGACAGATCAGGTATTCACCAATCAATCTTGACACTAATTACTTATAGGTGAGTGGTGTAATATGTTCATATCGTTTTCTATGTGCAACATACCTCGCATTTGTGTATATAAATATGTTCGATACAAAATCTGGTAATGAAATATAATGTTGTATGGATTAAATGAAAGTCAAAGTTATAAGAAGTGCGTGTGACGATGATCTGGAAAAACTTGTAGAACAAATACTGGCGAACTGAATAATTGGTAAACATATTGAAGCGTCGGGAAAGCGCAGCAAAAATGAAAAATGACCAGATACACGCGGGTGTATACTCAACTAAAGAAAGCTCGAAAAATTAACTCGGTACCCAATTTGCTCATTTTTAGTATTTTATAGTTTTAAGTAAAAAATCAACTCCTTACATCACAAAAGTAAAGATTTATTCGATGTCTCATAAGTTAAAAGTGTGTGTTTGATATATCAATGAAGTTTACAGCCACACATGTGCAGTGTAGGCCTGTCCGTTATACTCTAACATTTTAACATTCCAATAATGAATCTAATAATATAAGTGACGGTCTGGCGATAGTTGTGTATTGTTTTGATAACGACACCACTGTTCACAGGTAACGTGTATCACCCGTCCACCAGTGGCGGCGCGTACAAGCACAAGAAGGAGAATGGCTGGCTTGGGGCAGCGGTCGACGTCCGTGAAGACAGCAAGGGAGGACGAATAGTGGTAGACTTACGTTCAATACGGGCAGAGCCATATTGTCCTCTTCACACTGGCGTAGCTAGCATGGGGGCAGGGGGCGAATGCCCTCTCCACCACAAGCGTAATGGCACTCCCTTAGTCTGAGCTCCTCCACCCATAAGCCCCTAAGACCACATCAAACACTTAAATATTCTAATTGTGAGCATTTTAGGATTTTCAGCAGCCGATAAACAAATCGTAGTAAATATGCACTTGTTACCAATTTGAACTGCACTGATCAGGCGCAATATTCAGTGAAATATGTCAGCACCTTAAGTTAAACATTGAGTTAGATCTTCAATCGCCAATCTGAAACCTTTGCTTAGTACCTAGTATCAGTCGGCGTCCTTTTAAACGGTCCTTGCCCCCCGCCCCTAGACCCAAATCCTGGCTACGCCGCTGCCTCTTCACCTCTTACGAATTGTACTGGGATATATAGTTTGGAAGGAATGTTGCCGTCATTCACAGCATTAGTCTCTATGACTGAGGAGCTTCTCGAAGAAAACCTTCAGTTCGGATTTCTGGTGATGGAAATCGAACTTTCGATATTCCTAGTTAGCGGTAGCACAATCTCATGCAGTGACGGCACATGTATTCGGCCAAAAATTGTCATATTCTTTATTTTTCGTTTCCGTATCTTTCTTGTTTAATAATGCTATCACTTTTATTTATATTTAGGCCTTTACAGTCAAAGCTGAAGCCGTGGATAATGTACCAATTTACAGGGGTTTTAAATTTTGTAATTCTATAATTTATGATTGGTACAATAATTGAGTAAGTGCCGAAATTATTTGCGTACATTTTCTAAAAAGTAAATTCCACTAGTTATCCATACAGCACGATTTTAAATGTCCTTATACAAAATCACATACAGTATTATTATTGAGTGAGTTGGGCATTTATCGAGACTTTATCAACGTTCTTGTATCTAGCTTTATACGCGGAAGAGCCACCACAAAATTACAGTCTAGCTGATTCATTCACGAAAACAATTCAACTATGACTAACCTTACACCACAAGATTGCTAAAGTTATATTCCCAGACAATGATTCCCAACTCGCTATGTTTGTTCTAAGAAGGCCTAGACGGTTGCCGAGGCTTTAGGTCAATAAAACTCGCTTTTTTCACACAGTGATAAACATTCGTAGCGATATTACTGATAAGGAAAACATTTTGCCTATGTTTTATTGGATCACACCGAGCTAACACTAACCATGTTTATCCACAGGCCTGCGCACCTCGATGGATAAACCAACGACACAACCAGTTCTACCTAATGAACGGGATTTGCTACTTGAAGTATTTTCCATTTGATTCCACTGAAGACGCGACGGCGTTTTTGCCTCTCATTCAAAGCAGTAAGAACAAATCTTGTTTACTTTACTGACTTATACACACATATATACGTGTTGCATCAAACTTAAAGCGTTTCGGTTGTATGTGTATATATTTTGTACATTGATGACTTGTGTTGTAGGTAAACAAATATCCGTGGTGCAAAATACCACTACGAACACCAAAGATGAGCTTTTCATCTACGCTTATGGAGAGGCTGGAGTATCTGTTCACTTCACAGAGGTAGATATAAACAATATTATCTCATTCTACCACACGGAGCAAACTTCATTGTTTAAATATCTATACAAATAAATTTTTAGAGAGTGGATCGAAATTCGGGCCGCATCAAAAGTTAAAAGATATCTTTGTTTTACGGCGTATTTCTTTGGATATTGTGTTCCAACTACTTCTGGGGCCAAAAAGAAAATATGCAGGTTGAATTTTGTGTAGTGATGATGGTAACATTGTTACTTGAGGAAGAGAAGGAAAGCTACCTAAATCAAGTTTATCCAAGAATTGGTCAGGTTTCACAGATTGTGTAATCTTTATTTTTATATATTAACTTTCCAGATGCAAATCTACAATGAAAATATGTTATAAATCTCATTAAAGTAACTCTTACACGATCAAATGTTTATTTTAATTATTTATTTGTTAAATATTTCTATTCGTACATAAGGAATAAAGGCTATCAAAAAAGAGCACAGCTCCAAACACAAGGAGTGACTGCCAACCCATATTTCCAGCTAGTTTCTAAAATGTCCCTTTGATCTGACACTCGTTGGTCGACTGTGTGAACTATATTGCTGAAAAGTATAGAGCAGATTCTTACTTTGAGCAATTCTATCTAGCAATACCAATTTTTTGACGTTTAACGCGCGTCATGTGATGTGAAGTGCCTGTAACGAATTCTGTTTCTACAATCTAGCTAGAGCAAAGAATTCTTCTCTTCTTCGCTTATTGTTGTATTTCAGCGCTTCCTCTGATAATGTCCCCTACTCTCTATCTTTACCACATCTGTCTGTATTTATCTTGTGCCATGTTTTGCCTTTTATTATACACTACTTTTTATCTGGTCCTTCCTTCTAGCGGTTTGTCGGTCGATTCTGCTAATTCCCCTTAATACATGCCCGAATTTTCTTCTTGATGGAGTTATATAAGACCTGCCTCGGGAAAGTAATAATAATATCTTTTTTAGAAATCCATGCTGTAAGGTAACCAAACCACTATGTCTGCCCTTCGTCAGGTCTAGCTGGGATATATTAGGATATTTGGTTGGATAGCTGGGAAAGAATGTCCGGGCACTCCCAGGTTCCCAGCCCTGCGGAAAGTGACAGAACATGACTGAGAAATCTTTAACAAAATCAGTTTTATCTTACCCAACCAGGCTTCTTTACTTCATTGGCTCTTTAATATGAACGCTAAGAATTAAGCTTATTACGTCCAGTTCCTCAACGAAGCTTTTATATTTACAGGACAATGAAATGCTGATCGGCGCCCCAGGCGTGAGGCTGTGGACAGGTAAAACAATTACAAGGTATGAGCAGACTTAGAAGTATAACTGGAGCATTCATCTAATATTAATACTAAATTTTTTTATAGGAACAGCAATACGCTACAAGAACTACGACCTTATTGATCAAGATGAATTTGGTGGACGGAATAAAAGACAACATTTGAGCATCCCTAACCCTGCCAAGACTAGCAAACTCTCACAGTTTGGATATTTTGGTACGCAAACTATTTCCACGATATAGATCTACATTTAGCTCTAGGTACTATTTAAGTTAAAATTAATTGAGTTATTGCGTTACGAATTCATTTCATTTACTTGGATGTTGGAGACAGCTGCTGGGGGTTTGCCATGAAATAAACTCAATCAAACCAATAGTTGAAGAGAACAGGAAATATTCAGTTTAGTATTCATATTAAAGTTAATTTGAAGTAATGGAAGTAGTAATTGAGTGACCAAAGTTTCATTACTGTATTTAGTTCACATCGTAAGCTTAACTTTGACGAGGTAAAGGTGCATTTTACACAAAGTTTCCATAACAATAATATAAATATTTGTAAAGTGCACCATAAGGGCTTGTAAATCCTTGGTCCAACGTTCTCTCACATTGAACCAACCTCTGGTTACAGGGTATTCCGTGGACTCTGGCAGGTTCCTTAGCTCGCAGAACAAGACACATTACGTTGCAGGGGCCCCGCGAGAGGGGTACTTGAAGGGCAAGGTGTTTGTTTTTGACTTTCCCAAGACGGACGAACAAGAGTATGATGTACTTGTTGAGCGTGAAGGTGAGAGGAACAAGGCATAACATACATTTAATTTTTAAAATAATTGGAACAAAACTTTTTTAACCGGTATTTAGTGCTAACTAAGCTGAATTTTAGTTACAACTTTTTCAATGTTCATCGTTTACTTATTAAATTACCTATTTTTGAGCGGGTTTAATAGCGAGCCCCAATCTTTGGCGAGACTACCCCTCCCCGATAACAGACAACCCTATCATTCAATGTATTATTGGGAATATTGTATGTGAGACGTTTGACCAATCACAAAGCAGCCCACATGGTCCATGGCCCCATGGCAATGCTGCTCTGTGATTGGTGATTGGGCGAGACTGAGGTAAGGCTGAGTTGAGGAGCACGTGACGCTCTAAAGTTCAAACTTGTTGCTCGCCAGGTTCTCAGATTGGCGAGTACTTCGGGTCCTGCGTCTGCGCGGTGGACCTGACCGGTGACGGCCTAGATGACCTTGTGGTCGGGGCCCCCCAGCATTCCCTGAGCGTGCACGGCAAGGCGCGGCTCACAGGCGACGAGGGGCGGGTGTACGTCTTCGTCAACGAGGACGGGGTGAGTATTGTGACCGGGGGGGGGGGGGGGGGGGTACCACGCGCCCCCCAGCATTCCCTGAGCGTGCACGGCAAGGCGCGGCTCACAGGCGACGAGGGGCGGGTGTACGTCTTCGTCAACGAGGACGGGGTGAGTATTGTGACCGGGGGGGGGGGGGGGGGTACCACGCGCCCCCCAGCATTCCCTGAGCGTGCACGGCAAGGCGCGGCTCACAGGCGACGAGGGGCGGGTGTACGTCTTCGTCAACGAGGACGGGGTGAGTATTGTGACCGGGGGGGGGGGGGGGGGTACCACGCGCCCCCCAGCATTCCCTGAGCGTGCACGGCAAGGCGCGGCTCACAGGCGACGAGGGGCGGGTGTACGTCTTCGTCAACGAGGACGGGGTGAGTATTGTGACCGGGGGGGGGGGGGGGGTACCACGCGCTCCCCAGCATTCCTTGAGCGTGCACGGCAAGGCGCGGCTCACAGGTGACGAGGGGCGGGTGTACGTCTTCGTCAACGAGGACGGGGTGAGTATTGTGACCGGGGGGGGGGGGGGGGGTACCACGCGCTCCCCAGCATTCCTTGAGCGTGCACGGCAAGGCGCGGCTCACAGGCGACGAGGGGCGGGTGTACGTCTTCGTCAACGAGGACGGGGTGAGTATTGTGACCGGGGGGGGGGGGGGGGGGGGTACCACGCGCTCCCCAGCATTCCTTGAGCGTGCACGGCAAGGCGCGGCTCACAGGCGACGAGGGGCGGGTGTACGTCTTCGTCAACGAGGACGGGGTGAGTATTGTGACCGGGGGGGGGGGGGGGGGGGTACCACGCGCCCCCCAGCATTCCCTGAGCGTGCACGGCAAGGCGCGGCTCACAGGCGACGAGGGGCGGGTGTACGTCTTCGTCAACGAGGACGGGGTGAGTATTGTGACCGGGGGGGGGGGGGGGGGGTACCACGCGCTCCCCAGCATTCCTTGAGCGTGCACGGCAAGGCGCGGCTCACAGGCGACGAGGGGCGGGTGTACGTCTTCGTCAACGAGGACGGGGTGAGTATTGTGACCGGGGGGGGGGGGGGGGGGGTACCACGCGCCCCCCAGCATTCCCTGAGCGTGCACGGCAAGGCGCGGCTCACAGGCGACGAGGGGCGGGTGTACGTCTTCGTCAACGAGGACGGGGTGAGTATTGTGACCGGGGGGGGGGGGGGGTACCACGCGCCCCCCAGCATTCCCTGAGCGTGCACGGCAAGGCGCGGCTCACAGGCGACGAGGGGCGGGTGTACGTCTTCGTCAACGAGGACGGGGTGAGTATTGTGACCGGGGGGGGGGGGGTACCACGCGCCCCCCAGCATTCCCTGAGCGTGCACGGCAAGGCGCGGCTCACAGGTGACGAGGGGCGGGTGTACGTCTTCGTCAACGAGGACGGGGTGAGTATTGTGACCGGGGGGGGGGGGGGGGGGGGGGGGTACCACGCGCCCCCCAGCATTCCCTGAGCGTGCACGGCAAGGCGCGGCTCACAGGCGACGAGGGGCGGGTGTACGTCTTCGTCAACGAGGACGGGGTGAGTATTGTGACCGGGGGGGGGGGGGGGGGGGGTACCACGCGCCCCCCAGCATTCCCTGAGCGTGCACGGCAAGGCGCGGCTCACAGGTGACGAGGGGCGGGTGTACGTCTTCGTCAACGAGGACGGGGTGAGTATTGTGACCGGGGGGGGGGGGGGGGGGGGTACCACGCGCCCCCCAGCATTCCCTGAGCGTGCACGGCAAGGCGCGGCTCACAGGCGACGAGGGGCGGGTGTACGTCTTCGTCAACGAGGACGGGGTGAGTATTGTGACCGGGGGGGGGGGGGGGGGGGTACCACGCGCCCCCCAGCATTCCCTGAGCGTGCACGGCAAGGCGCGGCTCACAGGTGACGAGGGGCGGGTGTACGTCTTCGTCAACGAGGACGGGGTGAGTATTGTGACCGGGGGGGGGAGCGGAAGGGGGTACAACGCGCTTATTGCGAATATAGGTCATGTACCGTATATTGGCAATGAAAACATTATCACATTAACAATGAAAATGACAATAACATTTTATTTCTCCATAGGAAACGGTAGTTATAGTCTTATCTGTGATGTACAATAACAGTGTCACGTGTTCTTGTTTAGGGCATATTCCGCGAGATCGGGGACACGAGCCTGATCATGGGCTCCCAAGAGCCGGGCGCGCGGTTCGGGACGGCGATAGCGAAGATTGGTGACATAAACAAGGACGGGTTCCAAGGTAAAACTCACACATCACACATCGCAATCAGTATGTTTGATGACGTTTTCTCCTGCAACAGCTCAACGACTTTGGGTTGTCGTTATTTCCAAAAGCATAACGATTACATAGTATTGAAATTAGATTAATGTCCTTTTTCTTAAAACATTTATATCTTGTCTTTTTATGTAAAGGACAAAACCACACAAATATTACTCTAACTTTATTATAAAACATCAGATGCTGGGAAAATGAGACAAGTAGATCGGCTGGTACTATGTATATTGTATCCGTTCCCCCTTTGATGTCGTCAGCATCGGGTTGTGAGAGTGGAGCATCTATATCCTTATTCTCGATTCGATTGCATGTTTTACTCCGAGCCTCATACTTACCTCATCTACTGCCCCTTTTGTACACACTGCTGCATCGAAATTCAACAGATTCCTAGCGTTCTTTCGAACATTCGTGATTGCATTCTTCCCCTTTAGTAGAGTTGGGAACTTCCAGGCAATCAATCCATGGTTGTAAACTGTTCCTAATGTCCCTGTTTCAAGTAGAGAGTACAGGAACAAGTGAACTAGAAAATTAAGTTTGTATTATTGGGCGAGGCTATTTCGTTATCAAGAGTTTATGTGTGAAGATATTGCGGTTGGAGCTCCGTTCGAGGACTCGGGCCGTGGCGCTATCTACATCTACAACGGCCGTAGTTCGGGGATTCACCTCAAGCCGAGTCAGCGCATCTCGGCGGGAGAAATACACACTTCGCTGGCAGGATTCGGCATGAGCATTTCGAGAGGGGCCGACCTCGACGGGAACCATTACAACGGTATGCTAGTTGGTATTTGTAAGGAATACAGACTTTCTGTTTTTTTGTTATAAAATGTCTACAATAGTCACTGTTTATGTTACCTATCATTGTATCTTTCCAATTTTGTAAGGCGCATGCTTCAAATAGTACGTAATTATGCTTTAAACCCTACAAATACCCTAAGTCCAGATCTAAGTCCAGATATGACGCTATCAACAATCAATGAACGGAGGGTACACATTGTTGATCGATGACGTCAAATCTGGACCGAGAACTGGAGGTAGCTTCAAAAAACAGGCGTTCGGACAAGTCCGTCTATAGTGTATTGACTGTATCCATTCTAATACTGCTGTAACGCAAGGAATGCTAGTTGTCCCAAGACTACCTTACACATGCTTTCGTCACAGGCGACGGGTTAGTAGCCAATCAGCGATCGGTATTTGCGCCCGCTTGTCTCGGGCGGTTCGCTGGTTGGCTATGAGTGCCTCGCCTGTGACGAAAGCATATGTAAGGTAATCCTGGGCAAGTATAATCGTTGAGTGAGTAATATAGGGTAGAGGCCCAACGCCATCGGCAGTTTGTCCACCGCGTTTTACTGCCCAACATACTTTAGTCGGGCAGTAGGGGTTCGTCAAGCGACGCCTGATTGGTCGCCTACTTCGCCGAAGATATGCGAGATAGCCGAAAGCTCTGTCGTTGTGTACGCTTGGCGAACTCTACTACTCAACTGAAATATGTTTGACGGTAAGACGCGGTAGACAAACTGCTGATGGCGTTGGGACTCTACCTTATTTCACTCACTCAACGGTATAATGATGCTGAGGAGTGGCTATTTTTTTTATCCGGAAATCATGCTTTTACCCTTCATAGTAATGTACGTACAACCCCACTTTATCGTGCATAGCATTTTGTTCTTGTTCACATGGTTGTGGCTACGCAATGACTGTATATCTTCCATCTCGGACGTGGAATGGAATGATTACAGACGTGGCAGTTGGCGCGTTCTCTTCTGGCCACGCTGTCATCATCCCGTCGCAGCCAGTCATCACCTTCAACGCCCACATCGACAGTCACGTGACGAGGATCAATCTGAACGCGAAGAGTTTCACCGTCGCTGCTTGTATTTCTTACACAGGGCAACACGCGCCAGACACCGTGAGTAAGTGTACATCGATCTGTATTCTATTTATTGGGACGATCAGATCCAGTATAAACACAGCACACAAAGTAAATGGAATATCCATTTCACAAAAGTAAATCTAGCGGTGTCGCAATCATTGATATAAAACCATTACTTAGTATGTACACTGGAGACACGACAAGTGTGAACTATTTGGTTGTAGGCCAGTTTTATGTAGGCCTACCTATGCAATTCGATTGGTTATCCAATGCTTCTTAAAAATGAACATGTTAATTGTTAAACCTAGCAGAAATTTTATTTTTAGTTCTAAAACTGGTTTTGTTCGTGGTTTGAATAAATATATTGTTATTGTTAAAGCATAATTCGTTGCTTATAAGCTCTCAGTCCCCTTTAGGTCATTTTTAATTATTTTTCTATAACACTTTTATGGCTTTATCCTGTTACTGGAAGTTACATCCATGTTCATATTCTTTGCATTGCAATATACAATTTTCAGTCAATCCAAAATGTTTGGTCTATTCATACCATCAACATGTGAAACTCCAGAGTGACTTGAAATAAATACAACATAACATTTTGTGTAGGCCTACTGTCTGATAAAGTGTGATAATTGGTTTTCAGACGTGCATATTACTCTTTCATCGGAGAGCAGAGCTCAGTTTGTGCTCGGAAGTGGAGACGGAAAGTCAAGTAACACACATTCCTATCACACAAACCTCACCAATCGCCTGGAGATGTGCGACGATTTTCGAGTAAAAATACAGGTAACCTTAGACTTGCGTGTTTGGAATATAAGTTGTATAATATTGTGAATTGAGACTGACAATAATTGAATGATTGTCCTTTCAGGGACCAAATCCAGACTTCAGAAAACCAATCGAACTTCAGATGCATTTCATTCTAGAAAGTCAAGCTATGCCTGTACTTCGGAAGAGAAGAGACGCCATTTTAGAACGTAAGTTACAAACAATGTTTCATGTAAATAAATGTGATGTAACTTACATAAAACTACAAACGTTATCAAGGAAATATTCCTTTTCAGGTATATTTCGTATGCTTTTCTATGAGCAACTTAACAATGAATATTTATGTGATAATAATCTCGGCCTTAATGCAGTTATACCTTATTATCTACTTGTTAACAAGACATGGGACGAGTCTGAATATGCTAAACAATTCGTAATTCGTTCACAACGTCACATGAATACAAATACATTGTACACAACAACAACATGCCATACATTTTTTTGTTTAATGGTTTGGCTTATAGTCGATTTACAGCTACGCGTTGCGAGCGAAGCGAAGGTGCGAGCTCCAATCAGTGGCCGTGTTTGCGTGAAACTATTAACTTCTTTGCATAAAACTCGGCCGCTGATTGGAGCTCGCGCCCTCGCTTCGCTCGCAACGCGTAGCTGTAAACGTAGCATTAGTCTGTAGCTCTGAACTATGTAGAAGACGATAAAGTACTCCGCCAAATACATTATTTTGAATTCTTGAGAACTCGTGTTTATATTACTTAATGTAGCCAGCACAATTATATTATGAGACAGTTAATGATGGTTTAAAAAGACACTTTGGTGGAGGTGCCAGGTTTAATCTTTGCACATAAATTAACTGATTTGATAATTTATTGTTAACGGTCAACTTTTGAACCGCTAGTTCATGAGAGTCGGACTCTTTTTAACCTATTACGACAGGCATAGCTGTCATGGGCTCGTTTTTTCCGGAGCCAAACAGGGGAGGCGCTTAGAGGAAATAGACAAGTATATAATTGGAGGAACTAGTTTTAATGGGAGGCAATGGGATTGGTCCGTGGCTCTCTTTGGTTACCACTTACGACAGGCAGAGTCATCTCTGGGCCAATATTACCCCGCGCTAAGATAGAATGTTTTGTTTATGTTTTAGCTTTAGATTTCTGCAAGACTTGTGCAGTTGTCGACCCTAATCAAAAGTCTTTTATCACAACGAAGATTCCGTTTGCTATTGAATGCGGTGAGGACAACATCTGCGACACTGACTTGTCTGTTACGGCCAGCTTCGTCAACATCACGTACGTATCACATCTATTTTAATTTAACTAATTAGCTAAGCTTAGAGTTTAGCTATCACGTAAATAGTAATGACCAGCTTTTGGAGACGGACCTTTAAATTAATGCATGGTGCTTTTCTGTATAGGCTACACGCGAACTGCAGGATTTTTTAAAAGGAAAATCTAGTAAAAATGTTGTGAATTCTTTGCGTAAACTCTTCATCGTTTACAAAATATGAGAATAAAGCCCAAGCAAGTATATTCAATAAACCGCTTTTTTGTAATTATATACTTTCACTAACTCGAAATAAACCTAAGAGAATTTGTAAGAGCCAGGGTTATTTAGATAAGTTGATTTTCTATTATATATTTGTAAGCTCAGCGATCTCAAAGGCCCCTGGGGTTGGACCTTCTACAGCATGAGTGGTATATATAGCAACAAACTGATAAGCCGACCAAATTTCAAATAAGCAACTCTCATATTTCTCTGTTCGTAAGTTATACATTTTCTAACTTAATACAAACAATTGAACAAATTCTTATAGGGTAGATTTTTAATATTACTAGAATTTCATTTTTTAGAAATGTCTATTTCTATATTAATCCACTGTGCGCATGTGCAGACAACCGTTCGTGCTGGGGTCCCAGCCGAAGCTACGTGTGCTCGTATTGGTCAGCAATCTGGGCGAGCAGGCGTTCCTTGTCAAGCTGAACGCGTCACTGCCACCTGAGACTCCGCTGTCACGGCTTCCTACGTTGTGCCAGGAGGTCTTCCACCCGGCCGGGACGCGGCTGGAGTGCGACATGACAAACTCCTTGGAACCCAACGGGACGGTAATGCTTGTTGCACTACATGAACGTCGACGAGCGTCGAGCGCCGAAAGTAGATGATCCGAAGAAGTTGGAACCAACCAACTTCGGCGCTTGCAAGCGCCGCTTCGCCCTGATTGGTCGGATCATCCACTTCCGGCGCTCGGCGCTCGTCAACGTCCATGACTGCCAACAATAACATTATACCTTACCGAAAACATGGTGTATGTGAATTAATGTGCATTATAATTATTTCAGATTGAGCTTGAGTTGGACGTTGACGTGGACCGGGTTATACTGCCCACTGTGGATGCTCTCCTGGAGTTTGGCTTTAACGTTTCGAGTGGCGGGAAAGAGATGGCTTATCGCGACAACATGTATACCGTCGCCTTGCCCGTGCGAACAGTGGCCGACGTCACCATACAAGGGTAAGAGCAGTAAGAGGGACGAATATGAGCTGTTTATCTATGCAGTATACATGTTCCAATTCATGGTAAGCAATATTATGCTCATTTGTTTTTCTACAACAATGACTTGGTGTAGGAAAGATGGCAGCTATGTGTAGGAACTGTACGGGATGATGGTTGCCAACAATGTCCGTGACGTCACTTGAATATAAAGAATACGACGTGTGCGATAAACCAGTTGTAACTAAGAATTAAGAAACAAACGTTGAGGGCTATGTTATACAATAAGAATCCCCTGAACGTATTGTTACAAAGTATTGCAGAAAAAGCACGAAATTCTTAATTTTTGATCCACATTGTTTAGAAAAAAGCTAACGAGGCCTACTTCTGCAAAAAAGTATTTTGTGTCGTAATTAATTTATTTTATTGTTGTTTATCTGTCCCTTTGAAAGGACAGGATGGCCATTGTAGGGTTTTTTGTGTCGTGATCTATGTACTATAACTCTGGAAACACTCTTGGAATCTCATTCCAACTGAACTCTCAGCACACACAAGGAGTAGAAATATGCGTTGGTTTCCCAACTGAAATTCGACACTGTTTCATTCATGTTTCAGGAAATCCAACCAGGACAAAGGAATTCTTGCCAAAGGGAACCAAACTTTCTACCACCGTTTCGAAGTCAAGAATAATGGACCAAGTCCTTTAAATATTTTAGGACTAGAGTTCAAAATTCCCGTTTCTTTGAAGAGCAGAACAGGAGACATCACACAATTTATCCGTGTGTACGAGCCGACGGTAAGGCATTGACAGCATAGTCGGAGGTCAACAGATTGATCATATGAAGACGCTTGTAAATAAAATGCTGACCTGTCAAAACATGTTTTAGGCGTACTTCGACAAGCAGCCGTTTCAATGCACTACGAATATCGGTAAGTTCGCTACCGACGTTGTGGAGACGGGGGTGACCATCGTACTCGACGATGCGAACACAGACAAGATGGCGTACACACAGCGGAGAGCGATCAGGGACACAGGAACGGAGGGCGTGACTATCGTACTCGACGATGCAAACACAGACAAGATGGCGTACACACAGCGGAGAGCGATCAGGGACACAGGAACGGAGACAGAACTACCTGCGAATAGGACGCTGTTCGTCAGCTGTCTCGATCCAGACACCGCCTGCTTGAGTGTCCAGTGCAATTCTTCAGGCCCGTTTCTGAGTCAGAAGAATGTGGCTGTCGTCAACTTCCAACTCGTGGCGCATTTCGAGGAGATCAGTGAGTCATGAAAAAGTTGTGACGTTAGAGAAACTCGCGCGAGCCAGCTTACCGCTTCGAGTAGACATGGAACTCGCCGGCAGCCGGTACACAGTCGAGCCAGCTCGCGCGAGCTCGAAAAATGTCACGTTGTTCAACTCGTTAGGACACAGGACCATGGCCACATGATAATCTATAATCTTATTCTATTATTATCTATTATTACTCGTATTCTTGCTTCAGAGAAATACGTTCCCAGTTTTAATTTTCAGTCGGGGACACATTATTTTAACGTCAAAATGAACGGTTATGTCGTTGAGTATTTACACTCAATGGTTATTAGGGTGGAGTGAAAATATGAAGTTTACATAAATGAGATGGCATACCTGGGAAAAGTTGACGGGGGTCTTCATAAAGATACGTGCAAAATATTTTTTGTCTGACTTTATGTTTTAAGGTGCCCCCACAATTTCCAAATTTGGAATTAAAAAAAAAAAAAAAAAACTTTTTTTAAACTTTTCGGGATTCAGTTGGCCAAGAGTGTTTAAATGTTCACTAAATTGAAGGGAAAATATTAAATCTGTAGGCCTACCTCTGATGAACAAATTGCTGTTTATATCACCGAACTAACGACTCTCCTTCTAAGCTTTTTATGCACAATTTTCCGATTAAAACATATATCATTCACTTAGTTATATGACATGTAGTATTTATACTTTTGACGTGTAGCATGCGATTTAGGACCAACCAAAAACTTTTAATTAAGCACTTAGTATTTAGACAGATAGATAAATGTATTTATTTTTAGGCTGAAACTTAACTATTACTTTTTAATAGTATTTCAGTGATAATTTAGTGGATCTTTTTTTGTAATAAGCTGTTGGCTGCGAGTGCACTGTTGTCAAAACTGCATGGGACTATGAAGAGTGAGGGGGGAGGGCTTATTCACCGTTTGGAAGTAGAATGAAATAAACCATTGCAATGGTTCATCTTTCCGCTCCATGCGAATCAACTCCTCTTACGACACATATTTTAGCTGCTGCATTTATATGTCCAGACTTGAGGCTCCGGCTGACACTCGGTAGCATCAGGAAACAATTACAATGCTACGAAAAGTACCCCATTGTGGACTTCGACATGATTCCTACCCTACTGCAATGCTTGCATGAACAGATGACAAGGATATGTACAATATCACAGCTATTGCAAACTGGTAGAATATCTCATTCAAGATGCGTCACTTCTGCCAACAGAATTTTACGTTTCTACATTGTAACGGAAACGCCAGTCCCCAAGTGAAATCTCAACACTCTTGCAAATTTTGTAGTGATGGACTGATAAGGTTTGAAACAAGACTAGTGTTTCGTGCACGGAAGATCACAGCATCTATGCTAACAATCAAACTAAGTCGATATCTTAATGATGATTTATAGAAAGTAATTGACACTAGGAATGGATGTTCTGGGCGTACTGAAAATATTCCGCTTTGTATGCTAGCTGACACTAGAAATATCGTCAGACCTGGAAGCATTCAATTTGGAAGCTTCAAACTAAACTGAAATGATAAGGTGGCAAAGCGTCGAAGTCATTGAGCCTCCGTCCTGTCATAAAAATGCAGCTGTTCATGATTTAAATGCTACAGTCGAGAGTGGGTTCAAAAGAGATGATGATACAATACAATTCCACTCGTACCATATGCACACACGAGCAGTGAACGATGTATTAAAATAGTAACGGAGTTGTCCAGAAACTGTCTGCGGACATGAAGCAAGACATTGTTTCATTAGATTAGAGGAAGGCTTTTGTCTCGCAAGAATCTGCCTTAATTCGAAACAAATCGAGATTTTTAGATTTAGAGTGTAGCTTTTCTGTTTCATTTTTTATTTCATTTTGCCCTACTCCTAATTTCTCACATTTGGCATTTTATTACACACATTGTCACTCGTAAATAAGAAATATTTATATACCTGATCATTAATTGTTTTAGGGACACGAGTCAAAAACATAAATAATGGCCCATGATTGCAAATGACTGTTTTCATATATTTTAAGCAAATTTTGTTAACTTTGGGGCACCTTGAAACTCTACTTTACGGCAACCATAATTTATATACTTGAAATTATGGTTAAAGAACACAATTTTACTACTATTCCAACTTAATTTTCCCAAAAATAAATTTTTAAAAAAATATTGAAAATATCTAAAAATTTCAAAATTTGAGAAAACTTGACGCCTCGGGGGCACCTCAAAACTTAAATCTAAAAAATCCATATTTTGCACAGTACTTAGTTGAGTACCAACTACCAAGGCAGCTTTTGGCAACTATGCCATTTCGAAAATCACGATTTGGGTTTTCCCTGTATGAGTTCACTCCACCCTAATGGTTATGTAGCTACCAAGCACAAATTCATTCCACAATGTCCCTGCACTGAAAACTATTTCTAAAACATGCAGGACGGTCAATAATGAAAGTATTTGTTTTCACTATTATTTAAAAAAAACTGCAACACAAGATATAAAACACTAATAATTTGTTATATTACAGAATTACATTTTGATTTACCTTGCTATAGTATGACTGTATGAGGTATCTGTTCTGGTAGCTTAGTACATGTACAGTCAATAATAATATGACCACTTGACTTTCAGAACCTTTGTTGGGCAAGAAGGACATCATTTCAATCTCGTCTGTAGGCAGAGTGTGGATTATCAACTTACCAAATGATGTGCAGCCTTTAGATGGAATGTGAGTAGCAACTTTCACATCCTGTGCGATGATCGATTACAGCGGGACCTTACCTTACCACGTGTCACGTTCAAAGTAATGATAGTTGTATTGAGTGGTGGGATGGGAAGACAAAGAAACTGTGGAGAGAACTGGTGGAGAGACCGGAAGAAGAAGACACTGAAGTAGAAATGTGAGAGTGACAAATTCTAGAGTATTTATAAGTATTCGAAGGAAAATCGGCCGGGACAATTTATGTCAGTCATTTAATAATAGTACTTGGAACAGTTGAAGTAGGAATCCCAGCATTCCCCTTGTTACTCAGGAAATTTGAAACAACCCTATAGAGCCAGGATTGCCGGTAACGGATATCGAAACTGCTACCTCCCAAATTAAAGTCTATTGTATCAAGACTGAGCCACCTCGATCGGTTTAATGAATAATTGAATAGACATACCGATTCCTCAACTACAAATCATTCCTCGACTCGACCATAGATTTCTTAATTTCATTGCGAAGATTGCCGGCCTAGGATTGGTTCTGTTGGCTTGTTTCTGCTTCCATTGAGGAAGGTGCCAGCTTCAACTCCCGGTTCAGGCTAAGATTTTTTAATTATATTCTTTAATTGAATTGGTGTATGATATGTAAACGGTGACTTTGGAGCCACTATTGCAACAAAGAACCTCTTATCTAAGGTATCCCTATAGTTATGTCCCACTCTGAAAATCGTGTCCTGTAATTGAGAGGGATGCATACATACATGTATACATACGTGATAAATGTGTGTATTTAAAATGTTGCGGTTGTCAAGATTAACAGATTTTACTTCTATTGGTTTCTTATTTTTATCACAGTGTTTTACACAAGAGTACATTTAAATGGGATTGCTCCTATTTACTGTTCTCAGGCCAGATGTGGTGACAGTGAATTCCGTCTTCTTTGGTAATCTACCGGAGCAAGCCGTCGGTTCTTGGGTATTACCAGTATCCATTATTGGGGGGGTCCTAATTCTCCTATTAATTATTGCTGTTCTCCTGAAGGTAAGTTGTTCATTTTGCCGAAACCTTCAAATGGCACTGGAAGAATAATAAATACCCAATCTTGTTTTATGTTGGCATAAAGGGTTTTGGTTAATAAATCACACACTTGACTACATGTTATATTAATTAAGATATTATTATAATACAGTTTACTGAAGTAGTTGCGTGAAAACTAGAATGAAAACAGACTCCAACTGGATAATGCAGTCAGATTCCCCACATGGACTGCTAGTATAAAAGTCCCCAACTCACCCAAACAGTTTGCAACAATAAAATAACATAGACCAACGAACAATCATCATCATCATCATCATCGATCATCATCATCATCTGTTGCCACGTCCAACTCTGCGTTGGGTCGGCATTAAAGATAAGCCTCTCCATTTTCTTCTATCCTGCCACCACTCTTCCCCCTCAACTACATTCCAGTCCCCTTCTCGCAAACAAACAATAACACAACAAATTAAATAATATATTACATTGTTTCAGTCAATGCTTCACACTAAATTCGTACATACAACAATTCTCTCCCTATTTTCTCTTTTGGTTTATTTTATTGTCTTTATGTCAACGGGACAAGCCCCACAAGTGCAGTATAATTGGATTTACGTTAAACACTATTTATTTTTTAGGTGGGCTTTTTTAGAAGACAGAAGAACGATGACCTTCAATCTCTACATAACGAGGACACTAAGGTAGGTGTTGACTAGACTACTGTAAAAGATCCCACTAATGTGCAGTTACTCAATAATGTCAAAACTAACTGTTGTGTATTTTTTACATTTCAGGAAACCGAAAGCATTGGCGTCGAAAATACTTATGCGCTGTAAGAATAAGAATACTTACATACCTCTGAAATGTTATTACGGTACTTTGTATGTTTATGAAAGTTAATAATTTATCTGTTTGTTTTTTAATAAATGTTTTTAAAATCTTACCTGTGTGTACCAAATACTTGAACAGTTGTATGGCTGGCTCAAGGTACTTTTTGTTTCCTCATTTATAAAACACACAAAAACCCAACAAACTCCTTCCTAAAACTCACACGATAAACTAGATTTGAGAATAAGATGTTCTTGAGGATGATGCACCGATGCGAGTGCATTTTTAAAGAAAACAGATCAAGGAAAGTCGGAATGGTGCGGTTTGATCACCTGAGACAAGCGGAGGAAGTGGATCTGAGGAAGAAAAATATGTAGGCCTATGTGGTTCAATTAATTGCATTCAGAACCTAAACCTACTTTAACATCCCAAAAAAAAAAAAAAAAAATCGGGGCCTTCGCCCCACCTCCTACCCAGATGGAAACTGTTATTTCATTTCACTTCCCCCCCTAACCCCCCTCTCCCCCCCCCCCCCCCCGAAAAATATCCTGTCGGCGCCCATGAGGTTATCAACAAAATAACGTTGTTGCTAAAATAAAATTGTAATTCGCGGTATCGTCTATGGGCACGAGGAACGTCGTGGAAATAACACAACCCGCGTAAAACCACGGTCACCTTGAAGTCATTTCACTGCAAAATATCAATTCAACCACGTGGTTTCTGTAATGTTTGGTTGGTCGAAATATAGGTTATGTTGTACATTGTGGTTGTAAATTTTGTATGCGATGGTGCATATTGATATGTCAGAAGAAGAGAAGGGTAATGAAGACACTGAAGCGTTGGTGGTAAAACGCAAAGGAGGAGGTGATATAACTGAAAGCTGTCCAGTATTCTCTAGAGATGCTAAGTAAGTTGTGAATACGGAAGGCTCGGTCCTAGGGGTTGGGCCTCCTAGGCCTAGGTTAGGTAGGCTTCCCTACCTAGGCCTACTTCTAGTCATAGGCCCTAGGCCTAGGCCTACCATTAGCCTTCGGATTTATAGTAGCCTGGCTGCCTGTTTGCAAGAAATACCTGTATCGGATACCGGTAGGGCCTAGGCCCTAGGCCTAGCCTAGGCACTACCAAATCTTAGGCCTAATTGTTTTGAGTTGTTTAAAGCCACGATTACATGTAGGCCTAGGCCTAGGGCATTGGGTTTTCAAACCCAATGCCTAGGGCTAGGCCTACTTCACCATGGCATGCACAAGTCTAAAACAGGTTAAATATAAAGTGGTGTAGGCCTAGGCCTAGATAATAATATGGTATTGTTTATATTTTTCAGAACCCTTTTTATTGCTACAAGTTACATTGTGCGGGCCTACAATGTACTTACTGGAGAGATTGTTAAAGAATTTGACAAACTAGAAAGCAAAGTTATAGGTGTTGAACTACATCCAAGTAATCCTGAGATATTGGTATTATGCTCTGAAGGAGGGCAGCTCATTGAATACTACTGGAAAACTGGACTTCATGTTAAAGAAGTGGTAGGCAATCTTTAGATACTTAACCTACACTTACCGGTATGTGTTTACGCTAGACTAAGCCAATTCTTTTATAATGAATTCCTCATGCTATCAATCCTTGGATTGGTTTGTTCCATTGTTTCTTCTCTGCCTTTTTCAATTTACATGTCCAATACAATGTAGACATAGCCTAGGCTAAATAGACCAGATCATGTAGGGTATTGCACATATTACAATATTGGTCTGCAAAATTTGCATAACTTACCTAGGGCCTAGGGCCTATATGGTCTAGGTATAAGCCTAGGCCTGCATTCAACTGCATAGGTGGATCATGTACCTACTTTATTCCTAGCTGAGGCTGTGCCAAGTACAAAAATATATGATGTAGCTCATGGGCATTCCAGTTTATTTTTTCATAAAGTGGGACCATATACGTTTTTCTAGAATTAATTTTTGCCGTATGGCATGGATCGGAGGAAACAGGAGTCCTATCTCTACTGGCTGACCAGAAACTACCCGCGATGACATGAGATGTCAATTGTCTTCTTCTTCTTCTCAAATGCCCACATTTGGCTATTATGCCATCATGCTGGATCTGGTCAACCAGTAGAGACACGCTTCTTTCTCCACCCTCTTCATGCCGCTTGGCATTGCGTCACGTTCACCTGCCAGTTTTGGACGTACAGACAGGTGGCTCCTATCCTGCTCCCCATTTCCATACAGCTTGCAGGTACTCGTCTCAAACAGGAGGTGGCCTCCGATCGCGTCCGTATGGAGTAAGTGTTTCAATCTACATTATGTTGATACTGCTACATACACGTGCCCCCTGGTTTTGCTAAACGATTGGAGAAAAGATGCCTATCTCAGCGAGTAGAGACACAACGCAAAAGAGAGAGCCAACATATCCTTCTAAGGGCAAAGTAAATTTTATGTCAATTGTGGGTAGCATAATAAAAGAAGAAGAAGAATTAATGTTTTGCAGCTAAAAATTCACAGACCACACCAGAGTGAACACAATTTCCTCTTTCTCCGTCTTTTTTAACACACCAGAAATGCAATCGATCATAGTAGATTTCATAATATATAGACGTAATGAAACTGCGATGCTTTTGTAAGATGATTTCCAATGTTCAATGTTCTTGATTAAAAATTGATCAAATAGCCCACATACCGTAGTATACCTATACTTGGACAACTTTACCTTTATCTGTGGGTGAAGTTAAACAGACTGACTGGCAGTTCGAGATTTATTCTTCTTACAAAATACTTTACGTTTGAAATGCAATTTAATTTTTGCAATAGTCCTACTTAGTAGGTACCTACATAGACCTATTGTAACCTTTTATGATTTTTTAAACTATGGTATCTTTCTATTTTTGCTGAATTCCCCTGTGTGTATGCTAGTTGGTTAAAAAGTTAAATAGGCCTACATATTTAAACAAAAATTAACGTGTGCATATTTGTGTTTTCTTCCAGAAATTGGAAACTGAGTGGCAAGGCCGACGCACTAAGTCAAAAGTATGTGGCTTTCACCTAATTCCTACTTTGAGTAAAACGGGAACCACAAGCTATAATGTCTTTCTGTGGATCAAGCGTCAACTTACACCTGAAGAATCTCCTTCTCTTACACCTATTATTTGTTTTGGGCACAATGGGGTGCTGGCGAAGAGTTTGACAAAAGCTCTAGGCTCGCATATGTCGTGAGTTTACTTCTCCTTGTTGTTTCCTAAAGTAGCCTATGATAGTTGAAACTACCATGTATATTTAGGCCAATGTTTATTGTTTAAATAGTACTGACACATATTTTTGCCAATATAGTTTGTTTTTCCTTCTGAACATGTATTGGTGGTGTTCCCAACACAAATGAATAATGAAAACCAATTTATTTAGGCCAAAACTTGTATTACAAATTTGATAGCATGCAAATACGATGAGAGATTACGCATGGAAAAAAATATTAGGACATGCAGTTGGCTATAAATAGAAAAAGCAAGGTGGTGTCATAGTTTATGTCTAGCTAATTGTAATATGATTGTGACAAATACCAACTTAAGTCTTTGCATCTTGTTCTCTGCCTGTGGCGTTGTGCTACTATCAATGCAGCTGTTGGTAGACGTTGTCAAGGCATATTCCAAGCAGGGCTAGTGCACTCCATGTAGCAAAAATATGACAATCAGGTAGGCCAATCAGGTATCTTGCGGCGAATTGAAATAGACTGCAACTGTCTCTCTCTTCTGAGAATTTTACAGCTATGTTGACAGCACATTGCTTAATACGACATGACCAGTAGGCCATACTTGTAATTAACCTGATGTTATAGTTGTACCTTCTTCTATTTCAGTGCTGCTGCTATACATAAACACAGTTTTGCATTTGGGAGCTGCCCTGAAAAAGAGTTTGCGGCTTCAGTTGACGGCAATGTATTTTGGGCCTTCAGACACGCAGACCAGAAGTTTATAAAGTATGAAAAGACTCATTAAATTAATAGGCTAACCTAATTACTTAGATTAAAATAGGCCTACTCATATGGAAAACTATAATGGCCTACACTTGCCATTTGGATAAAATCCCAACATTGAAAGATTTCTACCTGAACAATAATAGCGTAATATGCTACTAATTTTAAATTAGGATTGAACCACTCTTTCTTTGGGTAAGGAAAATGTGTAGCTAAATCATACCTTGTTACAGTATAATGGGCCTCCTGTCCTCAAATTAATTAGGATTGGGTGACCTACAATACAAAGAAAAGAAACTTTGGAGGCACAGGCCTACGTGTTTACTAGAATATGATTAGAAACAATTCTTGAAATGTTATTAATTATTATATTGAAACAGGTGTAATAGGCATATTCAAAACCCATGCCCTCTGTAGGTTTGAGAAAGTTTTTTTTTTTGTCCTGTGCAGAGTTGGCCTCTTCAACCATTCTTCTTTCTTGCCATCCAATACAAGGCTGCCTCCTTCTCTGTCCTGCTCATTGCGTCGGGCAGGGAGTCAATGTCATTCTTGAGGGCGGCGCATCTAAATAGGTGCGCTCTGTCTTGATCTTCCAACTCACACAATCTACAGGTGCCCGGTTCGTTGGTAATGTTGAAGCGATGCAGGTGGAGTTGCAAGACGTCATGACCGGTTGCAAGCCGGAACTGGGCGGTGGCCGTCTTCCTCGACCAGTCTTTGTCTGGCCCCTTCTTGATCTCCGTCCACCAGCTTTTTTGTTGTGCGGCCTCTTCCGTGGTGTTGCTGAAGATCTTTTTCGTGATTGACTTGATCTTGGTTTTCACGTTTTGGAAGGAGAGAGGCGCTGCTGGTGGTTGCGGTGCTTTTGTGGCACTCTTGGCCAAGAAGTCTGCTTTTTCATTCCCCATGATGTTGCAGTGGCCAGGGATCCATTGAACCTCTATCAGTTTGTTTTGCTGACGGAGGCTGACAAGGGCGTTTTTGAAAAGCAGCGATTTGGGATGGAGGTTTGCTGCTTGCGATACGTATTGGATGGCTGAGACGCTGTCGCTGAGGATGACAAACTTTGACTTGTTGAGGGGAAAAGCAGGGGTTTCGGCAATTTTTTGGGCCGCCCTGGCGATGGCTGCAACCTCGGCGTCAAAGTATGTTTCGCCGGCACCCATTGGAGTGGCTTCGTCGAAGAAGATGCAGTGGATGCCATAGCCTGTTCTGTTGGTGACCGAGTCGTACGAGCCGTCCGTAAAGATGTGCACCCATTCCTGGAGAGGGAAATGCCTCTTCAGGTGCTCCTCGGCAAGCTTTTTCAGTTCTTTGTGGTTGTGGTCGTCTTTCTTTTCAATACCGTCAATTTTTGTCCCTGGGGCGAGCTGATTGAATTTGTCCGGCAGAAGCTCTGGAAGTGGGACATCAAGTGGTTGACGTGGTGCTTCCAGAAGCACAGGACAGTTTTTAATCTTCAATTGGTGGACTGTTTCAGCAAAGTTATTGTGTGCCTTGACTTTCGAGATTGGGTGGTTGAGCCATTTGTTTGGGTCGAGGCGCGCCAGTTTTTCATGCAGTTGGACAGCTCGCTGCTCTCTTCTCAGCTGCAGAGGCTCAATTTGGCTGTACCACTCCATGGCGACAATCGGGGTGGTTTTTACTGCTCCCGTGATGAGGCGCAGGGCTTGATTTTGGACTCTGTCAACATGGCTGGCGTGCGCTATGGCGGCAGCAGGGAAGACTTCGGTTCCGTACTCGATGGCTGGTCTGATGTATGTTTTGTATGTCAGCGCCAGAGTGTCTAGTTTTGCTCCCCAGGATACACCAGCTACCCTTTGAAGGAGTCGCAGTCGTTTGTGACCTTTCTCTGCTGCCTTTTCAAAGTGGATTCTGCCGGTCATTTTTTTATCGAAGGTCACGCCGAGGTACTTCATCTCATCTGTCTGTTTGATCCGTTCGCCATCAAGAGTGATGTTAAAGTTGAAGGGCTTATGGCTCATCGTGAAATAGGTGCAGATGGTTTTGCTGCAATTTATCTTGAAGCCATGGACGTTGATCCAGCCTACAGCTATCTTCATGGCGAAGCTCATTTTTTGTTCTAATCTGACTGGACATTTTCCTGTGAAGATGATGACAAAGTCGTCGGCAAAGACTTTGACGACAAGGCCAGGTATGCGATTGAGTAGTTTAATGAGTCCATTGATTGCAATTTTGAAGACGGTCGGCGCTGTGATTGTGCCTTGAGCAACTCCGGCTTGTGTCTTACGTGTTTTGCTGTGGGCACCTTTGTGGACCACCTTGATGCGCCTCTTGTTGATGAAGTCGTGGAGCCATCTGACAATGTTGTTAGGGACTTCATCCTTAATCATCTGCTTGACTGCCCATGACCGGTCGGTGGAGTCGAAGGCCCCGGAAAGGTCAATGGAGACAGCCAGTGTGCTTTCACCTTTGCTGAAACCGTCTTTGACTGCCTGCGCAAAGTAAGCGACTTGATCTGTAGTGCCTCGGTGTTGTCGAAAGCCAGCCTGGTCTTCGGCGATGATGTAGTTGCTTTCGAGGTAATTCTCAAGACGTGCATTGACCATCTTTTCAGCTGTCTTAGCAAGGGAACTTGTGAGGGCAATTGGACGGTAGCTGGCTGGGTCAGAGGCGTCTGTCTCAGGTTTCAGAATTGGCGTGATGAAGGCAATTTTCCAGCTTGCTGGGACTTCGCTGGTCCAGGAGCTGTTAATGAGGTCAAGGACGAGTTTTCGCGCCTTTGGGCCAAGGTGTTTGAGGAATTCGGCATGAATCTTGTCAGGGCCAGGCGCAATTTTCTGTTGTCCAGTTTGATGATTGCATAATCCAACTCCTGGAGGGTGAAAGGTCGATTGTAAGTGTTGGTAGGCTGGTGTTGGTAATTGAATTTAGGCAACTTTTTTTGCTTCTTTCTTTGGGGGCTGCTTATGGTGTTGAAATGTCTGCACAGGACATCAGCCTTTTCTTTGTTGGACTTTGCTACTTTTCCTTTATGAGAAAGTGTGAAATGAAATCTCTTGTGTTTACAGAATTGCCTTTAAGCAACCAGTTTTGAGTGTTTATGTTTAACCGTCAATATAGCCTAGTACAAAAATATCCTTACCTATCATGAAATGTGAAAGTTTTTGACACACATTCTCATAAAGTATCATATTATTTTAATAGTAGTAATCACTAATCGTACATGCCTGCCAAAAACTATTGATCCTACGTTTTGTCTAGGTAGTTTTTGTAACTGTTTTTGTTGTTGTAGTCACTTAATAGGTGGTGATCGCGTTTTTACGTGCGTCACTTGTCACCCCTCTGAAGAGGTTGTGGCTACAGGGGACAACACTGGCAGAGTTCTGATATGGCACAATTTCTTTAATCGACCACCCGCCCAGTCGAGGTACCATTGGCACACGCTACCAGTGGTGGACGTAGCATTCTCACATGCAGGTATGTAGGCCTATAGGGTAAATGTGTTCGTACTAGGCCTGTGCTGATATTGGTAACTGTTATGACAGACAATTTGATGTAAATTGACTATTGAGTCATGTTCTTATCTAATGTACAAGCATAAGTACGTAACTTGAACCTTTTGTGCTATCATAGCAATATTACTGTTGTTATTAATTATTATTATTATTAACTAAATTAAGTAAGTGAATTGGTATGATTGTGTCTTAATGGGAGACTTGATTGATAAATGCCAAGTGTTGTAGTGTAGGCTATAATTTAACGGCACTAGTCTTCTCCATTTTCATTGTTTGTTTCTTTTTATTAAAATTAACACTTCACAAAGTTGTAAAACTACGACGATAACATGACGTATTAACAATTTATTATGATAGTGGGTGCAAAATAACATCGCGATGTGACGTCGCATACCGTATCGATATATACGATTATCGTCCGCATCACTAATATTAATACATACATGTGCTGTTATAGGGAGCTTCTTCTACAGTGGGGGAGAAGAGGGGGTGCTAGTTAAATGGAACTTAAATGATGTACACAACAAGAGCTTCCTACCTCGCCTTCCTGCAACCATCTGCCATCTGGTGGTGTCACCTGATAACACTTATGTAGCTGTCTGCACCCAAGATAATGGTAGGCCTCTAGAGTATTGTCCCTAATATTAGGAATAAGATTGAACACTTAAGTATATCTACACTATGTTGTGTGCATGTTGTTCTCCACTTGTCTGACTCTGTTATTTTCAGGCATCCAACTGATAGACCCACATAGAAGGCTCACCTCGGTAATCCAGCACTTAACATGGGGAACTGTCAAAGAAAGGAATAAATCGCTCTTCCCTGCAGGAATTATCGTTGACCCACGAACCAAAGCGATTGTTCTTAATGGTCGTTGTGGCCATATCCAGTTCTTCTGCCCTCACACAACCTCTTTATTGTACAATGTAAGCATACATCTCTTGCATCACGTAGGGACAGGCTATCATTTTTTTTTTAAATCTACTACTATAATATACTATACTATACTGTTCTGTAGTGTACTATAATATAATATGCAAACTTGAAAACCTCAAAATCTAATTCTGCTTCTAAGAATACATTCGTTATTGTAAAAATTATAACTCTTAAATTTTGTTTGGCTTTTGATTTTAATCTTTACATCAAACTGCTGTAGTTCACCTGTCTAAAGTGTTAAGACATTAAGTTGAAATTACAGGTCCATGTGTTTTATTTGTATTTTATTACTGTAGACTATCACTATCACAAATAATAATTGTAAAATGTAAATACATATAATATGTTTGTCATGTTTATATGTAGAAATTCTTCATATTCTATAAAGTTCCTTTCTGAAGAAGAACACATATATGATACATTGATTTTTGTGTAAAGCAAGTACCTACAGTAGCTCAGCATTCTCTAGTTAAAGAATTCTGCTCAAATGTTCTGAAATGTCATTTGGGGCTTTTGACAAATGCAATAGTATGTCAGCCCAGGGTGTGTGTGAGCCTTACTTTTCCAATTGAGCCAATTGTGATTAAAAAGATTAATTCCAAGCAATTTCCACGCCAGCAGTTTCAGTTGAATTCAGTAAATTTCCAGAAGTAAGTCTCTTAGGGTCAAATGCATAGTCGTTCCTCACGTGCTCCTCAACTCAGCCTTTCCTCAGACTTGCCCAACCACCAATCACAGAGCAGCATTGCCATGTGGACTGCTCTGTGATTGGTGGTTGGGCAATTCTGAGGAAAGGCTGAGTTGAGGAGCACGTGAGGTGGCTCGTTGGTCCAGTGGTTAGCATCCCTGCTTCCCATGCAGAAGGTCCCGGGTTCAAATCCCGCTTCAGGCAGAAGTTTTTTAACTTCTAATGTGAATTCAATTCCATTACTTCTTGGCTTAGGAATAAATAAACGGTGACTTTGGAGCCGTCCTAGCAACGAAGCACTCAATAAATTCAAAGTTGTTCTGAATCGGCCTTGTTGATTCTGGCATTTGTCCGCAAGTGTTCGCACTGTCCAATCACTGATTCATATGTTTCGTATTTGAAATATCGATCTTTGATTGGTTATCGCTCACTCGTCGATGGTGTTCGAAGCCTACAGGGTTGGTTTAGTCACTTTAAATTAAAGTCCCCCACTGCAAATCAGTTTAATTACTGAGTGGGTAGACTCTAAATGTGAATTTATTTATTTATTTACTATGCATCTGACCCTTAGTATATCTCCCATTCAAATTAATTATACATGTTTCGATATAAACATCTTTGAACACCCCAAAATAGTATGCCCACAAGTTTTTCTTCAAACCTCTAAATTTATTCCTTATTATGATTGTTCTCTTTTTTACTAGCTGGACATAACCAACCAGAACAGGGTGACACGTCAGCGCCACGAAACCATCTTCAACACGGAAGTGGTCAGAACGGCGATCAGCGGCGACGGTATCTGGCTGGCGACGGTGGAAGAACGCGACGACGGAGTGTCGAGTCTCGAGTCTAGGCTCAAGTTTTGGCAGTACGACTTCACCCGACGGATCTACACTCTGAACACGTCGGTAGAGAAGCCGCACAACGGCTCCGTTACTGCCGTCAAGTTTCAGCCGACGTCGACCGCGGGCCCGCTTATGGTTGTCACGGCGGGCGAGGACTGCAAGTACCGATCGTGGAGCTTGGTGTCTGCTAACAGCATTTACAGTGAGTACTGAGTAGGCTTGTTCAGTTTAGTTGTACTATTACTACCTACTTTCACTGCTTGACTTAATGACTTAAAAAAATTAATTTAAGTGGATCCAAAAGCCCTAGATAACTCACTAGGCCTACTCACCAAGACCTATAGATAGGGTTTAAAAATTAGGGTACCTACACAAAAATCAAATAGGCTATTAAAAGTACATGTACAGTAAAACTCCAAACAGATTATTATTTTGTTATAAAGATTATTTCTTTAAATAAAGATGGTACCTCAAAAACAGTTTGTTATACAGATCACTTTGTTAAATAAAGACGTTCGTTATAAAGAAGTTTCACTGTAGTAAAATGTCTCTCAATTATGACTGATATGTTCCGATTGCGTCAGAGTCTGGCGAGGTGTGGCGTTGCGAGAGCGTCGGCTTCTTCAAGGACCTGCCCGTGGGCGACCTTGGCTTCAGCAGCGACGGATCGCTCCTCGCTGTCGCGTTCGCCTCGACGCTGACCGTCTGGGTACCGGAGACGAGCGAGCTCAAGTGCAGCCTCACTCACGTCGCAGTCACGGACACGTTGAAGTGAGTACCGGTACCAGACACTTGGCCGTTTGTTAGGGTCGCTGTTTGATATTAAATCGTTATATGTATCTATAATTGCGGGCGTGCAATCCATATTCATATCACTTTGGAAATTATTTTAAGCAAGGCAACTAAGCCTAGGCTAGAAGCCTAGGACAGAATAAATTCTTTCATGACGTGTTTCAACTCTTCAAGTACCATTGGCTTTTACTACGGTTTCATTAATCTTACTTAACAGTATTATAGCCCGTAATCTATATTACTGGTACTGCTATGACTTACAGTCTTAGCTTATTCTTTTTCTAGTAAGTATTCAAACTCAACATTATTCGAATGGTACGACTTATTTCTTAATAGTATTAAATTTATATTTGATTCAAAACTGAAAATCTGTTTGTTCTCAGACCGCTAACTAATGCCTCTATATCTAGTTGTTGAATCTAGCTCTCTTAGGATGGCCATGTTGCAATAGTAGTCAATTTTACTCTTTTTTTCCAGTCGTGTTGAATTCGGTCAGAAGAGTCTCAATCACCTGGTGGTTGTTGCAAGCAAGGAATGTGTCGCAGCATGGGACCTTCTCTCTCTGTCCTTGTTGTGGGTGGCTGATGTTTCTGTCGCTCTCCTTGTAAGCGATCCCATTCTAGGCAACATAGCAATCTTCACTACAAACGACAAATGTAAGTACGCCTTAATTAATTATATTATAACTTTATTCATGCCTTTAATTTTCATGTCTTTAACATATCAATTTTATAGCTTTAATATAAATAGTAGCTGAATAGACATGAATAATTCTTTTGATTTCAGTGTTTGTGATTTCACCTGATTCTCACGAACCTGTCTACGAGGAAAAGCTCGTATCGCCTAACCAGTGCCCCATCATAGCTGCAGCGTTTGCCCCGCGCCTCAACCCTTGCCCGTCCCATTTTGCTGGCTGGCTGGCGTACTCCCAACTGTACTTCATCGATTCTCAACAGGTGAGGCTCATATATATATATATATATACATGGAAAATTAAATGGAAATTTAGAAAATTATTTAAAAATTATGCTGATTCCGTGATGCCAAGGACCAGTGGTGGGAACACCCTTACCCAATCAAATGATGTTGGAACAACGTGTAGGTATACATACCTATATATATTAAGAGCATGCACTTTCTTATCTCAACAGGAATTGCTGACTTTAGATAGCAACAAAAGCGACCAATACGACGGCCTGGCGATTCTTCCATCACCAGAGAATATTCCTCTTACTCCGTTTGCGGCACTGATGTCACAACAGAGAACCACCGACGTGGAGCGGCTGAAGCCCACCCCTCACTTCCAGACGGGGATACCAGGAGCTGCCACTGTCAAAGAGGTAGGACATTGCTCTTTGTTATTGGCATCTTCGAGGCATTGGCAATCAGTTACCAAGCTTGTTTACAATGCAGTAACTGTAAGCCTAAGCTTTAAAACTGTACAGGACAGCCTCTTAATTCATTCCCCAGTAATTTTGTGTTCTGTTAGTTTCGACTAGCCTCAAACTCAATTCTTTCAATTCATTTCAGCATTTTGTTGATGATACAGTATGATGGCAACTATGATTAGACATGTGCAAACTGGGTCAAGTTAGAAACGTTTCAGTTAAAAAAAAATCCACTATGAATTTCGTTGTTGAAGAAACTCAAAAAATATAATCTTTGAGAATTTTCAAAAGATTATGGTAAATTAATATGTTTTTAATGCTAAAAAGAAAAACTCATCTAGGCTACAATCTACACACCCTATAAGATTATGTCGAGTAAATACTGATTTGTGTCTAACATTGATTCTGATTTGTTTTAATCACCTTGATTGTTACTACACACTATATCTACAATCTACACACCCTATAAGATTATCTCAAGTAAATACTGATTAGTGTGTACACTGTACATTAATTCTGATTTGTTTTAATCACCTTGATTGTTACTTTGATTGGCACATGTTCCAGTATAAACTTTTTCAGGGAGTGGGAGTGGGAATTACTGAAGTAAGTAGGCCTAGTAAAATACAATAAAGTATAAACATTAAAAGTAAAACTAATTTACTAAATTAGTTCTAATACAAAATTTATCTTCTACAATGGTGAAAGAGATCAAACATATATACTGTATCATAAATTAGTGTATTAAAATCTATAGGCCATCTAATGGCATGTAATTGTAAATCACCAAACTTTTTGTAGAGATATTCGGCACTAAATGTTGCAGATATGATCTCTGGCGGCGAAATCGTGAAGTAATAGCTAGAGGGCAACAAAGCCGCTGGATGTCATTTGTCAGTGTCATTTGTCAGTGTTTATATGAGAATGGCAACGATTCCAAAGAAACATAAGCGATATTGTTGCGTCAGTGAATATCCAGCTTTGCTGGATATTTGCTAGTTGCGTTTTGTATCCAAGATGCCTTTGATATTATGGGGATTTTGGATCAGGGGACACACCAAGTATCCGAAGGTCCGAAGTTCATGTTCTGATCATAATGTTAATTAACCACATGCAATTAAAAGGCCACCAATTAACACTGCCTCTCTTTCATTGAGGTTCCTTTGGGCTCTATTTGCTTTCAATTATATGTATATTTCAGAATAAAGTTAAAAACTTAATTTGCGCAATAACATGTTTAGGCGGATCCATGATCTCCTGTCAGTCAGATGTCAGTTTGTTACCCTCTAACTGTCAGCCATGTTGCGCAGCAGTGGTGCTATCTCTTGACACATTCAGTGTCGAATAGTATTTACTACAGTATTCACCTTTCTTATAAATGACAGATTACCTGCTTCAAAGGTAGGTAAGCCTGCTATTCATTTGTAAACTTTTTTGTACACATTAAAATCAATACTATAAAATACAATAAATACGGGGGTCCAAAGAATGTATTTTTGTTTTCAAGGAATGTCAAACAATTAGGTACTAGGCTAGTGATAAATCGATCTGCTAGCAAACTAATTGATATCGACTAGAAAAATAATTTAGGCCTACAACTGCATAGTATGCATTGATTATCTTGTATCTATCTACTGAATCTTTATATCGATTGTTATTTAGTAAATGTCTGCAAAAAACCAAACAGTCAACATATTTTGTGGTAAAATATTGACATCGATCTACAAGTTATTTATTATTAATCAACCATTGATTCAAATGATTTAAATTGTTTGAGATTATGATTTTCGATTTTATATTTAACGTATTTACCCGAATAGAAGACAACCTCGAATTTATGACGGCCCCCTATTTCAAGAATTTAAAACTGGAAAAAATCATATTCACATTCTTAATAAGCAAATTTAAGACGACCCTCAATATTTTAACTACATACGTATAAAAATGGAAATAATAATATTCTTAAATTCAGGTAAATACGGCTGAACTCAATATCGATTGGAAATTGCTAATCAATTAACATCCCCATTTGTTTCACGTTCTTTGTTTGAACCACTGTGCAGTTTTCAAATAAATAACAGTTAATCTAAAAACAATTTACCATTAACCTGTACTTGCAAAAGGGACATTTATAAAGCTTATTAACAACCCTAGGGTACATATTGTGGTATTCGATTCTGCTCCTCTTTTTTTGTATATAACCACATCATTAATTTCTCGATTTGCAACACTTGTCAAATAACTAAATAAAATACAACTTATTTTAGTTCTCAATGAATCTCCATTATTAAAATTTAAAACATAAAATAACAATGCCTATCCAACACGTTCAAAGATAGCATCCGAGTGTCCTTAGCCAAATTCCACAAGTGCTCAAAAAAGATCAGTCATGATTATGTTGAAATCACTCATTGGCCCCTATCTAATTGTAATTTGCTCTCATCAGCCTAATGATACATTGTGGAACAAGTAGACATTTTGTTCCACTTCAAGACTTCAAGACTCCACTTCTATTTGACAATAAACTGCCATCCCAAGTTTAGTCCTTGTCCATTGATGGGCCTGTCACAATCGTAAACTCCTCTAACTAGGTACGCAAACAAATATAGGCTTTGTAAGTAACAACGCAAAAATTATGAATATGTTCACACACTTTTGCTGGGGTCTATACTGTAGTCATCTGTTTTGTTGTACTGGCAAGTTCACTTCAACCACGATGGGTACCTTAGTATGAAATATATAATGACGTTGATGATGAACAATGTCAGTAAGTGCTGTTTGTTGAGGACTGGGTCTTGAAATGGAATGGACCATAGTTGCTGCATAGGCTGAAATCGTGAAATGTGATTGGAAGACTGTGTATTATAATTGTTTATCGTTGTTTGGACTAATGTTTTCTACCGATACGATAGTTGCGACATCTCTTCATCAGGTCGTAGCGTCGGTAGCGCAAGCAGTGCCACTGTGGTATGTGTATTAGGTCTGTAGGTATGTGACGCATGTTGTCTGCTGCGGCTGCCTGAAAAAGAGAGGCTTTAGTTAATACTTTGGTTCAGTGGAAAGTAGTGACGCATTTATGTACACTGGTAGTAAGTACCGGTAGGGCTTTTGTATTGGTGACACATTTACATACCGCACATGAGGCACACCTTGTAACAAAGGTACCGGTGCTTTACTTCAACTTCTGAACATTTCAGGTCATATTGTTGGATAGTCAGGAATAAATGTTTCTAAACTTGGTAAAATTTACTTGTTAAAGGACCATGTATATAAGTAGCCTTAAAACAGTAGACCTGCTACTGCAGATAGCTAGACAGTATGTCGTTATTTACTCGTAGATCACAACATAAATTGTAAGTAGAAGACAAGGTTGTGAGGTTCGTTGTTCCTCGCTCGATTGCGTATTTCTTTGTAGGCTATCGCATGATATTATCTCTGTTGGTGCTTGTTGTGTTTTCCACGCGTTGTTGATGCGATGCATAGTAGATCTCCGAATTCGGCTCCGCTTCAGCCCATCTGAATTGAAATTATTGGGTGTTTTCCGATTTCAATGGCTTCAACGGGACCGATAATGCTTTGTTGTAGTTAAAGCTCTCGTCTCCTCGAAGTAATACGGTGCCCTTCGCTGAAGCTGTGTTCTGCTATTGCTGACTTATATATGTTGTCCAGTTTCACAATTAACTTCGAGGTGTGTGTATAGGTGTGTGTCGAGGATGTTTATACCTTAGACAGCTAACTCTGACCCCAGTAACGTTTAGAGAGAAAATACTAAATGGCTGCATACGTTATATGATTATGATATAAGTGTTCCTTCATTTACAAATTTACATAAGTAATTTGCTTTAATGTACATTCCTTAATTAATTATACAGCTTACAATTGGTCCCATATATGCACGAAGCAATTTACCAATTCAAGTCACAAATAGGCCTAATGAGATATTTTACTGAGTGGAAAATCAAGAAGCCTCAAGTCATACTGCACCTTGATGCGAGCGAGGATAAAACTATAGCCTACCAGATCGATGAGATTAAGAGCGAAGGTTCTCTACGTCAAAAACCGCAGGAAAGTTTTATTTTTTAATTATCTCAAGATTGGAACACAAAATCGAAAATCTGAGAAATCATAGCGCTGTGGTTTAGTCAGCCCTACACACTGAATGATAAATATATTTAACGTTGTAATCAGTATGACTGTGATAACGATTTCCTTAAATTACTAAGGAAATCGTTATCACAGTCATACTGATTATAACGTTAAATACATTTATCATTCAGTGTGTAGGGCTTACCAAACCACAGCGCTATGATTTCTCAGATTTTCGATTTTGTGTTTCAATCTTGAGATATAATTAAAAAAATGAAAATTGTCTGCGGTTTTTGACGTAGAGGTATCAAATGTTCCTGGCATGATGAGTAATCACAAGTAATATGTATAAACAACTAAACATGTGATTGTGTGATCACATGTGAAACATGTGACTTTTAACAAAATGCAATTTGTTACATATATCTATAGATACAATGCTACTAGACACATTTCTTAACTCACATGCTGAAAAGCCATCAACATTCTTTGATTGCTGATACTTGGAAATTGTGACCGATACTGTGATGTATACAATGTGTATGTGTGCTGAAAACATGTTTACTTTTTTTTTATCTGTTATAATGTTTTGCTGGACATTTGGTTTCTTAAAAACAAGTTATGGAACACAATAAAACAACAACAACAACAAGACTGTGGGAAGTACTAGAAAACCTTACTAATTACAATAGAACTTGCATTGCACCAATCATGGAATGCGTCCATTCTACGCAGCGATCAATGTATGGGGGTATTGCGATAATTGATGATTCATAAAGTTGTTTAGTCTAAACAAGATGGCATCAGAAATGTTATAAATCAATTAGTAGAAGTCTTTGTGAATCATTTATAGGTCACAGACAGACGTGTCAGCTGAAAATGTTCTGGGAAATCTTAGTCATACTGTTCCCTATTAGAGTTGATCACTTATACAATCACTGAATGACGGAGGAGGTAGAGTCACTCAGTGATTTAACAAGCAGCCATTGCACAACAACAAAACACTGCACTGGAAAGCTTTATTTATTTCATTACTATTCAGTAGAGCTTTAAACGTTTTTGTGTTCTGCTTACTTCTACATTGTTTATTAATTAAAAGTTCTTATGGGGGGATGAGGGTTACCAAAGCGTGCTCCATAGAAACAATTGTTATAATATAGGTACTATTAAGGCGCGTTCAGACAGAATGATTATGGACTAAAGGCGCGTTCAGACAGAATGACTATGGACTAAGACTAACAATAGAGTGATTAAGCCTTGGGAAAACAACGTACTCGAAAACATCCATCCCCAAATGTATTTCAACAATGCCAACATTCGAAAATCAACTTTCTTAATCACTCGTTCTTAAACACTAATCACTATAAAAGTTTGTTAACGCTTAAACATAAATCGTATACTTCAACTCTGTTAAACCTTAAATCGTTAGTCTTAAACACTAATCGTTAGTCTTAGTCATTTTGTGTGAACCCGCCTTCAGACTAACAACCAGTGACTAAGCCTTAGGAAAACAAAACTCCAACCCCCATATCTTGCAAACAAAATAGAAATACATGACGACTTTGAAAGAGGTAAGTCTTCGAGTGCTTTGACAAGTGAGTAGCACACTATTTCCGTAAAAATTGGTACTATGGCGTGGGCGTGTAAAACAAAAACGGTTCCATGTTGTCCCGAAGTTGACAGCTGTTATTATATTTGCTGAAAATGGATGAAGATGTGAATGATATCGCCATAGTCACTCATTATCGGAATTCATTTTCAAATAGTAACTGATATAGACTGATAACCTACAGGCTGCAGCAGACGACGTGCAACTTTGATTTAAAATTAGGTTCGTTGGATTTACTGTCACTTTGAACTTTTTGACATTTACCCCATGAAATAACATGGAGTGAGTGCAAACACTACAAAAGGTGTAGCCAAATCAAACAAACCTATATTGTTTACATCGGTACCGGAAGCCGTGACCGGAAGCTGTCAAAACAAACTCTGCGTAAATGTGAAAACCAAAACAACATTAAAACTTAACTTGACTCGGATAGTACGATTTTCATTGGCTGAACTACTGTGGCGTTCCACGCAGTGATTGGTTGTTACTAACGCTTAACAATCGGGAAACACAATAATGAACTTTCTTAATCACTCGGTCTTAAACACTAATCACTAGTAAAGTATGTGAACGCTTCAATGTAAAGGCGGGTTCACACAAAATGACTAAGACTAACGATTAGTGTTTAAGACTAACGATTTAAGGTTTAACAGGGTTGAAGTATACGATTTATGTCCAAGCGTTAACAAACTTTTATAGTGATTAGTGTTTAAGAACGAGTGATTAAGAAAGTTGATTTTCGATTGTTGGCATTGTTGAAATACATTTGGGGATGGATGTTTCCGAGTATGTTGTTTTCCCAAGGCTTAATCACTCTATTGTTAGTCTTAGTCCATAGTCATTCTGTCTGAACGCGCCTTTAATCGTATACTTCAACTTTCTTAAACACTAATCGTTAGTCTTAGTCATTTTGTGTGAACCCGCCTTTAAACCATGTGGTTGGACTATCCTGCCACTTGAAAACAACTTTTTTATTCCCAACCAGTTTTGATGAAAATTGTCTTTAAAATGAAAAGGATTCAGATTTCTTTCTGCCTTCAACTTTTGACAGTGAGTGGCACACGACACCATCATCTGGTATTCGTTTCCGTTTTTAACAGCAGGCCTATATCCATTAAAAATAATTAATAATATGCATTATGAAATTTTTCAAACAAGTCTCCTAATTCATAAAACAATATGTATTATCCATTATTATTTATTATCTAGAACTTAAATTCATGTGGGATTCACGTGTTAGAACTTCAAGAGATAAAACAACAATTATTTTGAAAACGGAAGGACATTTGCAATTTAATTAAGTATTCTGATAATAATTATAATATTGAAAAGGTTATAGTGGTATGTATTACAAAGTTATTACATTACAAAGTGAGTGAGCTAATATTGTATTTCTTGTTTGTTCTTACTTGGTAGGTTCCATGTATAATGAATGTATAATAACAGTATAATAATAATAACAACTTTATAGCAGTGTGATTTGACCAGACTGCACTACACAAAATGAAGTTGCTAAAATCAACTTTTAACTATAGCCATCGAACAGAAAAAGCAGCATTTTACATATAAGTCCTTAGTTTGAAACTATCATGGCAATGCATTTAATAGGGGTCCTACTCCTGGCTATGGCTAGTGTCGTTCAATGAATACTGGTAAATAATAATAATAATAATAATAATAAAAAAAAATAATAATAATAATAATAATAATAATAATAATAATAATAATAATAATAATAATAATAATAATAATAATAATAATAATAAATAAATACTAATTAATAATTATTAAGGTTGCCCATCGATATCTATACACAAAATAATTTAGATATCGATAATTTTAATCTGCATCGCGATGTTTTAATTATATATATATATATCTTGACCCCGTTTCCAACATAAAAAAAAAAAAAATGTATATTAAATTCCAATTTTCCGTCCGTAGTAATCTACAGCTGTGCACCACGTGTTAGTCAATGGACGTGGCAGCGGGAAAACGCACGTGTTACGGGAAATTGTCCCAAAACTGTATTTTTTTTTTTTTTAACTAAAAATGGGCTGTAAAATATTGATATATTATACAGATCTCGTTAGGATATTTTCCGACGAGATCGATAATATCGCTGGGCATCCTGCACTAATTATCATTTAATCTCGCGTTGTGAGTGTAGTTTCGCATCCCACCTGACTTTTGACCCAAGGGTGAAATAGAAGGACAACTCGACAGGAGACAACTACGTGCCCACATGACATGATACTGAATCGTTCGTAAAAACCCGTCTCAGCTAGGTTTAGGTTAAAAAAAAAACGGACAATGAAAACGAAATGTATGGCAAATCAAGCAAAATCGACACAAAACCACTTAGTACCAGAAAAATGTGAACCAAGATGAATGTGTACACGGTCAAGGGCCTGAGAAATGACAAACAAACACATCAACAAGAGTTCAAAGATGATACCGATGATATAGTCTCGTCACGTTAACTTGTGGTAGTGAAGTGACGCATGTGACAACTACCAACCTAAATCTAGTTGCATCTCGTTCTTGTGCGGATGATACTATCAGCGCGTTTGTTAGCAGGCGTTGTCAGGGCGCGGCTAGTGCACTGACAATAACAAGCAGGTACCGGGAAATCCCGCAGCGAATACCGTTCAAACAGACAGCGTGGAGTGACTGTCTCTTCCGAGATTTTACAACGCACATTGCTTCTTTAGTCTTACGAGCCTGTAACGAAACGATCGTGTTACTGTAGACTTGCGCGCGAGGGACGGGAGGGGGGGGGGGGGGGGTCTTGGCCCCGCATACATTCAGGAATTTTTGTTGGTTGCTTGAATTTTTTTAGCGGAATTAGGCATGACGATTGGAACGTTGTAAGATGTGTGTAGGGTTACTTAAACATCCCTAATAATTACCTCTGCAGACTAATACTCACAGACGCAGTTTCACATCATGTTTTGCCTTTGTAAATGTCCGTTACAATAAATATGTAAACTGTAAATTAAAGTTGTAAAACCTCTCTAAAATTACCTGGCCAGGGACCTTATCGTGGTGGGCAGGTTTGCGTGCTTTGTTAATCCCGAGAGCTATGCCGGCGGAAGCGTATATGCTTCTGGTAGAGCTAGCTGCACCCTAGCCGGACAGGTCGAGGAGGAGAAGTCAGACGAAATGCAGTCCATATCGTCCCCACTCCCTTTTCCTCCACTTCCCTCTTCCTCCCCGCCCTCCTACTTGCCCCTTTCCTCCAAACAGCCCTCTATTTCATCTTCATATTTCACCACTCATCGTCTCGATAATCTCTCTAAAATTACTACTGTTGATTGATGCCCCCCAACAACCTCTGCGCACTCGTATAAGAATGTTATGGGTAATGACTAATGAACTGTAACGTCGTGACCTATACTGTACTGTACCCTCCACACAATTAGCTCAATTCACTGTAAGCACAAATTCAATTACCGGAGTTGTAAACTAATGAAAGTATAACGAGTCGGATTTATTTAGCGGAGCGGTTTGGTTTGTCCGATGCAATTGTACGTATATAACGTAATGGGAGCGAAGTGGGTACACCTACCCTCGTGTACGTATACAACGGGATGGGAGCGAAGTGGGTACACCCACCCTCGTGTACGTATACAACGGGATGGGAGCGAAGTGGGTACACCCACCCTCGTGTACGTATACAACGGGATGGGAGCGAAGTGGGTACACCTACCCTCGTGTACGTATACAACGGGATGGGAGCGAAGTGGGTACACCCACCCTCGTGTACGTATACAACGTGATGGGAGCAAAGTGGGTACACCACCCTCGTGTACGTATACAACGGGATGGGAGCAAAGTGGGTACACCCACCCTCGTGTACGTATACAACGGGATGGGAGCGAAGTGGGTACACCCACCCTCGTGTACGTATACAACGTGATGGGAGCAAAGTGGGTACACCACCCTCGTGTACGTATACAACGTGATGGGAGCAAAGTGGGTACACCACCCTCGTGTACGTATACAACGGGATGGGAGCAAAGTGGGTACACCCACCCTCGTGTACGTATACAACGGGATGGGAGCGAAGTGGGTACACCCACCCTCGTGTACGTATACAACGTGATGGGAGCAAAGTGGGTACACCCACCCTCGTGTACGTATACAACGTGATGGGAGCAAAGTGGGTACACCCACCCTCGTGTACGTATACAACGTGATGGGAGCAAAGTGGGTACACCCACCCTCGTGTACGTATACAACGTGATGGGAGCAAAGTGGGTACACCCACCCTCGTGTACGTATACAACGTGATGGGAGCAAAGTGGGTACACCACCCTCGTGTACGTATACAACGTGATGGGAGCAAAGTGGGTACACCCACCCTCGTGTACGTATACAACGTGATGGGAGCAAAGTGGGTACACCACCCTCGTGTACGTATACAACGTGATGGGAGCAAAGTGGGTACACCCACCCTCGTGTACGTATACAACGTGATGGGAGCAAAGTGGGTACACCCACCCTCGTGTACGTATACAACGTGATGGGAGCAAAGTGGGTACACCCACCCTCGTGTACGTATACAACGTGATGGGAGCAAAGTGGGTACACCACCCTCGTGTACGTATACAACGTGATGGGAGCAAAGTGGGTACACCCACCCTCGTGTACGTATACAACGTGATGGGAGCAAAGTGGGTACACCACCCTCGTGTACGTATACAACGTGATGGGAGCAAAGTGGGTACACCCACCCTCGTGTACGTATACAACGGGATGGGAGCGAAGTGGGTACACCCACCCTCGTGTACGTATACAACGTGATGGGAGCGAAGTGGGTACACCCACCCTCGTGTACGTATACAACGGGATGGGAGCGAAGTGGGTACACCACCCTCGTGTACGTATACAACGTGATGGGAGCAAAGTGGGTACACCCACCCTCGTGTACGTATACAACGTGATGGGAGCAAAGTGGGTACACCACCCTCGTGTACGTATACAACGTGATGGGAGCAAAGTGGGTACACCCACCCTCGTGTACGTATACAACGTGATGGGAGCAAAGTGGGTACACCCACCCTCGTGTACGTATACAACGGGATGGGAGCGAAGTGGGTACACCACCCTCGTGTACGTATACAACGTGATGGGAGCGAAGTGGGTACACCACCCTCGTGTACGTATACAACGTGATGGGAGCAAAGTGGGTACACCCACCCTCGTGTACGTATACAACGTGATGGGAGCAAAGTGGGTACACCCACCCTCGTGTACGTATACAACGTGATGGGAGCAAAGTGGGTACACCACCCTCGTGTACGTATACAACGGGATGGGAGCGAAGTGGGTACACCTACCCTCGTGTACGTATACAACGGGATGGGAGCGAAGTGGGTACACCTACCCTCGTGTACGTATACAACGGGATGGGAGCGAAGTGGGTACACCACCCTCGTGTACGTATACAACGGGATGGGAGCGAAGTGGGTACACCACCCTCGTGTACGTATACAACGGGATGGGAGCGAAGTGGGTACACCACCCTCGTGTACGTATACAACGGGATGGGAGCGAAGTGGGTACACCACCCTCGTGTACGTATACAACGGGATGGGAGCGAAGTGGGTACACCACCCTCGTGTACGTATACAACGGGATGGGAGCGAAGTGGGTACACCACCCTCGTGTACGTATACAACGGGATGGGAGCGAAGTGGGTACACCCACCCTCGTGTACGTATACAACGGGATGGGAGCGAAGTGGGTACACCACCCTCGTGTACGTATACAACGGGATGGGAGCGAAGTGGGTACACCACCCTCGTGTACGTATACAACGGGATGGGAGCGAAGTGGGTACACCTACCCTCGTGTACGTATACAACGGGATGGGAGCGAAGTGGGTACACCCACCCTCGTGTACGTATACAACGGGATGGGAGCGAAGTGGGTACACCACCCTCGTGTACGTATACAACGTGATGGGAGCAAAGTGGGTACACCCACCCTCGTGTACGTATACAACGGGATGGGAGCGAAGTGGGTACACCCACCCTCGTGTACGTATACAACGGGATGGGAGCGAAGTGGGTACACCACCCTCGTGTACGTATACAACGGGATGGGAGCGAAGTGGGTACACCACCCTCGTGTACGTATACAACGGGATGGGAGCGAAGTGGGTACACCCACCCTCGTGTACGTATACAACGGGATGGGAGCGAAGTGGGTACACCTACCCTCGTGTACGTATACAACGGGATGGGAGCGAAGTGGGTACACCCACCCTCGTGTACGTATACAACGGGATGGGAGCGAAGTGGGTACACCACCCTCGTGTACGTATACAACGTGATGGGAGCAAAGTGGGTACACCCACCCTCGTGTACGTATACAACGGGATGGGAGCGAAGTGGGTACACCCACCCTCGTGTACGTATACAACGGGATGGGAGCGAAGTGGGTACACCACCCTCGTGTACGTATACAACGGGATGGGAGCGAAGTGGGTACACCCACCCTCGTGTACGTATACAACGGGATGGGAGCGAAGTGGGTACACCACCCTCGTGTACGTATACAACGGGATGGGAGCGAAGTGGGTACACCACCCTCGTGTACGTATACAACGGGATGGGAGCGAAGTGGGTACACCCACCCTCGTGTACGTATACAACGGGATGGGAGCGAAGTGGGTACACCACCCTCGTGTACGTATACAACGGGATGGGAGCGAAGTGGGTACACCACCCTCGTGTACGTATACAACGGGATGGGAGCGAAGTGGGTACACCACCCTCGTGTACGTATACAACGTGATGGGAGCGAAGTGGGTACACCACCCTCGTGTACGTATACAACGTGATGGGAGCGAAGTGGGTACACCACCCTCGTGTACGTATACAACGGGATGGGAGCGAAGTGGGTACACCTACCCTCGTGTACGTATACAACGTGATGGGAGCAAAGTGGGTACACCCACCCTCGTGTACGTATACAACGGGATGGGAGCGAAGTGGGTACACCACCCTCGTGTACGTATACAACGGGATGGGAGCGAAGTGGGTACACCACCCTCGTGTACGTATACAACGGGATGGGAGCGAAGTGGGTACACCACCCTCGTGTACGTATACAACGTGATGGGAGCAAAGTGGGTACACCCACCCTCGTGTACGTATACAACGGGATGGGAGCAAAGTGGGTACACCCACCCTCGTGTACGTATACAACGTGATGGGAGCAAAGTGGGTACACCCACCCTCGTGTACGTATACAACGTGATGGGAGCAAAGTGGGTACACCCACCCTCGTGTACGTATACAACGTGATGGGAGCAAAGTGGGTACACCCACCCTCGTGTACGTATACAACGGGATGGGAGCGAAGTGGGTACACCACCCTCGTGTACGTATACAACGTGATGGGAGCAAAGTGGGTACACCCACCCTCGTGTACGTATACAACGGGATGGGAGCGAAGTGGGTACACCACCCTCGTGTACGTATACAACGGGATGGGAGCGAAGTGGGTACACCTACCCTCGTGTACGTATACAACGTGATGGGAGCAAAGTGGGTACACCCACCCTCGTGTACGTATACAACGGGATGGGAGCGAAGTGGGTACACCACCCTCGTGTACGTATACAACGGGATGGGAGCGAAGTGGGTACACCACCCTCGTGTACGTATACAACGGGATGGGAGCGAAGTGGGTACACCACCCTCGTGTACGTATACAACGTGATGGGAGCAAAGTGGGTACACCCACCCTCGTGTACGTATACAACGGGATGGGAGCAAAGTGGGTACACCCACCCTCGTGTACGTATACAACGTGATGGGAGCAAAGTGGGTACACCCACCCTCGTGTACGTATACAACGGGATGGGAGCGAAGTGGGTACACCACCCTCGTGTACGTATACAACGGGATGGGAGCGAAGTGGGTACACCACCCTCGTGTACGTATACAACGTGATGGGAGCGAAGTGGGTACACCACCCTCGTGTACGTATACAACGTGATGGGAGCAAAGTGGGTACACCACCCTCGTGTACGTATACAACGGGATGGGAGCGAAGTGGGTACACCACCCTCGTGTACGTATACAACGTGATGGGAGCTAAGTGGGTACACCCACCCTCGTGTACGTATACAACGGGATGGGAGCGAAGTGGGTACACCACCCTCGTGTACGTATACAACGTGATGGGAGCGAAGTGGGTACACCACCCTCGTGTACGTATACAACGTGATGGGAGCAAAGTGGGTACACCCACCCTCGTGTACGTATACAACGTGATGGGAGCAAAGTGGGTACACCTACCCTCGTGTACGTATACAACGGGATGGGAGCGAAGTGGGTACACCCACCCTCGTGTACATACAACAACGGGATGGGAGCGAAGTGGGTACACCCTCTCAATCAATGTATTGTGTGGCCTCCCTTTTGCGTTCCGTCCCCAGATCTCAAGGCGCAACAGTCACGCACGTTGATAGGTGGGCCAAGGAATGACGTCACAGTCAACGTGTTCACGTCATACCTATAGCATTACTGTCACGAGATTACATATAATTGATTATGTTTTCGGGTGAATCCCGTATACGTATTCGATAATTTATTTCAAAACCAACGTTTCAGTCATATCTCCTTAGCCATTTTCAAGGTGAAACAACACAAGAAAAAATATATAAAACAAAAATCAGCAACGTTTTATGGTAAATTGTTTAGTTTTATTTCATCTGTTCTCTTTTGTAAATCAGTTTTATGACTGTAGACATTAATTAAGTGAAGGCGTTGTGAAGATCTCAGCTCGTGTTGCAATATATTCTTTGTTTACTTTGCTGATTTTTGTTGTATTATATTATTTTGTTTTCTTTGCCAGGGCGGACTTTTAATCGTATTTGGAATTGTGTTCAAATTTCAATAACTTATTGACCTGTTGTTGATCTCTAACATGACAATTATTGTGGTTGTAGTTTATCCCAAAATTGATTACAACTAGCAATCACTAAACTTCAACATTGACGGATTTTGACTTTTGAGAATAATAATAATAATTTTTCGTAGGAATACCCGTTATAGGGTGCACACCAGCTTTACCTGATGTGCCCCTCTTCAGGTGACTAACTAGGTTATTAAGGTGTTTGGATAGCTGGGAAGGAATGTCCGAGGGCTGTTAGTAGGACTCAATCCCAGCATGTTCGCCTTTACGACTGAGGAAAACCTCGGAAAAAACCTTCAGTCAGGACTGCCAGTGGCCGGAATCGAAACGGCGACCTCCCGAATTAGAGTCTCGCGTCCTACCGCTGAGTTACCTCTATCGGTGACTATTGAGAAGGGGTTTGGTGCAGGCACAGATAAGGGTCTGTGGTGCAGGTGTAATAGAGAACAGTCAGGCTTATACTTACTTGCTCCAACTCGGGCTTGCCCACTGGAAGTCCACCGCACGTCGCGATCAGCAGTAACAACGCACACAGAAGGACGGTCGTTATGGTAACACGCGTCATGTTGTCGGGGTTGCTGTTGGTTGGAGTCTTTACGAGCTGTCCTCCCGCATCGTCGTGCTACCGTGTTGATACTGACGTGCCGGGTGCCCAAGCCATGTGCTTTTATCACGTTAGCTCATGCGTCAAGCAAGACTCAAGACGCTGACTAGGAGAAACGTTGCACTTCCTCCATTGGTCGATACGATCTCGCCGTGTCGTGCACTTCAATCCCTCGACACTAACAGAACGCGAGTCTAATATGCTCGACGCTGTTTTTATTTTTTTATTTAACATATCCGTCAAATTACACAGTGAAAAGAGTATTTTTTCGTCCGACATTGTTGTTGTTGAAGACAGCGTTGATTTCCAAACTTCATCACGTATCCAAAGGTGTTTCATATAGTGATATAAAAATTTGAAGCTTCAAACTTTGTCTAGCTCACAGATACTAGTTTACCTTCGTAATAGTGAGAAAATGCGTTGTCCAAAATTTGTATTTGTTCTATTTTTGAAAATCGCATTTATGTGGATATTTTTAAAGACAAAATATCATACATTAATGTTTGTAATTTATTATGTCTACATTTTTACTTTTGACTGCATTGAACGGTTCGCGTCTTGTGTACAATATTCTTTCTTACGATCAAGTACCAATTGATAAGCAGGGAGGAATGTGGAGCGCCCCCCCCCCCCCCCTTCTCTCTCGACTGTAATTAGAGCAAGGAGTTATAAATAGCATTTACTCAACTCCCATACTTCTTGACAGGAGAAGGTAATGTAGGTTATACCCGGTCCAAAGATAGTAAGATATACCTTGCCTGACCCGGTCCTAATTGTCGTCGTCGTCCCGGTTAACCTCGTTGCACAAATAATTGGGCTAGATGGGGTTTTACAGTTATTTTTCTACACTCGCCCCCTCCCTAATATGTAACAGCAACAATATGTTACCCAACACTTCGTGGCTCAATCTTCGATTGCCTCAATCATTATACAATAATATTCCTGAAGAATTTCGGGAGAGAGGAGAGAGTTAAGACGGGGCCTGGGATAATTAGATTAAAAGGCTCGAGATTCTGGGTGTCGTTTTTTTAGGGGGGGGGGGGCGGGGGGCGGCAAAAAGAAATGAACGACGATGACTCTTTGCTGGCCTCCAAAAGCGACTGTTACTTTCTCCCACAAATATAAGACAAGAATATTTTGTCTCTAAATAATTAAATCTGTTGATATGAATCCGAAGTGCTTTTACCCTGCGTTGGACCAGAAACGCAATGGCGACGCGAGTGCGTCATATCCCGCACTGAAATCAGTTCGGTAGCTATAATAAATAACGTAATTTCCTTACACGTCACCCGCATGACGGCGGAACTGCGCGGATCACCGACCCACTGGGCCTGCAGGTGAACAGTATCCTCCGACGAGATTTGCGACTTTGTTCATTTTGGCAACAACGATGAGTGGGTGGGACTTAAGTATGACGTTCTTGTTGGTTGTGGTAAACCAAGCTATGACCATAAAGGTACAACTTATATCCACACTTCCACTGTATAGTACAATTTTTATTTTAGTATTTTCCGAGGAAATGCTAAGTGGCATTTTGTATGTATATAAGCGATTTTTTTTTGCTTTTTTGTTTAATCTATTTCACTAAAGATTGCCCCTACTGGCGATCGAACCCAGATCCTCCGGCTTTACGTATCGGGACCGCAGAAACAAACCTCTATTAAATGGCTATTTGTATCCACAAAGCTCGATTTAGCTTTAAAAATCGCATTATCGTAGTTAGGTCCAGTCTTACAATGTCCCAATAACTACTTATTCGTCGAATAGCTTGTTTCCTCCATGGCAACGACCAATAAAAACTCTTGAAATCCTCCAAATAGCTTAATTGCTACAAATAAGTTTCCTATTAGGTGATTGTAAGACCGGCCCTTAGTATATATTATTGCGCCTGTTCGGGCTTTTCGTAACTGGTTTTTGACGTTGTCAAAATACGTTTGCATTTGCCGTCTTTTTTGTGACATTATTAGAGCGAGAGAGAGAGATTGATTGATTGATTGATAGCGTCGTTATTAATGGCGGGAAGAAGCGCGAAGAAGAAGGGGGGGGGGGGGGGGGGGCAAGAACTACATTGATGTGGATGGATCGAGCACCGTCTTGTGTCTCACGTGTAAGTATTGCCGTTCAGAGGACTCATTCCAGAAGAGGGAGACGTTCTGGCGGTTAATTTGTGACTTGACTGATCACGTGTGGTAAAAGAAGACAAGTGATTATAACTCGCTAGTCGAACTACGCCTCTGAAAAGCGGTCCAAATTACAACTACGTGCCGTCGAGCATGTACGCAATTTGCGATGGTTACGCCGTAATCTAACAAAATAAATCTTGTTTTATTTGTGTTATTGTTTTTCTTTATTCGCTATATAGCGTTCATTGCGATTCAATATAGAGTAAAGGAAACCTGCTGCTTTTTGTCGCTTCATAAGTTATACCTCGTCTCTCGTTATTTGATTTTGAGAATTAAATTAATATTGTACAGATTGTTATTATGGGAAAATAAATAAATAAATCCACATTTAGAGTCTTATCCACTCAGTAACAAGACTGATTTTCAGTGGAGGACTTTACTTTAAAACGACTAAACAACCCTGTATTGGTAGGCTCCGAACACCATCGACGAATGAGCGATATCCAATCAAAGATCGATATTTCAAATATAAAACATGTGAGTAAGGGATTATAATGTATTGCAAAAACATTTTAATATTTCCTGTCATAAAAAAAACATGTGGTCGCGCAACACGTGTTGTTACTTAAAACCACCTGATCGTGGTCCCTCGCGTCTTGAAGTCAAACACACACGTGTATGCAGAGCGGTTACACCATCTTGCCTTGCATCATCGTCGGTGTCGGTGACCCTAAACACCGACTTGTGTCCAGGCAGGGTAGGTAAACTGCGGAAACGATGTATTTCGGCCTGTGTTGTTGTGTAACGCTGGCATATAACTGCAGCCTCGTGTCCAGTCGTCTCCACGTGTGTGACAATTGACAATGTGCAGCCCAATCAGGATGACCGCGATGTTGCAACGCCGTTCTCCATTTAGTGTTGACATCGGATGGGCTCGTTCGTTTTGCAGCCCCCCCGGCTCCATTCCGAAATGCACACAAGGTTTGCACCCCTAAACTCGGCCAAGATGCCGGCTGTAGTTCGATGTCGAGTAAACTGTTGAGTGTTGATGTAACCCCAAAACAACTCCTCAACGCCAGGCATATCGATAAAATCGATTATCGTGATATGGCGTGTCATATCGCGATAATCGCGATGAGCTGGTATGTATTTGAATTTGGCGCCCGCTCAGCGCCCGCCGAGCGGCCGCCTAGCTTCACGTAGCCGTACAAGATTCGATACTCCCCGCCACCCCCACAATTTAAAAAGAGTCGTAAATGCACAGATATGTAGTAATAGTGCTTTTTAAATAATATATAGCAATATAAATTTAGTAGGCAAAGGCAATATCGACGCGATATATCGCGATATTCTTTTCTTGTGGCGATTATCGATATGGAATAAATGGAATTTCATATCGTTTGAACTCCATGGTTTGACATCCCTACTTATTGATGAGGCCACCGCCTATACTATTACTTTCTGTTCTTCATAACATAGACCTACACTCTGCACCTAAACGAAGTGTAAATTAATCATCTTTGCTCTATACAAATGACATATTATTAATTATTGAATAGAATAAATGTTTATCTTTAAACTCATAATATTATTTATCATGTACTGTACACTAGAAGCAGATAAAAGGGCTAATACAGATCTCGGTATCTGTCATGCAGTACTTGTGTACGTAGATAATACCATTGAGTTGGTTAGTGTAACCAGTGTAACAAACTCAAATGCTGATACACCTGCACTGTAATTTTAAATGAAACATTCCATGGCTGCTACATAACTTGTTATTTTCGATGTACAAAACAAAATTCCTAGCAACTCTGTGTGCTGATAAACAAAGGATCGAGTGTGAATGTGGACCTTAGGTCAGTTGCACAGGGCAGGCCAGATTGTGGACTAGATCCTCGTTCTACTTAAATACCATAGAAGATATGTTTTATAAACTGACCTATGATGTCCATGATGTTGATGTGATAGTTTCTTAATTTGTTTTTAGATAATTGAAACCAACCCACAATTCTTTTTCCTCAGTCCAACGCTTCTAAGTTGAAAACAACTAGATTTAACCAGACGTTCAATATTCTGCGTTTGTGAGAAACTGTGACAAGACACTGACAACTCTATGTCATATGAAACATGGTTTGGAAGAGGGTTCTTGTGCATATCTCTAATTACCCTCTATTTCTCATCTATCATGATCTTACTCACTTTTCTCCTTTTTCGAATCTGTTTTTCTTCTCATTCTCATTCTCTTTGCTACCTAAACACCCACCAAACTCCATTCTCAATCCTTCACTTCATACCCCCCCCCCCCCCCCCCCCCCCAAATGATTTGTTTCCCCTTATGACAACCCCGTCTCAAAGTGTGAGGGATCTGATGAGACCTAGGTGTCAAATACAAATATGAGTCATATGGTGGGGACTTTAGGATGAACACGTTAGACATGATGAGCTTCCACGGGGGTGAAGAATAACGAACTCGTACACATATTGCCCCTCATGGACACCCCTCGCGGCGTGGCAACGAGCAAGACCCTAACACGTAGCCGAGCTTGAATGTCATCTTTCGATAAAGAACCGTTCAAATAACCAGACTGTATGAATTGTTTATACAAACGTTTTATGGATTGTTCTATTCTCTTTAGTTCCTGAGTGCCCCTGCCCACACGATGCCATCGCTGACTCTCCTCTGTGGCGCATTTCTTCAGTCGTTCATTGCCTCGTCGTCTAGGTCAGTATTTTGTATCACATATTATCAAATGCAACATCAAGATGATACTTATTACATGTACTTCATCACTTTGGACTTCAAATATCAAATACTTGACCCGACCACAGCTATGATGTACAATGTTTGGAGCCATCATAACAATTCCCAATAATTAGTCATATTCAGCAACGTAAACCAATGTAGATTGCAGAATAAAAGTATCAAATGGCTAGCTTAAGAGTGACCCTCATAACACATAAGATTCAGACCTACTATATAAACTTGGCCTAGTTTATAAACGAGCCATTTGTAATGGCAAATTTATGAGAAATGTGGCTACAAACGTTTATACGAACATGTGAAATTATTTACCGAATCCATAGTACTCAAACCCTCTCTTCTTGTAACATATCTTGTTGAGGAAAGTAATGAAGGTACTTATTTTAATATTTATTTTAACTACATACATTTGTTTTACAATAGAACATTGATACAAAAACAGTGATTTGAAAACAAAAGAAACATATTTTATTGCAACACAAAATTCATAATTTTGATCTCGTTCTGTCAAAGAATAGATTGATGTAGACCTACAGGTACCTATGCCTATACTTTTTCCTTTCTGGCAAATGCTGTTAGTATTAAACCAATAAAGAAATAGCAGCGAATAATGGTATTACTATTAACTGACATTTGAATGTTTGTCAGGCCTCAATGATGGTGTCATGAGCTATGTCAGATAACACTGTAGACATTTCTAATCTTATCTTGTTGTTGATATCACAGCCCCAAAGAAGAAGAAGAAAGAGTGCAGCCTGAGGTGATGGAAGTGGACACTGATGAGGACAGTGACAGCACGGAAGCTCCAGCGTTGAAGACTCCACAGGTTTCAGAGAGTCTTGTTGAATGCGAAGAGGAAAACACCTTTGACCTAGATAAGCAGCTTGATTCGCTGTTAAATGAATCGATGAAATGGACGGAGAAACTTGTAGCAAAGAAAACGTGATAATTATTTGGTGGACAATACAATATTGGATGCATTTAAAAAATTGTTTCTTATATTCCTAATTTCTTACTTTTCATTTTCCATTTTCAGGCTCATACAACCATCGTAAAACTGTGTTTTGAATTCATTCATGAACCATTTTACCTATTACAAGAAGGTACGTTTATCTAGCAATGTGCTAGTCAATGAGCACAAGTGTTTTGTACTCTATTTTAATATTTTTTTACAGTGAGCAAGGTTTAGATCAGGAATTGGCTATCTTCGGATAAGCTGACTAGAACAGTAAGGTGCCATTTTCCTGATATTAGTTATTACAATTAGGGATGACATCGGGTAATAAAATTTGGAACCGGTTCCAGCTCTCATATTACCCGGGTACCCGGATCCTGAAAACGTATTTTTCGATGTGTAGGCTTGTTTTGAAGGTCGTCGCTAGGCCTTGTGAAGGGCGCGGGGCGCGAAGACGAGGGACGAATGACATGCATGCCGCCTGCTCGAATAGCCCCTTGGAATACGCCTGCAGTAATCACGTCGAGTAAAAAAAACATTTCGCAATAAACAACTGAAGCACGTTCATAAAACATGCTATTTCAAGTAGAATAAATTGTAATAGAACAAGTGTTAGCCAGAATGTTCACCAGAATGTTAAACAATGAACAAACAGTAACGAATGCCAGTCGGTTCGCGTCTGTTCTGTTCCCCGACGGGTCACGTGTTGTGGAAGTGTAGGCTCGCGCCGTACCTGCTGGCTCCATCGAAATCAACCGCAGCAATACTGGCGCGTAAATATAGCCTAGAAACGGACTAATAAATTACCCGGACCCGAAAAACGGCTCCGGGTAATACTTTGGAGCCGAGTACCCGGGTTACCCGGGTACCCGATGTCATCCCTAATTACAATGTATAAAGCTGCCTGGCTAATGAATCAGAATTTGTTATCCTGTGTACTACTATTTTATATGTATGTACAGTAACATAATACAAACCACATACTTACATCATCATTGATGCAATTGAAGAATGTAATAAAATGATTTCGAGAAATTGGTGTCGATGCCCTATACACACGCTTTGAAGGTTATTTTTTTCAGTAGCCTACTATTACCTACCAAGCAACAACATTTCCCAAAGTGTGTTCCAAATGTTGTGCAAGGTTCTAGGCATCAAAACTGTGTTTCCTATTTGTACAAGGTCTAATATCGGTGTCATTGTTTTATTATCGAGCAAAGCAGTCTGAGAACGCTCTGCACAATCAGCTTTCCAGGGGTGACCTTCCAGATTTGTGCAGCTCTTCTGAAATGATGGTAATAGTACATTTATCACCAAAATGAATTACATCTTCTTCGAGTTATATCAATACTATGAATTAGATCCATTAAACGTGACTATAAAAACCGAAAAGTGGTGTTCCACACTACCAAGAAAAATGCAGTGTTGGAAAGTAGCGTGCTACTAGTAGCATGCTACTTTTCTTCAGTAGTGGGATGGTAGCGCGCTACTTTAAAAACCGTGGTAGCGTAGCGAGTAGCATGCTACATTTTTCAAGTAGTGTTAGCGGAAATTGCCGCTGCTTTATTTTCCTTTGCTGGCTCAAGTTTTTTGAACACTTTCTGACCGTCACCTAACATACTAAGCTCATAAAACCTACCCCAACTTGACATGGTCGTAAATATCTTCGTGGGTCAATGGTCGATGAGTATTGAGTACTTCGAACGGCCGACTATGGTCGGGCGGATGGTCCCGAGTTTGAAAGTTTTCTATTTATTTTACTTTGCTGTTTACCTTCTAGATTAATAAGTTAATATTTACAGATATAACTATTATAACGCACTGCTTTCGTATACTAGGTTGATCTATCTACATTCTACACAGTCATCAATAATAAATTACTATAATATGAGCATAAACTTTGTTGCATACAATTATTTTTAGAATAGTGTGATACTCCCAGAAACTTGAAAACACGGTGTTTATTTGGTTTGTAGCTTTGCATGATACGTCATACTTGTTTTCGAAAAGTAGTGCGCTACTTTAAAAAAAAAGTAGCTTGAGCGGTAGCGCGCTACTTTTTAAGCGGAAGCAGCGGTAGCGTTAGCATCTACTTTAAAACAGTAGCGTTTACAACACTGGAAAAATGTACGCTCTGCCATACTCTTGTCATTTCAAAAGTGGCACGCAAGTCTGGAAGACAGATCACCCCTGGAAAGCCAATAGGGAACACGCGTATGAAAATTTTAATCGATTTTTAAATACCTTGTCTCTCATTTAATAATTTTGTGTCTTTGAATTTTGAAAAACGGATCAGTCTATGCCTCAAAATAATTGGTTTAGTAACGATAAATAAAAGGGCACGAAAAACAAGCCGCCGCCATGTAGAGTGGATTTGACGTCATGGTTTTGTACTGAGTACGCTCACCGCCCCAGCGATTGGTCTGTTCTGCCACGTCGACAGAATCATTGCGTCACAGCCACCTGTACGCGTTTCAGATCCCCAGTTTAAACTTCAATAAATGCGACCACATTAAACCTATTTAAAAATTTCCTTTACGCGTTTCAGATCCCCAGTTTAAACTTCAATAAATGCGACCACATTAAACCTATTTAAAAATTTCCTTTTTACGTGCGACTTGCATTAATATACTTTTTGTATCTAATACTATTAAACTAGGTGTTTGGTTTAACAAAAAAAATCGTACCCGTGTTGCCTATTGTTGCAAACAATAATGAAACATCTTGGTGGAAATATTGACTAACAAAACAACAATCTTTATTATTTACTAGTCTTTGTGAGCAAATAAATAAAATAATCAAACTATTTTCAGAATACAAAAAAAAGAAGGTCAGCTATATCTTAATTTTTTAACTTTCACACAACAATTATTTGTACTCTATGTAACAACTAAAGGTCGGTTCACACAAATGTTTAAGGTTTAAGATTTAAGATTGAACTATAGGAAAACAACGTTAGCGTTCACAACCAGTGCTTGTTTTAAGAGCCAGTGTTTAAGGTTTAACAAAGTTGACTAAGATTCAACTTTAGACCTGGAATTCTTAGACCAGCCAATGAGAGGTGACCTTTTATAAATTCGGCCAATTGTAGCCATCCTACTAAAGTAGTTTAGAGAAATTCGTTTCTTAGGACAGAATCTTAAACCATAAACCTTAATCCTTAAACATTTGTGTGGACCGACCAATAATCGACAAATAAAAGTTTATTCGAGTCTGATTGATGATGCCAGTGTTTTCCGTTTGCGCAAAATGCAAAGAAAAAACGTCTCCAGCTATATTTGAAATTTTTTAATATATTTTGTATTATTGTATTTGACCATGATATAAATTGTATTTTTTGTCTGCTGAGGGCTTGAAATGAAACAATCGGGCAACAAACAGTTAATGTCATGGCTGCAGAATTTCAAATATGTCTACCGCGTTTTTGTCTATGGTTTGTTGCAACGAGATCCTATCCCTTATCTCGTTGGTTTGTTGTATTCTACGTCATTGGCAAACAAGGCAGCAGAACAAGGTGGCAGTGGAGTTTAGGCCTTGTGCTTTAAAACAACAACATTGCACAGTGACATTTCAAAAAATTAAAAACATGGAAAACGAAAGGCCAACTGCATCACAAGTAATAGCGATACATCGTGATGATGTAATGAATCTCATTAAGGAGAAAGAGAAAATTGAAAATGATATTAACGCCATGAAAATCATTCTGGACAACAACGTAAGTTGCTGCCTAGGCCTAGGCTAGGCCTTGGTCTAGGCCTACCTGCCTAGGCCCCATTTCACAACCAAAGGCTAGAATCGCCTTTTCACCGGCTAGGCCTAACTAGTCGTAGTTTAGTCTTGTTTTCCATAGCCACGTTTGCATGTGGGGTGGCCTAGGCCACTGACATGCTAGGGTCTAGGCCTAGGCCTACCACGTGAATCAGTAACGTGGTCAGTGTGAGATCACGGTAGGTCTAGGCCTAGCCTAGGCCTAGTTGAGGCCAACTGCAAAAGTTCTGAAAACCATTTACGCAAAGCTAGGGAGTTGCGAGTAAGAGAATATAGGGCTATCTCGAAGGCCTAGGCCCTAGAGCAGATCTGAGTGCACTATAGACTAGGGCCTAGGCCTAGGGTTTTGTTCTGTTCTGCGTTCTGCACCCCGCAGAACTGCGCCCAAACATAATGGAAGCCAAATTCAGGAAAACCGAACATTGCTGAGACTTCCAACATCACCAAACAAAAAACATACCTCCGTCAGGTTCCTGCTGCGTCAACTGCAGCGCTCTAGGGGGTTAGGTGGGTTGGGTTGTTATTAACAACAGCTTGAAGTGTGCCGTAGCCTATTGGACATATTGGCAGACACCTTCAGGGTGGAAACAGAAACTGCCTATTATAAAACCCAACCTCATGTTTTTGGCTTGGCAGTATCGTGCACTTCGGCAGTCAAAACACTTGCGGGTATCAAAACTGTGACCGTTTGAATTGGAGTCTGGTGTAGCATCTTAAAATATCAACCAACACAAATGTCTGTAGGCTTAATTGATATTTCGGTGTTGTGTTTTGATGTTTTTCACCACAGAAGCAAACCAACTTAGTGGGGGTAGTCTCTACGTCACCCGCCTGAATCAAACCGATCTCGGTGGGCGTAAAGTCATATGTACGCGTTGGCCACCCACTGGTAAGCGTAGTGCGTGGGCAAATCTGTGTGCCCGTCGATTCTAGCGGACCATCGGCAGACTTGTTAAGAATAGGGACAGATATTCATTGCAATTGGAAATGTCGTGGAACTAGGGACTACAATTTACAATTATCAATGATTTGATGCAGTTTTTTTGTATTGGGATTTTAATTTGGTTAGCATTTAGGATACCATTTTTTGATGCATGTTCAATTTCTTACAGAATCATGTTGGCATTTCGGAGCCCCTTGTGGATGATGACGGCTTTCCACGACAGGATATTGATGTCTATCAAGTCCGTCATGCAAGGCAACGTATCATTTGTAAGTACCGTCGCAGTCCCTGTTCCGTTTAATGCTCAATGTTCTATGTGTGCACAGCTTGGCTAATTCGCTAACTGCCACTAACATAGACCCAAATACACAATGAGGCATAATTGTTTAGTTGGCCTGTACATGACAATTATTTATATCCGAAGGTAGTAGATATGCTTTTTGCAACTAGACCTAATAGGTCTAGTAATGTTGAGTGAAAGAGGTATAGGCCTATACCTACTATGTCTTTCTACCCCTTACTTTTTTTTATCCTCTTGCAGTGGCGATTTTAGGCCTAGGCGCAATAGGCGCGCGCCTAGGGCCCCTCGCTCTAGGGGGCCCCAAAATAAATGAAAACGCAAGAAAAATGGTAGAGAAACGAAAATTTCAACATGCTTGATTATTTATCTCAGTTAGTTGTTAGTTAGCTAAAACGCTCGTTTTCAACACTGTGAAGAGTAAAGAGCTATTTAAGAAACTTTTTGGGGCAAGAGCGACTTGAGAATCTTGCAAAACTATGCTGTCTTCCAATGAGTGTCAGAGACTCAACTTTAAACCTTGTCACTTTAATAATCAAATTGACAGTTTTGCCAATGCGAAGTGTAGGAAGAAGTGATTGTGAGGTGACACAGTATAAAAATATGTTTGTTGAATTGAATTTGAATAGCAAGGGCACAAAATTTCTCAGCGCCTAGGGCCCCAAATAATCTGAACGCGCTTCTGTCCTCTTGCTAAATTGCTTCCGGTAGTAGTCCTACTGTAGTAGTTCTTTAGTAGTCTGTAATTGTTCACAGGTCTCCAAAATGACTTCAAAGCAATCATGAAGAAAATTGAAGAAGGGTTGCATGTTCTTCATATGCAAAGTCCACAAAATGTGGACATGGCCGAATCTATGGACACTGAATCAGTTTCCGAGCTGACAGAACCGATTGCACGTGTCAACATTGTATCACCGAAATCGCCTGCTGAAGAAGCGGTAAGTCGTAGTGCTACCTACTGAATAGGCATAGCCTATGTTATTTAATTTAACCTGACAAACTTTCCCTTGTGGCATCGACTTTTTATTTACTGGGCCTACACATCTGGTTACTGGTGGGCCTACCGTAATTTTAAGTAATTTGCAAACTGTTGAGCGGACTTTGACGTCTGCCCAATAGCAGCAATTCCATCGCTCGTCACACCCTGACAAGAAAAGTACAACATCTTTGCCATCAACTCTCTTAGTACCAGATTATTGATAGTTAGTTCGGGCTGCTTAAGGGCAAAAAACGTCATGGTTATAAGTGCACAACAGATTATTGATGTGAATGTAACGAATGACAAATATGTTTTGTCGGCAGGGTCTGCTTGTGAACGACTTGATTCTTCAGTTTGGCTCGGTGAATGCCAGCAACTTCCGCTCACTGGAGGATATCGCCCTTGTGGTCAAGTATTCTGAAGGTCAACTGGTCGTGCTGCGTGTGAAGCGAGATGGCCAGACAAAACGGCTGCATCTCACTCCACGACCGTGGATTGGGAATGGTCTGCTGGGTTGCAGCATTGTGCCAATGGACGTTCTCGACCGATAGCTATTCTAGCAGTTCCGTAACAATGTTGGAAAGATACCTCGTGTTTTTCTCAAGGGCAATCATTGCTGCAGAGTCCTAAAGTTCAAACTGTTTGTTCGTTTTTGACCATATAAGCCTGAAGCCTTTTTAAAATATAACTTATGGTACAAAGCTTTATTGATTATTGTACATTCAAATAAAGTGCTAACGTGATGAACTGTCTGCTACTTTCAGTATATCTTATCTGCTACCAATAAGTTACTGAGAACATATAAAAATGCATATAGGCCTAGGGCCTCCGCGGTCCGCCTACATAATACTAAATCATAACATGCATGTTTGTGGACTCCGATTGGTTGCTAACTGGTGACCGATCTATTATGTTTGTCTTTTGGCGTAATGTTTCTTCTGAGATGATATGAATAATTTTTTATTTGTATTTGAACGGGCTAAAAGTCGATAGACTCGAAGACTCGATAGAGGTAAAGTGAGTTGTTTATAAAAAATTGTTCTGATAATTCATAGCATGTTGCTTAATTTTGACATACTGACACTGTAGATATGAACTGGATCAAGGAAGCATAAACCATTTTTGACACATTAATATTATTATTATTATTAAATTACCATTTTAACCATTTCTGCACTAATATTTTATATGATATGGACATTGGTTACTGATGGTTAGAGATCCTTGTATTCCGCATTGCGCGATAGCGGGAAATCACTTGAAACGTGCAGCAATTGAAATATGTTGGCATGACAGTCTGTTGTGAGTCCAAAAATAGTCTTTTTGAATCGCGAAATAAAACGAAATCCCGTGTTTACGCGAAATAGCATAAGTTTACTGTTATAAAAACGAAAAAGACTGAAGCTGTTGAATTGACACGAAATCGCCGAATTTCTGTCAAAAACGTAATTTTCAACATTTTCTGCAGTGACTGCAGTGACCCTTCCACCCCTGCCAAACCGGCTTGCAACAGATTTTTCTCGTAGCTTGTGCGTCGACTGCATTCCGCATTCCTAGCGACAGCTTTCTTTTTTTTCTTCTTTTCTTTCGCGACAATATATAGGCATGCCACATACGTTAGAATACTAGATAGGCCTACTAATTAGATTTGGTAAATTAAAATAGAAACACCGCCAAAATGCTGAAATTACTGCTCAGCAGCAAAATTTGGATTTAATAAAACAAAATATGCTAAAAAATAAAACCATTTACAAGGATCTCTACTGATGGTTATTCTTCATCAATGTGTGTTGCCTATTGATTTGAAAATTAGACTGAGCCAACAAATAATAGAGTAAGTGCAGGAGAGTTAATAGAGTAGGCCTAAAGCAATGTTCTGTGTGACTCTTGATTTGCTTACTTTTGTGAGCTTACATAAAGACTAAGTTGGTTTATTTATGCATTTAAAAAATAGAAAATTTTATGAGCATTGTGTGTGAAGTTGCTTATAAATTAAAATGCATAAATTCATGCAAAAGAAAGGTACGGTTTCCAAACCTCTGCCGGTGATAAACTCCACACGTCCTAATTTTGAAAGGCATATTATAGTCATTAATAATTTTCATGTACAGTATTGTGAAAATATTATGTTTCAGAAATTTAAACATTTTGTTTTTAAATGCTGTAGCATTCAAGTGCCAATTTTCATAATTTCCTCCTTGAATAATTTTAATACATTTATGTTAGATGGCATAATCAAAACTAAGATATTATTTTGAACAAACTATGGTGCTTCCCTACTTGTTTTGGTTGGTGAGTGGGGCACTGTCTCAGAAGTCTACACCAAGATGTTGTCATTGACTCATTGACTCACTGCTCATCATAAACTTCAACTGAACTGCACCTTTTAAGACATATTGAAGTATAAGCAAGATAATAGAAAGGTAAAACCACTGTACTAGAATATTATTTATGTACTTGCCTCTACTTCAGAAGAGATTTAGTTCAAGCATGGAATTATAAGTGCATGGTTTAAGGGCATTGTGTATAGCTGAACTCCCCCTTTCAAGACTGACTAAACTGCGATGTTCTGATGATACAACAATGCCCATGATAAATATTGAATTGTATTCTTCTAATATTATTTAATAATTTTGTTTGGGGCAATTACTTGTTAAAGTGCTGCATAGTTAGCCAGGAAATAGTAATAATAATACTGTATATATAATTGGCATCGATGAATTTGCTTTTATTTTCCAATACACAATTGGAAAATAAAGGTAAATTCATCGATGCCAATTATATATATTATTATTACTATTTCCTGCCTAATTATGCAACACTTCAACAATTAATTGCCCTGTAATTAATTAATTAATTAATTCACTGTATTGCATGGTTTTGTGTTTGGTATAAAAGTCTATAAAATTGAAAGAGTATAATATCAAAGGTAATGTATAATGTATCTACTATAGTTATTTTGTTTATCATAATACGTGTGTTGCAGGCTTTGTAGGTATGTCTCGAGTATGAATGTGTGTACATTTCCTACATTTCGTGCAAATAAATACATTTTAAAAGTTGTCCAGTAATTTGTGTTATAATTTAATTAAGCTTAAGCCCTAATTGCAATAATCATGAGCTTGATCCTAGCATTCTCCTTGGGACTGAGGAAAACCTCAGAAAACCCCTTGAGTCATAAATTGCCGGTGACGGTTATCGAACCGGCGACCTCCTTAGAGACTACGTACACCGTAATCTCACATCTTACCACACGGCCACCTCTATTGGATGTTGAGAATATATTCCAATGCTTCAAAAAACAATGTTTTGAAATTTTTAGGATGGAAACATAATCATTACAGTTCTAAAAACAGTCCAGCAGTTGGGTGAAACTGCATATGGTTGGAACTTGAAGGGATGTGTTCATTAGTAAAATGTTATTATTTCTATAGAACTGGTGGCAACTGTCAATCATTTTCTTTTCAAATTTAATTATATGACAATTTGACAGTTCTGAATGATCGTTTATGGGGGGATAAATCATAAAGAGTCTACTACGCTGAAAGGATGGCTTAGGTTTGCACTAAGCACTGAACGTATACATTTCAGTTAAATTTCTCCTCTTAGTCGGATAAAATGGAGTTCTACACTTACCATGCGATGTGATCGTTCGCTAATGCAATTAGATGGAACTGTGTAGCTTGTTCCGTGTTCTCGGTAATTCCCATAACACAATTATTTTAATTGCAATTAGCAATGTTGACTCTAGGTAAAATATACACCGTACACGCCTAGTGGAAGTTCGAAACTTTGTACGATGTCAGCTCAAAGTTGCATGGTGACAGTTTTACTTGATTCTGGCCTGGCTACCTCCCAGCTCCATTATTCCCTTTTGGAAAGCCACTTTTCCAGAGTGATGCTTCGTCCCCGGGTAACTTAATTGAGTCAGGTAAATAGATTAGTGCTTGGCTCTTACAGCTCGTGATAATAATAGACTTGGATGTTTATGCTTCCACTAGTGGCGTAAGAGTATACTTTGCACTGTTTTCATATCAGTGGCGTGTTACATTTTTGTTAAGGTATTTTCTAAATGAAATATCAATCAATTAATGTTATGGTGTTAACTCACATAGCTTCTGAGATTGTGCGAATTGAAACAACCGTGCTACAACCGTGCTCTAGATTAAGAAAATCCTGGTTTTTCTAAGTTAAAATTATTGATGAGACGATGAGGGGTGATAGATGAAAATGAAAGACAATTACAATAAACCGCCGGCATTCGAACCCACCTCTCTACGTGGTACTAACACCAAAGGTTATTGCTTACCATGCTTTATGCGGGACTCGAACACGTACCAGTTCTTCCATAGAGCGCCCCACTATCTTGAACGCAGTGGAGGCTCGTGGGGTTTGAAATGGGTAGGGCACAAATCAGTTAACATTTAAAAAGGGAGTTAGTCTTCATTTAGAAGATAATAAATAACAACAGATCTGCACATGCAAACTTACCTGATAATTTAATGTCTGTATACTAGTTATACTCTTCTTTCTTTAGATTCAGCGAATTTCACGATTACCCGCTTGTTTAATTCGGGAATGCAATCTGTTAGAAGTTCTATTTTTAATTTGGCATACCTGAGTTATACACAAGTCAGGCCTTGGTCGGCCTAATGTCTTTGCTACCAGTCTCTCTTCATAATTCAAATAATTGTTTTATGTTCCTCACCTCGTTCATTTTGTCTGACTATTTCTACAAAGTCAAAAGCGACACATCACACAGTGACCCAACACAACACGCACACGCATCCACTTCACTGGAACAAAGACAACCACCTGTCTACACACAACACCTCGCCCACACGTAGTTACTAAACGGCGCCTCGCTCCGTACTGGGGCTCTCGACAAAACATGCTCATTCGTCATGTAAAATCTGCCGTCTCCACTGTCTTATCAGCGGAAAAAACGTAACTGCGCATGCGCGGTAAAAGTGTTATCGGCATGGGCTCCCCCCCCCCCCCCCCGGGAATCACCAGGCAACAAAATGCAAGACGCGATAAACCCAAAGACGCAGTGGACAGCGATACGGTAGTTAAAACCCAAAACGTAATCTTAACGAGCTCTGTCGGAGACTTCGGTTACCGCCGTCTGCCTGCATAAGTCAGCGCACCACGCCTTTATTTGAATGTGCATATTACAATTAAAAATTTTTCGTGTTTATGTAAACATACCACAAAACCACTACTCGTAATTTAAAGTGAGTGATTGTTGGTGGTTGGCGGGAGGGGAGGGAGGGCACATGCCCGTGTGCCCTTATGGACGAGCCGCCCCTGATCTTGAGCCACCGTAGAAGGTTACTAGAGAGGGGAGTTAGTAAGAATATCGCATCTAAAGAAATAACAGATCTCTGTTAGCCTAGATTAATCTGCCCGCTTTGGTCACAACCTACAACGACAAAACAAACTAAAGTAAAATTGCTCATTTGGATTCAAGCTGAATCAATATCGTAACAACGGACTTAAATTACATAATTACTTACGTTTGCAAACGACAAATAATTACTTTATGAAGTATATCTTTATTGATTGAAAACTAAAATAATTTATTCGTGTCTGTACTCTGTATAGTGTGTACAGCTTACGTTAATTTAAAAAAAATCACCTTTTTTATTGTATTTAACAGTCTACATTTTGTTATGACTTGGGCTTCTGAACTCATAATTTAACCTTGCCGCTCTTAAAATATTGGTTTTGTTTAGTGTTCTAAGGAATAAATGTCTGTGGTTACGCTTTTATTTAGGTAATATCGATAAGAAGCTATACATGAAATGTGGTGTTCTAACAGCTCTAACCCTTCTACGATGATCGTCATATTATTGTCAAGGATACTTCTGTGACGTCACAGTCTCAACGACCACACACTAACAGGAACTGTTGCATGGTGGTTATCTGTCATTATTTTAAGCGAAGCAGTATTTGAAACGTAACTATAGGTTTGGCGTGGATATATCTGGCAAAGTGACAGCTATAAATTAGAATTATTAATCATCGTTATCCGTCGAGTTTCAATTATGAATAATTGTCGGCGTGTACGTAATTCAATTTAGTCAGCCATAATACGCATTCCAAAATTCAACGAAAATGCAACCAACTCAACGGTAAATGACGTCATCGTTGAGTGCGATTGTCGGTGAATATTGGAACACTAGCGATGACCAGGGTATGGCGCGATAATCCATAACCTACAAAATGATGTACCAAGTATTAGAAATTATTCCTCCCATCATCGCTTCGGTCGTTTCAGCATGTTCTGCGTTTATTTCATATTCTGAAGACTCCGAAAACTCTGACGACGCATTAAAACCGAGGCGGAAACGAACTAAAATTAGAAATTATGCTGTAAATGTAGTTGAACACTATGACGACGAAGATTTTAGACGTCATTTTCGTCTTAATAGAACGTCTGTCTCGATTGTAGTGAATTCTTCTGATAGTTAATTAATGCTAGGCCTAGTTACGTTCTAATTAAAGAAGTTGATGAACAGGATTGGTCCACATTTCGAGCCTGCTTTTCGACGACCCAAGTTAAACCTTGAACATTCTCTGCTGTTGTTTCTTTTGCAACAGACTGCAGAAGCACTTCATTCATTTTGAAACTGAACTACATTCCCGCCGTATGTCAACGGGTCATCGAACTATTTCCTAGTTGAGTCTGGTTACTCAACGAAGACTCACCGATGATTTCTGGCACACGACCGGTGATAAATCCGTTGAACATTGGAACGTGTATGTTGACTTCGTTGAGTAATCGTTGAATTCTGGAATGTCTCTGTAGTCAGTATTCAGACAAACGTAGTTGAGTTTTGGACACTTGTACTTGCCTGGAAGTATGGTGATCTCTCTCTCTCTCTCTCTCTCTCTCTCTCTGTCTCGCTGTCGCTTTTCAAGGTAATTAAAAGCCGCAGCCTATTCAAATTCGGACGACTGTTCAGGCAATAGGCCTAGTCTCCCACTACCCCTCCCGTCACATCTCCTGCATTTGTTTCCGTTATTCCAATTATAAATCATTACAGCTTATTTATTACTGTGAGTGTTTTAATATCACCAAGATTCCAAAAATGGTAGAACTTTCGGGTCAAACCAAACTATAGCGTTGGTGGAGGTGCCGGGTCAGACCCAACTATAGAATATTAGGTAGTCTTGAGAATCATCCCTTATATTGGTGGAGGAACCGGGTCTTATATTATTCGCCTTGTATTTTTTATTTATATCATAACACACTTATATTTTACCCAGTACGGTAACAGTTTTTCAGACGAGTATTCGTATAGTTTAACCATAGTTTTGTGTACACATCATTGTATTTGATTAATAACTCTGATAAAACTAATGATGTTGTCAGCAATCAGCATGATAATAGTCTACTGAACATGATAACAAACATTGTAATTCTTATTGACAATGTATATATATATATCATTTAGTATTTTATTTCGCTTATTATGATTGTAATGATGTTTATGTCGTTTATTAAGCCGAACAAGCGATGAAGTAAGTTGACCCTTCCTGGACGCAAACATGAACATGATGACTGTGTGTGTGTTTAAAGCGACAACAGATGGGTTGTGCTGTAGGTTGTAGTTAACCCACCCACCTCATTAGCCGTAGGAAGGCGTAGGAAGCGGGTTTGATCACATCACACCAAGCAAGGAGATGAACAGGAGGAAATTACAGAGCAATTTGCTGTCTTAATGGCTTCTAGTGGCTTTCGACTCCTTTTGCATTAAACACAAGATTTAATTCCGATAGTAATCGGATGCTATCGTTCGTATGATCAGCTTCTCCTCATAAGCGTACGCTGTAATAACAAGCTACTATTAATAGGATGTGTAGTGAGCTCTACATTCTGTGCCAGGGAAGTCGTTGGTATGGTAGCGTCAAGCGGGTTTGTGCATTAGGGACTGACAAGAGAGGGCTTTGGTACAGGTGCGCATCCCGCATGCATAATATGATGATATATGTGATCAAGGCAGAAGAATGTTTTTCAAACAGGAATGTGACTGATTAAGCAATAAAATACCATATGGCTCACTTATTATTATTTCAAGAAGAATTGACTGATGGAAAGTTAGACGAATTTAATTTGTTGAGACGAGAGACTAAAATTCGTCGGATATCAGATAGTGATTGACAAAAACGTTAAAGTTGTGATCTGTTCGATTCACCATATTGCGCATAACAAAACAACTGGTTTTTGTCACGGTACCTACATATAGTTTTTTAGTGCCAACAAAAACGAAAGCTCCAGGTTTAAAGCTACGGATGATCTGGGTTCGAGGGGGGGGGGGGGGGGGGGGGGGGGGGGGGGTGAGAGATGGTCACATTGTGTTCACCCTCCAGCGAGTCTATACACAGTAACAAAAAATCATTGTCATTTGGTTCAGGCAGAAGTTTTTGGTTCAGGCAAAAGTTTTTTAACTTCTATTAAGGATTCAAGTTGCATTATTTCCTGTCTTATAGGAATAACTAAACGGTGACTTTGGAGCCGTCCTAGCAACGAAGCACTCAATAAATTCAAAGTTGTTCTGAATCGGCCTTGTTGATTCTGGCATCTGTCCACAGGTGTTCTCACTGTCCAATCACTGATTCATATGTTTCGTATTTGAAATATCGATCTTTGATTGGTTATCGCTCACTCGTCGATGGTGTTCGGAGCCTACAGGGTTGGTTTAGTCGCTTTAAATTGAGGTCCTCCACTGAAAATCAGTTTCGTTACTGAGTGGGTAGACTCTAAATGTGAATGTATTTATTTTATTTATTTATTGCAGTTGGAATATAGTTCCTCTTACGTTTTGCTACGTGCCATTACTATAGACCTGTTATACCTTGACGTCATAAAGTACCGCATTAGCTGAAAGCATTGGGCCGTGATTCGTGTGTGTTGGTTGCCCATACAGCTTTTGTGACTACCGTGGCGCTCAGAAGAATATGCAGCAACGGTAGGAAGTAGTACTAACACTTTCCATTGAATGAAGTGGTTTAGAGGAATGTTGCATAACCGGCGCGAGTAGTCAGTCACGCCTTCGTAGAAACCCGTGAGATATTTAGTTGTGGGCAGTGGTGAGGCCCCCCCCCCCCCCCC